>JAJJWX010003683.1:0-1200000 GCA_023529315.1 Papaver bracteatum
AAGAAAACCTATCCAGGAGATATACTTTGGATTTCCAACTATATATATATATATTAATAGTTGGGCGACCAAGGGTCTCTTCTAAGGAGTGCAAAATATGACCAAGGCGCTGAGGTACACGGTTGAGCGAAGGATGCCCGGGGCGTATGAAACTTCCCTGGAAAGTCTTGGCTATGATTCACTCGGCCTGAAGAAAACCCCACCTAGGGTGCAGTCTCGTAACCATAAGCCATATAGGCAAAAGGGATAAGAGGCTGCGAAAACAACTAGTTGTTGGTAAAACCGGATGGGAGGAGCTAGTCTTGTATGTCCGATGTACGCCTCCTTGAAGGGGAAACCAGGGGGAAGATAAGAGCGGAACCCTCCAATAGGGAGCTGATAAGTGTCTTAAGACGCAAATTTCATAAGGCTTTTACTCACGGGAGTATCAAGACTTGTCATATTTGTGCAACAAATATACAGAGGCAAAAAGCCATGAGAAAAAGATAAGATGAGATTAATGGGTTTTTACATGAAAGTGTAAAGACGTCCTGCGATTTTATCGCAAGACGGAAATGTCATGGGGCTTTGTTCTCACAAGAAAACTAAGACCTGTCATATTGTCGCAAAAAAATGACAAAATATGGATAAGGCAAGATCAATGGGTCTTTACATGCGAATGTAAGGACGTCCTGTGATCTTGTCGCGAAAACAAAGATTGGCAAAATAAGACCTTTACTTAGGAAGGAAAAATAAGACCAATATAATAATCCCACACATTAATCATTTTATTTTTCTTTTCAGAATGCAGGAAATATTTGTTCATTCCAAGAAAGATAATGAGAGGCAAGTATGGGAATTGATAAATAAATTATCATTATCTTTCTCGCGAATTCTTCAAAATAACAGAAGCATAACTAAAATTCAAAGTTGTATAAAAGTACATCGCTTGCGAGAAAAAGAAAAGAAGAGAAAATAAAAGCATCACTCAAGCTTCACTATTAGTCTTGCCAATTTCAGCATTAGCTTTGCCCATGATACTTCATTCGCCAATATGCTCCTTGTTATGATTATCTCGATCTTCTTCTTCATTGGGTTTCTTGCCAACTGTTGCTTCATCGCCAGTAACTGTTTCTTCAGGAGGGATTTTTTCTTTATCTACTGAATCTTCTTGAGAATTATCTTCTTCTCCACTTTCATATTCAAGATCAGTATCAAGGGGACGAGGAATCTCATCATCATCTACATCTAGAGGCTTGATTGATATAATAGGAAGAGAGTTTTCCAACAAAGCTTCATTCACAAGAACTTCAACACTAAGATGAACTTTGCGAGGGAAAGCCCTATCGCGATTTCTAATCTCCATGTCTTTGAAGTATTCAAGATAATCATATTTTCTCTCTGCGCGATCGCGAGAATGAACAAGACGAGCAGTAAGCAATCCATTTTCCTTTCAAATTTTAGCCAGCTGACCATTCAAAGTAGAAATAGTTGAAAGAAGTTTCCTCTCAGATTCTGCGAAAAACAAGAGTAAAACATGAAAGATATTCAAGCAAATGTTTCGCAAGAAGAATTAAAAAGAAATTTAATAGAGAAATTAACAGTTGAGGCAGCCAAAATGACTACTTTCCTTTTGTGAGGTTAAGTTTTGAATAAGTGTCAAACAAGAATTCTCCCAACGGTCCATGGCATCATCAAACTTAAGTCCAACTATACCTTTCAGGCGAGACTTTATTTTTTCTTCTTTAGAGAGGAGATAGGTATTTTCTTTTACTAATGAAGAGTAAGATTCTTTTAATTGGGAATATTCTTCTTTGAGTCGGTTAACCTTCACACTTAAAATTATCCTACCCTAGATAAAACTATTCTTCTCATTGATAGATGATTCAGTTAGTTCCTTAAGTTCATTCTTCAGCGAACGAAGAGATTGTTCTTGATTATCACATATTTTCTAAAGAATACTTAATTGCTGTGAGGAAATAGCCGTCTTTTTGAAAAAATCACGCTTCTCTTGAGATAAGGTCTTATTTTCATCTGATAAAGTTTCCATCGCCAGGCTAGCTCGAGTTAACAAATAAGAGAGGCGAGAAATTTCGCTACTTAAATTTTTTAGCTTCTGTACTAGTTGGCCATTCTCATTGGTAAGGTTATCTATTTGATCAACGGAATATGTATGAAGGTTATCTAATCGATTATATTGGTCCATCCACGAATCTTTCTCAACGCGGGCTTCTTCAGCAGCAGATATTTGAATATTTTCAGAAATTCTGCGGATGAATCCAAGAATTTAAGTTTGAGACAGGGCTCACTCAGAAGGCAGCTCTGATGCCCGTGCATCCAATATTTATTACTAATCCATGTATTTCTGCTGGGAAAAACCATGGTTTGCGTAATGAAATATCTGCGAAAATATTTGAATATTTTCAGAAATTCTGCGGATGAATCCAAGAATTTAGGAATAATTAATTTATGACTTTATACTAGCAGAGCAAACTATCTAGGAGCATTAATTATTCTGATATGAACTTGCTGGAGTTTCATATTTTTTACATATCCAGGGTAAAATCGTTTTTTGTATCCTGAAAACGTCATCACTCTATACTAGCAGAGCAAGTTGTTTGGGAGTTTTCCATCCCGTGATAGAAATAATTACTGAAGTGCTCAGTACTACTCGTGAGATATGGAGTTGTCCAGCTGTGAGACTACATATCTATATGCACTTTGAGAGAAAGTATTCTCAATCATAGAATTTGATGAGAGACCCGTGTCTCGATATTCACGTCTGATTGGTGGATCAGAGGTTTGTATAATTATGGGTTTACGATTTTAGACTTTTTCGAAAATCCACCATCTACATTAAGTCCCCTGCTTAGTAAGGAAATCCTTGTTCCTCAGTCAGCATTGAATGGTGATTTTCCGGTCATAACAATACAAGTAATTGAACCCAGTCATAAGTTAAGATGTTACCGGATTTTGATCATACGAGCATACCATAACTTGAATGAAGATTCCATAGGCATGCTAGAGCATCATTTGATGAGCATAAATTGGTGTTGAACCGCTGATTTGGACGACGGGTCCTTAGTCGTTTAGGATTCGCGGGCCGGGCCCAATAAGGAAATCCTTAGAAAATTAGGTTTTGGAAATAAAGTTTGATATAAAAGGAATTGTTCCCTTTTTTTTTGTTGATGTTCATGAATTCTATGGTTGTTCATATATTGATCATGATAAAATTATATACCCGTGTATATATATATATATATATATATAATTGTGGGTTTCGTCGAAAACCTTCGTTTTTGAAAACGTATGTTCGTTTGATCGTTAGTTTTTGAAAACTAATAATAATCCCTGATTTAGGAGAGATTTTCCTTCATATATGAATATGTAGGTTCAGTGATAAAACTATGTTTATGAGCTTTCATGTGAGTTAAAGTTTTATCTCGTAATGTGTGAGCTTTCACAAAGTTGAAATAAACCTTCGTTTCAAATACGTATGACGGCACGAAGGAAAAGAGTTTTTTGTAAAACCATGGTCAATTCATGGGATTTTTTTTGAAACCGTGGAGTGTCCAAAATTTATTTTCATGAGCCCGGCTCATGTTGAAAATATTTTTTATTTATTTACATGAGTAAATAAAATGTTTTGTTTATATATATATATGCAAATATATATTATTTTTTCTAAAATCAAAACTTGAGTTTTGTGCGATATTGCTTAGAAGTAAACAATTATTTATGATGAAATAATGTTTTAGTTTTCATAATTCTATGGTGAATCTTCACACAGTAGAAATATTCATGATTTTATGGAAAAATATGAGTTGTTCGTTTTTGTAGGTTTCGAAGAAACGAACGATTTTGGAGTGTTAACTCTAGCATTACTCTCACTACTGTTAGTGGAAGCGTAAAGAGGTAAGAGTTAAGAATTACCATTTTTGTAGATGCTGATGTGAGCATCTTGATCATTTTTGTTGTGCTTTAATTCCACTGCTTTGATGAAATCTGCATCTACGGATGATATATTGGAGTAGGAATGTTGTATGGACGTCACAACAACTTTGCAAGAATGATCGGTTCCCATGACGATGCTTCCAAAGATGATATTTCCATAGATGATATCTCTACAGATGCAGCTTCAAGAAATGGTGCTTCTGGGACCTCTGAGTGATGGTGAGAGATCCTTCATACTGAGTTGTACTTCTGCTTATTTCATTAGATTTACCACAGGATGATCGTATAGTGGAATCTTGGAAATATGTAGACTCCACAGAACTGGAAGAAAGTCTACAGGAGCGGAGAACCAGAATTATGGACTACAGGACGTTAGCGAACGACGTGCAGTTACCAGCCGTTTCCTTGGTGAGTTGTTAGCGCTCCTTGTATCATGACTTTTCCCTGCCCGTGCAATTAGGATCACATGCCAAGGTTTTTTACCTCTTTTATACTTTTTCTCCATCGATTGACGGCCTTCAACTTTTTCCCGGCAAACAATCCAGATAAAGAAGTGGATGTAAGCATCAGGCGATCATGGCATCTTCTTGAATGAAATAATAATTATTGTTGATGAGTCCAGGAAAAAATCATTGTAGATAAGCAGCATGTTGATGAAGCGTGCTCTTCTTTGGGATATGGGAATATGGAGAATTCCCGAAATCCCTAACCGAATGGAGATAACGGCGTTGCCAATGTAGATTCCGGTATTTCCGAGCCTTCAAATGATTTAGAGACTCCCCCAGTAAGTATATCTCATTTGAATCATTCTAATCCCATGTAATCTTCGTATTAGGTGCCGAACGACGAAGTTGGGAATCATGGATCCAATAATGATGATTTGGGAAATCCAGGAGTTGTTGGTGACAAGACTTTCATAGATATGCCTCAGGATGATGAAGTGCTGGTTGATGATGCCGTGGAGGTGGTGGAAATTCCAATTGTGCCTCAGACGGTGGAACCCGAACCCGAAATAGCAGAAGTTACTTCCCCTGAAGTTGTCTCTATGATCATTGACACTGCTCCAGTAACTGAGAACCAGATGATAGTGCATGAGTATCCTACTGCAGGGATTTCCTTTGATCCTAAATTTAGTGAGTTACTCCCATATCACCAGCTTGTTGGAGGTTTTAGCGTTCCCATCGGATATGTTGCTATATACAAGGAACTGTGGGAAATGTATGGACACATTGTTGTTACTCAGGATCCGGGGCGTAGTTATTTCTTGACGAAACAAGTAGAGGCCATCTTGCGTGTTATAGATGTAGTACCAGAATATCGCTACAACGCTATTCCCGCGATATTAACAACATTTTTGCGAGAAGCCCAAACGTTTCTACAAGTATTAACGACACTCTGACGAGATTGTCGCAAGATTCTTCAACAACATTTGGCGAGTGTCACAAAAGAATGATGTAACGATTAACGATTAAAGTTATATGAAGAATAAGTCTGCTTCACGATGGTTATAAAGTTGGCGATGGTGAAGACTGAAGTTATGGCGATGAGATCGCAAAAAAGATCCGAATTAGGGGGAAATCTTAGCTGTCTTCCACTATGTAAATACCTATATAAAGGGGACGATAGATCCAGAAGAGGATGATGTATTTTTGAGAGCTGAGAGAATTTTGAGGAGAGAGAAACTCCAGAAAGAAAGTTGTACTTCTGAGTTTCAATATTTCTTGTAAATCTTCCTGAAAGTGAATTAATAAAAGTGTTGTTGTTCATTCACAATCATGACTTAATTTTCATAGATTCTTGACAAGGGTGTAGTGTAGGAAATCCTGCAACCACATTTTGGCGCCCGAAACAGGGAATGAAATAACGAAAATAGAAGAAAAAGCGAAGAAGAAGACAAAAATTGTTCAAAATTAGATGAGAAAACTGAAGGAAGAATGATCAGAATCAAAAAGGATTATAGAAAATTGAAAGGTGATGTAATAACAAAAGAAATGATTGATAAATTTCATGAAAATATCAAGGGAAGTATACATAAACGGGATTATGAAGGAAGGAAGATCATGGAAGTGGAGAAGATATCATCATTGAAAGATTGGGAAAAACAAGAAATCACATTTACAGCAGCAGAAATACTAGGAGAAGATTCAAGTCATACATCTCCATTGGTGGTCACAGTAACCACTATACCAATGAGAGAGGAGAAATCGATAAAATCTGAAGAAGAATGGGCTATGAATAGAACTTTAGTAGACACAGGAAGTTCTTAGACATGATATTTTATCATACCTTCAAGAAGATGGGATATAAGGATGAACAAATGTCTCATTCAATGTATTATGTTCATGGCTTCGGAAAGTCTATAACAAAACCTAAAGGCGAGATAATGGTACGAATTCCGCTAGGAGAAATTGAAACACAAATATCATTATGTGTGGTAGATGTGGAATCGCCGTACAATATGATACTGGGAAGACCGTGGATACACGCAATCAAGGCGGTGGCATCAACATTACATCAATGTGTTAAATTTCCTATGCCTAGTGGAATTGGAGAAATTAGAGGAGATGTGAATTTTGCGAGATTGTGCTACCAAATTAAAGTAAGAAATTGTGAAGAACGTCCAAAGATGCGAAAAGCTCGCAGAAAATTGTACAGAGAAGCAAAGAAAGAAGAGGAATTTAAAATTTACATGATAAGGGCAAAAGAAGGAAAAGGGATACCAAGTGAAGTTTCGCGAGAAGGAGATGAGTTAGCGAGAGTCGTGAAAACGCCAACACCAATGGGAGAACCTGAAGCCAGCTACACTGCTGCTGAACCAACAAAATAAATAAATATTGGAAGTAAAGAAGAACCTAAAATGCTGAAAATTGGGACTAGAATGGAGGCAGATGAGGAAGAAAGAACTATAAATCTTTTGCGAGAATATGCAGATATCTTCGCGTGGAACATGGATGAGATGCTAGGGATAGACCCGTCAATAGCATGTCATAAATTAGAAATCAACAAAAACATAAGACCATTTAAGCAAATAATAAGGAAGATCGCAACAACATATCATTCTCAAATAGAAGAAGAATTAAAGAAGATGCTCGACGCAGGAATTATAAGACAAGCAAAATATCCAGAATGGATTGCAAACATGATGGTGGTCCCAAATAAGAACAAAGGGATAAGAATTTTCATAGATTTTACGGATCTAAACAAGGCATGTCCAAAAGATAGTTTTCCGTTGCCAGATATTCCACAAATGGTTGAATCAGCAACAGGAAACGCAAGAATATCATCATTGGATGGGTATAAAGGATATAATCAAATCTATATTGTATCAAAAGAGGGAATACAAGTTGATCCAGAAAAGGTACAAGCAATTCGCGATATGCCAACTTCTGCGACGGTAAAAGATGTGCAAAAACTAAATGGACTCGTAGCCTCGCTAGGAAGGTTCATTTCGCGATCTTCAGACAAGTGTAAACATTTTTTCGATATACTTAAGAAGGGAACAAAATTCAAGTGGACAGATGAATGCGAAAAATCTTTTCAAGGAATAAAAGAACATTTGGTGAGTATATCTATATTACAAAAAGCTGAACCGGGAGAAAAATTATTGATTTATCTCGCAACAACTCCATATGCGTTAAGTGATGTGTTATTGCGAGTAGACGCAGGGGTAGAAAAACCAATTTATTATATCAGCAAAACATTTAATTCAGCAGAGATAAATTATTCAAAGATTGAGAAACTAATTCTAGCATTGGTACACGCAATTAAGCTTCGAATTTACTTCCAAGCGCATAAGATCAAAGTGTTAACGAGAGTGCCAATTGAATCGGTGATGAAAAATTCAAAAATATCAGGCATAATTGAGAGATGGAATGCGCAAGTAGGGAATTTTAATATTGAATATGAAATTCTATCTTCGCCAAAATCACAAGTTATCGCAGATTTCTTAGCTGAATTTCCTTTAGAAGATGACGAAGCTGTAGAAGAGATGATGGATATAGAAGAAGAACATGGAGACCCAAAAGAGCTATTAACAGAACCTGACAGATGGGAAATATTAGTGGATGGATCGTAAAATGGAGAAGGAAATGGGATTGGAGTTATTTTCATTTCACCATAAGGAGAAAAAACAGCTTTTTCATTTAGATTGGAATTTGCATCCACTAATAATGAGACAGAATATGAAGTTGTAATCCATGCATTGAAGTTTGCAATAGAAATGAAGTTGGAAAATGCTAGAATCACCAACGATTCACAATTGGTTATTCGCCAGATAAATGGAGAGTATACTACAAATGAACCATCATTGAAGAAGTAAAAAAAACTTGTTGAAGAATTGTCTGCGAGAATTCCAAAAATAAAATGGAGACACATATCAAGGAAATATAATAGGCTCGCAGATGCTTTTGCTTTCATATCAAGTATGATGACGAACCCACTTGCGAGATGCATAAAAATTAAAACACTTTTGCAACCAGCGATAAACAAAAAAGAAGAAGAGGTAGATATAATGATGGTAGAATCTGGCGAGGAAGAAATAGGGAATAATGCTACAGATTGGCTAGCAGATCTTCACGCTTATTTGGCGAGAGGATAAATCCCCAGAAATCGATTAGAAGCACATAAATTAAAAAGTAGAGAAACAAATTATGAACTAAGAGATGGGGTATTATATCGCAGATCATTTAATGAACCATCGCTAAGATGTTTGACGAGGGAAGAAGGACAAAAGGTGTTAAAAATGTTGCATAATGGTGATGCTGGTAATCACAGCGGGGGACCATCGCTAAGATCTTTGGCATATAAAACAAAGATGTAGGGTTATTATTGGCCGTATATGCATGAGGATGCAAAACAACTTTCAAGGCGTTGTGAAGATTGTCAGCGATTTGGGAAGAAGATACATGCACCAGGAGAACCATTATCATCTTCGTCAAGCGTATGGCCTTTTGGAAAATGGGGATTGGATATTGTGGGACCATTTGTGCCTGGTTCTGGACAAAGAAGATATTTAATCGTTGCTACAGATTATTTCACAAAATGGGGAGAAGTTAAGGCAGTACAACATATCCGCGATAAGGACATTTTTATGTTCATATTTGAAAATATAATTTGCAGATTTGGGATCCCAGCACAGTTGATGTCTGATAACGGAAAGCAATTTGAAGGGCAAAATATTGAATTGCTTCTTAATGCATTTAAGATAAAATGTGGAAAATCAACTCCTTTATATCCACAAGCAAATGGTCAAGCTGAGGCAACTAATAAGACAATCGCAGACATCTTGAAAAAGAAATTAGAAGGTTATCACAAATCATGGTGTGAGCAAGTACATAATGCAATATGGGCATATTATACAACTAGACAAGAGGCAACTGGGATGTCACCTTTCTGTTTAACATATGGACTTGAAGCTATCCTACCAATAGAGGTTGCTATCCCAACAAAAAAAAGAGTGGCATGGGAGAAAAATCTAAGTGCTGGCATGATTTTACATGAGTTAGACGAACTAGAAGAAAAGAGAGAAAAAAACTCTACAACATATGGAAAACTACCAGCGAAGATTAGCTCGCGAGTACAACAAGCGAGTCAAGAAACGTCAATTCCAGCCTGACGATCTAGTTTTGCGAGAAACACCAAAATATCAGCAAGAAAGTGGTGGAAAATTAGCGAGAAAATGGGATGGACCATACATCATTAAAGAGATAATTGGAAATGGAGCATACAAATTAATGGATCCAGAGGGAAGAGATGTTGGGCAAGGACTTGATAGACCATGGAACAGATTGTTTCTGAAAAGGTATTATCAGTAGCAGTTTTTTCGAGGTAAGAAATACAAATGTAAGATGAAACAATTAAAAAATTCTTCTTTCAATATCAAAATTTATGCGAGCATCATCGCAAGAATAGCGAATAAAATTTTGCAGAGATTAAAAGAATGGGACGAACCTTTATGGCGTGCACCCTAGTTCGTGAATAAAATTTCGTAAGAGGCAAATGTAAGACCTAATAGAGCGTCATATGAGGGGGTATTTCTTGACATGACTCAGCGATAAGGTTATACCGCTGCTGGAACCTGAGTCATGCAGACGATGGGGTTAAAGAAAACCTATCCGGGAGAGGGATCTTGGATTTCCAACTATATATGGTTATACCCTGGTTGGACGACTGAGAGTCTCTTCCAAGAAGTGCAAAGTATGACCAAGTTTCCGAGGTACACGGTTGATCCAAGGGTGCCCGGAGCGTACGGAACTCTCTTGCCATCCTTGGTAAGTCTTGGCTACAATGCACTTGGCCTGAAGAAAACCCCACTTAGGGTGCAGTCTTGTAACTATAAGCTATATAGGCATAAAGGACAAGAGGCTGTGAACACAACTGGTTGTTGGCAAATACGGATGGGGGGAGCTAGTCTTGAATGGCCGATGTGCCCTCCTTGAAGGGGCAACCAGGGGGAAGATAAGGGCGGCACCCTCCATTAGGGAGCTGATAAGTGTCTTAAGACGACAATGTCATGGGGCTTTATGATCGCAAGAACATTTAGGCCTGTCATATTGTCGCGTAACGTAAATAGTGCAGAGGTAACAAGCCACGAAAACAATGTTAAGATAATATCAATGGGTTTTTACATGAAAATGTAAAGACGTCCTGCGATTTCATCGCAAGATGGCAATGTCATAAGGGTAAATTCTTGCGAGAGAAAGTATGCTTATCATATTGTCGCAAAGATTTTGAAAGAAACATGGATAAGACAAGATCAAAGGGTCTTTACATGCAAATGTTAAGAAATCCTGCGATTTTGTCGCAGACAGAAAAAGTTTGGCAAAATAAGACCTTTAACTAGGAAGGCAAAATAAGACCAAAAGAATAATCTTACCAATTAACTATTTTACTTTAAGATGGCAGGTAACATTCATTTATCGCAGAATTATATACAAGGAGGAAAATTTCTAACATCACTGATTCCCTCAGAATTTTTCAGATTAGTGCAACAGTATTCCTCATATCGCAGATGTATTCATATTTTCGCAAGAATGCAGCAAAACAAATTACTTAAAGAAGATAATGAATATTCACCATTTCAAGCAAGATAATGAAGGGCAAGAAGGGGAATAGAGAAGTAAGATTACATTATATTACTTGAAAATATTCAAAGTAAGCTAAATCGAAAATTAAAATTCTAAAAGTTTAGAAGATTACATCACTCGCAAGATAGAAGAAGTAAAAGAAAGCAAGGATAAAATTCAAGCCTCGCCAGATTTATTGTTCTTGTCAGATTCATTAACATCATCAGCATCCTTCTCACCGCGAGCTTCTTCTTCTCTGGATTCTTCATCAGCGGGTACTTCTTTAGGAGGACTTTTTCTTCTTCTTCACCACCCTCTTGATTTTCTTGAGTGGTATTTTCTTCATCATTAGTAAACTCTAACTCTTCATCCATGGGAAGAGGAATTTCATCATCGTCAACCTCTAGAGGAGGGACATAAATAGGAAAAAGAGAATGGGGAAGCAGAATATTGTTCACGAGAACTTCAGCCCTAAGATGGACTTGGCGAAGAAGAGATTTTTCACGATTTCTAATTTCTATATTCTTAAAGTATTCAAGATAATTAAGTCTTCTTTCTACTTTGTCGTGAGCACTAAGGCAATTAGAAGCAAGAGATTTATTTTCTTTGCAAACTTTATCCAATGTAGCGGTCAGATCAGTGATAGTAGAATGTAGATTTCTTTCGGATTCTGCGAGCAACAAAATAAAAAATCAATTAGACAAGAATCTCACAAGGAACATAATATAAGATTTTATGAGAAGATCAACAAGAGAGGCAGTCAACTGACTACCTTCTTTTTGCGAGGTTAAGTTTTGGATTAAAGCAAATAAACAGTTTTCCTACTGATTCATGGCGTCATCGAATTTATCGCCAACCATACCCTTCAGACGAGATTTCATATTTTCTTCTTTGTTGCGAAGATATGAATTTTCCTTTGCTAATGAAGAATAAGATTCCTTTAACTGAGAGTACTGGTATTGAAGTTCACTGGCTCTTAAACTAAGAGTTAATCTACCCTTGATAAGCTTATCCTTTTCGGCGGCAGATGATTCAGTTAACTCCTTGAGCTCCGTCTTAAGAGAATAAAGAGATTGCTCTTGACTATTACATGTACTTTGAAGATTATTTATTTGCTGCGAGGAAATCATCATCAAGCTTGAAAATCTATGTTTTTCTTGGGACATGGTTTTATTCTCATCTGATAAAGATTCCATCGCCAAATTATCCTTAAAACACAAATATGAGAGGCGATCAAGCTCGCCACTCAAAAAATTCTGCCTTTGCAATAATTGATTGTTCTCATTAGTAAGATTATTTATGCGATCAATTGAATAAGTGTACATCTTGTCTAGTCTAGTATGTTAATCTATCCAAGAATCTCTTTCAATGCGAACTTCTTCAACAATAGATTCAGATTTGAGTCTTTCTATGAAATGAGCCCGATTTGAAACTAATATATGAATCAAAAATTTAAGAAGGAAGTCTAAGTACAGAAAGTATGTATATGAAACAGAAAATCAAAAAGAGCAGAGACAAGAAAAAATCACCTTTCAGCTCGTCATTTCTTATGCGAAGATTCTCGCAATCTAGAGAAGAGTTGCGGAGCGTGTGATTCAAGGTATCACATTCAGCAGTTTTAGCTTGAAGACTTTTCCTCAGAACTTCAATCTCATTCTCTAAAGCCGCTCGTGAATCATTACGATCAGATCCAAAATACTTAAATAGAGTCTCGCAAGCTTCCTGTTGGAGAGGGTCAGTGGAAGACTTTCTAGCATTGTCTAAAATATTAGACAAGACTTTAAAGGCAATATCAACACCTGCGAAAGTTTTGCTTGATGAAGGAAAGGATTTAGAAGGTGAAATAGTAGTGAGAGTAAGTTGGCGATCATTTGTGGTGGTTGAGTTATCAGGAGGAGTATGTGGAAAAACTACAGTCGAAGGCCTTAAAGGACTATAAGGGACCTCAGTCGCAGCAGCTTTAGAAGCTTGGTTTGTAAAAATATCAGAAGGGGTAGAGGTATGAACAACGATATTCTCGCGGATAGGAGAAGAAAGATTTGGTTGCGATGGTGTGGGAGTAATATTCACATATGTTAACAGGGGCATAATGAGATTTTCCCCGAGTGTCTTAAAATGGCGAGACCTTTTGGGAGGTTTCTCAGGATTCACGTCATTCTGCGAATAATAACCCAGATAAGAAACAGTGGCAACAATATTGTTATTAAAAATAAAGGGTGTTTCTTACTACCTTATCATTCGCAGAACTTTTCTTCTTTTTCTCGGTCGGTCTTTTGCGAGGATTAGGGTTGTGAGTAGTAGATTGTGTGTTAGAAATCTTTCCGCTAAAAAGAAGACATAACAAGGAAATAAGAAAGATTGGAGAATGAAAGTAAAAACTGGCTTAAAATAAACAACATAAATCAAGAAACAAACCTTGAGGACTCCATTAGAACAGTAGCAGAAGAATATAAAGAAGAGGCAAAGTTGCAGACGGAAGATGAAGAAGATGAAGAAACAGAAAAGTAAAACTAATTTTGAAGATTAGTTCCACCTTTTATAGGAAAAGGGGAGTGGACCTACGGAGTAGGAACGTGTCAGTAAATAAATGGATTTACAACACGTGTAAGAAAGGCTGCAATAACGGGATCTTGTCGAGGAGAAAGTATAAAAGGGGAAGAAGTTGCGAAGAATAATAAAGAATATTAGTTCTCATGATCTTCTCTTCTTCGCAGAAAAGACAGGAGAAGAGGCAAGATGTAGTACCATAATATCTCTACAACGCTATTCCCGCGATATTAACAACATTTCTGCGAGAAGCCCAAACGTTTCTACAAGTATTAACGACACTCTGACGAGATTGTTGCAAGATTCTTCAACAACATTTGGCGAGTGTTACAAAAGAATGATGTAACGATTAACGATTAAAGTTATATGAAGAATAAGTCTGCTTCACGATGGTTATAAAGTTGGCGATGGTGAAGACTGAAGTTATGGCGATGAGATCGCAAAGAAGATCCGAATTAGGGGGAAATCTTAGCTGTCTTCCACTATGTAAATCCTTATATAAAGGGGACGATAGATCCAGAAGAGGATGATGCATTTTTGAGAGCTGAGAGAATTTTGAGGAGAGAGAAACTCCAGAAAGAAAGTTGTACTTCTGAGTTTCAATATTTCTTGTAAATCTTCCTGAAAGTGAATTAATAAAAGTGTTGTTGTTCATTCACAATCATGACTTAATTTTCATAGATTCTTGACAAGGGTGTAGTGTAGGAAATCCCGCAACTACAATAGATGATATCCGGATTACAACCAGAAATGTTGTTTTCCAAGATGTATTTTTTGATTGGGAGTACAACTTGAAGAATGCTGAAGAACTTGGCTTCAATCTGAAGTGGCTCCGCGAAAGACTTGAAGTTATCGAGAAAGAAGAAAAGGGTGACGCCCCTTTCCCTACTAGTGATGTTGTGTTGAAGAATATGAAGTAGCCGAGCTAACCAGGAAGCTGGAGGTACCTTGATGAAGGACTTAGCGAAAATACCTCACACGGCGTCGGAATTCGATGCTTGACCCAAAATTTTGAAGCTAAGAGACTGAGTTATTAAATGATAGAAGAATCACTCAATCTGGAATTGTAAAAGTCCGCCAACGAAGCGTGCACATTTGCAATTTGTAATCTCGCACAAATTTTTTAGGCTTCGTAGACCTGACGGTAAAGGCCATATATTTCAGATTGTATGTCCGATTAATGCGCCCTTTTGGTATGTTGTTGAAGAGACACAGACGAACATCTTTTGTTGAGGAAGTACTGTCCCATTCCTCACCCATTGGCACGTGTTTTTCAAACCCATGACTTGAAGTGTGTTGTATCTCATCTGTAGAGGTGACGAGAACATCTTGTAGAAGACTTTGATTTATGCCCACCAGTCGTGCCAGCTTTTGGAAGACTTCATGTGAGCATGTTATCAAGTCTACACATCTTGATATGAATCATTAGTTCTTATAGAAGTCCGCTTCATGTGTAACACTTCATAGAATGGTTAGTTGATGAAGCCCTGAGGATGTTGCTCCTGAGACCATTGTTGGTGTTGAGACCATGAATGATCACGCTCCAGAGATCTTTGTCGATTTTGATATCATGGATGGTGTTCCCTCAGAGATTATTGTTGATGCTGATACCACGGTTGAAGTTGCTCCAAAGACCGAAAAGGATAGAACCATGATTATAGACATAGTAGTTGCTCCTCCATCCAGTGAGCCTTTTCGTGTGTTGATCATCTCTAAGATGAAGGTGTTCTGGGAGTTCAACATGAATTCTCCTGAACATTATGATTTTACTGTGAACTGGATTCGTCAGTGAGTCGATGATGTTGCGGCAGATTGCATCAGCAGTCCTCATTCTGGGTATGATCGGTGAAGAAAAGAAGTTCTTCAGTCGTGCAGGAGCTTGTGATGTGGAGAGATCCCGTTGATGAAGTTTCATGGAATCACATCATGTTGCAATAGCTTGTTATGTGGATAACATTTATTGAAATAAAACCGATTTCTCTAGCAAGATCAAGTCCCCAGCGTATGTTGAAGGAATTCGTGTCATCCATGGGTGAATGATATTGCATCTGCTTCAGAAGTCTTGTCATGGAGATAGTAAAGACTCAACAATTGTAGTTTAGTTGCATTTTGATTGCGCTGGTGGTGAATTAGTATGTCATCATCGAGGTATTTATGTTGAAGCCAAAGGCGTCATTATCGAAGGTGTACTCTTTGATTGGGAGTACAATCTGAAGACTTCTTAGATGCTTTAGCATTGAAGTGTCATATCCTTCGAGCTTTGAATATCTTAGGATTGATTGTATCGGCCACGAGTATCTTCTGTTGATTCATCATCCCTTTCGTTGCGGTAGTGGGATTCAACACTTGTGCAGACATCGGAGCTTTCTGATTTTCTGGGACACATGGACACTCTTGCAAGGCTGTGGAGAAACGCCCAAAGTGTTCTTTTACATGCTTGGACATCATCTCAGTAATGAATGTTTCAATGGTCAATTCGGAGAAATGTCAGATTCAACCACTTGGTAAAATAATAATCCGGTGAAGCTACCATTCATAACATCTTGCAGAGTTGATAGAATAATTGAGTCCCCGTGCTAGGATAGCATGTGAGTAAATAAATGACATAGACATGAAATGAATGAGACTTTCCTGAGTGTGAAGCCTCTTGACGAATATCTATGCATCTTTTGCAGGTTCTTATTTCAACCTCGTAGAAGTTTGAAATTCCTAAAAGTACTCTGATGATGTAATGTCCGTCAAACCTTCTGGATCAAAAATTTCTTCGTTGGAGAGATGTGTAACCAAAGATGCTTCGTAAGTATCCATATTTTAAATGTGGACCTACGCTCGTCTGAAGGACATGTCATATCCTGGATCTTCTTGATTATGAGAAACTTGGTTTCTGTCCAGGTTGGTCTTATGTTCACATTGAGAGTGATGCAGGCATGAGTATTTCCGAGAACTCCTTCGAGGTCTCTGATTGAGATGGAGAATGAGTATCCTCTTGTCGAGCGATGCATGTGGATCCGATGGTTTTCACTGGAATGTTGTTGATGGTGGAGGAGATTCCTTGAACCGAGCGAAATGTTTAACCTCATATAAATGCACCGCTATGAAGGGGGTGCTTTAAGTTCGAGAGACCAATATGTAGTACTCCGACCTAACCCAAGACAATGGCCATTCCAGAGTAAATTCGGTCACAAGAGAGGATGGGTTGATCTGTATGAGGGAAGATGAGAAATGTGTGAGATCAATGATGATCTGAGATTGTAGGTGTGTTATGAATTCATCGTGAAATGATCTGAATGATTGAATCTTGCCTGATTGAGAGTAATTTCTGTGAGTTCGTGTAGACAAAAGAGTGCTTGTATGAACTTTGGTGAGAAATTGCTCGTTCAGACGATTGTTGTTCGAATGTTTGAAAACCCTTCGGATGTTGTTTCCTTAATCAGGATTCAGAGACATTATATAATGACGGAGATGAAAACACCATGATCCCATGAAGTGTGACATTTTGTTGGAATCAAAGAGTGGGGAAGTGGGAAATCGTGTTAAAACAATTACTCATCGTGCGGATACTTGGTTAATTTTCCACCCTCTACTTTGTTGATTCCTTTAATTGATTGCACGACTTGCTCACATTCTATCGTGTGTTTGAACACATGTGACGTAGACCGCCAGACCAAAACCCTATTTGATATCCCCCCAAGTGACACGATTGATGTCTCGTGGTTAATTTAGTCAGTTGTTGATTTCATGACTTTGTGCGACAATGAGTCCACATATTTGCTGAGTTAAACATGATTTTGTGAAACGTTCTGCAACTTATGAATCGAACGTGTCTGCTGAGATAGTGGTGGAATCCTCACGTTGAGGTGAGCGAATGTTGCTCGATAATTTGTTGAATATTGATAGTTGAACCAATATTCATTGATTTGAGTAAATATTGCTAATCTGAGCAAGTGTTGCTCGTTTGATAAATTATTGGCAGCGTGACCAAAATAAAATATTAATTAAAGTGCTGGTAGTTGGACCGAGCATAATTAATAAGAATATTGATCATGAGATCGTTGCAAAATTATTAGTGTTTGAATCTGGAATCATAATCCTTGAATTCAGAAACCCTAATTTGATCAATTGATGACCGATTGATGGTTTATTTGAAAATTAGCCATGGAATGAAGGAGAATTGGCTTCATAGGACCATGGATCAACCATGAAATTCTCATATGTTCACGTGAGCAAAACCAAGACCTCTTTGAAGAGTTGATGAGTTAATGAAAGAATGATTAAATGCTGGTTTAATCATTTACTGAATTACTGTTGGGTTCAACATTAGGTGATAAAACCTAATTAATCATGAAATGGTGAGGGACCGACCAAGGGGTCATGAAACCGGCCCTGGGTGGTCACGGGATCAAATGATGATCGCTCCGTCAAATTCTGAAATTATTTGGAGAGTTTTGGATCTAATACGTGCAATTGTGCAAATTAGGTCAAATTGTGAAAACACGTGGGACTGGCTCATTCCGAGCCAAAAATCCAACCCTGGTCGGTCAAGGTAACATGCTTTTGTCGTTGAGACATCCGTGTTTCAGTCCTGAGAATTTTGATATTTTCCGGTGTACGTTTGAGCGACCATTTGAGAAAATATGGCAAAATTAGGGTTTTTTTATAAAACCGTCAAAACTTCATCGGATGAAGGAAAATAATGAAAAAGTGAAGGAATTATGAAGAGGTGAGGGACCGACCAAGGGGTCATGAAACCAGCTCTGGGTGGTCACGGGATCAAATATTGATCGTTTGAGCAATACCCAGATTGGTTGAAATCTTATTTAGCGCCCTTTAGTAGAATCGATGTAGGATTCTCATACAGACTCGGATTTTGATGGTCCGCCCCTCCATTCTGTACGGAAAAGAATATTTAGATTTTAAGCTCGTTCGGGAAGTGAAAACAGCCCGAGAGTAAAACTTAGGAAAAATTCAAGGGGCCGGTCCCATAGTATTTTTCCTAATATGATAAAACAAAGGAGTTTTGCCAAAATTAAAGAGTTTTGTTGAAATTAAGGAGTTTCCATGAGATGAGGTAAACATAAAAAATTATAATAAATAAAATAGGGATGTGCGGGAGTGTGGGACCGTCTTGGAGCATGGTTGGCCGGCCAGAGCCCGGCCCCGTGCGTTTTCCCTATTTTATGCATTATTTCATGATTTGAAGGAATTTTCATAATTTGAAGGAAATATCATGAAATCAAGGAATTTTCATAGGATTATGAAAATATGAAAAATATGCTAATAAAAGCGGGACGTGTGAGCCATCTAGGGTTTGGCCGACCGGCCATGGCCCGTGCACACGGGTTTCCATAATTTTTATTATTTTTCATGGGACCTAGGAAATATCATGAGATTAAGGAGTTTTCATGAAATTAGGGAAATAATAATAAAATAATGAGGAACCATGAGGTGTAGGGCCGACTGGGACCAAGGAAGCACCATCACGTTTTCCCTAATTTTATATTATTTCCTCCGTGCGAAGGAAGCACCATGGAATTGAGGAGTTTCCTCAAAACAAAGGATATTCGTTCAAATGAAAGGTTTTCATAAACTCAGAGAAAACAACAAAAATATGATAAAAATATGAAACTAGTGTGGGATTGACCATGGCACGGTCGGCCGATCAGTGGGTCCATGCTCCCAGCGCCTTGGTCAATTTTTATTTATTTTTTATTTTTCATCCTATTTTGCATAGGTTCATCGTTTCATCGTTTTTTCAAATACTCGTTCGTGCGGTGGTTGTTAATGTATCATTATTGAGTACACTTGCACCATTTGAAATGGGACTTACTCAGAAGGTAACTCTGATGCCCGTGCATCTAATATTTATTACTAATCCATGGATTTCTGCTGGGAAGAACCATGGTTTGCGTAATGAAATATCTGCGAAAATATTTGAATATTTTCGCAAATTCTGCGGATGAATCCAAGAATTTAAGTTTGAGACAGGCTCGCTCGAAGTCAGCTACGATGTTCGTGCGTCAATATTTATTACTAATCCATGGATTTACTTGGGAAGAACCATGGTTTGCGTAATGAAATATCTGCGAAAATATTTGAATATTTTCAGAAATTCTGCGGATGAATCCAAGAATTTAGGAATAATTAATTTATGAATTTATACTAGCAGAGAAAACTGTCTAGAAGCATTAATTATTCTGATATGAACTTGCTAGAGTTTCATATTTTTTACATAGCCAGGGTAAAATCCTTGTTTGTATCCTGAAAACGTCATCACTCTATACTAGCAGAGCAAGTTGTTTGGGAGTTGTCCATATCGTGATAGAAATAATTACTGAAGTGCTCAAAACTAATCGTGAGATATGGCGTTGTCCAGCTGTGAGACTACATATCTATATGCACTTTGAGATAAAGTATTCTCAATCAGAGAATTCGATGAGAGACCAATGTCTCGATATTCATGTATGATTGCTGGATCAGAGGTTTGTATAATTATGGGTTTATGATTTTAGCCTTTGTCGAAAATCCACCATCTACACCTATATGGCTTATAGTTACGAGACTGCACCCTAGGTGGGGTTTTATTTGGGCCGAGTGCATCATAGCCAAGACTTGCCAATAATGGCCAGGGTAGTTTCATACGCCCCGGGCACCCTTGGCTCAACCGTGTACCTCGGCGCCTTGGTCATATTCTGCACTCCTTAGGAGAGTCCTTATTACCCTAGTCGCCCAACTCAAGTCATAAATTGAGAATCCAAGGTGCCTCTCCTGAATGGGTTTTATTGACCCCAAATCTCCATGACTCAGGTTCCAGTAGCGGTGTAACCTTTTCACTTAGCCATCCAACATGTACCCCATTCTATGACGCACATTAGGTATTACATTTTCCTCTTGCAAAATTTTAATCTCGCGAACTAGAGTGCACGCCATAGTAGGTTCGTCCCATTCTAATATGTTATTAATCTCTGCAAAATTTTCGCACATTGTCATTCTGTTCTGGATGTTTGTAATTTTGGAACTTCTCTTTCATAAGATTTTCGCAAATATTCCTTTTGTTTCAATCATACATTGTTTCGCAATTTACCCTTTCCCAAAATCTTTTATTGGTAATACTTCTTTAGATATAATCTGTTACATGGTCTCCCAAGTCTTTGAACCACATCTCTACCCTCTGGGTCTATCAACTTATACGCCCATGTTCCAACTATCTCTTTAATTATATAAGGTCCGTCCCATTTTCTTGCAAGTTTTCCGCCATTTTCTCGTTGATATATTGGTGTTTCTCGCAGCACCAAATCCCCTGGTTGAAATTCACATTTTTTTAACACGTTTATTATACTCTCGGGCTAATCTTCGCTGGTAATTTTCCAAACGTTGTAGTGTTTTTTATCTCTTTTCTTCTAATTAATCAAGTTTGGTTAAAATCATGCTTGCACTAAGGTTTTTATCCCAAGCTTCTCTTTTTGTTGTGGGAATAACGACTTCTGTTGGTAGCACAGCTTCAACTCCATATGTTAGACAAAAAGGTGACATTCCCGTAGCTTCTCGCCTAGTTATGTTGTAAGCCCAGACTGCATTATGCACCTGTTCGCACCATGCTCTATTATATCCTTCTAATTTCTTCTTCAATATATCTACAATTATCTTATTTGTTGCTTATGCTTGTCCATTAGCCTGTGGATATAGAGGGGTGGATTTTCCACACTTTATCTTAAATGCATTGAGTAACATTTCTATGTTCTGCTTTCAAACTATTTCCCATTATCAGATACTAATTGTGCTGGAATTCCAAATCTGCAAATGATATTTTCAAATATGAACATGAAGATGTCTTTGTCGCGAATATGTTGTACTGCTTTCACTTCTACCCATTTTGTGAAATAATCTGTAGCAATAATTAAATATCTCCCTTGTCCAGATCCTGGTAAAAACGGTCCCACAATTTCTAAACCCCACTTTCCAAAGGGCCATACACTTGTTAAAAATGTTAATGGTGCTCCAGGTGCATGTATTTTATTTCCATGTCGCTGACAATCTTCGCAACGCCTTGATATTTGTTTCGCATATTCATGAATATATGGCCAATAATAACCTTGCATTTTCATTCTGTATGCCAGGGATCTTCCTCCACTATGATTACCAGCATCCCCACTATGTAACATCTTCAACATTTCTTCTCCCTCTTTTCGTGTTAAACATCTGAGTGATGGTACATTAAAGGATCTTCTATACATCACCCCATCTCTTAGCTCATAATTTGTCGCACGGATTTTTAGCATGTGTGTTTCCAATCTATTTCTTGGCGTTTTTCCTTTTGCAAAATATGCATGAAGTTCTTCTCTCGAATCTTCGGCATTGGGTATTTGTGCTTCTTCTTCACCTTCTATTATCATAACATTTACTTCTTCTTCTTCTTTGTTTACAGATGGTGATAAGAGTGTCTTTATTTTTATGCATCTCGCAGTTGGATCTGTCATCATACTTGAAATGAAAGCATAAGCATCTGCAAGTCTATTGTTTTTCCTTGATATGTGTCTCCACTTTATTTTTGGAATTTTCGCTGACAATTCTTCGACAAGTTTCATGTATTTTTTCAAGGATGGTTTATTTGTAGTGTACTCTCCTTTTATTTGGCGAATAACTAGCTATGAATCACTGGTAATTCTCATATTCTCCAATTTTATTTCTATTGCGAATTTTAGAGCATGCACCACAACTTCGTATTATGTTTCATTATTAGTGGATGCGAACTCTAATCTGATGGAAAAAGCCATTTTGTTTCCTTCTAGAGAAATCAGGACAATTCCAACTCCATTTCCTTCCCCATTTGATGACCCATCTACCAATATTTCCCATCTATCAGGTTCTGTCAACAGATCTCTTGGGTTCCCATGTTCTTCCTCCACGTCCATCATTTCCTCCACTACTTCATCATCTTCTAGAGGAAATTCTGCTAAGAATTCTTCAACAACTTGTGACTTTGGTGAAGATAATACTTCATACTTAATTTCGAAATGTCCTACTTGTGCATTCCATCTCTCCACCCTGCCTGACCTTTTTGAATTCTTCATCACTGATTCAATTGGTACCTTTGTGAACACCCTCACTTTGTGTGCTTGAAAATATATGCGAAGTTTAAACATTGCATAAACTAATGCCAGAATTAGTTTTTCAATTTTTGAATAATTTCTCTCTGTGGCATTGAAGGTTTTACTGATGTAGTAAATCGGTTTGTCAACTCCTGCGTCAATTCACAACAGCACATCACTTAATGCATGCGAAGTTTTCGCAAGATAGATTAATAGTTCTTCTCCTGGTTCTGCCTTTTGTAAAATTGATATATTCATCAAATGTTCTTTTATTCCTTGGAAAGCTTTCTCACATTCATATGTCCATCTTAACTTTGTCCCCTTTTTGAGTATGTTGAAGAAATGTTTACATTTGTCTGAAGATCGCGAAATAAACCTTCCCAGCGAAGCCAAGAGTCCGTTTAACTTCTGTACATCTTTCACCGTCGCTGGTGTTGGAATATCGCGAACTGCTTGTACCTTCTCTGGATCAACTTGTATTCCTTCTTTTGATACAATGAAGCAACACCAAAAATACAATTCTCTGGATTTATGTTGATTTTAAAATGCCGCATCTGATCAAAAATAACCTTCAGATCCTGTACGTGATATTTAGCTTCTTTACTTTTTATTAACATATCATCCACATACACCTCTAATGTTTTATGTATCCACTACGCAAACACTTTTTCCACCATCCTTTGATATGTTGCACCAGCATTTCGCAGACCAAATGGAATTTTTGTATAACAATATAACCCTCTTGGAGCTAAAAAAAGAAGTATGCTCTTGATCTTCTTCAGCGAGAGGAATTTGATTATAGCCTTTATACCCATCTAAAGAAGATATTCTATCATTTCCTGCTGCTGATTCAACCATTTGTGGAATATCTGGTAATGGAAAACTGTCTTTCGGACAAGCTTTATTTAGATCAGTAAAATCTATACAAATTCTTATCCCTTTATTTTTCTTTGGAACCACAACCATGTTAGCTATCCACTCTGGGTATTTAGCTTGTCTTATAATTCTTGCATCAAGCATCTTCTGTAACTCTTCTTCTATTTGGGGGTGATATGTTGTCGCGATTTTTCTTATTCTTTATTTGAAGGGTCTTGCACTTTTGTCAATCTCCAACCTATGACACGCCACAGACGGATCTATTCCAGGAATCTCATCCATGTTCCATGCGAAAATATCTTTGTATTCTCGCAAAAAAACTAATAGTTTCTTTTTCTTCATCTTCCTCCATTTTGGTCCCAATTCTTAGCATTTTGGGTTCTTCTTTAGTTCCAATATTCACTTCCTTTGTTGGTTCTGCCGCGGTGTAACTGGATTTAGGTTCTCCCATGGGTGTTGGTTATTTTATCATCTTCGCAGATTCGTTTCCCTCTTCCGAAATTTCACTGGGTATTCTTTTTCCTTCCTCTGCCCTTATCATGTAAATCCTAAATTCTTCTTCTTTCCTTTCTTCTTTCGCCACTTTCCTGCGAATTTTTTGCTTCTTTGCACGTCCTTCATAATGCTTCACTTCAATTTGATAACAAAATTTTGCACTATCAACATCCCCTCTAACTTCATCGATCCCACTAGGCATAGGAAATTTAATGCATTGATGCAATGTAGATGCTATGGCTTTAATTGCGTGTATCCATGGTCTTCCCAATAACATATTATACGGTGATTCCATATCCACCACACATAGTGTCACCTGTGTTTCAATCTCTCCTAGCGAAAATCGCACCATTATTTCTCCTTTAGGTTTTGTTGTTGATTTTCCAAATCCATGGATATGGTATGTTGAACAAGACATTTCTTCTTCATTGTATCCCATTCCTTTATATGCATGATAAAATATTATATCCACCGAACTTCCCGTATCCACCATAGTTATGTTCACCGCCCATTCTTCCATATTTTTTGCGAATTTCCTCGTTTCTTTCCGTGTGGTTACTGTGATCACCAAAGGAGATGTGTGGTTCAAATTTTCTCTTGGTATCTCTGCTGATGTGAACGTAATTTTATGCTTTTCCCAATCCTTCAAGGGTGATACCTTTTCCACCGTCATAATCTTCTTTCCTTCAAAATCTCGTTTATGTATTCTTCCTTTGATGTTTTCATGAAACTTCTTTCTGTTATCTTCATTGATTTTAATTATCTTTTCCTTAACTGGTTTACTGATTTGTTCCATCATCTTCTTGGTTTGAATAGCCTCAATAACACTCTTTGATCTTGCTTTCCAGTAATCTTCAACTTTCATCCCTGTTTCTAGTGCCATTATGTAGTTGCAGAAAATCCTACAATACATCCCTCACAAGAATTCATAACAATCAACACATTTCTTAAGATCAATAACGATACTTTTTATTAATTGAATCTAGAAATTTTACAAGAAGAAAGTGAAATAAAAAATACAACACTGTTTTGGACTTTATCTTTCCTCAAAACTTTCTCAACACTCCAAAAATTATCTCTCTCCACCTTATGCCTATTCATCTCTTTGTATTGGGTATTCCATAGTGGATGACAACTAAGTTGACCTTTATTTTCAGATCTGATTTTCGGTATTTCGCAAGCTTACAAATGTGAATTTTGAAAACATCCTAAATTTTGCTAGATCATCACACTTTTCTCATGTTTACGTTGTCGTCATCTGTTATGTCATTTCTGAAATCACTCTGCGACGTCTTCGCAATGTTGTTGATGAAGATTTCGCAAGTGTGTTGTTATTTCGATATTCTGATCCTACAGGTGGCAGATGAAGAGGAACAGCGTAACTCTAAAGAAGAATCTAGCACTCAAACACAAGAAGTGGTAGAAGAAGAAGTGGAAATCTCAGTCCATGCCTTGTCAGGTAACACATCTCCCAACACTATCAGGATACATGGTAGGACTTTAAACAAGCATTCCATTACTATATTAGTAGATAGTGGCAGCACACATAGTTTTATAGATCTTGAGTTAACCAAGCTGAGTGGATGCTTGATGGATCCAACTGAAACATTTCAAGTAGATGTGGCAGATGTGAATAAACTGGTAAGCTCCTCCAAATGTCCCAAGTTTCAGTGGGAAATACAAGGTCATAAGTTTCATTTTGATATGAGAGTCTTAGCACTTGGAGGGTGTGACATGGTCCTATGGGTAGATTGGATGAAGGGAATCAGCCCAGTTTTGATTTCAAAAGATTGGATGTTACATTTAATATGAAGGGAAAGAAGGTGGTGTTACAAGGCATTACTGAGAGTGCCAGCATTTTTCTCATGACTGGAAAGGAATGTGATAAATACATGAAGTGTAGGATCTGAATATCGCAGCAAGAACATTCTTGCGAAGTTTTCATTAAAGACACTGGTGAGTGTCGCAGAAAAGATTAAAAGAACGACCCAACAAATAACGATGGTAAAAACATGAAGAAAACGTAAATATCCTGCGAAGAAAAGAGTATTTGCGATGGTTAACATTTGTGTATTCACGAAGGTATCGCAAGATCAAATCAGAAATTAAGGGATAGCTTAGCTGTCTATGAGCTGTCATCCATTATGTAATACCCTATATATAGGGGATGAGTAAACTTGAGGGGAATAATTTTTAGAGTGTTGAGAAAGTCTTGAGGAGAGAGAAAATTCTTGTGAGCGATTGTATTCTTGATTTCTTTTATTTCTTGTAACATTTCTGAGAATTAATCAATAAAAGCGTTGTTCTTAATCTACAAATATGTGTTGATAATTGTGGATTCTTATGTGGGGTGTAGTGTTGGAATTCCTGCAACTACATTTTTGGCGCCCGAAACTGGGATGAATGGTTGATTATTTGAAGAAAAAGGTAAAAAGTGATATTGTGATTGAAAGGAATTTGGAATAATTAGTGCAGGATTTTACGCAATTTTCAATAGTTCATTAAGATTAATGGCTATAAGAAGAAGAAATAAGTCAGAACCACCAACAACCGTAAGGAGGAGTAAAAGACTTGCAGGTGGAGAAACAAGAGAAATGGGAGAATCTTCAATAGTAAGAACAAGAAGAAATAGAACAAGGAATGAAGGGGAAAATCAGGTTCGACAGCCAAATCAACAAACACCAATACAAGATAGAGCTGTGGATTATGATAGAGTGAGCGTGCATACTTGGCGATCAGATTTAATGGAAGAACCAGAAGATCGAAAATTAAGAGATGAAAGTGAAGAGGGAAGAAATCAAGAAGTAAATGGAGGATTAATACATGGTGATGATGAAAATGAAACAGTAGAGGTTTTAAGACAAAGAATACAAGAAGAAAGGAGATTAGAGGCGGAAGAACGTGCAAATTTGGCAAGACAAAACCATGAATTGATAATGAAAAACATGAGGTTACAAAATAAAAGATCAACAAAATACAACGAGATAAAGCTCGATAACAATCAGAAGTGAGATAAGAAGAACATCACCTATAGCAAATATTGAAGAAGAAAATCATGATCCAAATGGGGAACGTCGCGAAAGGAGAGAAATAAGGGAAGATCGTTATATACCACAGGGTGAAATTCAACAAAATGAACAAAATAATAGAAGGCAGGGGAATGAACAGCGTCAGACACGAAATAACCAAGATGGCAAAGAAAATCAAGAGGAATGGAGGAGGATATTGCATGGAAGAGAAACTCTATGAAATCAACAGATAATTGAAAGAGAAATCGAGAGACATTATGCTGAACAAGCACACTTAGCTTTCGAAAGGGAAATATTGAGAGCAAAACTGGAAGAGCAAGAATTCCAAGAGGAAATTCGACAGAATAATCATGACAATCGAGAGAGAAGACGCGAACAAAACCGCAATAATGGTAATATTAACGAAGAATAAGATAGGGTGCAAAGAAGAGCAGATGAAAATCACAGAAGACAAAATGAGAGATATAATGGTGTATGCATTTGTGAAAGAACTGTAAGAGAAGATAACAGAGAAAGACAAGAAGAAAATAATGGAGACGGAAATCAAAATCTCGCAACACAAGATAGGCAAGAACGCAGGAGAAGGGAAGCTGCGCTGAAAAGACCAATGGAGAAAAACTTAGTTGGGAATGAACAAATCCTAAGAGAGCTAGCAGAAATGAGGGGAATGTTAAATAACAGAAGAGAAGGAGGTATAAGGAAACTTGATGAATCCATTGAAGAAGCCGCGAGAACTCCATTCACTCAAGAAGTACAATTAGGAGGAATACCCCCAAAATGTAATTTACCAGCATTAACCAGTATCTTCAATGGGACTACCTGTGTTGTTCAACATGTCAAGGATTATGTTAGGTGTATGCTACAGTGGGAAAACCATGATGTTGTATTATGCAAATACTTTGCATCTAGCTTAACTGGCGAGGCGCTAAAATGGTTCGAAGGTTTACCTAAAAACACTATAACTTCTTTCGACCATCTGCAAGCTACATTTTTGGGAGCATATATAAGCAACAATTCTTCGCGGCCCGGTATTGAAGATGTATTTGGGTTAAAATAGAGGATTGGCGAAAGTTTGAAACACCTAACCATAAGATGGAAGACAATGTGCAGTGAGATGGCGGGAAGAGTAGATGAGAGATACATCATTTTGTACTTCATTAATGCTATGTTCGCAACCAACCTGTTATATATACAAATTTTTAGAATAAAAAATACGATCATTATGACAGAGCTGCGAGAATTGCAGGAAGAATATATTGCATTGGAGGAAAAACAAAATGAGATGGAGTCGTATCCTATTACGAACACTAGTTCAGTTGCAGCGAGTGCAAGTTTACTTCCCAAGATGATAAATACAGTAGAGATCACCTCGCAGATAAAACAAGAAAATAATGTGGATGATGGTCAACAAAAATTAGTAGCTATGGGAAGCCGAGATCAAGAAGAGTTTGAAAGAGAGAGAAACTTTTATCGCGGGGGAAATAATAAAATTCAGATACTTGATCAACCACAGGAGACTTATGGTGGACAGAGACAAAGTTATCAAAGAGGACAGGGAAATCAGAAGATGATATGGGAAGAAATCAAAATGCCACCTTTGAATGCAAGTGTAGAAAAAATTTGGGAAGCCATAATCTTAATGGAAAATATACAAGCACCTTGGAACACGGGAAAAGAACCACACCCAAATAACCAAAGTCAAGAATTTGCTCTTACCATTATTTTTATGGTCATTCAACAAATGAATGCAAGAATATAAAGAAGATCATTTTAAGGATGATAGATCAGGGAATATTAAATCATTTTCTAATAGGCCACCCGCAATCTCAGCCATTACCACCTCCGCCAGAAATTCACAGAGTGAATACAACAAAAGGAGCAGAAACATTTATGATAGAGGTTGGAGCCAAGGCGAAGAATTTGTTCTGTAATTCCATCATACATTCATACAAGACTATTGATGATTTCCACGACAACGTCCTAAGCAGAGTCTTCGCGAGAGACGCGGATGGAAGAGAGATAATGAATATTGCGAGAGTCTCGCCATTAGAGAAGCGGCAAAAACAAATTATTTCTTTCACTGCACAAGAAGTACCAGAGCCTGGAGATATGTATGACAACCCACTGGTGGTAACATTAGAAATAAATCCATAAAAAATAGAAGAGGAAGATGAAGAAAATGATGACGGTGAAACTGAAGATTCTTGGGCCATTAACAGAGTTCTAATAGATACTGAAAGCTCAGTTGATATCTTATTTTATCATACTTACAAAACCATGGGTCGAAGAGACGAGGATCTGATACCGTCAACCTATAAGATCTATGGTTTCAATGGTACCGCCAATAAACCAAAGGGAGAGATCACAATGAGAATCCCATTAAAAGGAATAACATCTAAAGTCTTATTCTGTGTAGTGGATGTAAAGTTACCCTACAACGCCTTAATTGGCAGACCATGGTTGCATGGGATTCTGGGTGTGGAATCCACTTACCATCAGTGCATTAAGTTTCCACATCCAAATGGTGTTGGAGTCATAAAAGGAGATTGGAGTGAAAGCAGAAAGTGTTATGAGATTGATATAAAATCTTGCAAAGATAAAGCTGTGAAGCATAGCAATTGGAAGAACAACATCAAGCAAAGACAAAGATGTGACAGATTAATGGTGGATGCAATAGAGCTGCGAGAAGAAGAAAATCTGAGAAAGAATGAAAAAAACATCTAGTGAATGACTCGCAAGGGCAACATAGCAAAGCGCAACAAAATCCCAAGGGCAGAATAAAGTAAAGGTAAAAGATTTCAAAAAATGATACTGAAAGATATATATGAACGACGTGACTCATAGATTGTTGCTTAATGAAAAATATGAGATTGTGAAATTACATAAGCATTGAAACAATAATATGTGAAAATATCACAAGAAACGCAAAGAAAAATTCGCAGAATAGGACGAACCTTTATGGCGTACACCCTAGTTCGCGAATAAAATTTCGCAAGAGGCAAATGTAAGACCTAAAGTACGTCATTTAAGGGGGAATATGATTGCATGGCTTAGAGATAAGGTTATACCACTACTGGAACTTGAGTCATGGAGATGTGGGGCTCAAGAAAGCCTATTAGGGAGAGATACCTTGGATTTCCAACTATATATAATGGTTACACCCTGGTTGGACGACCGAGGGTCTATTCTAAGGAGTGCAGAATATTATCAAGGCGCCACGGTACACGGTTGAGCCAAGAGTGCCTGGGGCGGATGAACCTACCCTGGCCATTCTTGGAAAGTCTTGAATATGATGTACTCGGCATGAAGAAAACCCCAATTAGGGTGCAATCTCGTAACTATAAGCCATATAGGAAAAAAGGACAAGAGGCTGCGAAAAATAACTGGTTGTTGGTAAATCCGGATGGGATGATCTAGTCTTGTATGGATGATGTTCGCCTCCTTGAAGGGGAAACCAGGGGGAAGATAAGGGCGGCACCCTCCATTAGGGAGATGATAAGTGTCTTAAGACGCAAATATCATGAGGCTTTATTTTCGCAAGAAAATTTAGGCTTGTCGTATTTGTGCAACAAATATCAAAAGAGGCAAAAAGCCAAGAGAAAAAGATAAGATGAGATCAATGGGTCATTGCATGAAAATGTAAAGACGTCCTGCGATTTCATCGCAAGACGACAATTTCATGGGACTTTATTTTCGCAAGAAAATTTAGGCCTATCATATTGTCGCAGCAAATGAATACAAAAAGATAAGGCAAGATCAATGGGTATTTGCATGAAAATGCAAAAACGTCCTGCGATTTTGTCGCAAAAGAAAGAGTGGCTAAATAAGACCTTTACTTAGGAAGGCAAAATAAGACCACATAAGAAAATGCGAGATTGTGCAATATTCACTTTACAAATTTCTTAATCTCTCATTTGGATACAAAAAACAAAGGCAAATATGGGAACATATGATTAATTTTTATCATGAGAAAGTATTTTTTGACTCCGCATGATAGATCTATGCATATTTTTACATAGATTGAAAAAGTTAATTATATATTGATTGATTATATCGCAAGAAATAATTATTCTACTAACACATGCAGGAAGGAAGAGAAATTCGCAGCAAAAATATAGGAAGATTAAAGAACGAATATACAAGTTTTATATTCAGCAAAGCAAAACTACTTCTTGGTTGATTCATTTTTTGCTTCATCATATTTTTCTGATCCTTCATCTTCAGATTCTTCTTCATCTTCATCAGCTTCACTATCAGAAATCACTAAAGAAGGAACATTCTTCGGAACTTTTTCTTCAATACATGGGTAATTAGAAAGAGGAATATTGTGATTATTGCAGATTGACCTGATAGTATTATTGCGATAAGTAAGAGCATCATTCTTGAAGTTGGTGATAGTTATCTTCAGTTGATTCTTTAATCTTGAGCACTTGTCATTGCGAGAAGAAAGGGAATTGGCGAGAACTCCTTTTTCATTTTCTAATTCTTCAATTCTCTGACGGAGTCTCTTTTCAGAAGCTACGAACGTATAAAAATAAATTAGTAACTTGATGAAAATTTATGAAAAACAAAGAGTTAGTAGGAATGAATAGTTGATAACCATCTCTCTCAGAAAGAAAATCTTTAATCAAGGCTGTTTGGTCAGCATGGAGACTAACATTTACACCTAGATTACTTCTAGCATCGTCTAATACTTTCGCAGCCCATGCGAATTCATCATCATTATCTATAATAAGACGGGAGCGAACTTGGGTTTCCCTCTCAACAAATTTTGAATTCTCGCAGATAAGCCGATCTCTTTCAATCTGAGTTTCGAGAAGAGTATTGTGGAATTCCGCTAAAGATTGAACACCTTGTTTAGTAATACGATCCTTTTCATCAATAAGCTTAGTGTATTTGGATCTAGATTTACCAATCTCCTCTTTGGCATCAACATAAAAACGTTTATACTTATTGGCTAACCCTAAACTGGATCTGTGTTCAATCTCTAAAAGGTGAAAATTTGATCTAAGTTCATCTATGGAGAGGGAAGTAATTCGGTCGTTAGAAAAATTATTCAAAGATTTATTCAGACGTTCAAGAAGGGTATCATCATTTATAAAATTGGGAAAAGAACGAAGGGTCACAGCTTTATCAGATAAACCATAAATGTCTGCAAGAGTGGTTGATCAAATAAGATGAAGTAAAAGGATAAAAGGACAAAAGAAAGAGGGGACAATTTAATACCATAAAGTTGATCGTTCGCAGCTTGAAGGTTAGCAACCTTATCTTGCGAAGAGGAAAGCTCAACTCCCAATCGCTTGTTTTCTTCATAAAGGTTGGCTGAATCAGATTGTAACTGCTCGCGAAGATTGGCAAATTCAGGTTTTAGCTTTTCATTCTCCTTACGAAGATCAACATTTTTCTTTAAGAGAGTTGATCGTCTCTTATCCAAATCTGAAGAAACTGCGAAAGCAGCTCTACCAACCTAAAAGAAGAATTACAGGGATGTATATACATTTGAAAATTTTGAAATCAAGAAGAATCAAAGAGATAAGAACATACCAGAGCACCAAGATAGTTTAAAAGGCTGAGAGATACTGATTTAGAAACTCCGCGAAGTGAATTATTGTTGGTCAGCAAGGGAGCATCGCAGATATTTACGAGATCTTGGCAAGGATTAGTAAGAGACTCACTGTCATCTCCAATGCCATGCAATGAATCTGAGAATATGTTGGATAGCAGAGCCATAGAAGACTCAGGTTGAGAAGATTCATTCGCAGAAGAAATGTCATCATTACCATCATCATCACTATCATCAACATTATCCTTAGAAGAACTTTCGCCAGATTGAGAATTTGAAGGGGAGGGAGAACAAGTTTTTCTTTTCTTTGAGGGAGGAGCAGCAAAATTCCCCTTGCGAGTAACATCTTTACTGGATTTCCCTTTGCGAGGAGAACTTTTTCCTTTGCCTTTATTAGTGGTCTTCGTATCAATAGGTTTTATCTCAGTGATAACCTATACCAAAAATAAAGATAAGAAACAGAGAGAATGGAGGCAACAATATATTATTAAAAATTCTGAAAAAGAATTTCTTACCTCATCTGTGATAGAACGAAGAGCAGATAAAATGTTGGGTTTCCCAGTATTGTTGTAATTCTTCTTTAATCTCTCAATCTGACAATTTTGTAAACATGTGAAGATATAAAAATAATCATCAAAAAGAGATAAAGAGTATAGAAGATAATAATTCAAGAGGAGTTTAGAAATATACCTCCAAATCTCTATCAGGCCAATAGAGTTCCCAAGGATTATATTCTGCTAGCTTCGTAGGTAAAGCAAGAGTGCCAGAAATATATGGACCTTCTAGGATTAAGGGGAAAATATTCCATCTATCATCATTAGAGTGACGTGGGCATGAATTATTACCAGGATGCCAATCAATGTCTTGCATCAAGATCTTATCAGCAGCAACATTACTTTTCTTGTTTAAACGAACTCCCCAACAAGTGCTATCTCTCTTCATGGAAATTATCTCATAATTCGCAAAAAAAAAAATCTACTGTATACTTCGCAGGAACAATCGCAATGTCCTTGAATTTAGGGTTTTTGGTGTCATCAGGGTAAAGAGATTTTTTACCTGCACCGCGAGTGGCAAACTCATGCATTAGACGAATGCAATCACCACTTAGTTGATATACAGCTCGCGAGAATTTCTTATGAGAAAGTATCTCGTAAAACAAGGGAAGTTCAGGATCGTATAGAGGAATGGGAAGGCCGGCGATAAGTTGACCCAGAGATATTATGATCTTACTCTGATGGGATTGATGATCAGAAAATAACTTTGCAGTGAGTTCAGATTTAGGGCCTTGACCCGGGATAGTGGATAAAGTAAAACCCTTACTTTGAAGTTTCTTCTGAACTATTTCAAAAGAAATTTCGTTTCTGCGACCAGCGGGAGCCATATTTAAAGAATGAGGATGAAGTTTGGAAGAAAGAAAAGAATGAAGAGTAACAGTAGCAGAAGCGCAAATTACATAGGAATAGTAAAATTGCAGAGAGATTGGGAAGAAGATAAAAAGAGGAAAAAAGGAGAATGAAAGGGATATTTATAGAGAAGGAAAGTTCTTGAAAAGATAGACGCAATTAATGCGAGGAGACACGTGAATGGTTGAAAAATTGCATTTGAAAAGACGTGTCAAGAATTGGATGGAAGAAAAGATACGTGTGATATATTCTGCGAAAATTATGTCAGAAGTATTATTTGTAGTCTCGAAAATATGTCAGAATCTCGTAGAAATGTTATTAAAGTTTTTTGAGAAACATTATTTCGCAGAAATACCTACAACCTCGCAGAATATATAATAGATTCGCAGAGTATGGTATTACCCTGAGGCAGAGGCAAGATAAGGGTGAAGAAATCACTAACTCACTTTCTCAAATATTCTACTCTTATAAGATAAATAATAGAGGCTAGTATGGATTATTAAGAGAATATCATATATTCTTTATCTTCTCGGTAAGAATCATTTCCAAAGTGGACAAGTTAAAGTGATAATTTCGAAAGAGTAGAAGCAATATTCTAGAACTTCGCAAAAGAATAGAGGCAAGTATGTACTTTTAAAGTCCAAATATTCTTTCACTCGTTCCTCCAACAGCTACAGCAAGGAAGAGTTTTCCTTAAAATCGCTTTTCAAGCAATATTCAAGGAAAAAGAGGCAAGATGTAGGATCAGAATATCGCAGCAAGAACATTCTTGCGAATTTTTCATTAAAGACACTGGCGAGCGTCGCAGAAAAGATTAAAATAACGACGCAACAAATAACGATGGTAGAAACATGAAGAAAACGTAAAGATCCTGCGAAGAATAGAGTATTTGCGAGGGTTAACATTTGTTTATTCACGAAGGTATCGCAAGATCAAATCCGAAAATAAGGGATAGCTTAGCTGTCTCTGAGCTGTCATCCATTATGTAATACCCTATATATAGGGGATGAGTAAACTTGAGGGGAATAATTTTTAGAGTGTTGAGAAAGTCTTAAGGAGAGAGAAAATTCTTGTGAGCGATTGTATTCTTGATTTCTTATATTTTTTGTAACATTTCTGAGAATTAATCAATAAAAGTGTTGTTCTTAATCTACAAATATGTGTTGATAACTGTGGATTCTTGTATGGGGTGTAGTGTAAGAATTCCTGCAACTACATGAAGAAACATAAGCATGGACTAGTAGGGCATTTGTACTCCCTTAGTGGTGAAGACAAACAAACTCTAACACCTCCTACCCTACAACCACTCTTGCAATCATTTCAAGCCATATTTCAAGAACCCACCACCCTTCCACCCACCAAAAACCATGATCATCACATACCATTGAATCCACTATTATCCCCTCCTAACCAAAGACCTTATAGAATACCCTAAATTCAAAAGGAGGTGGTGGAAAATCTGGTGAAAGAAATGATAACTTTTTGGGTTATCAGACCAAGTCACATTCCCTTATTATCTCCAATTCTACTTGTTAAGAAGAAGGATGGTAGTTGGAGGTTTGGTGTAGACTATAGAAGGTTAAATGAAATAATTGTCAAGAACAAGTACCCAATACCTATCATTGATGAGCTGCTAGATGAATTAAAGGGTGCTAAAGTATTCTCCAAAATAGATTTAAGGGCAGGGTATCACCAAATAAGAGTTCATCCAAGTGATATTCATTAGACAACTTTTAAGACTTACCAAGGCCATTATGAATTTCTAGTAATGCCATTTGGGCTTACTAATGCACCAGCAAGCTTCCAAGCTCTCATGAATTATATATCTCAGCCATATTTGAGGAAGTTCATTTTAGTATTTTTTGATGACATTCTGGTATACAGTCCAGATATGGAAACTCACTTCCAATATTTAACCACCACTCAAGAGTTACTCAACAGGCATTCCCTCTTTGCCAAGCTCAACAAGTGCTCATTTGGGCAGTCACAGATTGATTATCTGGGACACATCATTTATGGTGAAGGTATTGCTGCTGATCCTGAGAAGGTGGCTTGGATGGATAAGTGGCCAGTACCAGCCACTTTAAAAGACCTCAGGGGGTTCTTAGGCTTGACTGGCTATTACAGGAAATTTGTTAGAGACTATGGCCTCATCTGTAAGCCCTTAACTGAGCTACTTAAAAAGAAAAAAATTTAATGGAGTGAAGCATCACAAATGTATTTTCAGCAATTAAATAAAGCAGTAACCACTACTCCTGTGTTAGCCTTTACAGATTTCAGCAAACCAGTTGAGGTAGCCACTGATGCCTGTGATGTGGGGGTAGGAGCTGCATTAATGCAAGAAAAGAGGCATATAACCTTATTCAACAAAGGTATGGGAAACAAATTTCTTGCTCTATCCACTTATGAAAAGGAAATGATGGCTGTTGTACTAGTAGTTTCTAAATAGAGGACTTACTTGCTAGGAAATAAATTCATAATTTACACTGATCACCAAAGCATAAAATACTTTATGAATCAAAGAATTCATTCCATGCTACAACAAAAATGGCTTGCTAAACTCTTGGACTATGATTATGAGATAAAGTACAGGAAGGGAACCGATAACCTAGTTGCTGATGCTTTATCTAGAGTCAAGTATGGAGAAGAGATATCATGCCAGGCTATTACTCACATTCAGCCAACATGGCTCCAAGATATTCAAGATAGCTACAATAAATACTCTACTGCTGAAAATTGGATTCCATTCTTGACAATAAAAAACCAAGAGGTAGATGGGTTTAGTTACTTGAATGGAGTTTTGAGATACAAACAAAGATTGTACATTGGTCAAACTGGTAATTTGAGAAAAACCATTATTACTGCGTTACATTCTTCACAAGTTATGGACACTCAGGAGGACAAGCAACTTATCATAAAGCCAAATTATACTTCCATTGGAAGGGAATGAAGGAGTACATTCTTACCTTTGTCAAGGAGTGTGATGTTTGCTAGCGGCACAAGGGATTCAACAACTCACCAGCTGGATTACTACAGCCATTACCCATTCCAAATCAAGCATGAGAGCATATTAGTATAGATTTTATCACAGGGCTACCCAAGTCTGAAGGGAGGGAAGTCATCATCGTGGTGGTTGACAGGCTAACAAAGCATAGCCATTTCATTGCATTAAGTCACCCCTACACAACTGCCACAATTGCTACAAGGTCCATAGGTATTATCTTCAAATTACATGGCATGCCAAAGTCAATTTTTTATGACAGGGACAATATCTTCATTAGCAATTTCTGGCAAGTATTATTTGCTAAGGTTGGCACTTCCCTACATCTCAGTTCTTCTTACCATCCACAGACAGATGGACAGACAGAAAGAGTAAATGCTTGTCTAGAATCATATTTGAGATGTATGTATAGCTCCAGGCCTACTAAATGGGTCTCATGGTTGTTATTAGCTGAGTGGTGGTTTAATACATCATATCATACCAGCTTGAGGTTAACTCCATTTGAAGCTCTATATGGATATCCTCCACCACAATTTGGGATTCTTTCTTCTCAGGCATGAATTCATGTTGCAGTTGAAGACTATTTACAGTAGAGACAAGAAATGGGGCAGGTTCTCAAGGAAGCATTGGTAGCTGCACAACACAGGATCAAGAAACATGCATATAAAAATAGGTCAGAAAGGTCATTCAATGTTGGTGATTGGGTCTACTTAAGACTTCAACCATACAGACAATCCACTGTCCAGTTGAGGAGAAATCTGAAGCTAGCTGCCAATTTTTTTGGCCCATACCAGATACTAGCCAAGGTAGGTGCTATGGCTTACCATCTGAAATTACCAGCAGGCTCTAGAATTCATCCTACCTTTCATGTGTCACAACTGAAGCCTAAGATTGGTATTTGAATGGTACCCCAGACTCAGTTGCCTTCTGTTGACAATACTGGCCAACTTCAGATGTCACCTGAGAGAGTTCTAGCTACCAGAACTATTCAAAAGAACTAGCAGGCTATATACCAAGTATTTTTTTAAATGGAAGAGTTTAACTAATTCTGAAGCAACCTGGGAAGATAGCCAGCTCATGAAGACATAGTTTCCAAAATTCATCCTTGAGAACAAGGATATTGTGGAGTAGAGGGTATTTTTCATTGTAGTATCAGAATATCGCAAGAAGGACGCATTTGTGAAATATGGTTAACAACACCTTGCGAATGTCGCTGGATGATTTGAAGAATAACGTAACATATGACGATAGCAGAAACATGAGAAAAGTATGATGATTCTGCGATGTTTAGAGTGTTTGCGAAGATTAGCAATGTAACTCTTACGATAATATCGCAAGTCAGGTCCGAAATTAAAGGATAGATTAGTTTTCATCCACTATGTAACTACCCTATATAAAGAGAACTAATAGACTCATAAGGGGAAGATCAATTTGAAAGTGCTCAGAAAGTTTTGAGGAGAGAGAAAGTTTAAAGAGCGATTGTATTCTTGTTTTCTTCCATTTCTTGTAACATTTTCTGTGAATCAATTAATAAAAGTGTTGTTCTTAATCTTTAAAATATGTGTTGATTATTATGAATTCTTGTGAGGGGTGTAGTGTAGGATTTCTTGCTACTACATATTGGCGCTATAAATAGGGACAACTCTGTTGTTTAAAGATTGTGGAAATTATTGTGAAAGCTGTCTAAATCAAGAAAATGATAGAAGAAAATAACGAATCAGTTGGAGAAATGATAATTAAGATCAATAGAATAAAAGAAGGTTGGAGTGCAACATAATCACAAAAACGATGGTTAATGAATTCCATGAGAACATTAGAGGGGGAATACATAAACGAGATTTTGAAGGAAAGAAGATTATGACGGTAGAAAAGATATCTCCGTTGAAGGATTGGGAAAAGAAGAAAATTACGTTCGCAGAAGCAGATATACCAAAAGAAAATTTGAGCCACACATCTCCTTTGGTAATCACGGTAACAATTACACAAAAAGAAAATGAAGAATCAGCGAAATCTATGGAAGAATGGGCGGTGAATAAAACTTTAGTGGATACAGGAAGTTCAGTAGATATAATTTTTTATCATGCGTACAAAGGAATGGGACACAAAGATGAAGAAATGTCTCATTCAACATATCATATTCATGGTTTCGGAAAATTTACAACTAAACCAAAAGGGGAAATCGTAGCAAGAATTTTGCTGGGGCTATGTGTGGTGTACATGGAATCACCATATAATATGTTGTTAGGAAGGCTTTGGATACACGCAATTAAATCCGTAGCATCGACGTTGCATCAATGCATCAAATTACCAATGCCAAGCGGAATTGGTGAAATAAAGGGAGATATTGATAGTGCAAAATCATGTTATCTAATTGAAGTGAAGCATCACGAAGAACGTCCTAGGAAGCGAAAACTTCACATAATATTGGCAAAAGAAGCAAAGAAAGAAGAAGAGTTTAAGATTTACATGATTAGAGCAAAAGAAGGGAAAGGAATACCCATCGAGATTTCAGAAAAAGGAAACGATCTTGCGAAAGTGATTAAAGAACCAACACTGATGGAAGAACCTAAAGCCAGATACACTGTAGTAGAACCAACAAAGGAAGTGAATATTGGAACTAATGAAGAACCCAAAATACTAAGAATTGGGACCAAGATGGAGGCAGATGAAGAAGAAAGAACTATTAATCTCTTGCGAGAATATAGATATATTTTCGCATGGAACATGGATGAAATGCCGGGAATAGATCCATATGTGGCGTGTCATAAACTGGAAATTGACAAAGGTGCAAGACCATTCAAACAAAAGATAAGAAAAATCGCAACAACATATCATTCCCAAATAGAAGAAGAGTTGCAAAAAATGCTTGATGCAGGAATTATAAGACAAGCCAAGTACCCGGAGTGGATTGCAAACATGGTTGTAGTCCCAAAGAAGAACAAGGGGATAAGGATTTGTATAGACTTTACTGATCTAAATAAAGCTTGTCCTAAAGATAGTTTTCCATTACCAGATATCCCACAATTGGTTGAATCAGCAGCAGGGAATGATAGGATATCTTCCTTAGATGGGTACAAAGGTTACAATCAGATTCCTCTCGCTGAGGAAGATTAAGAACATACTGCCTTTTTCGCACCAAGAGGATTATACTGTTATACAAAAATTCCGTTTGGTCTGCGAAATGCTGGAGCAACATATCAAAGAATGGTGGAGAAAGTGTTCGCAAAATGGATACATAAAACACTAGAGGTGTATGTAGATGATATGTTAATAAAAAGTAAAGAAGCAAAGAATCATGTACAAGATCTGAAGGAAATTTTTGAACAGATGCGACAATTTAATATTAAGGTGAATCCTGAAAAATGCGTTTTTGGAGTTGCATCAGGGAAATTTTTAGGTTACATTATATCCAAGGAAGGAATACAAGTTGATCCAGAGAAAGTGCAAGCAGTTTGCGACATGCCAACACCAGCGAAGGTAAAGGATGCACAAAAATTAAATGGATTCTTAGCTTCGCTGGGGAGGTTCATCTCGCGATCATCTGATAAATGTAAACATTTCTTCAACATACTAAAAAAGGTAACACAATTTAGATGGACTGATGAATGAGAAAAAGCTTTCCAAGGAATAAAAGAGCATCTGATGAATATATCTATTTTACAAAATGCAGAACCATGAGAAGAGTTGTTGATTTTTCTTACGACAACTTCGCATGCATTAAGTGATGTGTTATTGCGAGTGGACGCATGAGTAAAAAACCCAATTTATTACATCAGCAAAACAGTCAATGCCGCAGAAAGAAATTATTCAAAGATTGAAAAGCTAATTCTAGCATTGGTATATGCAACATTTAAGCTTCGCATATATTTTCAAGCACATAAAGTCAAAGTATTAACAAAGGTACCAATTGAATCAGTAATGAAGAAATCAAAGTGGTCAGGCAGAGTTGAGAGGTGGAATGTACAAGTAAGACATTTTGAAATTAAATATGAAGTTTTATCTTCACCAATGTCATAAGTTGTCGCAGACTTTTTAGTAGAATTTCCTTTAGGAGATGATGGATATAGACGAAGAGCATGGAGATCCAAAATACTTGTTAACATAACCAAATAGATGGGAAATATTGGTGGATGGATCCTCTAACAGGGAAGGTAATGGAATTGGAATTGTTTTAATCTCTCCGGAGGGAATGAAGATAGCTTTTTCATTCAGATTGGAGTTCGCATCCACTAATAATGAAACATAATATGAAGCTGTGATACATGCCTAAAAATTCGCAGTAGAAATGAAATTAGAAAATGCTAGAATTACCAGTGATTCACATCTAGTCATTCAACATATAAAAGGGGAGTACACAACTAATGAACCATCTTTGAAGAAATACAAAAAACTTGTTGAAGAATTTTCAGCGAAAATCCCAAGAATAAAATGGAGGCATATATCAAGAAAGGATAATAGGCTCGCAGATGCTTATACTTTCATTTCAAGCATGATGACAGATCCAACTGCGAGGTGCATAAAGATACATACGCTTTTATCACCATCAATCAATAAAGAAGAAAAAGAAGAGGTAGATGTAATGATAGTAGAAGGTGGTGAAGAAGGGCCAAAAGACAATATCGCAGATTGGAGAGCAGAACTCCATGCATATTTAACGAGAAGGGAAATACCAAGAAACGGATTGGAAGAAAATAAATTAAAGAGCCGTGTAACAAATTATGAATTAAGAGATGGGATATTGTATAGAAAATCATTTAATGGACCATCACTTAGATGTTTGACACGAGAAGAAGGAGAAAGGGTGTTAAAAATGTTACATAGTGGAGACGCCAGCAGTCACAGTGGAGGAAGATATTTGGCATACAAAACAAAAATGCAAGGTTATTATTGGCCATATATGCATGAAGATGCAAAACAAATATCAAGGCGCTGCGAAGATTGCCAGCGATATGGAAAGAGAATACATGCACCTGGATCACCCTTATCATCCTCAACTAGTGTATGGCCTTTTGGAAAATGGGGCTTAGATATTGTGGGACCATTTGTACCAGGGTCTGGACAAAAAATATACTTAATTGTATCAACAGATTATTTCACAAAATGGGCAGAAGTAAAAGCTGTACAACATATTCGCGACAAAGACGTATTTACATTCATTTTTGAAAATATCATCTGTAGATTTGGAATTCCAGCACAGTTGGTATCTGATAATGGGAAGCAATTTGAAGGGTAGAATATAGAAATATTGCTTAATGCATTTAAGATAAAATATGGAAAATCTACTCCTTTATACCCACAGGCTAATGGGCAAGGAGAGGCAACAAATAAGACAATCGCAGATATATTAAAAAAGAAGTTAGAGGGACATCATAGAGCATGGTGCGAACAAGTACATAACGTACTACACCCCTCACAAGAATTCATAATAATCAACACATATTTGAAGATTAAGAACAACACTTTTATTGAGTAATTCTCAGAAATATTACAAGAAATGGAAGAAATCAAGAATACAACCGCTCTCTTAAACTTTCTCTCTCTTCAAAACTATCTCAAAACTTTCAAATTGATCTCTCCTCTTCTGAGTCTATTAGTTCTATTTATATATGGAAGTTACATAGTGGATGACAGCTACGCTGTCCTTTAATTTCGGATCTGACTCGTGATACTCTCGCAGTGGTTGTAATGTCAATTTTTGCAGATGATATAATCTTCGCAGGATCGTCATGCTATTCTCATGTTTTAGTTACCGTCATCTGCTACGTCATTCTTTGAGTCACTCTGCGACACTCGCAGTGTGTTGTTGATAAGCTCGTAGAAATGTTGTTTATAAATTTTGTAAGAGTATTATTGTGGCGATATTTTGATCCTACATCTTGCCTCTTCTCATGTATTTTCTGCGAAGGAGAAAAGATTATGAGAATTTTATCTCTTCTTAATGCTGCAGCTGTCTATCTTTTCAGATTCCTATGTTCTGACACGTTTCTACATTCTTCGCCCGATTTATTACACGTATCTTTTCTTCCATTTAACTTCGGACACATCCTTTTCAATCGCTGCACTTCAACCGTTCACGTCTTATCTTCGCATTAAATGCACTTATCTTCTCGAGAATTCTTACCTTCTATATATATCTTCTTCATTCTTTTTACTTTCTCTTTCCTTCTTTCTGCAATTTTACTTTTCTTCCGCAACTTCCGCATCTGTTTCTATTGTAATTTTTCTCTTATTCTTTTGATCTTCTATTCTTTTCTTCATTCTCATACTAAGAATGCCTCCAGCGGGTCGTAAAAATCTTATTGCCTTAGGAAAAATGCAAAAGAAGCTTCAAGATAAGGGTTTTACTTTATCCACCATTCCCGATCAAAATCCTAGGGCTGAGCTCTCTGTTAAATTATTTTCTGATTATTCGTGTAATCGTGAGAAAATCATAATCTCAATAGGCCAGCTTGAAGCTGGCCTTCCCGTTCCTATTTATGACCCTGAACTTCCTTTATTCTATGAAACACTTTCTCATGCGAAGTTCTCGCGGGCAATATATCAGTTGAGTGGAGATTTCATTCGTTTAATGCTTGAGTTTGCTACTCGCGGTGCTGGTAAGAAATATTTTTACCCTCCTAAAGCGAAGAACCCTAAATTCGCTGAAGTTTTAATTGTTCTTGCGAAGTATACAGTAGAAAAATTCTCCGTGAATTATGAAATAGTCCCCATGAGGAAGGATAGCACTTTTTGGGGTGTCCGCTTACATAAGAAGGATGACATTGCTGAAGACAAAGTTCTTATGTTGGATATTGACTGGCATCCGGGCAACAATTCATCTCCTCGCCACTCCAATGATGATAAATGGTGTAATTTTCATTATTTTTAGAGGGTCCATACATCTCTGGTTCTCATGCTTTACCTGCGAATCTCATAGAGTACCAACCATGGGTGTTCAGTTGGCCTGAAAGGACTACCGAGGCATGTTCTCAAATTTTTTGCTTGAACTATCATTATTATTTTCCTCATGATTTTATATATACTCTCGCTGACTGCTCCAATTTTACCAGATTAAAAGGCTGAAAGCTAGCTACAATAAGTTAGGGAAACCCAGTACTCTATTAGCTCGCAGATCATTCATAGATGAATTAAGAAATATTCCTTTCTGATTCTTAACAATATATTGTTGCCTCTATTTCTTATCTTTATATGTGTTTGAAGGTTATTGAAGAAATTGAACCTGTTAAGTCTGCAAAAATTAAGGGGAAAGACAAAGGTGCTTCTCGCAAGGAGAAATTTGATGCTCCTCTTTCAAAGAAAAGAAAAGTACAATCCCCATCTCCTTCAACTACTCAGTCTGGTGAAAGTTCAAGTGATGATACTGACGATGATGATGATGATGGTAATGTTGATATCTCTTCTGCGAAGGAATCCTCCCAACCTGAGTATTCTATGTCTCAGCTGTCTAGCATATTCTATGATAGTATGCTTGGTATGGGGAATGATGATCTCACAAATATGTGTCAAGCAATCACAAATGTCTGCGATGCTCCTATACTAGTAAATAATGAATCTCTTCACGGAATTTCTAGATCTGTGACTCCCGGCCTTTTACATTCACTCAGTACTCTGGTATGTCCTCTTTTCTTCGCCATATTTGTGTATTATCACTTCCTCGCAAGGTTTTAATTTATATTTGTCTTGACAAATTTTTTCTTTCCTTCACAGGCTGGAAGAGCTTCTTTGGTTGTTGCCTCAAACTTGGAGAGGAAGCGCGCTACTTTTGAAAAGAAAAGTGCAAATCTTCGCAAGTAGAATGGAGAGATGGAAGATGAAGTCCTTGAACTTCACAAGAAAAATAAACAACTATAAATTAATGCTTCAAGTAGCAAAACCAAGATATCCAATCTTGAAACTGTCAACCAGTAGCTCTATGGTATGGGTCTTTTCCTCTTATTCTTAATTCTTTTATCCTATTGTTTTAGCTTATTCAAGAAACCACTTTTTGCAGATATTTATGGTCTTACTGACGAGGCTACACTCCTCCGTTCTTTTCCTGAACCTATAGACGAGGACACCCTTCTTGACCGCCTTAATAATTCCTTAAACAATTATTCAAATGACAAACTTGAATCTCTTTCCATAAATGACCTCAGATCCAAACTTCGTCTTTTAGAAATTGACCATAAATCTAGTTTGAGTGCATCTAATAAGTCTAAACATCGCTATCTCACCTATAAAAATAAATCAATAGTTTAAGAGCCAAGAATAGCACTCTTATAGACGAAAAAGATCGCATATCTAGACAAGGTGCTCAAACCTTAGCGGAATTCCATAAAACCATTCTTGAAGTTCAAATTGAAAGAGATAGTCTTATCTGCGAGAATAACGCTCTTGTTGAAAGGGAAAGTCAAGTTCGCTTGGGCTGCGAAGATTCTTGATAATGCCAGAAATAACTTAGGCGTAGACGTTAGTCTTCAAGATGATCATTCTACCTTGATTAAGGATATGATCTTTGAAAGAGAAGGTGGTTATTCTTATTTTTCCACTAATCCATTTTTTAACTGAATCTCCACTATTTTATTAATAGGCTGTCATTTGTTCGCAGCATCCGAAGGAAATTTTCGCCAAAGAGTTGAAGAGTTGGAAGCAGAAAAAGGACAACTCGTAAAACTTCTGTCTTCTCGCAATGAGAAATGTTCTAAGTTCAAGAAGCAGCTACAGATTACCCTGGCTAATTTTAGTAATATTCTTGTTGGTGTTTGCAATGATTCCATTAAGATGGTCTGTAATGACCATAAAATTCCTCAATCTGCATATCCTTATCTCGCGGATGAAATACCAGAGAACGTTCCTAATCTTGTCATCTCTGACAGTGAAGCTGAAGAGTCTGAAGAAGATGAAGAACTTAATGAAGATGAAAGTGAAGGGGGGAAATCTGATGAAAATAATGATGGATCTAATGAGAAATAGTTTTATCTCCTTCTTTAATCTCTTTGTAATATTTGTACATTTATTTCCTTCTCCTTGTAAGATATTCCTGCGAATTTCTCCAGCTTCTAAAGTTCCTTGGTGTATAGATTTTTTTTGTTTCTATCTGCATACATTAGAAAACAATTCTTTTTTGCAATATGGTTAATCAATATGATTATTAATTTTTAACTATTTGTGTAAATCTTCCATATAATGATGAATAACAATTTTATCATTATGTTCATTCCCATACTTGCCTATGTTATTCATCTGTAATATGAAAGATTGAGCAGATTACTTTGTGAATAAGATCTGTTTTTAAATTTTGGCCATAATCTCGCAGCTGTTTCTTGCTCTCTTGTGGTCTTATTTTGCCTTCCTAGTTAAAGGTTTTATTTTACCACGTTTTGTTTTGGCGACAAAATCGCAGGACGTCCTTATATTCGCATATAAAGACCCATTGATCTTTCCTTATCCTCATTTTGTCAATTTGTTGCGACAATATGACAAGCATAAGCTTTCTTGCGAAAACAAAGCCCCATGACATTACTGTCTTGCGATGAAATCGCAGGACGTCTTTACATTTTTATGTAAAAACACATTGATCTCATCTTATCATTTTCTCATGGCTTTTTGCCTATGTATAATTGTTGCACAAATATGACAAGCGTAAATATTCTTGCGAATATAAAGCCTCATGACATTTGCGACTTAAGACACTTATCAGCTCCCTAGTGGAGGGTTCCGCCCTTATCTTCCCTCTGGTTGCCCCTTCAAGGAGGCATACATCAGCTATACAAGACTAGATCCTCCCATCCGGTTTTACCAACAACCAGTTGTTTTCGCATTTTCTTATCCTTTTTGCATATATGGCTTATAGTTACGAGACAACACCCTAAGTGGGGTTTGCTTCGGGTCGAGTGCATCATAGCCAAGACTTGCCAAGAATGTACAGGGTAGTTTCATACGCCCCGGGGACCCTTGTCTCAACCGTGTACCTCGGCGCCTTGATCATACTTTGTACTCCTTAGGAGAGACCCTCGGTCGTCCAACTGTTAATATATATATATATATAGTTGGAAATCCAAGGTACCTCTCCTGGATGGGTTTTCATTGACCCCAAATATCCATGACTCAGGTTCCAGCAGCGGTATAACCTTATCCCTGAGCCATGCAAAGAGATACCCCCTTATATGACGTACTTTAGGTCTTACATTTGCCTCTTGCGAAATTTTATCCGCGAACTAGGGTGTACGCCATAAAGGTTCGTCCCGTTCTAATATGTCATTATTCTTTGATTTTCCCTTTTTGCATTTCAGCTCTTGTATGATTTTTTCAATTTCATCCTTTTCATTGAGTCAAAACATACTTTTGTAAAATTTTCTTCAACAAATCATTTCTACATCTCTTATATTTTACGATCTAGAAATTTTACCTTTCCTACTTACTATTTTTTGCTTCTGCTTTTTTGTTGCGCTTTGCTACATTTTCTCCATCTGCGATACGCTCGCCATCTATTGGTTTCAACACATGTTGACTTCGCAGCATTCCTTCTTCTCGCCGTTCTATTGTATCAACCATCAACTTTTCACTTCTTTGCTTTTGTTTGATGTTATATTTCCAATTTTTGTTCTTCACAGCCCTTTCCTCGCAAGATTCCATATCAATTTCATAGCACTTTTTTCCATCAATCCAATCTCCCTTTATGTCTCCAACACAGCTGGGATGAGGAAACTTAATGCATTGGTGGAAATTTGACGCTACACCTAGAATTCCATGTAGCCAAGGTCGGCCAATCAAGACATTGTAAGGAGATTCAACATCGACAACACAAAATAGAATTTTAGAAGATATCCCTTTCAGTGGAATTCACATAGTGATTTCCCCTCTAGGTTTATTGGCAGTACCATTAAGACCATAGATTTTATAGGTTGAAGGTATTAGATCCTCATATCTGCCTACCATTGTTTTATAAGTGTGATAGAACAGGATATCTATAGAACTACCCGTATTAATTAAAACTCTGTTGATTTCCCATGAGTCTTCGGCCTCATCTTCCTCTCCATCTTCACTTTGTTTTGTATTTATCTCTATTTTTACCACTAATGGATTGTCATGCATCTCGCCAGGCTCAGGTACTTCTTATGTAGTGAAAGAAATTGTCTGCTTTTTCCATTCTTCTAATGGCAAAGCTTTCGCAATATTCATTATTTCTCTCCCATCAGCATCTCTCGAGAACTCTGCTTAGAACATTGTCGTGGAAATCTTTTATAGTTTTGTATGAATGTATGATGGAGTTACAGAATAAATTCTTCACTTTTGCTCCAACTTCTATCACAAACGTTTCTCCTCCCTTTGTTATATTCACTCTGCGAATTTCTGGTGGCGGCGGTAGTTGCTGAGACTGTGGATGTCCTATTAGAAAATGTTTTAATTTTCCCTGATCTATCATCCTCAAGATGATTAATTTTACATTCCTGCATTCATTTGTTGAGTGACCATGAAAATTATGATAAGGGAAAAATTCTAGACTTCGATTATTTGGGTGTGGCTCTTTTCCCGTATTCCATGGTAGGGGTATGTCCTCCATCAAAATTATAGAATCCCAAATTTTCTCTATGCTAGCATTTAGAGGTGGCATCTTAATTTCTTCCTATATTATCTTCTGACTTCCTTGCCCTCTATAATAATTTTTTCTCTGACCACCATAAGTCTCGTGCGGCTGATCAAGTCTCTGAATCTTATTATTTCCACTTCGATTGAATAAAATTATTTCCTTTTCGAACTCTTCTTGATCTCTGCTTCCCATAGCTACTGCAGTTGAACTGGTATTTGTAATAGGGTATGATTCCATCTCATTTTGTTTCTCCTCCAAAGCAATGTATTCTTCTTGAAATTCTCACAGCTCTGTCATTGTGATGGTATTCTTGATTCAGAAGATTTGGACGTATAACAGATTGGTTGCGAACATTTCATTAATGAATGATATTATGAGATATCTCTCATCCACGCGGCCTACCATTTCGCTGCACATTGTTTTCCACCTTATGGTTATATGTTTTAAGCTTTCACCAACCCTTTGCTTTAATCCAAATACATCTTCAATGCCAGGTCGCGAAGAATTGTTACTTATATATGCTCCCAGAAATGTAGTCTGCAAATGATTGAAAGAAGTTATAGTGTTCTTAGGTAAACCTTCGAACCATTTTAGCACCTCGCATGTTAAGCTGGGTGCAAAATATTTGCACAATACAGCATCATGGTTTTCCCACTGTAGCATACACCTAACATAAGATTTGACATGTTGAATAGCAAAAGTAGTTCCATCAAACATACTAGTTAATGTTGGCAAATTACATTTTGGGGGTATTCCTCCTAATTGTACTTCTTGGGTAAATGAAGTTTTCGCAGCTTCTTCAATGGCCTCATCAATTTGCCTTCTGCCTCCCTCTCTTCTGTTATTTATCATTCCCCTCATTTCTGCCAATTCTCTCAAGATCTGTTCATTCCCAGCTGAATTTTGATCCATTGGTCTTTTCAGTGCAGCTTCCCTTCTTCTGCGTTCATGTCTTTCTTTCCTTGCGAGATTTTGTGCTTCTTCTTCGGCATCTTCATTCTGCCTTCTCCCGCGATCTTCTTCTTCACCTTGTAGTTGCAGGAATTCCTACACTACACTCCTCACAAGAATCCACAATTATCAACACATATTTGAAGATTAAAAACAACACTTTATTGATTAATTCTCAGAAATGTTAAAAGAAATGGAAGAAATCAAGAATACAACCGCTCAAAAGAACTTCTCTCTCCTCAAAACTTTCTCCAGATTCTAAAAAATGATCTTTCCTTTCTGGGTCTAATAGTTCTCTTTATATAGGGTAGTTACACAGTGGATGACAGCTAAGTTGTCCTTTAATTTCGGATCTGACTAGCGATATTCTCGCAGCAGTTGTAATGCTTATTCTCGCATATGCTGTAATCTTCACAGGATCGTCATGCTCTTCTCGTGTTTCTACCACCATCATCCGTCACATCATTCTTTGAGTCAGTCTGCGACGCTCGCAGAGTGTTGTTGAAGAACTCGCAGAGATGTTGTTTATAAATTTCGCAAGAGCACTGCTGTGGCGATATTCTGATCCTACATCTGCGAAATTTTATTCGTCCCATTTTATCTTCTGACTTCCTTGCCCTCTATAATAATTTGGCTCTGACCACCATAAGTCTCTTGCGGCTGATCAAGCCTCTAAATTTTATTATTTCCACCACAACTGAAGAAATTTCTTTCCCTTTCGAACTCTTCTTGATCTCTGCTTCCCATAACTACTAATTTTTGTTGTCCATCATCCATACTCTTTTCTTTCTTCTCCTGCGAAGTGTTCGTTACTGTATTTATTAACCTGGGGAGTAGACTTGCGTTTGCTGCGATTGAGATAGTGTTCGCGATGGGATATTTGTTTTTCCTCCAATGCAATGTATTCTTCTTGTAACTCTCGTAGCTCCATCATGGTAATTGTATTTTTGATTTTGAAAATTTGTATATACAAGAGATTGGTTGCAAACATATCATTAATCAAAGATAAAATGAGGTATATCTCATCTACTCTTCCTGCCATTTCACTGCACGTTGTCTTTCATCTTATGGTTAGATGTTTCAAACTCTCTCCAATCCTCTGCTTTAGCCCAAATACATCTTCAATACTGGGTCGCGAAGAATTGTTTCTTATATACGCCCCCAAGAATGTGGTTTGTAGTGATTGAAACAAGTTATAGTGTTCTTGGGTAACCCTTCAAACCATTTCAGAGCTTCGCCCGTTAGGCTGGATGCAAAATATTTTCACAATACATCATCATGGTTTTCCCACTGCAGGATACACCTAACATAAGCCTTGATATGTTGAATAACACAAGTAGTACCATCAAAATTACTGGTTAATGCTGGCAAGTTGCACTTTAGGGGTATTCCTCCTAACTGTACTTCTTGGGTGAATGGAGTTTTCACAGCTTCTTCAATGGCTTCATCAAGTTGTCTTCTTCCTCCCTCTCTTCTGTTATTTAACATTCCCCTCATTTCTGCTAACTCTCTTAAGATCTGTTCATTCCCAGTCGAACTTTGTTCCCATGGCCTTTTCAGTGCAGCTTCCCTTCTTTTGCGTTCATGTCTTTCTTGCCTTTCGAGATTTTGTGATTCTTCTTCTATATCTTCATTCTTCCTTCTTCCGTGATTCTTTTCTTCACCTCCTTCTTGAATTCGCAAATAACTACGCCTTCCATTTTTTCCTCTGCGATTTTCTTCATTTCTCACCGTTTTTCTTTGTTGTATTTCTATTATCATTTGTATTCTATCATATTCCTCATTGATATTATCATTGTTGCGATTTATTGCGCGTCTCCTTTCTCGATTATCATAATTATTTTGACGTATTGCTTCTTGAAACTCTTGTTCTTCCACTTCTGCTCTCAATTTTTCTATTTCGCAGGCTAGGCGTGCCTGCTCAGCATAATGTCTCTCAATTTCATCCTCAATTATTCTTCGTTTTCTTTGAATTTATCGCTCATGTAATATTCTCCTACCTTCTTCTCGATTTTCTTCACCATTTTGATTATTTCCACCCTCTTGATTTCTATTATCACGTCTATCATCCTCCGTATCTCTTCGTGGAATGTAGCGATCGTTAATCATCTCTTCCTCTCCATAATTCTGCTCTTCATTTGGATTTTTCATTTCCTCTCAAATATTTTTACCAGCATTTATCACAGTGGAATTTCGCCTTGTTTCTTCTCTAAATGATCGAGAATTTGATCTTGATGCACTTCTTGATCTCCTATTTTGTAACCTCAAATTCTCCATTCTCAATTCATGATTTTGTCTTGTTAAATTTGCGCGTTCTTCCGCCTCTAATCTCCTTTCCTCTTGTATTATTTGTCTTAAGGCCTCTACTGCTTCATTTTCATCATCTCCATGAATTAATCCTCCAATCGCTTCTTTCTCGTCTTCCATTTTTTAATTGTTGATTTTCTATTTCTTCTATTGAATCTGATCGCCAAGTATGCACGCTCACTCTGTCATAATCCACAGTTCTATCTTATATCAGTGTTTGCTGATTTGGTTGTTGAATTTGATTTTCTCCATCATTCCTTGTTCTATTGCTCCTTGTTCTTAATCTTGAAGATTCTCCTACTTCATTTGTCTCTTCTCCGGCAAGTCTTCTACTCCTCCTTACGGTTGTTGGTTGTTCTGATGTATTTCTTCTTCTAGCCATTTCTTCAGTTTTGATGTGCTACTGTAAATCACGTAAAAATCTTCTTCAATTTCTTCAAATTCTTACAAATCACATTTTCAATCTTTGCTTAGAAACGTCCCTGTTTCTAGCGCCATTATGTAGTTGCAGGAATTCCTACACTACACCTCTCACAAGAATCCACAATTATCAACACATATTTGAAGATTAAAAACAACACTTTATTGATTAATTCTCAGAAATGTTACAAGAAATAGAAGAAATCAAGAATACAACCACTCACAAGAACTTTCTCTCTTCTCAAAACTTTCTCCAGACTCTAAAAAATTATCTCTCCTTTCTGGGTCTAATAGTTCTCTTTATATAGGATAGTTACACAGTGGATGACATCTAAATTGTCCTTAAATTTTGGATCTGACTCGCGATATTATCGCAGTAGTTGTAATGCGTATTCTCGCAGATGCTGTAATCTTCACAGGATCGTCATGCTCTTCGCGTGTTTCTACCACCGTTATCTGTCACGTCATTCTTTGAGTCAGTTTGCGATGCTCGCAGAGTGTTATTGAAGAACTCGCAGATACGTTATTTATAAATTTCGTAAGAGCACTGTTGTGGCGATATTCTGATCCTACACACCTCCTTCTTGAATTCGCAAATGATTATGCCTTTCATTGTCTCTTCTGCAATTTTCTTCATTTCTCACCATTTCTCTTCGTTGTCTTTCTATTCTCCTTTGTATTCTATCATATTCCCTATTGATATTATCATTGTTGCGATTTTTTGCGCATCTCCTTTCTCGATTGTCATGATTATTCTGACGTATTGCTTCTTGAAACTCTTGTTCTTCCACTTCTGCTGTCAATCTTTCTCTTTCGCAAGCTAAACGTGCTTGTTTAGCATAATGTCTCTCAATTTCATCCTCAATTATTCTTCAGTTTCTTTGAATTTCTCGGCCATGTAATATTCGCATACCTTCTTCTCGATTTTCTCCACCATCTTGGTTATTTCCACCCTCTTGATTTCTATTATCACGCCTATCATCCAAAGTTTCACCACGTGGAATGTAACGATCATTAATCATCTCTTCTTATCCATAATGATGCTCTTCATTTGGATTTTGCATTTCCTCTCGAATATTTTCACCAGCATTTCTCATATTGGAATTTCGCCTTGCTTCTTCTCTAAATGATCTTGAACTTGATCTTGTAGTACTTCTTGATCTCCTATTTTGTAATATCAAATTATCCATTCTTAACTCGTGATTTTGTCTTAAATCCTCCACTGCTTCATTTTGGTCATCTCCATGAATTAATCCTCCAACAGCTTCTTGATCTCTTCCCTCTCGCCTTTCATTTCTTAACTATCCATTCTCTGCTTCTTCTATTGAATCTGATTGCCATGTATGCACACTCACTCTATCATAATCCACAGTTCTATCTTGTATCAGTGTTTGTTTATTTGGTTGTTGAACTTGATTTTCTCCATTATTCCTTGTTCTGTTGCTCCTTGTTCTTAATCTTGAAGATTCTCCTATTTCATTCGTCTCTTCTCCAGCAAGTCTTATACTCCTCCTTACGGTTGTTGGTTGTTCTGATGTATTTCTTCTTCTAGCCATTCCTTCAATTTTGATGTATTATTGCAAATCACGTAAAAATGTTCTCCAATTTCTTCAAATTCTTACAAATTTCAATTTTTGCTTAGAAACCTCCCTGTTTCTAGCGCCATTATGTAGTTGCAGGAATTCCTATACTACAGCCCTCACAAGAATTCATAATAATCAACACATATTTGAAGATTAAGAACAACACTATTGATTAATTCTCAGAAATATTACAAGAAATGGAAGAAATCAAGAATACAACCGCTCTCTTAAACTTTCTCTCTCTTCAAAACTTTCTCAACACTCTCAAATTGATCTCTCATCTTCTGAGTCTATTAGTTCTCTTTATATAGGGAAGTTACATAGTGGATGACAGTTATGCTTTCCTTTAATTTCGTATCTGACTCGCGATACTCTCGCAGTAGTTGTAATGTCAATTTTCGCAGATGATATAATCTTCGCAGGATCGTCATGCTCTTCTAGTTTTTTAGTTACCATCATCTGCTACGTCATTCTTTGAGTCACTCTGCGACACTCGCCCTGTGTGGACGTTGACAGACCAAAGTAACCCAATTACATTCCTCTAGAGGTTAGTATGATGCTTGTGCTATTTTTTCATGTGCAATGTTATCTCTCCTTTCTCTCTTATGCTTTTGTCAGATGGTGGTGAGACCACATGCAACTTTTATCACCAAGGCATAAAGGAAGGATACAAGAAGGTGATCCACGTGAGATGAGTAAGACGGTGGGGGCAAGTGTTCTTCGCAAGTTGGTTAGAGCAAAGTGAACATATAGGAGTGAGTTAAGGTGCCATTGCTCTTCATATGCTCTTACTTAGTCTCAAGCTATATTGATTATTTACAATCTCATTTGCTAACTGTAAAAAGATATCTCTGTCTTTTGTTGAAGAGCTCGCAGAAATATTGTTTATAAATTTCGTAAGAGTATTATTGTGGCGATATTCTGATCCTACATCTATCTAACATATGGGGTTGAGGCAGTATTACCAATAGAATTTGTTATTCCCACGACAAAAAGAGAATTTTGGGAGAAGAATCTTAGTGCTGGCAAGATCTTAAGCAAACTGGATGAATTAGAAGAGAAGAGAGAAAAGGCTTTACAGCATATGGAGAATTATAAACGGAGATTAGCAAGAGAATACAATAAGCGTGTCAAACCACGTGAATTTCAGCCAGATGATTTGGTTCTTCGCGAGGCGCCAAATTATTAGCGAGAAGGTGGTGGAAAATTAGTGAGAAAATGGGATGGACCTTACATTATAAAAGATATAATTGGAACATGGACATACAAATTGATGGATCCAGAGGGTAAAGATGTTGGTCAAAGACTTGGTAGACCATGGAATAGATTATATTTAAAGAGATATTACCCATGAGGAACTTTGAGAATCCCTAGTTGATGAAATGATGTATGATGCAACAAAGTAAGTATTAACAAAAAAAAAATTATGAAAAAATCAGTGCGAGATTATTCAAGATCAAAATAAAATAAGAATGTGCGAAAATTTCGCAAAAAATAATCAGTTAAGATCCAAAATGGGACGAACCTTTATGGCGTACACCCTAGTTCGCGAAAAAAATTTCGCAAGAGGCAAATGTAAGGCCTAAATACGTCATAGAAGGGGGTATCTGTTGCATGGCTCAGCAATAAGGTTACACCGCTGCTGGAACCTGAGTCATGGAGATTTGGGGTCAATGAAAGCCTATCCAGGAGAGACTCCTTGGATTCTCAACTTGATTATATTACTTGAGTTGGGCGACTAAGGTAATAAGATCTCTCCTAAGGGGTGCAGAGTATGAACAAGGCGTCGAGGTACACGGCTGATCCAAGAGTGCCCGGGGGGTATGAAACTACCCTGGCCATTCTTGGTAAGTCTTGGATATGATGCACTTGGCCCGAAGAAAACCCCACTTAGGGTGCAGTCTCGTAACCATAAGCCATATAGGCAAAAGGGATAAGAGGATGTGAACACAACTGGTTTTTGTTAAGACTGGATGGGAGGATCTAGTCTTGTATGGCAGAAGTACGTCTCCTTGAAAGGGCAACCAGGGGGAAGATAATGGCGGCACCCTCTATTAGGGAGCTGATAAGTGTCTTAAGATGCAAATATCATGAGACTTTTTGCTCATGGGAGTATTAAGACTTGTCATAATTGTGTAACATTCCTGAAGAGGCAATAATACAAAAGAGAAGATAAGACGAGATCAATGGGTCATTGCATGCAAGTGTAAAGATGTCCTGCAATTTCGTCGCAAGACGGCAATGTCATGGGGCTTTAATTTCGCAAGAAAATTTAGGCATGTCATATTGTCGCAGCAAAAATACAAAGAACAAAAAGTTAAGGAAAGGTCAATGGGTTTCTACATGAAAGTGTAGAAACGTCCTACGATTTTGTCGCCAAGAGAAAAGATGGCAAAATAATACCACAAAAGATTTATAAATATTAACTATTCTTTATGTAGATCATTCGTCGCTAGAAAGATAATGAGAGGCAAGTATGGGAATTAGTAAACAAGATGACATTATCTTTCTCGCAAGTACCTAAAATACCAAAAGTATAACTGAATTCGAAAGTGGTCCAAAGTACATTGTTCGCAAGAAAAGAAAGAGTAATTCAAGAAAATAAAACTAGAACTCAAGCTTCAATATCTTCTTCGCCAGCCTTACCATCTCCACCAACGTTATCATCTTTTCCAGTGTTTTCCATATCTTGGTCGACTTTGGTTTCTTCTTCATTTGGCTCATCACCAACAATTGTTTCATCACCAGCATCTTTTTCTTTAGTAGGGATTTCTTCTTCTTCTTCTAAAACTTCTTGGGAAACGCTTTCTTCACCACGTTCATAATCAAAGTCACTATCACCAGCACGAGGAGTTTCATCTTCATCTACTTCCAAAGGCTTGAGTGATACAGGAGAAAGGGATTTGGACAATCGAACCTCATTCACAAGAACTTCAGCACTGAGATGAACTTGGCGAAGGAAAGCTCTGTCACGGTTTCTAATCTCCATGTTTTTGAAATATTCAAGATAATCATACTTTATTTTCTGCTCGATCGCGAGAACGGGCAAGATGAGCAGCGAGCAAACCATTTTCTTTGCGAACCTTGGCAAGTTTAGAATCCAAAGTAGAAATGGAATACTGAAGCTTTCTTTCAGATTTTGCGAAAGGTAAAAACAAAAATTATTCAGGCGAACACCTCGCAAGGGAAATATTGCGAAGAAGTTTAACAAAAGAAAGATGTCTGAGGCAGTCAAAATGACTACCTTCCTTTTGAGATATTAGATTTTGAATTAGTGCCAAACAAGTATTCTCCCAATGATTCATGGCATCATCAAATTTATCTCCAACTAGACCTTTCAGACGAGATTTTAATTTATTTTCTTTAGAAATAAGAAAAGTATTTTCCTTCGCAAATAAAGAGTGAGATTATTCTAATTTGGAATATTGTTCTTAAAGATGATTGGCCTTTACACTTAAAGTTATTCTACCTTGAATGAGTGTATTTTTCTCAGCAATAGATGATTCATTTACTTCTTTAAGTTCATTTTTCAGCGAACGAAGAGATTGCTCTTGATTATCACACACTTTTTGAAGAACACTTAATTTCTGCGAAGTGATCTCCACCATATTTAAAAGGGTTCGCTTTTCCTGAGAAAGAGTTATGTTTTCATCTGATAAAGTTTCCATCTCTAAGTTAGCTTTAGTCAAAGAATAAGAGAGACGAGATATTTCGCTGCTTAATGAGTTTTTCTCTTGAACTAATTGAGTATTCACTTTGGTAAGATTATCTATTTGATCAACAGAATATGTATGAAGATTATCTAATCGGTTATATTGATCCATCTAACTATCTCTATCAACGCGAATTTCTTCAGCGGCAGATTCAGATTGAAATCTCTCCATTATTCGTTTCTGGTTTTGTAGTTGCAGGATTTCCCACAACACACCCCTTGTAATATCTTGATAATAATCTTTTAATCTAAACTAATTTGATATTTAAAATTCTAAAAATTGTAAATAGACACGGATTTTTACATGGTTCGATCAATTTGATCTACATCCATGATTCTCTACTATGATTGTTAAAGTTTACATTTGATTTTACATTTGATAATCTCCATTAATGGGGTTCTAAATCTAGTTTTGGGGAAGAAGATGATAAAGAAAAATATCTTTTCTCTCTCTAAAAATCTCTCTGAAAAATCTTTCTCTCTCCTCAAGACTCTCTCTACTCTAAAAAATACATCCTCCTCTTCTGGACTTGCTTGAACCCTTTATATAGGAAATTACATAGTGGGTGACAGCTAAGTTTTCCCCTTCTTTCGGATCTATTTTGCAAACTCATCGCGGTAATTATAATGTTAATATTCCCCAACTTTTGTAATCCTCGTGAAACAACACTCTTATAATATGTCTCTTCAATCGTCAACTTCGTCATTCTTTGAATTATTTTGTGACGCTCGTGAAATGTTGTTGAAGATTTTTCAGTAACGCTCACAGAAGTGTCGTTAATCTCTCGTGAACATAATTGTGGCGATATTATGGTACTACATCTTGCCTCTTTTTTCTTGAAAAGTAATCTTTAAGAAAAAATCTGTTGTTATAATAGTCTTTGATTTTTGTTGATGAAGGAATGAGCGAAAGAATACTGGATTTGAAAAGTATATACTTTCCTCTATTCTTTTGCGAAGTTCCATATCTTTGTTAAGTAAATAAGAAATATTAACTCTTGAAGTGCTCGTGAAGTATGAAGTATCCTTGAAGAAGTATAAGAAGTACACAATCCTCTAAATATAAGAAGTATCCATTTTTTGCCTCTGTTCATGTGAAATTATTGCTTCATTTTTTGGTGAAAATCCCTGTCCATTTTGGAAATGATTCTTGCCGAGAAGATAAAGAACATAAAATGTTTTCTTAGTAATCCATAGCTGCCTCTGTTCTTTATCTATGAAGGAAGAATCCCTGAGAAAATGTTAAATGAACGAATTGCCTCTGCCTCATTTGATAAAATGATCATATTCTGCGAACTAATCACTTCTCCTGCAAAATTCTGGAATGGTCTGCAATATGCTGAATTAGCCTGAAAATTTATGAATGTTTCTGCGAGGCTCTAAATATTTCCGCGAGATTCTGAAATAATGCTTTGAATAGTGCTGCGATGAATAGTGACGATAATAGTGGCGAGATTGTGAATAATGCTACGAGATTGTAGACATTCCTCTTGAGAGACTCTGAATAATACTTCTGAGAAACTCTGAATAGTATTTCTCAGAGATTTTGAATAGTACTTGCATTCTCTTTTGCGATGAGCAAATCTTTCCTGCATTCTTACAAGAAAATAATTAATGTTTGAGATTATTCGATTGGTCTTATTTTGCCTTCCTAGTTAAAGGTCTTATTTCGCCAATTTTTCTTTTTGCGACAAAATCGCAGGACGTCTTTACATTTGCATGTATTGACCCATTGATCTTGCCTTATCTTTTCTCTTGAGGCTTTTTGGCCTGTTATGCGACAATATGACAAGTCTAAGTTCTCTCGCGAGATCAAAGTCTCATGACATTGCCGTCTTGCGATGAAATCGCAGGACGTCTTTACACTTTCATGTAAAAACCCATTGATCTCATCTTAACTTTTTCTCATTTGGCTTTTTGCCTCTGTATAATTTACGCGACAATATGACAGGCCTAGATAATCTTGCGATCTTAGAGCCCCATGACATTACCGTCTTAAGACACTTATCAGCTCCCTAATGGAGGGTGTCGCCCTTATCTTCCCCCCGGTTTCCCCTTCAAGGAGGGCACATCGGCCATACAAGACTAGCTCCTCCCATCCAGATTTACCAACAACCAGTTGTTTTCGTAGCCTCTTGTCCTTTATGCCTATATGGCTTATAGTTACAAGACTACACCCTAGGTGGGGTTTTCTTCAGGCCAAGTGCATTGTAGCCAAGACTTACCAAAGATGGCCAGGGTAGGTTCGTCCGTCTCGGGCACCCTTGGCTAAACCGTGTACCTCGGCGCCTTGGTCATACTTTGCACTTCTTGGAAGAGATCCTCGGTCGTCCAACCAGGGTATAACCTTATAAAGCTGGAAATCCAAGATCTCTCTCCCGGATAGGTTTTCTTTAACCCCAACATCTGCATGACTCAGGTTCCAGCAGCGGTATAACCTTATCGATGAATCATGTAAAGAGATACCCCCCTTATAACGTGCTTGCAGGTCTTACATTTGCCTCTTACGAAATTGTATTCGCGAACTAAGGTGCACGCCATAAAGGTTTGTCCCATTCTCTTAATCTCTGCGAAATTATATTCGCGTTTCTCGCGATATTTTCGCGTTTCTTCATTCTTTCATTTCTGTCAATTCTTTATATAATCTTGAATAATCTCGCAATTACGCTCGCAGCTCTGATAAAAATTTGTTTTGCTCATTTTTGTGAGTTGAAATATTCTTTAAAATCTTTTGAAATCTTTGAAAAATTCTTTGAAATCTTGCGATTTTATCGCATTTGTTAAACCAAAAATTTCTTTCTGTAAAAGAAATATTCTAGAGAAATCTTTGTAATCTTCTTTGAAATCTTGCGATTGTATCGCGTATTTTGGAAATTTGAAATCTTAGAAATTTTGGCGATAATTCCATTTTCTATAATCTTTTTAAATATTTGTAATCTCATGAGAGTGTCGCTATTTTGGAAATGAAATCAAATTTTTTTGAAACCTTAGAAATCTTTGCGGTAGTTTCATTTTCTGTAATCTTTGAAAATTTTGAAATTTTTTGAAATCTATAAATTTTTTGCGATGATTTCACCTTTTGTAATCTTTGAAAATTTTTGCGATCTGTAAATTTTTTGCGATGATCTCATTTTTTATAACCTTTTGAAATTTTTGAAATCTGGCGATTGTATCTCTTTTTAGGTAAGTCAAATAAAAAATCTTAGAAATTTTTGGATTTTTTTTTTTTTTTTGAAATTTATAAATTTTTGCGAATATTCGCCCTGATCAATCAAATCAAAATTCTTTGAAATCTTTTGAAATTTTAGAAATCTTGCGATTATCCCGCTTTTGGTGAATTGAATCAAAAGTTTTTGAATTTTTTTTGAAATATTATAAATCTTAAAAATGCTCTTTGAAATCCGGCGATAATATAAATCAAAATTTTTCATTTTCTGTAAGTAAAATATTCAAGGAAGTGGTACTTAACTTTTTGGCGATTTTCTGTTGCTGCCAATTCTCGCGAAGTATTTGAGGTGCTTGAGAAATTAGAAGAAATGAGAAATAAACTTTTGATCTGCCTCTTGCACCCTACCAATTGCTCTAACCCTTCTCTCGCGAAATTAATCTTGCGAAATAATCAAATATCTGACGAAGTAATGAAATACCAAATTCCTGCCTCTGACCAATTTGGCGAAGTAATGAAATAATCCTCTCGTGGAAAGTAGATGTACCAATTTCTGCTCGTCAATATTTCCATTCCCCTCCTTCCTAAATATTCACGATGCTCTCGTCATTTGAATTAGTATGAACTTCAAATAGACACAACACACCCTTCCTCTCGTCAGCAAATGTATCACCGGCTCCCACTTCCTCTCGTCATTTGAATTAGCATGAGGAAACAATTGTTAATATAATAATCGTTAACAACTGGTACATTTTGCATGAAGTAGAAATTCAAAGTATGCATCTCGTCTATTTTACTTTTCCTAGGAATATTTAATTCTTTGCCTTGCTGTGATCATCTCGCTGTAATTAAGGGTTGTTGGTAATTTTGTTGATATTCCACTAATTTTGTTGTTGTGGTGACATGGATTTGCGAAGTGAACTTATTATTTCACGAGCAAGTTCGTTCCTGTTACTGCCAACGATGCTACCCCACTCAATTTTGATGTGTCTGCTCTCTCTATCATTCTTTTTTCTTCTATCTCTTGCAATATTATTTTCCTTTCTTCGTTCTCGTTAATTTTCCTTTGCTACCATCTCACTGCGATTAATCAATTAATTTGTTAAATGATCTGAACTCAAGAAAACATATTCAGTCAATAAATTAAATATATTAACAGAAGTCTAACGATTGTATTCTCACAAAAATTTGGATTTTCATAAAATGGATTCTGAAAACAACAGTTGTAAATCTGTACTTCGCAGAAATGATCAAAATTATATTTTCATGAAACGATCAAAATCGTGATTAAAATCGAGGTTTTTGTATGTAAATTTATGATCAAAATTCGTTTTAATTCTAAATATCAATTAAACAACAATTTTTGCGAAAAATAAAGATTAATAATCTAAAATTCAAAATCTTCCAGATCTATACTATGAACATATAATAAGATAAGAAAGAATTTGTCCTGTTTGAACAATTAATTGATCCAAATTCATTGGATTTCTCCCTGCGAAGAACAAAAAATCTCATAATCTGACATTTTTAGAAATTCTTTAAACAAATTTGTAAAATAAAGTTTGGTTATTACAAATTCGTAACAAAACACTTTTAGATTCAAGACTTCCACAATAAATCAAATTTCTACAAAAAGCAAAGAGTAAAAATCTATTTTCAATTTGTGTTTTGAAATTCCCAGATCTGAAAAATGAAACAAAGAGTAAGAAAAGTGAGAAGAAATTTGTCCTTTTTGATGATTTGTTGACACAATTTTGCTGATATTTTCTTCATCCGCCACCTAATATATCTCCTTCTCTCTATTTGATGTATAATCATGATTTTTCGGTGTAGCTTTCCATATTTGATCTTGAAATTTTTAGATCAAGTAAAATCTAATTCCAACGACAGCCAATTTCTTTGAATCTTCTTCAATCCGTACCTGCTGTCGACGCCAAAATGTAGTTGCAGGATTTCCCACAACACACCCCTTGTAATATCTTGATAATAATATTTTAATCTAAACTAATTTGATATTTAAAATTCTAAAAATTGTAAATAGACACGGATTTTTACATGGTTCGATCAATTTGATCTACATCCATGATTCTCTACTATGATTGTTAAAGTTTACATTTGATTTTACATTTGATAATCTCCATTAATGGGGTTCTAAATCTAGTTTTGGGGAAGAAGATGATAAAGAAAAATATCTTTTCTCTCTCTAAAAATCTCTCTGAAAAATCTTTCTCTCTCCTCAAGACTCTCTCTACTCTAAAAAATACATCCTCCTCTTCTGGACTTACTTGAACCCTTTATATAGGAAATTACATAGTGGGTGACAGCTAAGTTTTCCCCTTCTTTCGGATCTATTTTGTGATCTCATCTCGGTAATTACAATGTTAATATTCGCCAACTTTTGTAATCCTCGTGAAACAACACTCTTCTAATATGTCTCTTCAATCTTCAACTTCGTCATTCTTTGAATTATTTTGTGACGCTCGTGAAATGTTGTTGAAGATTTTTCAGTAACGCTCGCAGAAGTGTCGTTAATCTCTCGTGAACATAATTGTGGCGATATTCTGGTACTACAGGTTTAAAGCTTAACAAGCGAAAAAAGCCTTTAAGAATGAACAGTATGAAAATAACAAATTTGTTAATAGGGAAGTTAAGAACGAAGAAAAGAAATTCATACCTTTTAATTCAGTATTTTTCTTGCGAAGAAGTTTGCAGTCCAAAGAAGCATTTTGAAACTTCTGCTTTTCAAGGAGAAGATTCTCTTTCAAGACTTCAACTTCCTTCTCTAAGGATGTTTGCGAAGCTGTCCTATCAGAACCAAGATATTTACCTAAAATTTCGCAAACACCAGATTTGACAGGGTCCATAGATGATTTCTTGGCATCAACTAAAAGATTATATAAGACCTTTAAGGAAAGAGCCACTTCATCCTCAATTTCCTTAGAGAAAGGGAGAGACTCAGATGAAGAGGTAGTAACAATAGAAAGTTGATGATCGTCATCCTTTGGTAAAGAGACGCCATTTGAGGGTAAGGTGTGAGGCATATCAATGGTTGAGATTATGGTGGAATGAACTTGAGAAGTATTGGTTGCAGGGGAGGAAGAGATTTCATTCGCAACAGGTTGTGCAATGGGTATTTTATCCATAGAAGGATTATTTAAAATATCAGAGCTTATTGCGATATTTTCGCATACAGGAAGTGGAGGTTCAGTTTGCGAAGAAGAAATTGAAAGACCTAGTTTGGGAAAAGAAACAGAAAAATCAACAGTCTTAGGTTGGCGAGATTTCTTGGTGGGTTTAGTGGCATCCCCATCACCCTGCGAATCACAATTCAGATAAGAAACAGAGGCAACAATATTGTTATTTAAAAGGAACCATGTTTCTTACTACCTTGTCATTCGCAGACTTTATTTTTCTCGCATGAACCTTGGGTTACGAAGTTTTGGGAGCATTAGGGTTCTGAACTGTAAACTTAGTACTGGATTCCCATACTGTTTCTGTCAAATAAAATCAGAAACAATATGGGAATTATACAAAGAACAAATAAGATGAATTCAGTAAAATAAAACCAAGCCAAAGCAAAAGAAGGAAACCAACCTTGGAGATTCCATGAAAGTAGAGAAGAAACAGAATAAGGAAGATGAATTTGATAAGAAAGGAAAATTGCAGACGATGAAGATTTGCAGAGGATATGAGGATGAAGAAGATGAAGACGAAACAAAAGAAGGAAATTATATTTCTCCTAGATCCCTCTTTAAATAGGCAAAAGAATATGACCGGTTAATGCTAAATGTGCCGGTGATTATGAGAATATTTAACACGTGTAGACAGTTATGCTTAATTCACGGGACCTTGTCGGTATGAAAAGATGAAGAAAGAGAAGGTGAATAATTGCCGCATTTTGAAGAATAATTTCTCATGACATTCTCCCCTTCGCAGAGAATACATGAGAAGAGGCAAGATGTAGGATCAGAATATCGCAAGAAGGATGCATTTTTTAAATATGGTTAACAACACCTTGCGAATGTCGCGGGATGATTTGAAGAATGACATAACATATGAAGATAGCAGAAACATGAGAAAAGTGTGATGATTCTGCGATGTTTAGAGTGTTTGCGAAGATTAGCAATGTAACTCTTACGAGAATATCGCAAGTCAGATCCGAAATTAAAGGATATATTAGCTGTCATCCACTATGTAACTACCCTATATAAAGAGAACTAATAGACTCAGAAGGGGGATATCAATTTGAGAGTGCTCAGAAAGTTTTAAGGAGATAGGAAGTTTAAAGAGCGATTGTATTCTTGTTTTCTTCCATTTCTTGTAACATTTCAGTGAATCAATTAATAAAAGTGTTGTTCTTAATCTTTAAAAGATGTGTTGATTATTATGAATTCTTGTGAGGGGTGTAGTGTAGGATTTCCTGCTACTACAGCCATGTCCCTTATCTTAAGTTGTTATGGGTTAGACATTTCTTGTAGGTGCCCTTAGTAAATTGTGTGAGTGTCACAAATCAGGCCTGTTGTAAGCGTGTTTGTCACATGCTGGCCTGACTAATGTCGTCCTTATCTTCTGGTTGGATATGAGAAGTTGTTAGGGAACTTTATCAATTTGAATTGCTTGTTCTCAATTCGTCTCTATCCTCTAACTCCTCTCCTCTTGTTCTGATTTCTCTCATCTTATGAATCTTCTCTTCTTATTCTTCTAAATTGTCCTAACTTGAGTTATTACTGATCAGCCATTATAGTTCAATCACTACACAATCCCAAACATTCTATAAATTTTATTAATCTCCTGCCTGCATTATTCATTAATGTATGGCTTATTGAATATTTTTCTATGCTATGTTCCCCGGCTGAACCTTAATATTGGTATGACATGACAATTAATTTTCACTCGCAGCTGAGTAGCATGAATTTCCCGAAGTATCAAGATTAAGATCTGCATGAAAATACTCAATCAAAAGACGCGCTAACTGCTCTCTGAGAATAAAAGAATTTTGTGTTAACACACATAATTTATCAAATTTGATCAATTTTGTGATAGCTTACAAGATTCAAATTTTGGCCGGATTAATTTGCAAATTTAGGCTTTTTGCGCCCTGCGCAATATCTTGAACCCTATTGGTCGAGTCCGGACCTAGGTAAGCTAGGAAATTAATCCTTCATGGACTAATAGGAGCAAAGTCCTACCAAAGGAAGAAAATAAGAAGTAAAAGAGGAGCTGCGGAAAACAAGAAGGCACAACCATACCACTTGGCCGACTAGTTCTCCCCAACAAGCGCCACCCGTGGCTGGCCGTCCACGCCCCATAAGATTGCTTGACAGACCCCTTCTCTATTGACCAATCAGATTGATTTAAACCCGCCACACGCACTTTTAAATAAAGTTAGAAGTTGGTTGGTCGATGCGCCTAATTCCTTAAGGAATCTAATCTAGACTTCCCATGTCAGTCTCAAAAAATGATCGGGGCCGTACGTTTTGTCCACTCGATTTATTAAGCTTAGTCGCCTCGTAACGTGTCCGAACAAGCGCCACCATCCACCCCGACGGGCCTACTAATGCCTTAGCCGATCGGCATCTCTCCAACTCGCAAGTGAAACCACTAAAATTTTTTCAAAATAGTTGGCCACACGAGTTATAAAACCCTAATTTTATTAAGCGGCATTACATTACTGTTTCAAAACGATATTGGTCACCCGACTTCGCCAGCCGAATTGACCGGAGTAGATTCAATCTCAATCAATGGTCAAGGTGTGGATATGTTCACCAGGGGCCTGGATATTGTGCTGGCCGATCGAACAACTCCTAGCGCGCGCCAGCGCAAAAAAAAAAAAACATTGGCCACACGGTTTTTTAAGCCTAAATTAAATCAATGACGGCCATTAACTGACACAAATCATCTCGACCGCCCAACTTCTTAAGATGAATTGGCTGGACTAACTCCTATTTTAGGTAGCCAACAAGATGTGTCCATAATCAACGGCCACTCCCATTCCATTAGCCGCAATCGGCCAAGAACTCCCCCCCCCCCATATGGTTCCCAAACGATCGTCCAAAAGGGGTTGGTCGAGCCACTTACATGAATTTTAAGGCGGCCATTAACTTCCGTGAAAATATGAGGGTACCCAAATATACCTCAATCTAAAAAATTTCCACCTATAAGTCCTTTTCCGAAAGTGATTGCCTATGGAATGATTCGAGACAATACAACTAATCGGTTTACACTTCGTGTGATCGTATATGGATACAAGATAGAGACAATACAACAACGAAGTATGTTTACTTGAAAATAGGTTCGGACTTAACCAAACACTAGGGATTGTATATCAAGTAAAATATGAATTAATGTTTGTGTATTTTACTTCTAATTATAATAAAACAATTATAATTGCGGAAATAGAAAAGTAAAAGACACGGCAAGATTTTTTTAACGAGGAAACCACAAATACAGAAAAACCCCGGGACCTAGTCCAGAATTGAATACTCCCAGAATTAAGCCGTTATACTAAATCAAACCAACTTAGTATAGTTGAGACCAAACAACTTAACCTATAGTTCACCTAGTTCCCTCAGTATTCCTACGCCTCCAACTTGTAACAAGTCACGTACTTGGAACAATTCCTTTAGTTCGTATTCCAAATAGTAAAGGAACAAAAAATCTGTTCGGTAATAACTCTTTTCAACCAACGTGATATGCATTTGACAAAGGCTCTTCCATTTAACCAATAAACTCCTTTGTCGGTTCCTTAGATCAATCTCTCAAAAACTACAGAAGTAATTATTTGATTATGCAATCAATACTATTAATCACAAAGAAGTGTGTTGATGCCGATCTACTCAACTAATCAATCCAATTTATCACAAGGATAAACCGATTATAGTTGGATCCCTTTCCATTCGAAACAAGTATTGTTCACACCAAAGATTATGAACCAAAAAAGTCTTCTTGTTTTCAAATCTTCTTTAATCTTCGATCAGCACCTGCACACAATCAACTTGAATCTATTGTGATCAATCACACATTAAACAGAGTCTGTTAATGTTGGATTATCACAAGACGTCTTTAGAACTACAAATAGTCTAAAGATCCATGTCGAAACTTTGATCTAGTCTGAGTGAATCTTATATCAAAAGAGAAGATTATCAAGCATAAAAAAATAAGGTGCAATCAAAGTTCAACAACCGTTAGTCAATCAAATCAATCGAAAACTAATAATAAACCACAATTATCCAGTTTACCACCAACGGTACTAATAGAGCTTCTCAATCCCAAAGAAGTCTTTAAACTGAGCGGTCGTAAGAGATTTCGCCTAATTAGGTTACTTTCCTCTCCGAATAGGAGGCTCTACCAGTAACAACACAACTAGGTAGTTTTGCTGGCTCTGAGGATTAGTTTGCTTGAAATAAAAACTTCAATATTTATAGACAAGGAAGTTTGGACACCAAGGAATTTCCAAAACCGAAAATATTCTCAAGATATGCAATATATTTCCAAATTCGGTTTTCATAATTCATGGAAATGCTTTGTCCAAATATTGACCGAAATCCAATAGAAAAATCTATAATCAGTAACTGCACATTACTAATTATTATTTTCTAAAGATATGCATTTATTTGCTGGAAAAATAAATAGCATATAAAAACTAAGAAACCTTAATTATAAGACTCTCAATTTATTTCGATCCTGGGATTTTCCTTAAGCTATTAAGGAATATCTTTGAACAATAAAAGGTAAGAATTAATGCACGTGTTCAAAGCATGTCGACATCTTTACTTTGCAAGTCTTTTTTCATACTTACAATCTTGGAAACGATTTTCCACGCTTCCAAACGAGTTTAGAATTGGTTCATCTAAATTCCAAGAACTATGTGATTGATTATCCTATCAAATCACCAATCATGGGTTTCACGGTTCTACCAAAATAAGTTTCGGTTCTACCTCCATGTGAATATTGTACATAGTCATACTAGTTACCAAAATTTGGTCGACTAGGTACTAGGATCGGTTCCCCACAACTTATGGTAACTACCTGTATTCGGCTGCACATGTCCATAGGATCTGTTCCCCCAAAACTACAAACTTGTTTCACATGTTCATTGGATCGATTCCCCTATCTACTAAAAATGTGTTGCACCTCTTACAAGGATCGATTCCCCTCTTGTAAATTTGTTGCACCTCTTACTAGGATCGGTTCCCCAATGACTAGATAAAAGTTGTTATTTACAAGGCATCGATCATACCATATTGAGTGATTACTTAAGATCGGTTTCGCTAATAAAAGTCATACCAATACATAAGTCAAGCATTGTGAATAGTTTTACCAAGTTACATAAACAAGTTTATGACCTGTTATACTAAACACACATATTGGTAATTCAAAATAGATTTGCATTGAATAGCAATACCAATAATCCTAGCAACTTTCCTTTCGATTAACAATTTTTTTTTATGAACTTAATTCCTTCAAACGAATGTAAAACATTGTTTCCTAGGATGAAATCTTCACTCATACCCATACATAATCACAATAGCATTCATATGATCATGTCAATGTCTTATATACAAATTTTAATGGTTAAGCAATAAACCTCATATTGTATTCCTTAATACTATATCTAACTAGAGTATCATACACAGCTTCGCAGTTATGTTTTCAATATACATGACTTGAAAGATATGTTAGGAATGAAACAGTTCAAGTCAAATATTACTAACCTCAAGATGAAGGATGATGTTGTCGTTGTATCTCCATATTTCTTCACATTCTTCAACTCTTCATGTAATACTTGTAAGTCTCATATCCTAATACTTTCAAGCTAACCTATACAAAGTTGACTCTAGTATATAATCAAGCGACTCTTTAAGTAAGTTTTGATTCACTAAAATATGACAACCAAACTTGACATACCAACGCTTGGTGGGTTCAACCGAGATATGCTCTAACAATCTCCCCCTTTATTGATTTTAGTGACAGAACTCTTACATCATATGGATAAACAAATTACAAAAATTCATTATACACATACGCTTGATTAAGTTCAACAGCGCAAAACCTGCATTAAATTCAATCCTTAAATGTCGCTGCTGATATTATAATAACAAAGCTAATACTCCCCCTAAAGGTAAGATAGATAGATTTTCAATCCGCACGTCTTTGTTATTTCCATGCAGTTACTCATAACTACATATCATATGGTATACGACTCCCCCTTAGTCTATGATTTCACTCTTTTCGTTAGAATAAACGTTTTAGCACAAATGTCCTTTCCCTTAGTGATATCAACTCACAACAAGTCAATATCACTTGTTTACTCCATATATTTATACCCCTTTTGTCACAAAATGACAAAGAAACGAAAAAAATAAAGGAAAACCCGAAAGGATCTTACAAATCTCACAAAGAGAAATTGCAAACCTATAAGAGTTGAGCACGAGGGTTTTACACACCATTTTAGATAACCAATATCAAAACTAAAACTACAAGTAATTTGGTTTTAACATGTTATCTAGGAAACCATTGCCCGAAGCAATTTTCCCTAATAGTTTAGCAACTCAAAAATTGACTAATCACCTTAGTTCTTTTGCTAAAGCGATTGCACAAGTACAATCGCTTGTTCGATAAGACCAAAATAAAGATCAGAATTAACTTTATTTTTCTCATCAGGCTCTAATTATTCTCAAAAATAACTTAGACCTTTCACTTTTAAACTAGACAAATACTAGGTTAGTTAACTAGTAATTCTTGTTAAGGCATTCGGTTAGACTTGAATAACCGAAACCTCCACATTTGATAAGTCTAACTAAGATCCGAAAAACTTAGTTTCTCTTATTTGGAAATCACTTAGACTAAACAAATGTTCCCGAAACACTTTTGTTAAGCCATAAACAATCCATACAAACCAAATAAATCAACTTGCATAATCATTTATCTTAACCGGAAGCAATTGAAACAAACATAGACATTATAGCACCGCAGTTGCACCGAAATTTTGTAAGCCTAAGCAATTGATACCAAACAATAGCGAAAGATAACAATAGTTTTCTTAATCGGAAACAATTGAATCACAATCAAACATCCATACAAAAATAATGGAATAAATATCAATTGTACCGAAATTTTGGTAAGCAAAAGCAATAAGGATATGAAATAAAATCATGCTTTTCTTAAACAGGAAAACAATTAACTAACAAGATTGTTACCTCAAATTTCGCATCCTCTTCTCCCCTTAAGATATGTCATTAAGCGTAAGTTCACTTAGAACTCTCCCCCATTGAAGTTGTCATCCTCCCGCCAATATAAAAACAACAACAACAAAGAGCAACCTTTACCAAAGAAAGGTTGAAAACCGGTTTTAACTATTGCGATGCAAAAGTTGAAACCTCAAAACACATATGCTTTTATGCTAAACCAAAAGATTCAACATATTGTGACTTTTTCACATATTGTTTCTACCATAACCCCTCATGATCCTTTGATAAAGCCTACCAACATGGGCTAGAACTTAATCCCGCTAAATCAAAAAGTCACCCAAACCATAAGGGTTCACACATTATGAGATCGAATATCAAGGTAATAAAACCGAAATGAAACATCCCATAAACATACATAGAAATAAGATAAATCATTCAAGCACAGACTATGTAATCAAAAACTATCACAAGAAAAATTATAAAATAATAATTTTATTCATAATACGATTGTTTTATTTATAAAATAGACTTTACAATTATTGAAAGAAATCAAAGAACTGAAGTCTTTTTTTTTTTTGGATTAAGTATTACATCATATAACTTAATCTTTAGTGGAGCTCTTGTTGTTCACCAAAGTTTCTTCAGTGTTCAAACTTTGAAGCATGTCTCAAGAGACTTGGTCTGCAACCACTTCTAGTTTCATGAGACCTTCAATTTGAAGCTTCAAGTCATCAAGCTCACTTTTTTCCTCTTCTATTTTATATTTTAGATCGTCTCGAACTTGAGCCATGGTAACAAGATTTCTTATGAGTTCTTCAAACTCATGCATAACATCACACATACCATCTGTGAAAAACCACTTGGTAAAATCTGAATCATTGATAGTAAAGATACATGTCTCTTCTTTGGATCTATCCTAAGAATGATCAGACACGATTCTTGAGGCAATTTTTCTTATTCTTCGTCTTGAAAAGAATCCTTCACAATCTCTAACCTTTCGATATTCCCTTTTATTTCTCCTTGAAATACTGCGAGTTATAGGAGACATATTTAACACAAAGCCTTACCAGGGAAGACAAAAGAAGATCTCTTCTTCCATTAATAAGAATATATGTTCGGTTCAGAAAAGCAGGGTTTCCGAAAATACTAAGTTATTTTTATGAACTTATCCTTTTTATTGAAAGGAAAATATTCTCTAAATATCTCATAATACTGAAAATAGAAGCTACCATGAACCTGTGTCCTTAATTTTATGTGCTTTTCCCATCTAATGATTATGAGCACGAAAGAGGATGAGAGTGCACAATATTGATAGAACTAAGTTGTATCGGGGTAAGCATTTTATATCTTACAATGAGTATCAGAACCAAAGTTCATGTTTCTCCTTGGGAATTTCTGCCCAAAATATTTTCTCCCAGAATAATGATATTTTCTAACTCTAGACATATGATCATGTGGAGAAGATGTACTGATGTGAGAATCTTTAGGGATAGTTAAATCTCTCTTAATTCTATCAATGAGATTTGAAAATCGGGGTCTAACAACCTCACCCAATATTTAGATTAGCAATCTGTATGGACAACGCCGAGTTGTTTTTCTAGAGAATCAACTAGACTCAATCAATAGAAAATACTCAAGGAGTTATTATCTCAATCTCTCGATTTGATTTACTCAAGCAAATATGATTCGCGAGTTATAATCAAAGAGAGACAACTTGGATGGTACAAAAGACCAATATCCAAGTGTCAATCAATTTAAATCAACAACCAATGAGGTCGGATATTACTGTATTAAGCCGCTATAGACACTAGCCTACTCCAAATTAACTTCGGTCTGGACTGTAGTTGAACCCCGATCAATCTCACACTGATCCAAGGTATAGTTATGCTCCTACGCCTCTGATCCCAGCAGGATACTGCACACTTGATTCCCTTAGCTGATATCACCCACAACCAAGAGTTGCTATGACCCAAAGTCGAAGACTTTAGCAAACAAATCTGTATCACACAGAAAAGTCAACCAAATGGTTAGCCAAATGATAACTTTCATATCAACCATATTCTTCTACACCATACCTAGTCCAAATGACTCAAATGAACTAGTTAGAGAGTTATTCCATTGTTATGAGATCTTATGTACTACACAAGACACAATTAAAGCAAAAACGATGTGATTCACTCGAATCAATTCATGAACTATAAATCCACGGTTTGCAATAGCATTCCTTAGATAATTTAGATAAGTTAAAGAATATCGTTTTTAAACATAACCACTCAAGTTCTCGGACTGGGTTCGCGGACTCAAGTTAACCAGTTGGAGTTCACAAACTCCAGCAGAAATTCTCGGGTTCGAGAACTTCTATCAGTTCGCAGGCTAATTTTGCGGACTGAAACCGAGCTACAACTCCAGCAGAAATTCTCGGGTTTGAGAACTACGAACATTCGCGGATTGAGTTCGCGGACTCGGTTGACTGCTCAAGTTCCATCTTTCACTTGATCAACAAAGTTCGCAAACTTTGGTTCAAGTGCTAAGGACTTATACATATATGTGTTACCACAACAATATTTATATCCCCCAGTGGTTATATTGTCTAAACTCTAATTTCAACCATTGAAACATTCTCAGAGGACGTCATATAGTTGTTATTCACAAACTATTTTTTGTCAGAGCAATTTCCAAAGTGATTGAAACATAACATGACTTTCGTCACTAGGCAAAGATGAACTTGGCTAAAGCGAAAGCTTTACCAACACTCATTTCTAGAAATAGGTAAGCGAGATATACTCAGCTCGAAATGTCACATGTGTATATTCTTAGTCTATATAGTAATACGACTTTTGTCTCAAGATAAGAGATATAATAGATAGACTTTCGATTGATAGATAAGTTCAAGTCTCCACATACCTTCTAGTCGATGAATATCCATTGGTTCCTTGAGTAGTCCTTCGTCTTGTATGATGATTTCCATGGAGTTCTTGAGCTCAACTACACTTTTTATCCTAGTCCAAGACCTTAGCTATAGTAGACTAGAAATCAAGACTTTATAGTTTTGATCACTAACATTGACAAACATGCTTGAGATAGCAACGCATGCGAGTTCGACCGAGCAATGCTCTAACAATCTCCCCATTTGTCAATTTCAGTGGCAAAACTATTAATACATATGGAATACAAAAAATATTTAAATAAACTTTGTAGCTCCTATTCCACATGTCTAATCTTTAACAATACTCGAAATTTTCGTCATTTCCAAGTAGTCCAATGATCCCAAAGGTTGTAAGTTCAGCATCACCGTTGTTGAAAATCCGTAGCTATAATAATGAGAAAAGCATCGGTTTCCAATCATTGTTATACAATGTCGTAGTATTATTACACAACGTCAAAGTCCAATTGCATCACAACTTTAACAACAATACTATGGTGATACTTTACTCCCCCTAGTCAATACTCCGTCTCACATGGAAACCACTCCCCCTTACATAATGATCCGAAAACCATATGTATTTGTAGTGTGAACTACATATTAATTCTCCCCCTTTTTGTCAATAAAATTGGCAAAGTTACAAGAACGGGATCCTAATGAAATTTCTGTAAGAGACATTTCATGACCAAAGGTAAATGTGTATCATCTTGTTTAGATGCAATCATAAAGCCGAAGCTAAATGCATTCATCAAGGAGTTTATAAAGACGCAAGATAACCCCTCTAAATATTCAACAGCCGCACTCTCCACAAAGATTTGGCAATTAAGCACAAGTTCAAAAGAACTCTCCCCCATAATATGTCATTCCCTAAGGAACAACAAGAGCGACCTTAATTTCAAAAAAAAAAGAAGGATTTCTTTAGACCCAACAAATTACATACAAGTATGAATTTAGAATCCAACAAGAAATATTCAATCAAATTAACCAAAGCGAACCAAGATTAATTTGACTAAATATGCTCAACACAAGTAAACTTATGGAGACTTAATAATCAATTAGATTAATCACAAGAAATCTTGCAAATAATCTAATTGTCATACACAACCAAACTAATTACAAGAGTAATCAATTTAATTGGCCACACTCGTCATAAGAAAATCTATGGAGCAGTGACTTAGTCAATCACGAATAACTAACCTATTCGAAGAGATGCTCAACATAAGAAAACCTACGAAGTGATAACTAAATAACCATGCTAGATGATTGATTTAGTTCATTTGGGCTCAACATAAGAGATTATGGAACCCCGACTAAGATTATCATAAGACATGACAACCTTAACCTTACATGTACTCAACATAAGAAAACTTATGGAATACAAACTAAATAACCACACAAGTTGATTAATTTAGTTCTTAATGCTCAACATATAACATCTCATAGAACAACCAACCATGCCAATAAGGAATCGACTTAGTCGAATCGTGCTTAACATAAGATACATAATGGATCCTTCACAGTAATAATAATATGGATCAATAAAGCTCTATACTGTGGATAACACAAGGATTCATTCTATGTTTCCATCACCATTTGCACAATGACATACAATTGACATAATCCTTGAATTACAAAAGATTTTAACTTATCTTACATCAATAATTGACAATATAGGCTTAACTTTTGTGTTTGTCAAAAGTCTATTCATCCCTTTATCAATATTTGCATATCAATTCACGAACGACTTTACTTTTGACAAAATATGGGATAAACAAGTTCACGGACGTAAACACACATATCCCATCAAATATTGCAATATATAAAACCATAAAGATTAATACTGCAACCATCATCTTCCAAACAAACTTAGAATTTTAAACCAAAAAAATCTAAAAACAAGAAGATGAAAATCATTGGATATAGCTATGTGTAATCACAATAATGTCTATTCCAAAACACTAGTTATTCTTCTAAACAAAAGAGAAAAATTGAAGATTTACTAGATATTCGGAAATCAGAGTTCATTAAGGACCTCATATCTTTCAATAAAACCATCAAAGAATGTATCGCTAATTTCCTTAATTCTCTTGACTGTAGACACACCATGTTCATGAGTTATAACACTAACTTTGCGATCAACCATTCGAGCAAGCTGTCTAGCTTTGGCACAGTCCATGTGTAGGACCAGAATATCGCCACAATTATATTCACGAGAGATTAACGACACTTCTGCGAGCGTCACCGAAAGCTCTCCAACAACACTTTGCGAGAGTCAGAGAATAATACAAAGAATGACGTAATAGACAACGACAGCATAAAACATGAGAAAGATGTGAAGATTTTGTAGTTAGAGAGAATGCTCGCGAGCACAAGGAGGGAGCTCGCGAGAGCAAGGCAGGAAATGAAGATTTTGTGGTTATAAAAGAGTCTCGCGAGCACGATAGCAGATATCACGAGCATGACAAAAGAGTCTCGCGAGCACGATAGCAGAGCCTGCAAGGAGCATAGCAGAAATTCTAAAAAATGGGAAAGATGAGTTGAATGTGAGCTGTCACCCACTATGAAGATACCTATATAAAGAAAAGAGCAGGAGAGAGACAATTTGAGGAGAGAGAGATATTTTGCAGAGAGATTTTTATAGAGAGAAAATGTATTTTTCTTTATCATCTTCTTCCCCAAAACTAGATTTAGAACTCCATTATCAATGTAAAATCAAATGTAAATTTTAACAATCATAGTGAAGAATCATGGATGTAGATCAAATTGATCGAACCATGTAAAAAAATCTTGGTGTCCTTTTATAATTTTAGCAATTTTACTACCATTTTTATATGTAGATCTAGAAATTAATATCAAGATATGATAAGGGGTGTGTTGTAGGATTTCCTGCAACTACATTTTAGCGCTAGAAACAGGGACAAACTACTTGTAAAATTGAAGAAGATTCAAAGAAATTGGCTATCATTAGAATTGGATCTCACTGGATCTAAAAACTTCAAGATCAAATATGGAAGCTACAACGAAATCTCATGATTATACAACAAATAGAGAGAAGGAGATATATTAAGAGGCAGATGAAGAAAAGACCAACAAAATTATGTCAACAAATCATCAAAAAGGACAAATTTCTTCTCACTTTTCTTATTCTTTGTTTCATTTTTCGGATCTGGGAATTTCAAAATAAAAACTGGAAAATAGATTTTTTATAAAAACCTAAACTTTGTTTTTTGTAGAAATTTGATTTATTGAGGATGTCTTGAATATAAAAATGTTTTTGTTACGAATTTGTAGTAACCAAACCTCGTTTTACAAATATGTTTAATGGATCTCTAAAAATGTAAAATTTCGAGATTTTCTGTTGATTAGATATTTACATTTCGTAAAAAAAAAAAAAAAAATAAATAAATAAATAACATTGAAAGTTTTCATTCTTCGCAGGGAGAAATCTAATGAATTTGGATCAATTAATTGTTCAAACACGACAAATTCTTTATTATCTTATTAAATTATATGTTCATAATATAGATATGGAAGATTTTGAATTTTAGATTATTAATCTTTGTTTTTCACAAAAATTGTTGTTTAGTTGATATTTTGAATTCAAAAAAGTTTTGATCATAAATTTACGTCCATAAACCTTGAATTCAATCATATTTTTGATCGTATAAACAACTAATGTGAACATGATTTTTGTGATTGAAGTCAAAGATGAAGGAATCAAAAGATCCAGTGAAATTTCCCTTTTGCAATAAGATGCATCCACCAACCTATCAATAAACAACGTCAGCGAATAAATGGATCAAACCAACACCAACAATTTAGATTCCAATGGAGAAAAAAGCACAAAGGACAAAGACATCACAGTGGATAAAAGAAGAAGACTAATAATTTATTCACCAAGTACTTCATCAACAATCGCGAAGAAATCAAATGAAGTTACACCAACAAATAATTCTACAGGACAAAATCTCTTCTCTTTTCTAATTTCATATTAAAAAAAAAGTAATTTTTAAGTTATGCGATTTTAAAAAAATAAAATAAAATAGATGATTATCCTTGTTTTCAATTTTATGAAGATTGATATAAAACTTGCATTACTCATAGTGATTGCTCGCAGGGAATGAACTCTCGCAAGAAATAAAGATAAAATAGCATGGCTAGAAAAGAGAATAGAAAGAACCAAAGAGAACTAAAAAGAATAAGTCACGAGAATCTCGCCACTCTTTCACAAGTTCAAGATAGTACAGTTGGTCAAACCAAAAGCATACAAGTTTAAGGTCGCATGATCGATTCTTCCTAACTGCGATATTTTCGCATATTTTTGATTAAATACCAAGGACAAATAAAATAACAAGTAATAAGTGTTATGCGAAGATATCACAAAGAAACATTAGAACAGATGGTTCAAGATTCAAAGAACAAACAAGAAGTCGCGGGTTCGAATTCGCAGAGACTCATATTTTTCATTTTCTTCTCATTTTCATTGGCGAGTAAAAGAATAATGAAAAAATTTCTGAGTTAGTTTCGCAGAGAGGTTCTTGAACAGATGGTCTAGAGAACAGTATGGGAGATTGTAGTCACATGTTCGAATTTTCCTCACAGGTTCGAATTTTCCTGCGAGCATAATTTTCTTCTTTTTACAGAGGGTGAAAAAATAGACAATCTCTCAGCATTATTTCATTATTTCGCAAGCAAGAGAACTAGCACAGTTGGTTGAGAGGCTTGAATGAAAGCATCAGATCGCAGGATCAATTCTTGCAAGTTTATTTTTGTTATGTGAAATTCGCAAGTCAGCCTTTGATTATTTCACAGATAAATTTTGCAAGAAATAGAACAAGCACAGTTGGTTGAGAGGCATAAATGCAAGCAGCAGATCGCGGGATCAATTCTTACTTCTCGCAAGTTTATTTTTAATATGCAAAATTTCTACATAATTGTCTCTCGAACAGTTAAACTTTGATTACATCGCAAGATCTTTGATAAATTCGCAAGAGAGGGCTAGCACAGTTGGTTTGTTGCGAGAAAATGCAAGAGGCAGGTCAAGGGTTCAAGTCTCATCTCTCACTCTTCTTTTTGCTGCGAGATGTTCAGACAACTCACATAAGAGCTAAGTACCCTTTCCTAGAACATTTTACTTACCCCAAATAAAAGATTTTTGATTTAATTTACAAAAAATGACACAATCGCAAGATTTCAAAGATTATAAAAGATTACAAAAGGTGAAATCATCGATTTTTTTTTTTTTTTTATAGATTTCAAAAAATTTCAAATTTTTCAAAGATTACAAAAAATGAAATTATCGCAAAGATTTCTAAGATTTCTAATTTTTTTGACTTAATTTCCAAAAAAGCGATACCCTCGCAAGATTACAAAGACTTCAAAAATACAAAAACTGAGAACCTTCAAGTTATATATTTCTCTAGAAAATTTCTTTTATAAGAAGATTTCAAAGATTTAAAAACGCGATACAATCACAAGATTTCAAAGAAGATTTCAAAGATTTCTCTAGAATATTTCTTTTACAGAAAGAGATTCTTGATTTACCAATGCGATACAATCGCAAGATTTCAAAGAATATTTCTAAGATTTCAAAAGATTTTAAAGATTATTTACTTCAAATACGATTATGAGAATGAAAGAAGAAATGACAGAAATGAAAGAAGAATTGACATAAATGAAAGAATGAAGAAACGCGAAAATATCGCGAGAAATGCGAATAAAATTTCGCAGAGACATAAGAATGGGACGAACCTTTATGGCGTACACCCTAGTTCGCGAATACAATTTCGCAAGAGGCAAATGTAAGACCTAATAGTGCATCATATAAGGGGGTATCTCTTTGCATGACTCAGGGATAAGGTTATACCGCTGCTGGAACCTGAGTCATGAAGATGTTGGGGTTAAAGAAAACCTATACAGGAGAGGTACCTTGGATTTCCAACTATATAAGGTTATACCCTGGTTGGACGACCGAGGGTCTCTTCTAAGGAGTACAGAGTATGACCAAGGCGCCGAGGTACATGGTTGAGTCAAGGGTGCTCGGGGCATACGAAACTACCCTGGACATCCTTGGAAAGGCTTGGCTATGATGCACTCGGCCCAAAGAAAACCCCACTTAGGGTGCAGTATTGTAACTATAATCCATATAGGCATAAAGAACAAGAGGCTGCGAAAACAACTGGTTGTTGGCAAATCCATATGGGAGGAGCTAGTCTTGTATGGCCGATGAGCCCTCCTTGAAGGGGAAACCAGGGGGAAGATAAGGGCGGCACCCTCCATTAGGGAGCTGATAAGTGTCTAAAGACGGCAATGTCATGGGGCTTTATGATCGCAAGAACATTTAGGCCTGTCATATTGTCGCGTGACGAAAATTATACAGAGGCAACAAGCCATAAGAGAAAAAGTTAAGATGAGATCAATGGGTTTTTACATGAAAATGTAAAGACGTCCTGTGATTTCATCGCAAGAAGGCAATATCATGAGGCTTTGATCTCGCGAGGGAACTTAGACTTGTCATATTGTCGCAATACAATCAAAGAATAAAGATAAGGAAATATCAATGGGTCAATACATGCAAATGTAAAGACGTCCTGCGATTTTGTCGCAAAAAGAAAAATTGGCAAAATAAGACCTTTAACTAGGAAGGCAAAATAAGACCAATAGAATAATCTCAAACATTAATTATTTTCTTTTAAGAATGCAGGACAGATTTGTTCATCGCAAGAGAGAAAAAAAGTACTATTCAAAATCTTTCAGAAATACTATTCAGAATCTTTCAGAAATACTATTCAGAATTTCTCAGAAGTATTATTCAGAGTTTCTCAAGAGGATTATCTACAATCTCGAAGCACTATTCATAATCTGGCAGCACTATTTGTAGTTGCAGGATTTCCCACAACACACCCCTTGTAATATCTTGATAATAATCTCTTGATCTAAACTAATTTGATATTAAAAGTATGATTAAAATTCTAAAAATTGTAAATAGACACACGGATTTTTACATGGTTCGATCAATTTGATCTACATCCATGATTCTTCACTATGATTGTTAAAATTTACATTTGATTTACATTGATAATCTCCATTAATGGAGTTCTAAATCTAGTTTTGGGGAAGAAGATGATAAAAAAAATACATTTTCTCTCTCTAAAAATCTCTCTGCAAAATATTTCTCTCTCTCCTAAAATTGTATCTCTCCTCAAGACTCTCTCAACTCTTAAAATACATCATCCTTTCCTGAATCTATTGGATCTCTATTTATAGGAAATTACATATTGCTGTGACAGCTAAGATTTCCTCTAATTTCGGATATCTCTCGCGATATTTTTGCAGTAGCTATATTATTCCTTCTCGCAAGCATTGTAACTATCGCTAGTCAACCATGTTCTTATTGTGTTTCTTCAATCGTCAACTGTTATGTCATTATTTTGTGACACTCGCAAAGTGTTGTTGGAGAACTCGCTGTGACGCTCTCAGAAATGTTGTTAATCTCGCCAGAATATTGCTGTGGCGATATTCTGGTACTACATATTGCCTCTTTTTTCTTGAATATTGCTTGAAAAGTAATCTTTAAGAAAAAATATGTTGTTGTAGTAGTCTTTGATTTTTGTTGATGAAGGAACAAGCGAAAGAATACTAGACTTGAAAAGTACGTACTTGCCTCTATTCTTTTGTGAAGTTCCATATCTTTGCTAAGTAAATAAGAAGTATTAACTCTTGAAGTACGCAAAGTATGAAGTATCCTTGAAGAAATATAAGAAGTACTCAGTCCTCAAAATATAAGAAGTATCAGTCCTTTAATGAAAGTCATAAATATTGCCTCTGTTCATGCGAAATTATTACTTCATTTCTGGTGAAAATCCCTGTCCATTTTGGAAATGATTCTTGCCGAGAAGATAAAGTACATAAAAATGTTTTCTTGGTAATCCATAGTTGCCTCTGTTCTTTATCTATGGAGGTAGAATCCTTGAGAAAATAATCATATTCTGCGAAATAATCACATTTCCTGCGAAATTCTGGAAGAGTCTGGGAGGTGCTGGATGAGTTCGAGGGTTAACATTTGTGTATTCACGAAGGTATCGCAAGATCAAATCCGAAAATAAGGGATATCTTAGCTGTCTCTGAGATGTCATCCATTATGTAATACCCTATATATAGGGGATGAGTAAACTTGAGGGGAATAATTTTTAGAGTGTTGAGAAAGTCTTAAGGAGAGAGAAAATTCTTGTGAGCGATTGTATTCTTGATTTCTTATATTTTTTGTAACATTTATGAGAATTAATCAATAAAAGTGTTGTTCTTAATCTACAAATATGTGTTGATAACTGTGGATTCTTATGTGGGGTGTAGTGTAAGAATTCCTGCAACTACATGAAGAAACATAAGCATGGACTAGTAGGGCATTTGTACTCCCTAAGTGGTGAAGACAAACAAACTCTAACACCTCCTACCCTACAACCACTCTTGCAATCATTTCAAGACATATTTCAAGAACTCACCACCCTTCCACCCACCAAAAACCATGATCATCACATACCATTGAAGCCACTCTTATCCCCTCCTAACCAAAGACCTTATAGAATACCCTACATTCAAAAGGAGGTGGTGGAAAAGCTGGTGAAAGAAATGCTAAATTTTGGGGTTATCAGACCAAGTCACATTCCCTTCTCATCTCCAATTCTACTTGTTAAGAAGAAGGATGGTAGTTGGAGGTTTGGTGTAGACTATAGAAGGTTAAATGAAATAAATGTCAAGAACAAGTACCCAATAACTATCATTATTGAGCTGCTAGATGAATTAAGGGGTGCTAAAGTATTCTCCAAAATAGATTTAAGGGCAGGGTATCACCAAATAAGAGTTCATCCAAGTGATATTCATTAGACAACTTTTAAGACTTACTAAGGCCATTATGAATTTCTAGTAATGCCATTTGGGCTTACTAATGCACCAGCAAGCTTCCAAGCTCTCATGAATTATATATTTCAGCCATATTTGAGGAAGTTCATTTTAGTATTTTTTGATGACATTCTGGTATACAGTCCAGATATGGAAACTCACTTCCAATATTTAACCACCACTCTAGAGTTACTCAGCAGGCATTCCCTCTTTTCCAAGCTCAACAAGTGCTCATTTGGGCAGTCATAGATTGATTATCTGGGACACATCATTTATGGTGAAGGTGTTGCTGCTGATCCTGAGAAGGTGGCTTGGATGGATAAGTGGACAGTACCAGCCACTTTAAAAGACCTCAGGGGGTTCTTAGGCTTGACTGGCTATTACAGGAAATTTGTTAGAGACTATGGCCTCATCTGTAAGACCTTAACTGAGATACTTAAAAAGAAAAAAATTTAATGGAGTGAAGCATCACAAATGTCTTTTCAGCAATTAAAGAAAGCAGTAACCACTACTCCTGTGTTAGCCTTGACAGATTTCAGCAAACCATTTGAGGTAGCCACTGATGCCTGTGATGTGGGGGTAGGAGCTGCATTAATGCAAGAAAAGAGGCATATAACCTTCTTCAACAAAGGTATGGGGAAAAAATTTCTTGCTCTATCCACTTATGAAAAGGAAATGATGGTTGTTGTACTAGCAGTTTCTAAATAGAGGACTTACTTGCTAGGAAATAAGTTCATAATTTACACTGATCACCAAAGCATAAAATACTTTATGGATCAAAGAATTCATTCCATGCTACAACAAAAATGGCTTTCTAAACTCTTGGACTATGATTATGAGATAAAGTACAGGAAGGGAACCGATAACCTAGTTGCTGATGCTTTATCTAGAGTCAAGTATGGAGAAGAGATATCATGTCAGGCTATTACTCACATTCAGCCAACATGGCTCCAAGATATTCAAGATAGCTACAATAAAGACTCTACTGCTGAAAAGTGGATTCCATTCTTGACAATAAAAAACCAAGAGGTAGATGGGTTTAGTTACTTGAATGGAGTTTTGAGATACAAACAAAGATTGTACATTGGTCAAACTGGTAATTTGAGAAAAACCATTATTACTGCGTTACATTCTTCACCAGTTATGGGACACTCAGGAGGACAAGCAACTTATCATAAAGCCAAATTATACTTCCATTGGAAGGGAATGAAGGAGTACATTCTTAACTTTGTCAAGGAGTGTGATGTTTGCTAACGGCACAAGGGATTCAACACCTCACCAGCTGGATTACTACAGCCATTACCCATTCCAAATAAAGCATGGGAGCATATTATTATGGATTTTATCACAGGGTTACCCAAGTCTGAAGGGAGGGAAGTCATCATCGTGGTGGTGGACAGGCTTACAAAGCATAGCCATTTCATTGCATTAAGTCACCCCTACACAACTGCCTCAATTGCTACAAGGTCCATAGGTATTATCTTCAAATTACATGGCATGCCAAAGTCAATTTTTTATGACAGGGACAATATCTTCATTAGAAATTTCTGGAAAGTATTATTTGCTAAGGTTGGCACTTCCCTACATCTCAGTTCTTCTTACCATCCACAGACAGATGGACATACAAAAAGAGTAAATGCTTATCTAGAGTCATATTTGAGATGTATGTCTAGCTCCAGGCCTACTAAATGGGTCTCATGGTTGTTATTAGCTGAGTGGTGGTTTAATACATCATATCATACCATCTTGAGTTTAACTCCATTTGAAGCTCTATATGGCTATCCTCCACCACAATTTGGGATTATTTCTTCTCAGGCATGAATTCATGCTGCAGTTGAAGAATATTTACAACAGAGATAAGAAATGGAGTAGGTTCTCAAGGAAGCATTGGTAGCTTCACAACACAGGATCAAGCAACAGGCATATAAAAAGAGGTCAGAAAGGTCATTCAATGTTGGTGATTGGGTCTACTTAAGACTGCAACCATACAGACAATCCACTATCCAGGCATATAAAAAGAGGTCAGAAAGGTCATTCTAGCTACCAGAACTATTCAAAATAACCAGTAGGCTATATACCAAGTATATTTTGAAATGGAAGAGTTTAACTAATTCTGAAGCAACTTGGGAAGACAGCCAGCTCATGAAGACATAGTTTCCAAAATTCATCCTTGAGAACAAGGATGTTGTGGAGTAGAGGGTATTTGTCATTGTAGTATCAGAATATAGCAAGAAGGACGCATTTGTGAAATATGGTTAACAACACCTTGCGAATGTCGCTGGATGATTTGAAGAATAACGTAACATATGACGATAGCAGAAACATGAGAAAAGTATGATGATTCTGCGATGTTTAGAGTGTTTGCGAAGATTAGGTATGTAATTCTTACGAGAATATCGCAAGTCAGGTCCGAAATTAAAGGATAGATTAGTTTTCATCCACTATGTAACTACCCTATATAAAGAGAACTAATAGACTCAGAAGGGGAGATCAATTTGAAAGTGCTCAGAAAGTTTTGAGGAGAGAGAAAGTTTAAAGAGCGATTGTATTTTTGTTTTCTTCCATTTCTTGTAACATTTATGTGAATCAATTAATAAAAGTGTTGTTCTTAATCTTTAAAACATGTGTTGATTATTATGAATTCTTGTGAGGGGTGTAGTGTAGGATTTCTTGCTACTACATATTGGCGCTAGAAATAGGGACAACTCTGTTGTTTAAAGATTGTGGAAATTATTGTGAAAGCTGTCTAAATCAAGAAAATGATAGAAGAAAACAACGAATCAGTTGGATAAAGGATAATTAAGATCAATAGAATAAAAGAAGGTTGGAGTGCAACATAATCACAAAAACGATGGTTAATGAATTCCATGAGAACATTAGAGGGGGAATACATAAACGATATTTTGAAGGAAAGAAGATTATGACGGTAGAAAAGATATCTCCGTTGAAGGATTGGGAAAAGCAGAAAATTACTTTCACAGCAGCAGATATACCAAAAGAAAATTTGAGCCACACATCTCCTTTGGTAATCACGGTAACAGTTGCACAAAAAGAAAATGAAGAATCAGCGAAATCTATGGAAGAATGGGCGGTGAATAGAACTTTAGTGGATACAGGAAGTTCAGTAGATATAATGTTTTATCATGCGTACAAAGGAATGGGACACAAAGATGAAGAAATGTCTCATTCAACATATCATATTCATGGTTTCGGAAAATTTACAACTAAACCAAAAGGGGAAATCGTAGCAAGAATTTTGCTGGGGCTATATGTGGTGGACATGGAATCACCATATAATATGTTGTTAGGAAGGCTGTGGATACACGCAATTAAAGCCGTAGCATCGACGTTGCATCAATGCATCAAATTTCCAATGCCAAGCGGAATTGGTGAAATAAAGGGAGATATTGATAGTGCAAAATCATGTTATCTAATTGAAGTGAAGCATCACGAAGAACGTCCTAGGAAGCGAAAACTTCGCAGAATATTGGCGAAAGAAGAAAAGAAAGAAGAAGAGTTTAAGATTTACATGATTAGAGCAAAAAAAAAGGGAAAGGAATACCCAGCGAGATTTCAGAAGAAGGAAACGATCTTGCGAAAGTGATTAAAGAACCAACACCGATGGAAGAACCTAAATCCAGATACACTGTAGTAGAACCAACAAAGGAAGTGAATATTGGAACTAACGAAGAACCCAAAATACTAAGAATTGGGACCAAGATTGAGGTAGATGAAGAAGAAAGAACTATTAATCTCTTGCGAGAATATAGATATATTTTCACATGGAACATGGATGAAATGCCGGGAACAGATCCATCTGTGGCGTGTCATAAACTGGAAATTGACAAAGGTGCAAGACCATTCAAACAAAAGATAAGAAAAATTGCAACAACATATCATTCCCAAATAGAATAAGAGTTGCAAAAAATGCTTGATGCAGGAATTATAAGACAAGCCAAGTACCCGGAGTGGATAGCAAACATGGTTGTAGTCCCAAAGAAGAACAAGGGGATAAGGATTTGTATAGACATTACTGATCTAAATAAATCTTGTCCGAAAGATAGTTTTCCATTACCAGATATCCCACAATTGGTTGAATCAGCAGCAGGGAATGATAAGATATCTTCCTTAGATGGGTACAAAGGTTACAATCAGATTCCTCTCGTTGAGGAAGATTAAGAACATACTTCCTTTTTCGCACCAAGAGGATTATACTGTTATACAAAAATGTCGTTTGGTCTGCGAAATGCTGGAGCAACATATCAAAGAATGGGGAGAAAGTGTTCGCAAAATGGATACATAAAACACTAGAGGTGTATGTAGATGATATGTTAATAAAAATTAAAGAAGCAAAGAATCATGTACAAGATCTGAAGGAAATTTTTGAACAGATGCGACAATTTAATATTAAGGTGAATCCTGAAAAATGCATTTTTGGAGTTGCATCAGGGAAATTTTTAGGTTACATTATATCCAAGGAAGGAATACAAGTTGATCCAGAGAAAGTGCAAGAAGTTTGCGACATGCCAACACCAGCGAAGGTAAAGGATGCACAGAAATTAAATGGACTCTTAGCTTCGCTGGGGAGGTTCATCTCGCGATCATCTGATAAATGTAAATATTTCTTCAGCATACTAAAAAAGGGAACACAATTTAGATGGACAGATGAATGAGAAAAAGCTTTCCAAGGAATAAAAGTGCATCTGATGAATATATCTATTTTACAAAAGGCAGAACCATGAGAAGAGTTGTTGATTTATCTTACGACAACTTCGCATGCATTAAGTGATGTGCTATTGTGAGTGGACGCATGAGTAGAAAACCCAATTTATTACATCAGAAAAACAGTCAATGCCGCAGAAAGAAATTATTCAAAGATTGAAAAGCTAATTCTAGCATTGGTATATGCAACATTTAAGCTTCGCATATATTTTCAAGCACATAAAGTCAAAGTATTAACAAAGGTACCAATTGAATCAGTAATGAAGAACTCAAAGTGGTCAGGCAGAGTTGAGAGGTGGAATGTACAAGTAAGACATTTTGAAATTAAATATGAAGTTTTATCTTCACCAATGTCATAAGTTGTCGCAGACTTTTTAGTAGAATTTCCTTTAGAAGATGATGAAGATGTGGAGGAGATGATGGATATAGAAGAAGAGCATGGAGATCCAAAAGACTTGTTAATATAACCAAATAGATGGGAAATATGGGTGGATGGATCCTCTAACAGGGAAGGTAATGGAATTGGAATTGTTTTAATCTCGCCGGAGGGAATGAAGATAGCTTTTTCATTCAGATTGGAGTTTGCATCCACTAATAATGAAACATAATATGAAGCTGTGATACATGCCTAAAAATTCGCAGTAGAAATGAAATTAGAAAATGCTAGAATTACCAGTGATTCGCAGCTAGTCATTCAATAGATAAAAGGGGAGTACACAACTAATGAACCATATTTGAAGAAATACAAAAAACTTGTTGAAGAATTGTCAGCGAAAATCCCAAGAATAAAATGGAGGCATATATCAAGAAAGGATAATAGGCTCGCAGATGCTTATGCTTTCATTTCAAGCATGATGACATATCCAACTGCGAGATGCATAAAGATACAGACACTTTTATCACCATCAATCAATAAAGAAGAAAAAGAAGAGGTATATGTAATGATAGTAGAAGGTGGTGAAGAAGGGCCAAAATACAATATCGCAGATTGGAGAGCAGAACTCCATGCATATTTAGCGAGAAGGGAAATACCAAGAAACATATTGGAAGCACATAAATTAAAGAGCCGTGCAACAAATTATGAATTAAGAGATGGGATATTGTATAGAAAATCATTTAATGGACCATCACTTAGATGTTTGACACGAGAATAAGGAGAAAGGGTGTTAAAAATGTTACATAGTGGAGACGCCGACAGTCACAGTGGAGGAAGATATTTGGCATACAAAACAAAAATGCAAGGTTATTATTGGCCATATATGCATGAAGATGCAAAACAAATATCAAGGCGCTGCGAAGATTGCCAGCGATATGGAAAGAGAATACATGCACCTGGAGCACCCTTATCATCCTCAACTAGTGTATGGACTTTTGGAAAATGGGGCTTAGATATTGTGGGACCATTTGGACAAAAAATATACTTAATTATCGCAACATATTATTTCACAAAATGGTCAGAAGTAAAAGCTGTACAACATATTCGCGACAAAGACGTATTTACATTCATTTTTGAAAATATCATCTGCAGATTTGGAATTCCAGCACAGTTGGTATCTGATAATGGGAAGCAATTTGAAGGGTAGAATATAGAAATATTGCTTAATGCATTTAAGATAAAATATGGAAAATCTACTCCTTTATACCCACAGGCTAATGGGCAAGCAGAGGCAACAAATAAGACAATCGCAGATATATTAAAAAAGAAGTTAGAGGGACATCATAGAGCATGGTGCGAACAAGTACATAACGTACTACACCCCTCACAAGAATTCATAATAATCAACACATATTTGAAGATTAAGAACAACACTTTTATTGATTAATTCTCAGAAATATTACAAGAAATGGAATAAATCAAGAATACAACCGCTCTATTAAACTTTCTCTCTCTTCAAAACTATCTCAACACTTTCAAATTGATCTCTCCTCTTCTGAGTCTATTAGTTCTCTTTATATATGGAAGTTACATAGTGGATGACAGCTACGCTGTCCTTTAATTTCGGATCTGACTCGCGATACTCTCGCAGTGGTTGTAATGTCAATTTTTGCAGATGATATAATCTTCGCAGGATCGTCATGCTATTCTCGTGTTTTAGTTACCGTCATCTGCTACGTCATTCTTTGAGTCACTCTGCGACACTCGCAGTGTGTTGTTGATAAGCTCGTAGAAATGTTGTTTATAAATTTCGTAAGAGTATTATTGTGGCGATATTTTGATCCTACATCTTGCCTCTTCTCATGTCTTTTCTGCGAAGGAGAAAAGATTATGAGAATTTTATCTCTTCTTAATGCTGCAGCTGTCTATCTTTTTAGATTCCTCTGTTCTGACATGTTTCTGCATTCTTCGCCCGATTTATTACACGTATCTTTTCTTTCATTTAACTTCGGACTCATCCTTTTCAACCGCTGCACTTCAACCGTTCATGTCTTCTCTTCGCATTAAATGCACTTATATTCTCGAGAATTCTTACCTTCTATATATATCTTCTTCATTCTTTTTACTTTCTCTTTCCTTCTCTCTGCAATTTTAATTTTCTTCCGCAACTTCCGCATCTGTTGCTGTTGTAATTTTTCTCTTATTCTTTTGATCTTCTATTCTTTTCTTCATTCCCATACTAAGAATGCCTCCAGCGGGTCGTAAAAATCTTATTGCCTTAGGAAAAATGCAAAAGAAGCTTCAAGATAATGGTTTTACTTTATACACCATTACCGATCAAAATCCTAGGGCTGAGCTCTCTGTTAAATTATTTTCTAATTATTCGTGTAATCGTGAGAAAATCATAATCTTAATAGGTCAGCTTGAAGCTGGCCTTCCCGTTCCTCTTTATGACCGTGAACTTCCTTTATTCTATGAAACACTTTCTCATACGAAGTTCTCGCGGGCAATATATCAGTTGAGTAGAGATTGCATTCGTTTAATGCTTGAGTTTGCTACTCGCGGTGCTGGTAAGAAATATCTTTACCCTCCTAAAGTGAAGAACCCTAAATTCGCTGAAGTTTTAATTGTTCCTGCGAAGTATACAGTAGAAAAATTCTTCGTGAATTATGAAATAATCCCCATGAGGAAGGATAGCACTTTTTGGGGTGTCCGCTTACAGAAGAAGGATGACATTGCTGAAGACAAAGTTCTTATGTTGGATATTGACTGGCATCCGGGCAACAATTTATCTCCTCGCCACTCCAATGATGATAAATGGTGTATTTTTCCATTAATTTTAGAGGGTCCATACATCTCTGGTTCTCATGCTTTACCTGTGAATCTCGCAGAGTACCAACCATGGGTGTTCAGTTGGCCTGAAAGGACTACCGAGGCATGTTCTCGAATTTTTTGCTTGAACTATCATTATTATTTTCCTCATGATTTTATATATACTCTCGCTGACTGCTCCAATTTTACCAGATTAAAAGGCTGAAAGCTAGCTACAATAAGTTAGGGAAACCCAGTACTCTATTAGCTCGCAGATCATTCACAGATGAATTAAGAAATATTCCTTTCTGATTCTTAACAATATATTGTTTCCTCTATTTCTTATCTTTATATGTGTTTGAAGGTTATTGAAGAAATTGAACCTGTTAAGTCTGCAAAAACTAAGGGGAAAGACAAAGGTGCTTCTCGCAAGGAGAAATTTGATGCTCCTCTTTCAAAGAAAAGAAAAGTGCAATCCCCATCTCCTTCAACTCCTCAGTCTGGTGAAAGTTCAAGTGATGATACTGACGATGATGATGATGGTGGTAATGCTGATATCTCTTCTGCGAAGGTGTAGTTGCAGGATTTACCACAACACACCCCTTGTAATATCTTGATAATAATCTCTTAATCTAAATTAATTTGATATTTAAAATTCTAAAAATTGTAAATAGACACACGAATTTTTACATGGTTCGATCAATTTTATCTACATCCATGATTCTCTACTATGATTGTTAAAGTTTACATTTGATTTTACATTTGATAATCTCCATTAATGGAGTTCTAAATCTAGTTTTGGGGAAGAAGATGATAAAGAAAAATACATTTTCTCTCTCTAAAAATATCTCTGAAAAATATCTCTCTCTCCTAAAAATTTCTCTCCCCTCAAGACTCTCTCAACTCTCAAAAAATACATCATCCCCTTCTCAATCTATTAGATCTCTATTTATAGGAAATTACATAATGGGTGACAACTAAGTTGTCCTCTAATTTCAGATCTATCTTACGAACCTCTCGTGAACTTTGTAACCATCGTGAAACACACACGTTCTTCTTATGTTTCTTCAGTCGTCAACTTCGTCATTCTTTGAATTATTTTGTGCCGCTCGTGAAATGTTGTTGAAGAGTTTTCAATGACGCTCGCAGAAGTGTCATTAATCTATCGTGAACATAATTGTGGTGATATTCTGGTCCTACATCTTGCCTCTTTTTTCTTGAATATTGCTTGAAAAGTAATCTTTAAGAAAAAATATGTTGTTGTAGTAGTCTTTGATTTTTGTTGATGAAGGAATGAGCGAAAGAATACTGGATTTGAAAAGTATATACTTGCCTCTATTCTTTTGCGAAGTTCCATATCTTTGTTAAGTAAATAAGAATTATTAACTCTTGAAGTACTCGTGAAGTATGAAGTATCCCTGAAGAAATATAAGAAGTACTCGATCTTCAAAAAATAAGAAGTATCCGTCCTTTAATGAAAATCATAAATATTGCCTCCGTTCTCGTGAAATTATTACTTCATTTTTGGTGAAAATCTTAGTCCATTTTGGAAATGATTCTTGCGAGAAGATAAAGAACATAAAATGTTTTCTTGGTAATCCATAGTTGCCTTTGTTCTTTATCTATGAAGGAAGAATCCCTGAAAAAATGTTAAATGAACGAATTGCCTCTGCCTCATTTGGTAAAATGGTCATATTCTGCGAAATAATCATTTCTCCTGCGAAATTCTGGAATAGTCTGCAATATGATGAATTAGTCTGAAAATTTATGAATATTTCTGCGAATTTATGAACATTTCTGCGAGATTCTGAAATAATGCTGTGAATAGTGGTGATGAATAGTGGCGAAATTGTGAATAGTGACAAGATTGTGAATAATGCTACGAGATTGTAGACGTTCCTCTTGATAGACTCTGAATAATACTTCTGAGAAACTCTGGATAGTATTTCTGAGAGATTCTAAATAGTACTTTCTTTCTCTCCTGCATTCTTACAAGAAAATAATTAATGTTTGAGATTATTCTATTGGTCTTATTTTGCCTTCCTAGTTAAAGGTCTTATTTCGCCAATTTTTCTTTCTGCGACAAAATCGTAGGACGTCTTTACATTTGCATGTATTGACCCATTGATCTTGCCTTATATTTTCTCTTAAGGCTTTTTGGCCTGTTATGCGACAATATGACAAGTCTAAGTTCTCTCGCGAGATCAAAGTCTCATGACATTGCCGTCTTGCGATGAAATCGCAGGACGTCTTTACACTTTCATGTAAAAACCCATTGATCTCATCTTAACTTTTTCTCTTTTGGCTTTTTTCCTCTGTATAATTTACGTCACGCGACAATATGACAGGCCTAAATGATCTTGCGATCATAAAGCCCCATGACATTGCCGTCTTAAGACACTTATCAGCTCCCTAATGGAGGGTGCCGCCCTTATCTTCCCCCTGGTTGCCCCTTCAAGGAGGGCACATCGTCCATACAAGACTAGCTCCTCCCATCCAGATTTACCAACAACCAGTTGTTTTCGTAGCCTCTTGTCCTTTATGCCTATATGGCTTATAGTTACAAGACTACACCCTAGGTGGGGTTTTCTTCAGGCCAAGTGCATTGTAGCCAAGACTTACCAAAGATGGCCAGGGTAGGTTCGTCTGTCCCGGGCACCCTTGGCTAAACCGTGTACCTCGGTTCCTTGGTCATACTTTGCACTTCTTGGAAGAGATCCTCGGTCTTCCAACCAGGGTATAACCTTATAAAGATGGAAATCCAAGATCTCTCTCCCGGATAGGTTTTCTTTAACCCCAACATCTGCATGACTCAGGTTCTAGTAGCTGTAGTTGCAGAATAACCTACAACTATACCCTCAATAGAATTAGTAAAAATTCAAGAAGTTCTTGATGATGAATAACAATTTTCTTATTAATGTTCTCAATTGATTACAAAGAAGTATCTAAATGGAATTAGAATAGTTACAACTTTCTCTATTCTCTTTCCTAAGATATTTTCTAACACTCACTAAAAGAACCTCCTCAATTTTACATTTAAACTCCTATTTATAGTAAAACTTATACAGCTGTATATGAGTTGCGAAGTATCGTAACTCATACTCGCACAATTATTCCATCCTCGTAAAACTTCATATTTCTCCGCGCTACTTCTATCATCGTATCATTTTATAACTCTTTTCTCCTTTATTTACTACGATACTCGTGAACTATTATCTTGCGATATTCAGTACCTACATCTTGCCTCTTCTCATGTCAATTCTATGAAGAAGAAATGTCATGAGAATCCCTATTCTCGTAAATTTAGTGTAGTTATTACCACCCATCAAGTTCGCAACACGTCTTTTTACTTTTCTCTTATCTTTTTGACACGTTTCTTCGTAACCGTTCTTTTCAACCGTTCACGCTTACTCGTATTAATGAGTTTTTATCTTCATCAAATTCTCTTATAAATATTATCCTTTGTTTTTGCTTTTTATTCTCTTATTCATCTTCTTCACCACTTCTGCCTCTGCAATCTCTTTTATCTTTTTTCCTTTCTATTTTCCCTCTTATATTCAATGGCACCAAAGAAGAAAACTATTGAACAAATTAATGCGGAACTTGCTGATAGAGACCTTATTCTCTCTGAGATTGAAGGTTATGATAATAAATCTTCTCTCTGTGTGAAGCTCTTTACCAACTATGTTTGGGATGATCAGAAAATTTTAATCTCACGAGGTCAAATCCTCGCAGGTCTTCCTCTTTATGATGTTAACTTTCCTCTATTCTATGAAATTATTTCCCACCCCAATTTTTCTTGTGCCATTTACCAATTGACTGGTGATTGTATTCGCCTCTTAGTTGAATTCGCAAATCGTTCCGCTTTTGGGAAATCTTTGTATTCAGTTGATCTTAGGAAACCTGGATTTGAAAATATAGAAATTGTTGCTGCGAATTATACAGTTGAGGGTTTCTTCAAAAATTACACACTAATTCCTGCGAGGAAAGAAGATAATCGTTGGGGTGTTCGTCTTCATCGTAAAGCTAATATCGCAACAGATGATCTTCTCATGCACGATATTGATTATGCTTCAGGAAATAATAAGACACCTCGTCGTTCTAATGATGAAGATTGGTACAAGTACCCTTTAATATTATCAGGTTCTTATATTTCTGGGATAGTAGAACTTCCTTCGAACCTTCGTAACCGCTATTATCAACCTTGGGTTTTTAGAAATGTATGTACTTCCATCTCCTTATCTTTTTGTTACCCTTTAATTTCAAATGAGGTAAGAAACACTCTTGTATTTTTCTAAACAATATATTGTTGCCTCTGTTTCTTATCCTTATTTGAATTTGCAGGTTCCACTTCTTCCTGAGATTGCTGCGAGTGAAAATAAGAGTTCTACTTCTTCTAAAAGGCTTACTGCAAGACAACAAACTCTTCGTTCTGCAAAGGTTACCCAAGCTTCTGGTAGTAAAGATGATATTCTTCGCAAAGGGAAAAGAAAGCTTCAAGATGTTGTTTACGAGAGGAGGAAAAAGAAGAAACTCTCAACGAAGTCTCATTCCAATGTAATTTCTTCTAATGACAATATTGAGGAAGATCTTGGTGATGAAGATGATAAATTTCCTGAAAAGGATTTTAATTCTAATTCCGATACTCTTTCTGACGAAGGAGATGATGATAATGATGTTGATGAAGGTGGAAATGAAGATTATAGTATCCCAGAAACTTTTGCCTCAGCAATGGTTAGCATCTCTGAGGCTTTCCTCCATTCTTCTCATGGATTAGGAAATTCTCCTACAGCAAATGCTCGCAAACTTATTGCGAAGGCTTATAAAGTTCCTACCGTTATTGATAATAACTCCCTCAAAGGAATTTCAAGATTCGTCTCTCCTGCTTCATTATATGCTTTAGGTAGCATGGTAAGTTTCTTCTCTATTCCTTGTTTATTTCCCTTATTTTGTTGATTTCTAACCCCTTTTTTCTTATTTAGGTTGGAAGAGTTAGTTGTGCAGCTGCTTCTGATTGGGAAAGACGTCATTCTATTGCTGAGAAGAAAACTTTGAATCGTTGTAATAAGTTATAGGTTGAAAATTCAAATCTCCGTCAGAAAGTAGAGGATTTAAGTATCGATAATGCAGAATTAATATCCCGTCACGAAGATAATTCACAATCTGCGAGCATCGCAATTGATAATTCTTCTCTTCTTGAGGAGAATAATCAATTAAATCTTGAAAATTCTTCTCTTCGTAATGATAAGAAGCAACTAGAAGGTAAATTCTTTGCGATGGTAATTATTTTGATTACTTTTCCTTCGTAATTTGCTAACCAATTCCTTAATTTTTCTCCTTGCTGCAGAAAGTTATGCGAAGATGAATAACGATCTGGAAACTATCCTTGCTAATCGTAATAAGAAAATTTCTGATTTGAGATCTCAACTTCTAATTTCCCAGCATAACCATAGTTTATATGTCAAGCGTTTTCGAGCTAAGATGACTCGCAAGATTTGCGAAGATAATGAAATTCCTCTCAAGAAGTACCATACGCTCCTTTCGAAGAAATTCTGAAGATACTCCATATCGGAAATCTCTGAAAGTGAAGTTGAAAATGATAGTGAAGTTGAAGAAGAAGATCATTTTGATGGGAATAGATCGCCTGAAAAATAACTTCACTCTTTTTTTTGTATATCTGTTTTGTAACTTCACTCTTTTTGTATGTCTGTTCTGTTTCTTTTCAATATAACACTTTCTTCTTGATTGTACTTTGAATCAATCCAACAATTTCTTTTTCAAAGCTTAATTTGAATTAATCTTTCTTTGATGTTTGTTTCCCTTATTCGCATAACTTGATCATGTGGAGAGAAATAATATATCTTAAAGACTTAGCTTAGTATTCCCTTTCCCCTTATTATTGCTCTTCAGATGATCAACTCTTGCTGGAAGTATTAGAATATCCTTCTCAATTTATCTTACGAAGTTTTGTCTGATTGTGATTATGAATAAAAAGTCCTCCCTTTGAAGTATAAGAAATATGAGCCTTTTGCCTTTTGCGGAATGTTGCGAGGTAAATAATAAATATCCCCTTGAAGTATAAGAAGTATGAAGTATACGAAATATGAAATACCCTTAAGAAGTATAAGAAGTATACAATATCTTTGAAGAAGTATTAGCAGTATCCAATTCATGAAGAATTGCCCAATATATGAAGAAGTATAAGAATTGTATGAAGAAGTATAATAAGTACTTAACCTTCGCAAAATTAAATATCCGTTGAAGAAGTATAATAAATATGATATACTCTTGAAGAAGTATAAATAATATTGAATTTATAGAAAAATATTCAATATATGGAGAAGTATAAGAAGTATTTAATTCTCGTAAACTTTTACGAATATGAACTTATCTGTATTTGATTGCTATCAAAATTGCATCTTTTGTTAAGTCTTCATTAAAATTCTTCAATGATGTTGTCTTCTTTGATAGGACTTCTTGTAAAAATTCTTCAGTGATATTGGCAGAGTTGTCTTCTCTTCAAAATTTCTTGATGTATATTCTTGTAAAATTTCTTCAATGATATTGATGCAATGAATTTCATTAATTTCTGTGGTCTTATCATGCCTTCCTAAGTAAAGGTCTTATTTTGCCACCTCTTTTGTAGTAAATTTTTGTATTTGCGATAATATGACAAGTCTGAACATTCTTGCGAACATACAACCTCGTGACATCATCGTATTGCGATGAAATCGCAGGACGTCTCTACACTTTCATGTGGTGACCCATTGATCTCATCTTAACTTCTTTATTATGTTCTGCGAGTTCTTTATTCTTTTCTTTCTATATTTCTTTTTTTTTTTTTTTTTTTTTAGAAGGCTCGCAGAACTTCATTTGTTGCACAAATATGACAAGCCTTTATGTTTTCTCAAACAAGAAGCCTCGTGACATTTGCGTCTTATAGCAAGTATCAGCTCCCTAATGGAGGGTGCTGCCCTTTATCTTCCCCCTGATTGCCCCTTCAAGGAAGCGTACATCGACCATACAAGGTTAGCTCTTCCCATCCGGTTCTGCCAACAACCAGCTTTTGATCGCAACCTCTTATCCTTTTTGCCTATAGGGATTATAGTTACGAGGTTGCACCCTATGGGGTATATCTTTGGGCCAAGTGCATCATTTGCCAAGACTTGTCAAAAATGGCAGATGTGGTTCAACCTCACCCGGCACTCTTGACTCAACCGTGTACCTCGGCGCCTTGATCGTTTTCTGCACTTCTTACACCGCATTTTATATTGCGTAATGTCGCTAGATTAGGTGAGAATCCAAGGTGTCTAACCCGGATAGGTACCCCATTATTGGGTTGTACCCCAAATTTTTTACCATGTACTAAGGGCCCTTGGTGGTGTTCCGGTTACCCTTAGCCACGTTATAGGTACCCCCTTAAATGACGTACTTTAGGACTTTGCCTCTTACGAAATATAGCTTCGCGAACTAGGGTGTACGCCACAAACGTTTTCCTGTATAAAATTTTCTGCGGCTCTCTTTCTTTTTTGGAGGCTGATCACAAATTGCGGTCTTTTATTCGCAAATTAATGAAAGTTTAATCGCAATATAAATTTTGAAACTCGTAACTTTTCCCAATTTCCTGCGAGCAAACAATATTCGTAAAAATTTTCATGAGTTTTATGGATAATACCTTTTCAAATATAGTCTGTTCCAAGGTCTACCAAGCCTCAAACCCATGTCTCTCCCTTCTGGATCCATCAGCCGATAAGCTCCACTTCCTACAACTTATTTAATAACATATGGTCCATCCCATTTTGGTGCTAATTTTCCTCCATTTTCTTTTTGATATCGAGGTGTTTCTCGCATGACTAAATCACCTGGTTTATATTCACGTTCAATGACTCTCTTGTTGTATTCTCGAGCTAATCGTTCTTGATAAATCTTCATATGGTGCAACACCTTTTCTCTTTTTTCTTCCAAATCATCCAATTCTCTTAATATTACTCCCGCACTTAAATTTCTTTCCCAAGCTTCTTTCTTTGTTGTCGGAATTACAACCTTTGTGGGTAATACTGCTTTTACTCCATATGTTAGACAATAAGGAGACATTCCAGTTGCTTCTCTTCTAGTTGTATTGTATGCCCAAACTGCGCTAGGTACTTGCTCGCACCACCCTTTGAGATGTCCTTCTAATTTATTTTTGATTGTATCTGCGATTGTTTTATTTGTTGCTTCTGCCTGTCCATTATCTTGTGGATATAACGGTGTTGACTTCCCACATTTTATCCTAAAAGCACTGAGTAATATCTCTATGTTCTGCCCCTCAAATTGTTTTCCATTATCAGATACTAGTTGTGCTGGAACCCCGTACCTGCAAATGAGGTTCTCAAATATGAATGTAAAAACATCTTTATCACGAATATGTTGTACTGCTTTTACTTCTGCGAGCTTCGTGAAATAATTTGTTGCAACTATCAAGTATCGCCTTTGTCCAGATCCAGGTATAAATGGTCCAACAATATCCAAACCCCATTTTACAAAAGGCCAGCAGCTTGTTGAAGAAGTTAATGTGGCTCCTGGTGCATGAATTCTTTTACCATGTCGTTGACATTCCTTGCATCTTCGTACGAACAATTTTGCGTCTGTATGCATATAAGGCCAGTAATATCCTTGTATCTTTGCTCTATATGCTAGAGATCTTCCCCCACTATGATTTCCAGCTTCTCCTCCATGTAACATCTTCAATATTTTTTCTCCTTCTTCGCGAGTTAAGCACCTGAGAGGTGGTCCATTGAAAGACTTTCTATATAAAATTCCTTCTCGCAACTCATAGTTTGTTGCACGACTCTTTAATTTATGTGCTTCTAGTCTGTTCCTGGATATTTCTCCTGTTGCGAGATATGCATGAATTTCTTTTATCCAATCTGCGATGTTGTTTGATAACTCTCTTTCTACTTCCATCGCAACAACTTCCTCAATTTCTTTCTCTTTGTCCACTGATGGGTGTTGAATTGTCTGTATTTGGATATTTCTTGTATTTGGATTTGTCATCATGCTTGGAATAAATGCAAAAGCATCTGCGAGACGGTTATATTTTCTAGATATATGTCTCCATTTTAATTTTGGTATCTTTGCAGATAATTCTTCAACGAGTTTCTTGTATTTCTTCAAAGAAGATTCATTTGTGGTATATTCCCCTTTAATTTGACAAATCACTAACTGCGAATCACTTGTTATCCTTATATTTTCGAGATTCTTTTCTATTGCGATCTTTAATGCATGCACTACAGACTTCGTATGCTCTTGTTTCATTGTTCGTGGATGCAAATTCTAGTCTGAATGAGAATGTTGTTCTTTCTCCTTCTGGTGAAATAAACACGACTCCAATTCCATTTCCCTCACTATTGGATGATCCGTCCACTAGAATTTCCCATCTATCTGGTTCTGTTAACAAGTCTTTTGGATTTCCAAATTCTTCTTCAACATCCATTATTTCCTCTACTGCTTCATCTTCTTCCAAAGGAAATTATGCCAAAAAATCTGCGACAACTTGTGATTTTTGCGATGATAATACTTCGTATTTTATCTTGTAATGGTTTACTTGTGCATTCCACCTTTCTATTCTTCCTGACCTTTTTGTGTTCTTCATGGTTGATTCAATTGGGACTTTGGTTACCACTTTTATCACATGTGCTTGAAAGTATATTCGTAACTTGAATGATGCATAAACCAGGGCTAAGATTAACTTCTCCATTTTAGAATAATTCTTCTCTGCTGCATTAAAGGTTTTACTAATGTAGTAAATGGGCCTTTCTACTCCTGCGTTTGCTCGCAACATAACTGCACTTAGAGCATATGGAGTTGTTGCGAGGTATACCAATAATTCTTCGTTTTTCTCTGGTTTCTATAGTATAGATGTATTTGCGAGGTATTCTTTGATTCCTTGAAAAGCTTTTTCACATTCATCAGTCCACTTGAATTTTGCTCCCTTCTTAAGTATGTTGAAAAAATGCTTGCACTTATCTGACATTCGGGAAATAAATCTTCCAAGTGAAGCCAAGAGTCCATTTAGCTTTTGTATTTCTTTTACCGTTGCAGGTGTTGGCATGTCACGAACTGCTTGGACCTTTTCTGGATCAACTTGTATTCCCTCCTTCGATACTATGTATCCCAAGAACTTTCCAGATGAAACCCCAATTATACATTTCTCAGGATTTAATTTGATGTTGAACTTTCTCATTTGCTCAAATATTTCCCTCAAATCTTGCACATGGTCTTTAGCTTCCTTGCTTTTTATCAACATATCATCTACATATACCTCCAAAGTTTTATGTATCAACTTCGCGAACACTTTTTCAACCATACGTTGATATGTAGCACCCGCATTCCGCAAACCAAATGGCATCTTCACATAACAATACAAACCCCTTGGAGCAAAAAAGGTAGTATGTTCTTGATCTTCTTCTGCGAGTGATATTTGATTATACCCTTTATATCCATCAAGTGAAGTGACTCTATCATGACCTGCAGCTGATTCCACCATTTGTGGTATATCTGGTAATGGAAAACTGTCTTTGGGACATGCCTTGTTTAGATCAGTGAAATCTATGCAAATTCTTATTCCTTTATTCTTTTTCGGAACAATGACCATATTCGCAATCCATTCTGGATATTTTGCTTCCCTTATGATCCCTGCATCCAACATCTTTTGTAACTCTTCTTCTATCTGTACATGATAATTCTGTGTATCTTCCTTATTCTTTGTTTGAATGGTCTTACATTTTTATCTATGTTCAATCTATGACACGCCACTGATGGATCAATTCCTGGTATCTCATCTACACTTCCTGCGAAGATATCTTTATATTCTCGTAAAAGATCAATAGTTCTTTTTTCTTCTTCTTCATCCATCTTAGTTCCAATTCGCAAGAATAAAGGCTCCTCTTTACTTAGATATTTATTTCTTTAGTTGGTTCAGCTGCAACATAGCTTGGACTTTGCTCCCCCATAGGTGTTGGTTCTTTGATTATTTTTGCTGGTTCCCATTTTTTTTCTGGAATTTCATTTGGTATACCTCTCCCTTCCTTTGCTCTTACTATATACACTCGGAATTCTTCTTCCTTTTTTGTTTCTTTCGCAAGTTTCCTACGAAGCTGTTTCTTTCTTGCTATTCCTCCGCATTGCGTTACTTCAATTTGATAACAAAATTTTGCACTATCAAGATCTCCTTTTATTTCTTGTATTCCATTTGGTGTAGGAAATTTGATTTTCTGATGTAATGTTGAAGCAACAGCTTTGATCGCATGAATCCACGGCATTCCTATCAGCATGTTATATGGAGATTCCATATCTATCACACACAATGTTACATGTGTTTCGATTTCGCCTAGTAATATTTAAGTAGCGATTTCCCCTTTAGATTTTGTCGTAGATTTTCCTAATCCATGAATAAGACATTTTGAATTTGTGATTTCTTCATCTTTAATTCCCATCCCCTTAAGTGCATGATAGAATATGATATTAATAGAACTCCCTGTATCAACCAAAATTCGGTTTAATTTCTATTTTTCTACAACTTTCTTATCTTCTAGCATGATCGGCATTGTGATCACCAATGGTGAAGTGTGGTTCAAGTCTTCATTTGAAATTTCTGTTACTGAAAATGTGATTTTCTGCTTTTCCCATTATTCTAAAGTTGTTATCTTTTCTTCATCCATGATCTTTCTTCCTCTACAATCACGCTTGTATATTTTTCCCTTCACATTACTATGAAATTCATCAATCATTGTCTTTGTGATCACATTACATTCTTCTTTTTTACAATCTCCATCTACTAACTTCATTTGATCTTCAAATTTTCCACAATTCCCTCAAATTTTGGCTACCACAATTCTCAAATTATATGTCCCAGCTTGGAGTATACGAAGTCCAGTATACAACTACTTGGAGTATATACTTAATTATATACTTAATTCTTACGAAGATGAGAAATCTCCACTATGATAACTTATGAAGAAAGCTCCACTATGATTACTTACAGGAAATCACACCAAATTGAGTATATGCGAAGGTCAAATCTTACGAACGTTCGCAGAAGCAGCATTTCTACTTTTACACTTCGCAAATATTCACTTTGCGAACGTTCGCAACACCAATACTTCGCAAATGTTCGTTTTCGCAAAACAACAGAATTCTATTTCGCAAGAGTGGGCTAGAATAATTGGTATGCTATGAGAACATGCAAGACGATGATAGCTTCGCAAGCAAATCACATACTTCGCAAGAGACAACAACGACTCACATAAAAGCTAAGTACCTCTTTCCTTAAACATTTTATTTGCTTACGAAAAATAAAAGATTTTTGATTTGATTTACAAAAAGCGATTCAATCACACAATTACAAAGATGATACAATTACAAAGATCTCAAGATTTTACAATTACAAAAGAAACCGAGAAAAACATCTCGCACAAATCAATTTATATATTTCTCTTGAAAAATTTACTTTATTTCCAATGATATGATATTCGACATGGAAAGTAGTAGCTGGCAAACCTTTATGGCGTATACTCGTAAAAGGCAAAGCACCTCAGTGCGTCATATGAGGGGGTACCTATTAGGATCATTTCCATGGAAAAATATTTTACGTAAATATTGCGAAGATAAAAGAAAATCACAACTTGAAATAATAAGAAAAACAAACAAAAAGATTTTGAAGTAGCATATAAATAAAAAATAAGAAATTTTGATAAAAGAAATGTTGAATACTAATCTAAATTTTTATTTGCATTACAGCATAGCATGAGGCAAAGAATATGGAGTGAGAGTTCGCATGATGGGTTCGCAATATTTCTTACATTTAGAGGATTAAGTACTTCTTAAGGATACTTCATACTTCTTATATATTTCGAGGATTAAGTACTTCTTATACTTCTTCAAGGATACTTCATACTTCTTATACTTCAATGGTTGATACTTCTTATTTACTTCGCAACATTCCGGGACTTCGCAAAAGAATAGAGGCAAGTATATACTTTTCAAGACTAGTATTCTTTCGCTCGTTCCTTCATCAACAAAGATCAAAGATTACTACAACAACGGATTTTTTCATACCAATTATTCTAGCCCACTCTTGCGAAATAGAATTCTGCTATTTTGCGAACTTTTGCGAAGTAAACGAACATTTGCGAAGTATTGGTGTTGCGAACGTTCGCAAAGTGAATATTTGCGAAGTGTAAAAGTAGAAATGCTGCTTCTGCGAACGTTCGTAAGATCTGACCTTCGCATATACTCAATTTGGTATGATTTCCTGTAAGTAATCATAGTGGAGCTTTCTTCGTAAGTTATCATAGTGGAGATTTCTCATCTTCGTAAGAATTAAGTATATACTCCAAGTAGTTGTATACTGGACTTCGTATACTCCAAGCTGGGACGTATAATCATTTTGCGAAGTACATAACTTCATCTTTCTTCGTGAATTTGACTTATCTTCCTGGATGAGTTGTCAACGAACACATACATGCTTTATTGGTCGACGACGGAACGTTTAATCAATTACTTGTAGTTTTCACAAGTTGAAGCTGTAATTGATCGACTCGGTGGAATTGAATGATCCTCCATTGAGAAATGAACAGATGGAGATCCTTGTATAGATCCAAATGAACTCACACGAGTTAGTGAAGCTGATCCCTGGAAAAAAATATTACAATATACTAATCATATTTTTCTTATTATTTCGTAGTATATGATTTCTTATTTTAATTATGTAGTTGCGGATTATCTCACAACTACACCCTCATTAGAATCCATTAAAATGATTCCTAAACCTAATTAATTTGATATGAAACTAAGAATTAAGGTACTAAAATTATAAAGAGACACAAAGATTTTTACGTGGTTCGATCAATGTGATCTACATCCACGGTGCTTCACTAGTGATTGTATGTAATTACATGATTTTACAATTGAGACTCCATTAATGAATATTTGGAGCTCTAGAATTTTGGGGAAGAAGATGATCAAGAAAATAAATCCCTCTCTAAAATTTCTCTCTCCTCCTAAAATCATCCCCTCTCTCAAAATGTGTCTCTCCCTTTCCTCTCATGCCTAAATGGCTATTTATATGATTTTACACATTGGATAACAACTAATCTTTCCCTTAATTTCGGATCAAAGAATCATCATACGAACCTTCGCAAATTTACTTCACGAACTTCCTTTACTCGTAAAACGTTCTTCGTGATTTCTTTATCTTCGCAAAATATTCTATACTCGCAAAATGTATTTTCTCTCCACAATTTCGTAAGTTATCATTTGCTGTGATATTCCGCTCCTACATCTTGCCTCTTTTTTCTTGAATATTGCTTGAAGAGCGATCTTTAAGAAAAAATCCGTTGTTGTAGTAATCTTTGATCTTTGTTGATGAAGGAACGAGCGAAAGAATACTAGTCTTGAAAAGTATATACTTGCCTCTATTCTTTTGCGAAGTCCCGGAATGTTGCGAAGTAAATAAGAAGTATCAACCATTGGAGTATAAGAAGTATGAAGTATCCTTGAAGAAGTATAAGAAGTACTTAATCCTAGAAATATATAAGAAGTATGAAGTATCCTTAAGAAGTACTTAATCCTCTAAATGTAAGAAATATTGCGAACCCATCATACGAACTCTCACTCCATGTTCTTTGCCTCATGCTATGCTGTAATGCAAATAAAAATTTAGATTAGTATTCAACATTTCTTTTATCAAAATTTCTTATTTTTTATTTATATGCTACTTCAAAATCTTTTTGTTTGTTTTGATTTCCTTTGTATTATCTATTTCATCTCTCTTGACAAATATTTTTCCATGGAAATGATCCTAATAGGTACCCCCTCATATGACGCACTGAGGTGCTTTGCCTTTTACGAGTATATGCCATAAAGGTTTGCCAGCTACTACTCTCCATGTCGAATATCATATCATTGGAAATAAAGTAAATTTTTCAAGAGAAATATATAAATTGATTTGTGCGAGATGTTTTTCTCGGTTTCTTTTGTAATTGTGAAATCTTGAGATCTTTGTAATTGTATCATCTTTGTAATTGTGTGATTGAATCGCTTTTTGTAAATCAAATCAAAAATCTTTTATTTTTCGTAAGCAAATAAAATGTTTAAGGAAAGAGGTACTTAGATTTTATGTGAGTCGTTGTTGTCTCTTGCGAAGTATGTGATTTGCTTGCGAAGCTATCATCGTCTTGCATGTTCTCATAGCATACCAATTATTCTAGCCCACTCTTGCGAAATAGAATTCTGCTGTTTTGCGAACTTTTACGAAGTAAACGAACATTTGCGAAGTATTGGTGTTGCGAACGTTCGCAAAGTGAATATTTGCGAAGTGTAAAAGTAGAAATGCTGCTTCTGCGAACGTTCGTAAGATTTGACCTTCGCATATACTCAATTTGGTGTGATTTCCTGTAAGTAATCATAGTGGATCTTTCTTCGTAAGTTATCATAGTGGATATTTCTCATCTTCGTAAGAATTAAGTATATACTCCAAGTAGTTGTATACTGGACTTCGTATACTCCAAGCTGGGACGTATAATCATTTTGCGAAGTACATAACTTCATATTTCTTCGTGAATTTGACTTATCTTCCTGGATGAGTTGTCAACGAACACATACATGCTTTCTTGGTCGACGACAGAACATTTAATCAATTACTTGTAGTTTTCACAAGTTGAAGCTGTAATTGATCGACTCGGTGGAATTGAATGATCCGCCATTGAGAAATGAACAGATGGAGATCCTTGTATAGATCCAAATGAACTCATACGAGTTAGTGATCTGATCCCTAGAAAAAAATACTAGATCGAGATGTGAAATTCGAACTAGACGATGCGAAACCGGACGAAAGGCTTGAATTAGCCGATGACGAATTTGTAAACGATGAACCATAACATCTCCCTGAAGATGATATTGAACTAAGAAAATAGTAGAGAAAAGAGAAAAATAGTAGAGAGAGAAGAGGACCAATTATTAAACGAAATGGTTGATCCTGCAAGTTCTGGGAAGGATAAATCCATTTAATCTTTCCCTGTTTCTAGCGCCAATTATGTAGTTGCGGATTATCTCACAACTACACCCTCATTAGAATCCATTAAAATGATTCCTAAACCTAATTAATTTGATATGAAACTAAGAATTAAGGTACTAAAATTATAAAGAGACACAAAGATTTTTACGTGGTTCGATCAATGTGATCTACATCCACGGTGCTTCACTAGTGATTGTATGTAATTACATGATTTTATAATTGAGACTCCATTAATGAATATTTGGAGCTCTAGAATTTTGGGGAAGAAGATGATCAAGAAAATAAATCCCTCTCTAAAATTTTCTCTCTCCTCCTAAAATCATCCCCTCTCTCAAAATGTGTCTCTCCCTTTCCTCTCATGCCTAAATGGCTATTTATATGATTTTACACATTGGATAACAACTAATCTTTCCCTTAATTTCGGATCAAAGAATCATCATACGAACCTTCGCAAATTTACTTCACGAACTTCCTTTACTCGTAAAACGTTCTTCATGATTTCTTTATCTTCGCAAAATATTCTATACTCGCAAAATGTATTTTCTCTCCACAATTTCGTAAGTTATCATTTGCTGTGATATTCCGCTCCTACAGTAGCGGTATAACCTTATCGCTGAATCATGTAAAGAGATACCCCCCTTATAACGTGCTTGCAGGTCTTACATTTGCCTCTTACGAAATTGTATTCGCGAACTAAGGTGCACGCCATTAAGGTTTGTCCCATTCTCTTAATCTCTGCGAAATTATATTCGCGTTTCTTCATTCTTTCATTTTCATCAATTCTTTATATAATCTTGAATAATCTCGCGATTACGCTCATGAGCTACGATAAAAATTTGTTTTGCTCATTTATGTGAGTTGAAATATTCTTTAAAATCTTTTGAAATCTTTGAAATATTCTTTGAAATCTTGCGATTTTATCGCATTTGTTAAACCAAAAATTTCTTTCTGTAAAAGAAATATTCTAGAGAAATCTTTGTAATCTTCTTTGAAATCTTGCGATTGTATCGCGTATTTTGGAAATTTGAAATCTTAGAAATTTTGGCGATAATTCCATTTTCTATAATCTTTTTAAATATTTGTAATCTCATGAGAGTGTCGCTATTTTGGAAATGAAATCAATTTTTTTTTGAAACCTTAGAAATCTTTGCGGTAGTTTCATTTTCTGTAATCTTTGAAATTTTTTGAATTTTTTGAAATCTATAAATTTTTTGCGATGATTTCACCTTTTGTAATCTTTGATAATCTTTGAAAAATTTTGCGATCTGTAAAATTTTTGCGATGATCTCATTTTTTATAACCTTTTGAAATTTTTGAAATCTGGCGATTGTATCTCTTTTTTGGTAAGTCAAATAAAAAATCTTAGAAATTTTTGGATTTTTGGATTTTTGGATTTTATATTTTGAAATTTATAAATTTTTGCGAATATATCGCCCTGATCAATCAAATCAAAATTCTTTGAAATCTTTTGAAATTTTAGAAATCTTGCGATTATCCCGCTTTTGGTGAATTGAATCAAAAAAATTTGAAATTTTTTGAAATATTATAAATCTTAAAAATGCTCTTTAAAATCCGGCGATAATATAAATCAAAAATTTTCATTTTCTGTAAGTAAAATATTCAAGGAAGTGGTACTTAACTTTTTGGCGATTTGCTTTGTTCTTTGCCAATTCTGAAGTATTTGAGGTGCTTGAGAAATTAGAAGAAATGAGAAATAAACTTTTGATCTGCCTCTTGCACCCTACCAATTGTTCTAACCCTTCTCTTGCAAAATTAATCTTGCGAAATAATCAAATATCTGACGAAGTAATGAAATACCAAATTGTTGCCTCTGACCAATTTGGCGAAGTAATGAAATAATCCTCTCGTGGAAAGTAGATGTACCAATTTCTGCTCGTCAATATTTCCATTCCCCTCCTTCCTAAATATTCACGATGCTCTCGTCATTTGAATTAGTATGAGCTTCAAATAGACACAACACACCCTTCCTCTCATCAGCAAATGCCTTTTCTATGAATTACTATAGACTGACGAAATGCCTTTTCTCAAAGATTTTATTAGTATGAACCACGAGAATTACAAGGAAGAAAACCCAACTATGGACCACGAGTATGCAGCTCGTACTTAAATATAGGCTATAATTACAAGGAAATTTGCAGTTCATTTCCTTTCTCCATGAATTAACCGTTTTCTGGTAAAAGATGTATGACCACGAGAATTCAAGTATGAACCACGAGAATTCAATCTTCTTTCAAGTAGGACCACGAGAATTCTGATAAATGTTGTATAAAAAGTATGCTTTCATTTATCACTTATGAGAATTCTGATAAGTGATGTAGAATTTTCACGAAATGGCATAGGAAATGTGAATGATTAGATGTACATGGTAAAGCCATATCCACGAAATGGGATGTAATTATATCCACGAAATGGGTAGACTTTTCACGAGCAGGACCACTTCCTACAATTCATTGTTGAACCCTTTATGTATGAAGTGGGAGGGACCCTCATGTTAATATAATGTTTAGGACCTTCGTGAAAATGAAAGAAGAATATCGCTAAAATGAGAGGCAAAATATTCATTAGTGTAACTTTTTCGTCAAAATGAGAGGCAATTTTCAGAATATCGCCGAAATGAGATCGCCAAAATGAAAACTTTTTAGGACCTTCGTGAAGAAATGTAGCTGACCAAATGAAACGACCAAATGTAACTGACCAAATATAATATTTTGGTCCTATGTTTTTTGTAGTTCCTCTGCAATTTACGCCCATCTTATCATTCTTCTTTAGTTATAAACATCCGTATACTCCTTTTTGTTTTTCCCTTTTGTTGTTTACTGAAACAATAGCGAGCACCTCGCAACAGTCTTCCTTGCTGATGGCTTATGACCTCAACAACATAAATGCTGAAAATACTAAAGTCAAGTTTAAATGCTGGCTAAGTTAACTTGGCTGGAATCTATTCTGAATTTGTAGGCTTCATTCTCGCTGATGGTTACATAATTTGTCCTTGGTGAAACTTTTTATAAAGTTAACTTCTTCCTTTGAACGTATGTTGTTCTCGCAGATTTTTGTTGATCATCGCGAAATTTTACATTGGTTCCATTCCATACGTTTCTGCGAGTCCCACCATACTTTCCTTTTTGCTGCCACTATTTCCCTCTTTTAAATTTTGAAGCAGGATTAATTTCTCTATGTCTATACATTTTTCGAGACTTAATTAAGGAAATCCCATACGTTTGTTCTTTATCTTCGCTGCAAACAACCAATTAATTTAATTAGTAGTCTATTTAATCTTGAAGACATCATTGCTACTCACAAAATTAAAATAAGAATCGTGAATTTTTACGTTGCAAATCTAATTTGAAAGAGATAACGATCAAAATTTCAATTAAAATCAAGATTTACGGGTGTAAATTTATGATCAGGACTCGTTTAATTCAAAATATCAACCAAAAATCAATTTTTGTGAAAACAAAGTTTGATTGTTTAAAACTCAAAATCTTCCAAATCTAGATTGTTAACACATAATTAAAAAGATAAGAAGGAAATTATCCTGTTTGAACAGTTAATTGATGCCGTTTCATTTTATTTAAAGTTTTCTTCAAATCTGCTCCTGCTTCCCAACATTTCTGCTTCTCTTTCTCTGTAAACAGTTCCCTTAAATTTTGGTGGTTGTTCTTCATCGTTCTTTTTCCAAAATTTTCATATTTTCCCCTGTATCTCATAAATCCAATTGAAATCATCATTAACAATTGTTAATTTCTCTTGATTTTCTTCAATCTGGTCCCCTTAGTCGGCGCCAAAATGTAGTTGCAGGATTTCTCACAACACACCCCTTGTAATATCTTGATAATAATCTCTTAATATAAATTAATTTGATATTTAAAATTCTAAAAATTGTAAATAGACACACGAATTTTTACATGGTTCGATCAATTTGATCTACTTCCATGAATCTCTACTATGATTGTTAAAGTTTACATTTGATTTTACATTTTATAATCTCCATTAATGGAGTTCTAAATCTAGTTTTGGGGAAGAAGATGATAAAGAAAAATACATTTTCTCTCTCTAAAAATCTCTCTGAAAAATATCTCTCTCTCCTAAAAATTTCTCTCCCCTCAAGACTCTCTTAACTCTCAAAAAATACATCATCCCCTTCTCAATCTATTAGATCTCTATTTATAGGAAATTACATAATGGGTGACAACTAAGTTGTCCTCTAATTTCGGATCTATCTTGCGAACCTTTCGTGAACTTTGTAACCATCGTGAAACACACATGTTCTTCTCATGTTTCTTCAGTCCTCAACTTCGTCATTCTTTGAATTATTTTGTGATGCTCGTGAAATGTTGTTGAAGAGTTTTCAGTGACGCTCGCAGAAGTGTCATTAATCTCTCGTGAACATAATGTGGTGATATTCTGGTCCTACAGAAGGAATCCTCCCAACCTGAGTCTTCTATGTCTCAGATGTCTAGCATATTCTATGATAGTATGCTTGGTATGGGGAATGATGATCTCACAAATATGTATCAAGCAATCGCAAATGTCTGCGATGCTCCTATACTAGTAAATAATGAATCTCTTCACGGAATTTCTAGATCTGTGACTCCCGGCCTTTTACATTCACTCAGTACTCTGGTATGTCCTCTTTTCTTCGCCATATTTGTGTATTATCACTTCCTCGCAAGGTTTTAATTTATATTTGTCTTGACAAATTTTTGCTTTCCTTCATAGGCTGGAAGAGATTCTTTTGTTGTTGCCTCAAACTTGGAGAGGAAGCGCGCTACTTTTGAAAAGAAAAGTGCAAATCTTCGCAAGAAGAATGAAGAGCTGGAAGATGAAGTCCTTGAACTTCGCAAGAAAAATAAACAACTAGAAATTAATGCTTCAAGCAGCAAAACCAAGATATCTAATCTTGAAACAGTCAACCAGCAGCTCTATGGTATGAGTCTTTTCCTCTTTTTCTTAATTCTTTTATCCTATTGTTTTAGCTTATTCAAGCAACCACTTTTTGCAGATATTTATGGTCTTACTGACGAGGCTACACTCCTCCGTTCTTTTCCTGAACCTATAGACGAGGACACCCTCCTTAAACAATTATTCAAATGACAAACTTGAATCTCTTTCCATAAATGACCTCAGATCCAAACTTCGTCTTTTAGAAATTGACCATAAATCTAGTTGTGGTAATTGAACTTTTGTCCTTACTTTTGATGGTCTACACAAATATCCTTATTACATAATAATTTTGTCCCTCTTTATCAATAAGCCCATCAGGGGCCCATCAACAATTTAGGGACTTCCAAGTATACCCTTATTATATAATTCAATTAGAAATCAAATTTCAGTTATAAACGGGAATTAAAGTTGAAAGGAGAGAGGTAGCTTCTAAAGAACAGAGACGTTCGACGAGAGCTCAAATCAGTGAAGAAAATTGATTTTTTTTCGTTTGAATCGACGAGAGCTAGGTGAAGATATTGAAATTCTTCTTCTTCTACTCCTTATTCTTCATCTGAATCAACAGAATCAGATTTTCAGAAGAACAGAAACTTTCGTCGAGAGCTGAAATCAGTGAAGAAACTTGAATTTTTTTGGTTTGAATCGACGAGAGTTAGGTTAAGATATTAAAATTCCTCTGATTCTCCTTCTTATTCTTCATCTTAATCAACAAAATCAGTTATTCTGTCTCCATTTTTCAGTCAACAGAATCAACAGAAATTACTAGATCTGTTTTCGTGAATCAAATTGGTAATGTTGATGTTTATTTGAAGATTCAGAAAGTTGTTTTTGATTATTGCATGTTAGTTTCATAGATTTATTTGTCCTTACTTTTGATTTTAGTGTTTTGTTGATGTTGCAGAGATCGTGATTTTATGTTGGAAGATTAATTTCGTGATTATTCTGTTAGATTGATTTGTTGGTATTCATATAGTTTGATCTCGAGATCCTTATTTATCTCTTAAACATGTATGTTTCTTCGATCTGCTCATGAACTTTGGTTTTAGGTGGTTTTATGTTTATGTTGAAATTATGAAGAAATTTGTTTGTGATGAATTTTAGACACTACTGATTATGTTTTTGATGAAATGTACATATTACTATGGATCAACCTTGACTGTTGATACAAAAATAAGTTGATGTTTAGTTTATTTTTAGATCAACTGTTGTTGTTGATCCAAATAAGTTGATGTTAAGCAAGTCAACTTAAATAAGTTGAACACAAAATGTTTGTGTTTTGTGTTTTTATTTATTTTTGTAGATTTGCAGGTTATCATAATGCATTCATTTTGTTGATATTGTAGCTGTTATTTTAGGTTTTGTTACATTCTACTTTGTATTTAACTTTGTAGCTTTGGGTACTTTATATTTTTTTCTTTTTGTTTTGCATTGAAATTCATGCTTTTACTACCTCTTATTGGATGAAATGTGATTTCTTAAACAGATTTATTGGATCAACTGTCAGTGTTTACACATATTTGTTGGATCAATTGTCACTGTTGATCCAAAACTATGATTGTGTACACAGCTTTATTGGATCAATTGTCACTGTTTACACATATTTGTTGGATAAACTGTCACTGTTGATCCAAAACTATGATTGTGTACACAGCTTTATTGGATCAATCATCACATTGTTTACACATATTTGTTGGATAAAACCATCTTTGTTGATCCAAAACTATGATCCAAAACTTTATTGGATCAATAGTTTTACACATATTTGTTGGATAAACATCATGTTGATCCAAAACATCATATAGTTTTACACAAATTTATTAGATCAATGTCACTTTGTTTACACATATTTGTTGGATCAATCGCGGATGTTGTTGATCCAAAACTGTGATTGTTTACACAGATTTATTGGATCAACTATCACTATTGATCCAAATTTCTGAACACCACTATATCTTATGGTTGTTGCAGGCCAAAGATGGTAGTTGCAGAGTTCAAATTTTGCAATCAGACCGTCTCGCATCCCGTTTCAGCATCAACTACTGTCAAGGAGATGATAAGTGTGGTGAAACAAAAGTGGCCTTATGTTCCTGAAGACCTCATTCTATTTGGTTACACTGTAGAAGGGATTTCAAATGTCATCAATCACGATTTGGATTTGAGGTTTTTTATTCACTACTGCAGCTCACAAGGGATTGACTTGGTGAAGTTTGAAATCCAGTTAAGGACTTGTGTTGATTCTATTTCTTCATCATCTTCTTCTGCTCCTGCTCCTGCGTCTTCGTCGTCATCAAGTTGTATTTCAAGCGATGAGGTAGTTTTTGTGGAAGACGTCACTGATGATGCGTGTTTGATCAAAAAGGTCCCGAAGAAGTCTGATGCTTGGTCCAACATCTTAACTGGAGTAGGGCAGGTGTTTAAAGGTGGTATTGCTGAAGTTAAGGACTGTGTTACAAAGTATGAAATGAATACTGGTCGCAAATTCAGTGTAGTTAAGAGTGACTTTGTACGATACATTGTGGAGTGCAAGTTCAAAGAGACGGAAAATTGTCGCTGGAGGTTTCACGCCTCTCTCCTCGCCAAATCAAATGGTGTATTTCAATGCAAGAAATATATCACAGAGAATTCATGTAGTTTGTCTTCTTCGGATCCGTCAAAAGTTAGGATGAGAAAATCGTTTATGAAGAATATCTTTGCAGATGATTTACGAGCATCGAAGAAGAAGAAGACTGCTGCTGATGTTATAGATTTAGTCCGAATGGAATATGGAGTTGACCTCACGTATAGTCAGGCATATCACGGTTTACAATTCACCAAGCAATTTCTTTGGGGTGATGACATCAAGTCATATTCATACTTAGTTTGGTATAAAGATTCAATTGAACAGTACAATCCTGGAAGTGTTGTCAATTTTGAGTATGATAGTGTGATGCATCAGTTCAAAAGGTTTTTTGTTGCTTTCGAAGCTTCCATAACTGGTTTCAACAACTATTGTCGTCCGATGCTATTTATCGATTGTACCTTTCTCACTGGGAAGTTCAAAGGTGGTCTTATGGTTGCTTGCGGCAAAACTGGTAACCAACGTATGACTTTTAACCTTTTACTATTTTTCATTTTGTATCCATGTATGTTTAAACTTTTTACTATTGATCCATCATTTTACATTCTACATTGAATTTAACTTTCACGAGGGGGCGTAGCCCCCGAGTGAGGTGCGACGTAATACTATATGTAGCTTAGGGTAGTTTAGATTGCTTTCTTTTTGGTTTGCATTTTAATTTCATGCTTCAACTACCTCTTATTGGATCAACTGTGATTGTTTACACATACTTATTGGATCAATTGTCATTGTTGATCCAAAAATATGATTTATTGGATGAACTTTGATTGTTGGTCCAAAAACTATAAAAAAAAATTGAATCAACTTCTATTGTTGATCCAACTGAAATGGATCAATTTTCTATTATTTATGCAACTAAAATGGATCAACTGCTACTTTTGATGCATCAGCAGGGATCAACTTCCATTGTTGATCCAACTAAAATGGATCAACTTCTACTGTTGATCCAACTGAAATGGATCAACTTTGTTTGTTTGTACACTAGTTACTGGTCATTCATTTTTGTTTTTGGTCACTTATTTTTTTTTTCTTTTTTGTAGAAATCTATCCAGTTGCATTTGGAATTGTACCGTGTGAAAATTGTGAGAGTTGGGAATGGTTCTTAACCAATTTGAAGGGTATTATAAGTGAAGATCGTCCACTTACCATCATATCAGATCGTGGAATTGGCCTTTTGAAGCATGTGCCTAAAGTCTTCCCAAATGCTTTCCATTCCTACTGTTTGTACCATATGAAAGGAAATATTCCAGTCCCAAAGGGCAGGAGCAGACAAACTGCAGTCAAGTTATTCGAAGAGTGCTACACTGCATTGACAAAGGAAAAATTTTATGCTGCCTCGAAGAGTATGAGTAATCTAAAGTTGGATTCAGTGGTTGCTTGGATGATGAAGATTCCACTTGAGAATTGGGCTGCTCATGCATTTCTAGGAGAAAGGTGGGGTGAGAACACATCAAATATTGCAGAGAGTTTTAACAATGTTATTAAGCATGATAAGCCGCTTCCAGCAATTGAGCTTCTCGATGCTGTTCGTGCTAAGGTAATGGAGCAGAATTACAAGAGGTTATTGGAGTCTAACAATTGGACTACAAGGCTTACTCCTCGTATGCAAGCGAGGTTTAACAAGAGGATAAACGACTGCCGTTCATACAAGTTTCAGAGATCAAGTGAGAAAGTATTTGAGATCATTTCTCCAACAGGTAAGCATACTGTCGATTTGGATTCTAGGTACTGCAGCTGCAAATGGTGGCAGAAACATAGCTTTCCTTGCACTCATGCAATGAAAGCCATGATGCAGATTGGAAATGATGAACCGTACAAATACATTAGCGCTTACTATACTTCTGACTAATGTAGAAGGTTGAACTCTCGACCCATATATCCTATTCTGGACTCTGAGAAGCCTCCTGTAATTAATAAAAAAGAGTATGTTTTGCCTCCCAATGGTGGTCAAGAACAAGCTGGAAGGCCTAAAGGTGTTAGGTATAGGGGTAGTCGTGAAAAAATGCGCAAGAAGAAGAAGTGTGGCCAGTGTGGGATGCTCACCTTTCACAACCGTCGAAAATGTCGCAGAGCTCCTTTGGCTCCTCGTGCACCAACGTTTCGCAAGGAGTCTCATTCCAGGATTATCAAGTTCTTGAAGAGGATGTTGTTCTGAAGTTTGTTGGTTTTATTCATATTCTGAACAACTTGTTTTATGTTTCTTACTAGTTGGTTTTTTTTTTTAATGCTTTTTTGGTTTGCAATTGTTATTTTTTTAAATGACATACATTCTTAGTTTTTTGTTATGAATTTTATTCTTTTGTTTCTCAAGTATATGTCAATTTTCAGGCTACAGCTTTATTGATTTTACAGAAAGCATACTTACACAAATGTTATCAACTGCATTTGTTTATCCTTTTTTTTTTGTGGATCAAATTCCATTGTTTATCCAACTAAAATGGATCAAATATGGTTGTTGACACACAAAACAAACAGAAAATTTTCATGGTCCTATCTGTATTTTCTAGTAAACCCTTCAAGCTATGCATACATGTAACATTCATTCATAATCAGACCAACTTAATTGGATCAACAATGGTTGTTTATCCAACTAAATTAGATCAACAATGGTTGTTGACACACAAAACAAACAAAAAAATTGCAAGGTTTACTAGCAAACTACTCAAGCTATTTCATTCATTCAATCAGACCACAAATACACCTAATTCAATAAGTTCATAATAATTCATCCATAATTACAATAAGTTCTACTTACTAAGATAGATACCTTTAAAACTACAGTTAGATTTTCTTTACAGAGCATTAACAGACTATGACATCAAGCTCACTCTAATGGTTCAACTGAGTCTTTAACAGAGTCATTAGCAGAATCAGGAAGTTGGATTATATTTTTAACAGTGTCAGCAATTTGAATCGGATTCTTCCATGCACCCAATTCCGACAAGATTCTTGCTGCAATCTTCACTCTCTTCTTGTTCAACTTCTCATCTAAGTTAGTGATTTCAGATAGATTTTCACAGTTTCCACGCTTTACCAAATTCTTCAAATACATGCAAGTGTGCAATGCACAATCGCATCCGTCTTGTACTGGTACGGTGTAGTGTGAAAATCTTGTCTGTATTTCACCACCTGTCTCTGGATCTCTGTGGCCCATTTCATTAAGCACTTTAGTCAGTGGTACTATCATCACAAAATATTGCCAATTATAAGCCTTATTGCGCCTTGCAGAGTTGTGCACTATCCATTTGCCTTTTACCAACGCCAGCACCACCCAGTGGTATCCAACACCTTTCTGATCATTCAAGCACATTGGTATAATGATGTTTGTGTCTTCAATATTACCAGTGTAACTTTTCCTTAGCTTTTCTGGGATACCACATCTCTCTACCTTTTCTATACTTTGCGACGCTAATGCGATTCCCAATATTGGTTGTATCAATAAATTTTTCAAAGATATTAGTTTGCTATATATCATAACAAGTAAATTTCACTTGGATCAACATTGGGTGTTTACCCCATTCACTTGGATAAACTCCCATTGTTGATCCACAAAGAAACCAAGATTATTTGTTACTTACATAATCTAAGTTGACTTGCTTAACTAGAGAAGTATATATCATAACAAGTAAATTTCACTTGGATCAACAGTGGCTGTTTACCCCATTCACTTGGATAAACTCCCATTGTTGATCCACAAAGAAACCAAGAATTTCTGCAACTTACATAATCTAAGTTGACTTGCTTAACTAGAGAAGTATATATCATAACAAGTAAATTTCACTTGGATCAATAGTAGCTGGTTACCCCATTCACTTGGATAAACTCCCATTGTTGATCCACAAAGAAACCAAGAAACTTACATAATCATTTGTTGAGAGAATAATGTGGTTCCCGTATTGAGGTTTATGCGGTGATTCCATCTTTGCTTTCAGCAAGGTGGTGTAGTAATCAATAATCTCACCGTGAATGTTTTGATTATTCATCAGATGTTGTGTATGCTTTCCATTGATGATTACCTCCACATCAGTATTGCAGAAATAAAAACTAAAAGTTTGTCGCTGCATTTTCAACAACAAAAAAAAAAACACAAATGAAAATGTAATTAAAAAGAACTATCATATGAAGTAAAAGAAAAAACTATGTGATCTGAGGTGTATTACATACCATTCATTTTCATTCTCAAAGAACGGCTGGATGATTTGTTTTTCAGCGTCACTGCATTTTTTCCACAATTTCAGTCTTTGTGGCCTTGTCAGTTTTTTCGGTTTGGGTGGTGTGACGTCAATGACAAGCTCGTCGAGGTCAATTACTTCCCTTTGCTTCTCCACCTACTTCTCTTTTCCTTTTCCACATTTCCTTTTTGCCCTTGTTTTTCTCTTAATAGGTGTTTGACTTCGAAGTTTATACGTCTTTATCTTTGGCCTTTGTCCTTTTTTCACCCGTTTTACAAGAGAACTGACTTTCTGTTCTCCTGCTTCTGATGCTTTTGATTCTTCTGTTTGATCCTCTAATTCTGTTTCATATTCAGTTTTCTCTTCAACAACATCCACCTTATAAATATGGTTCAACCCTTGGAGTATTTTAGACTGTGTTTGATTTCCAGAACTACCCTCTTCTGTTTTTTGTGTTATGATAAGTACCTCTTGCATTATTGCACCGAAACCTGGTGTGGTACCTGTATGCACATACCCAGATTCATCTGGTTTTATTGTTGAAAGTGGAGGAGTGTCAAGCACAATCATTTCCATTTGTATGTCATCATTCTTCTTCTCAACGGACGGACTCTTCTCTTCCATTGGCATGTCAGCTTTCTCTTCTACTATTCTGACAGATATTGCAATGTTTTCAACCAGCGAATCGAGCTCTACATTATCAGCTTGCCTCAGTTCTCTTCCTGCATGAAAGCCTTCCTTCCGATTCTCCAAATATTTTCCACTTTTCGGTTCTTCCTCCGGCAACTTCATTCCAGTTTCAAAACCCTTCTCTTGAGTGTCCAAGGTATCTTGAGTTCCCAAAGTACTTTGAGTTGCATCTTGAGTTCCCAAAGTACTTTGAGTTGCATCTTCAGTTCCCAAGGTAGCCTTCATTTCTTGAGTGTCTTCATTGTTCAAATCCACTGAATCTTCGACTTCCATATTTACTCTCGTTTCATTCCCATCTGTTGGTTGATCATTCGCCGCAGAGTTCATTTCATGCTGATTTCCTTGTCCAGATGATTCTCCTCATTGTTGCGTATGTGTGAACAAATCTTCAATGTCCAAACCTTCAAATTCCTTCCCTGTATACGCTGGTTTATTCCTATTCAGTGATTCCTGAAACATTCTTTCCTCTCCCTACCATTTCTCTATGTTCTTGTCAATATCAGCAAGTCGCTCCTGTTCTCCAGCTTGCAACTCTATTTTTTCCTTGTTCCTCTCATACAGCTCTCTCAAGAATAATGTGCTCTGGACAAACTTTTTAATTTCAGCCTTGTCCATGTAATGCATCTCATGCTTGTCACAATCAAGAAAGATGTTTTCTTCCTCTAGCTCCTTTATCCTTGCCCTTTCTTGTTCTAGTTCTCTTGTAGGTGCCGATAGGTCAATTAAATATTTTTCCTCAGCAGAAACTGGATCAACAAAGTCTTGATGATATTGCAAAAGAATAATCAACACAAATCAAAATAGTGTACACAGTAATACTGGATCAACATTGGTTGTTGATCCCATTCACATGGATCAATTTCCATTGTTTATCCACAAAAACTGACAGTAAAACTGGATCAACATTGGCTGTTGATCCAACTCACATGGATCAAATTCCACTGTTGATCCACAAAAAACTTAGAATTGGAGGAGGTCAAAATAGCGTTGACACTAAAAAATGGATCAACATTGGTTGTTTATCCCATTAATATGGATCAACTTCCACTGTTGATCCACAAAAAACTTAGAATTGGAGGAGATTAAAATAGTGTAGACACTAAAACTGGATCAACAGTGGCTTTTGATCCAATTCACATGGATCAACAGCCACTGATGATCCACAAAGATCTAATACTAAAACTGGATCAAAATTGGTTGTTGACCCCATTCACTAAAAAAAATGGTACATTTGTAATATTAAAGATAAATATAGTAAAAGAAATTACCGTCTTTTCGAACCAAGTCATATCAATTTCCTTATTTTTCATTTTGTTGCTAAAGTCACTTTGAAGCTGCTTGCACAATGCATGATGGTTCCATCGTAGGAATCTTGTAGTTGAATTTTCGAAACCCTCCCTTTTGGTTATGTACTTATCGGTATGTTCGCAGAACCAACACTGCATAATATAAACAACAATGTTAGTTTTATCCAATAGTATGCATTTCACTCTCTACAACAATAAACATTTACTTTTACGAAATTAGCACTTTTTCTTACCACTAGGAGAGTTGTGCAGCCACCGATAGCTAATTGGTTATTCTTCTTGTTTGCCAGGTTCGAAATCAAACATTCCACAACATGATCCGTCCATGACACTTTGTCCATCACTAAGATATGAGGCAACAATTTCTTTGGGAAGGATGTCATACCAGCATTTGGGAATAAGAAAACCGTGCATAACCACATACCGAAAAGTCTTACAAAATGCTCCGGATCAGACTCATCTTCTGCTGCATTTTTCAGTTTGTATACAACCTCAGCCTTCAATATTGCTTCTGGAGAATCTTTTGGTTTTTCTGGTCTGAACTTTTTATTTAAGAATTCGCTGTAGTCAATTCCATTCTTCGGTTGCAGTTGCTGCTTCAGTTCTTCACTCTCTATCAGTCTTCTCATTTTGAATATCACAGCGAAATCTCTTGCTTCCAGAGAGCACTCTTCGTTTTCTCCAAATTTGAACTTTCTGGTTTTTTTTATCAAATTCACTCATCAACAGGTGCATTGCAAGATTAATCTTGTTCATCCACTTACCACTCATACTCATGTCTGCTACATAAAACGGGCTTAATAATTCCCAATATGGAGACTCCTTCAGTGCTTTTGCAAGTTTTGGTTTCTTCTTGTTATTTGCATCTTCCACTTCAAATTTTTTACATAGAAAATTACCCATTTTAGCCAATGGTGTAGACCCCCCTTGAATCTCCATTCCTTTGGTCTCGACTTTCCTGCATACATGAAACTCGAATCATTTTACTTTTCATTTTTGACAATAATCTTTTGTTTTCTCGCATTCTACGCATAATATATTTTCACGAGGGGGCGTAGCCCCCGAGTGAGGTGCGACGTATAAATATGTGTAATCACAGTTCATGATTTAACTACCCCTTATTGGATCAACTGTTATTTGTTGATCCAAAACTGTTATTGCTTACACATAATTATTTTTATTAAAGAGTCAATGTTTTTACCTTTTCGCTCTAGCTCTGAGTTGCCCTCTTTTGCTACTTCTTCTTTTTCAGATTCATTTTCATATGATTCTTGTTGCTCCTCGTCATCGGACTCTGATTCCGATTCTTCTGATTCTTTCTCAACCACCATCTTGCTTTTTTCCTTTTGTTGTGATTTTGCTTTCGCCCTTGACCCGACTGCATATGTGAAGCTCAATCATTTTCATTTTGTTTTCAGTATTTCAAACAATATAGTTAGATATACCAGCACAAATGTTACAATCTATTTTTTTTACCTTTGACGACTTTCTTAGGTTTTTCCTTTTTTGCTTCTTTTTGATATATTATAATCTTCTTGTTCTCTTCTTCCGATTCTCCATCATCTTTATTTGATTCTTCTTGCCCTTCTTCTTCGGATTCTGATTCCTCCTAAACTTTCTTCTTTTGTTTCAGCTTTCGTTGTTGTTCTTCTTTGAGTTTGATTTCTTTTGCTTTTGACCTGCCTGCATACATGAAACTCAGTCATTTTCATTTTGTTTTAATAAATGTAGTAAGAATACCATCACAAATATCACAATGTATGTTTTTACCTTTGACGACTTTCTTTGGTTTGTCATCTTCATCTGATTCTCCTTGCGCTTCTTTTTCGGATCCTGAATCATATTTTTCCTCAGCTATCTTCCTGAGTTTCAACTTTAACTTTTGTTGTGCTTCTTTATTCGTACTCCTGTTCTTCCTCTTTCTTGTTGTCTCTTTCTCCTTCATTGCATTTCCTTTTATGACTTTCAGTGGTTTCCTTTTTTCAGCTTCTTTTTGCTCTTCTTCCAACTCTTCATCATCACCATCTAATTCTCCTTGCGCTTCTTATTCGGATCCTGATTCTTCTTGAACTATCTTCTTGTGTTTCACCTTTCTTGGTGTTTCTTCATTTGTACTCTTGTTCTTCCTCTTTCTTGTTGCCTCTTCTTCAATTACCTTATTTTTTTTTCGCATTTCGTTTTGGTTATGTAGCTTTCTCAATCTCTTGCGTGCCCTTTTCATCTTGATTCTTCTTTATCCTTGGTGATCTCCTATGCATTATGTATTCTCAACCTGAGTTCAACACTTATTATAGTTAGCATTCATATTTTCATAGTAGAAAAGTACATAACCATCAAAAAAATCTATTTTGTATGGATCAACTACTCATGTTTATCCTTTTTAAATTTGGATCAACTGTGGTTGTTTATCCCCTACATTGCAAAGATATCTAAAATGGAAGGGATCAACAGTAGAAGTTGATCCCTTCCATTTGCAAAGATATCTAAAATTCCTTCAGAAACTGATTACAGTTGAACAACTTTGCATACAATGGATCAACTTTTATTGTTTATCCTATTTTTTGCTTGGATCAACTGCTGTTGTTTATCCCCTAAATTGGATCAACTCCTACTGTTGATCCAATATTTTTTTGGATAAACTACTGATGTTTGCATACAAAATAACTAGCAAATATTTCATTTTCTATGGATCAACTACTGTTGTTTATCCACTGAATTGGATAAATTTTTACAGTTGATCCATTTATTTTGTATCAACTACTGCTTTTCATGCAAACACATATTCACCCATTAACAGTACAACAAAAATACATACAATGGATAAACTTCTATTGTTTATCCAATTTTAATTTGGATCAAGTACAATTGTTTATACAAAAATATCTAAAACTCCTTCAGAATCACATTTTCACCCATCAATACTTATCAACAGTAGATCGAATTTGAATCTGAGCAAAAAAATACTTAGAGTTTGAAGAGAAATATCAATTTTGTACATGATTAGTATATATAACCTACACAGATTTGACGAGATATCATTTCCTTCCACAAATATCCCAAGAACACTAACCAAAACTCAAAAATAACTAAACAAGACCAAAATCAAACCTAATCAGTAAATTGCAGTGTGAAAATCAACCAAATACGAACATATAATCATTGCATTATCAAAATCAAGACTAAAACATACATGCATTAAATCTGACATCAAAATTATGTTTTACCTGTTCGATTTTTTACAATCTTCCAATCGTTCAATTAGGTTTCTGATGATGAAACGAAAGTGAAATCGGTTAGGTTTTCTGATGAAACCTAATTTATACGGTTGATTTTCAGTTTCTTTTTCAGTTTTTTCAGATCGTGGTTGTTACCAGAGAAAGAAGAAACCAAATTATTTGTTTGATTTTCAGTTTCAACGGCAATGGCTAGTGGATTACTTCTCTATAAAGGCTAGTCAACTTGTAGAGAAGTAAAATTCCATTTTATTTGCAAAGATAAAATCTATTTTCTATGGATCAACTGATGTTGTTTATCCTATTTTTATTTGGATCAACTGTGGTTGTTTATCCCCTAAATTGGATAAACTTCTACTGTTGATCCATTTTATTTGCAAAGATATGTAAAATTCCTTCAGAAACATATAACAGTTGAACAACTTTGCATACAATGGATCAACTTTTATTGTTTATCCTATTTTTACTTGGATCAACTGTTGTTGTTTATCCCCTACATTGGATCAACTACTACTGTTGATCCAAGTTTTTTTGGATAAACTACTGCTACTGTTGACCCAATTTTTATTTTGATCAAGTACTGGTGTTGATCCCCTAAATTGAACAAAAATATCTGAACCAACCAAATATCTAGAATCACATTTTTCAGTTGAATAAATTTACCAGTTGAACAAATTTACATACAAGATATAACTGAAACTGAAGCATGAATTTCAATGCAAACCAAAAACTAGCATCTGAGCAAATCATTCAAAATTAAAATAACTAGCATATTCAACCTAACAACAATTTGAAGCAAAACATTCAAAATCACCAAATCCTCTTTAGTTTAGTCACATGCACAATATCAGATCTAACTAAATGTAACAAAATTATCAATAAATCTGACCAAAAATCAAAACAAGACCAAAATCAAAATCGTTCTTAACTTTTTAAATTGAAATCTTCAGTGAAATCAAATAAAAATCGATGATGAAATATAATCTCCAGCGAATTGACGCTTTCTGTTGATGTTGAATTTATTCTTTCTGTTGTTGATGAAACGTTATTAGGTTTATTGTTATGGAAAGGAAATTGAAATTGGTTTGATTTTCAGAGCTTGTAGTTGACGATGAAATGTTGGTGATGAAATGAAACTGAATTTTTTTTTATTTTCAGTTTCTGATAAACCTAATTTGTACGGTTTCTTTCAGTTTCTGATAAACTTAATTTGTTCCTAGATCGTGGCCTTTTGATTTGAGAGATAGAAGATAACGGTTACTAATAAATTCTCAACGGATAGTTGATTAAAACCTAGATTTTCAGTTTTCAGGTGGTGTTTGATGGAGTTCTCGAGAGTGAGTGAGAGAAGACGCTGAAAATAAATTGAATGTGTCGTAATTGAATGAGTGAGAGTTGATAAAACCTAGATTTATAGGGAGGGTATTTTAGTAATATGATAATTCCGGATTTTAATTCCTAAAATTAGTAGGGATATATTTATTTTGGAAAAGGATATATTTGTTGGGTGATAAAAGTAGGGACATATAAATAATGTACCCAATCTAGTTTGAGTGCAGCTAATAAGTCTAAACATCGCTATCTCACCTCTAAAAAGAAATAAATAGTTTAAGAGACAAGAATATCACTCTTATAGAAGAAAAATATCGCATATCTAGACAAGGTTCTCAAACCTTAGCGGAATTCCATAAAACCCTTCTTGAAGTTCAAATTGAAAGAGATAGACTTATCTACTAGAATAACGCTCTTGTTGAAATGGAAAGTCAAGTTCGCTTGGGCTGCGAAGATTCTTGATAATGCCAGAAATAACTTAGGCGTAGACGTTAGTCTTCAAGCTGATCATTCTACCTTGATTAAGGATATGATCTTTGAAAGAGAAGGTGGTTATTCTTATTTTTCCACTAATCCATTTTTTAATTGAATCTCCATTATTTTATTAATAGGCTGTCATTTGTTCGCAGCATCCAAAGGAAATTTTCGCCAAAGAGTTGAAGAGTTGGAAGCAGAAAAAGGACAACTCGCAAAACTTCTGTCTTCTCGCAATGAGAAATGTTCCAAGTTCAAGAAGCAGCTACAGATTACCCTGGCTAATTTTAGTAATGTTCTTGTTGGTGTTTGCAATGATTCCATTAAGATGGTCTGTAATGACCATAAAATTCCTCATTCTGCATATCCTTATCTCGCGGATGAAATACCATAGAACGTTCCTAATCTTGTCATCTCTGACAGTGAAGCTGAAGAGTCTGAAGAAGATGAAGAACTTAATGAAGATAAAGTGAAGGGGGGAAATCTGATGAAAATAATGATGGATCTAATGAGAAATAGTTTTATCTCCTTCTTTAATCTCTTTGTAATATTTGTACATTTATTTCCTTCTCCTTGTAAGATATTCCTGCGAATTTCTCCAGCTTCTAAAGTTCCTTGGTGTATAGATTGTTTTTGTTTCTATCTGCATACATTAGAAAACAATTCTTTTTTGCAATATGGTTAATCAATATGATTATTAATTTTTAACTATCTGTGTAAATCTGCCATATAATGATGAATAACAATTTTGTCATTATATTCATTCCCATACTTGCCTATGTTATTCATCTGTAATATGAAAGATTGAGCAGATTACTTTGTGAATAAGATCTGTTTTTAAATTTTGGCCATAATCTCGCAGCTGTTTCTTGCTCTCTTGTGGTCTTATTTTTCCTTCCTAGTTAAAGGTTTTATTTTGCCATGTTTTTTTTTTTGCGACAAAATCGCAGGACGTCCTTATATTCGCATATAAAGACCCATTGATCTTTCCTTATCCTCATTTTGTCAATTTGTTGCGACAATATGACAAGCATAAGCTTTCTTGCGAAAACAAAGCCCCATGACATTGCCGTCTTGCGATGAAATCGCAGGACGTCTTTACATTTTTATGTAAAAACCCATTGATCTCATCTTATCTTTTTCTCATGGCTTTTTGCCTCTGTATAATTGTTGCACAAATATGACAAGCGTAAATATTCTTGCGAATATAAAGCCTCATGACATTTGCGACTTAAGACACTTATCAGCTCCCTAGTGGAGGGTGCCTCCCTTATCTTCCCTCTGGTTGCCCCTTCAAGGAGGCATACATCAGCTATACAAGACTAGATCCTCCCATCCGGTTTTACCAACAACCAGTTGTTTTCGCATTCTCTTATCCTTTTTGCATATATGGCTTATAGTTACGAGACAACACCCTAAGTGGGGTTTGCTTCGGGCCGAGTGCATCATAGCCAAGACTTGCCAAGAATGGCCAGGGTAGTTTCATATGCCCCGGGGACCCTTGTCTCAACCGTGTACCTCGGCGCCTTGATCATACTTTGTACTCCATAGGAGAGACCCTCGGTCGTCCAACTGTTAATATATATATATATATATATATATATATATATATAGTTGGAAATCCAAGGTACCTCTCCTGGATGGGTTTTCATTGACCCCAAATCTCCATGAATCGGGTTCCAGCAGCGGTATAACCTTATCCCTGAGCCATGCAAAGAGATACCCCCTTATATGACGTACTTTAGGTCTTACATTTGTCTCTTGCGAAATTTTATCCGCGAACTAGGGTGTACGCCATAAAGGTTCGTCCCGTTCTAATATGTCATTATTCTTTGATTTTCTCTTTTTGCATTTCAACTATTGTATGATTTTTTCAATTTCATCCTTTTCATTGAGTCAAAACATACTTTTGTAAAATTTTCTTCAACAAATCATTTCCACATCTCTTATATTTTACGATCTAGAAATTTTACCTTTTCTACTTACTATTTTTTGCTTCTGCTTTTTTGTTGCGCTTTGCTACATTTTCTCCATCTGCGATACACTCGCCATCTATTGGTTTCAACACATGTTGACTTCGCAGCATTCCTTCTTCTCGTCGTTCTACTGTATCAACCATCAACTTTTCACTTCTTTGCTTTTGTTTGATGTTATATTTCCAATTTTTGTTCTTCACAGCCCTTTCCTCGCAAGATTCCATATCAATTTCATAACACTTTTTTCCATCAATCCAATCTCCCTTTATGTCTCCAACACAGCTGGGATGAGGAAACTTAATGCACTGGTGGAAAGTTGACGCTACACCTAGAATTCCATGTAGCCAAGGTCGGCCAATCAAGACATTGTAAGGAGATTCAACATCGACAACACAAAATAGAATTTTAGAAGATATCCCTTTCAGTGGAATTCACATAGTGATTTCCCCTCTAGGTTTATTGGCAGTACCATTAAAACCATAGATTTTATAGGTTCAAGGTATTAGATCCTCATCTCTGCCTCCCATTGTTTTATAAGTGTGATAGAACAGGATATCTACAGAACTCCCCGTATTAATTAAAACTCTGTTGATTGCCCATGAGTCTTCGGCCTCATTTTCCTCTCCATTTTCGCTTTGTTTTGTATTTATCTCTATTTTTACCACTAATGGATTGTCATGCATCTCGCCAGGCTCAGGTACTTCTTATGTAGTGAAAGAAATTGTCTGTTTTTTCCATTCTTCTAATGGCAAAGCTTTTGCAATATTCATTATTTCTCTCCCATCAGCATCTCTCGAAAACTCTTCTTAGAACATTGTCGTGGAAATCTTCTATAGTTTTGTATGAATGTATGATGGAGTTACAGAATAAATTCTTCACTTTTGCTCCAACTTCTATCACAAACGTTTCTCCTCCCTTTGATATATTCACTCTGCGAATTTCTGGTGGCGGCGGTAGTTGGTGAGACTGTGGATGTCCTATTAGAAAATGGTTTAATTTTCCCTGATCTATCATCCTCAAGATGATTCTTTTTACATTCCTGCATTCATTTGTTGAGTGACCATGAAAATGATGATAAGGGCAAAATTCTAGACTTCGATTATTTGGGTGTGGCTCTTTTCCCGTATTCCAGGGTAGGGGTATGTCCTCCATCAAAATTATAGCCTCCCAAATTTTCTCTATGCTAGCATTTAGAGGTGGCATCTTAATTTCTTCCCATATTATCTTCTGACTTCCTTGCCCTCTATAATAATTTTATCTTTGACCACCATAAGTCTCGTGCAGCTGATCAAGTCTCTGAATCTTATTATTTCCACTTCGATTGAAGAAAATTCTTTCCTTTTCGAACTCTTCTTGATCTCTGCTTCCCATAGCTACTGCAGTTGAACTGGTATTCGCAATAGGGTATGATTCCATCTCATTTTGTTTCTCCTCCAAAGCAATGTATTCTTCTTGAAATTCTCACAGCTCTGTTATTGTGATGGTATTCTTGATTCAGAAGATTTGGACGTATAACAGATTGGTTGCGAACATTTCATTAATGAATGATAATATGAGATATATCTCATCCACGTGGCCTGCCATTTCGCTGCACATTGTTTTCCACCTTATGGTTAGATGTTTTAAGCTTTCACCAACCCTTTGCTTTAATCCAAATACATCTTCAATGCCAGGTCGCGAAGAATTGTTACTTATATATGCTCCCAAAAATGTAGTCTGCAAATGATTGAAAGAAGTTATAGTGTTCTTAGGTAAACCTTCGAACCATTTTAGCGCCTCGCCTGTTAAGCTGGATGCAAAATATTTGTACAATGCAGCATCATGGTTTTCCCACTGTACCATACACCTAACATAAGCTTTGACATGTTGAATAGCAAAAGTAGTTCCATCAAACATACTGGTTAATGTTGGCAAATTACATTTTGGGGGTATTCCTCCTAATTGTACTTCTTGGGTAAATGAAGTTTTCGCAGCTTCTTCAATGGCCTCATCAATTTGCCTTCTGCCTCCCTCTCTTCTGTTATTTATCATTCCCCTCATTTCTGCCAATTCTCTCAAGATATGTTCATTCCCAGCTGAATTTTGATCCATTGGTCTTTTCAGTGCAGCTTCCCTTCTTCTGCGTTCATGTCTTTCTTGCCTTGCGAGATTTTGTGCTTCTTCTTCGGCATCTTCATTCTGCCTTCTCCCGCGATCTTTTTCGTCACCTTGTAGTTGCAGGAATTCCTACACTACATCCCTCACAAGAATCCACAATTATCAACACATATTTGAAGATTAAAAACAACACTTTATTGATTAATTCTCAGAAATGTTACAAGAAATCAAGAACACAACCGCTCACAAGAACTTTCTCTCTCCTCAAAACTTTCTCCAGATTCTAAAAAATGAACTTTCCTTTCTGGGTCTAATAGTTCTCTTTATATAGGGTAGTTACACAGTGGATGACAGCTAAGCTGTCCTTTAATTTCGGATCTGACTCGCGATATTCTCGCAGCAGTTGTAATGCTTATTCTCGCATATGCTGTAATCTTCACAGGATCGTCAAGCTCTTCTCGTGTTTCTACCACCGTCATCCGTCACATCATTCTTTGAGTCAGTCTGCGACGCTCGCAGAGTGTTATTGAAGAACTCACAGAGACGTTGTTTATAAATTTCACAAGAGCACTGCTGTGGCGATATTCTGATCCTACATCTGCGAAATTTTATTCGTCCCATTTTATCTTCTGACTTCCTTGCCCTCTATAATAATTTGGCTCTGACCACCATAAGTCTCTTGCGGCTGATCAAGCCTCTGAATTTTATTATTTCCACCACAACTGAAGAAATTTCTTTCCCTTTCGAACTCTTCTTGATCTCTGCTTCCCATAGCTACTAATTTTTGTTGTCCATCATCCATACTCTTTTCTTGCTTCTCCTGCGAAGTGTTCGTTACTGTATTTATTAACCTGGGGAGTAGACTTTCGTTTGTTGCGATTGAGCTAGTACTCGCGATGGGATATGACTCCATCTCATTTTGTTTCTCCTCCAATGCAATGTATTCTTCTTGTAACTCTCGCAGCTCCATCATGGTAATTGTATTTTTGATTCTGAAAATTTGTATATACAAGAGATTGGTTGCAAACATATCATTAATGAAAGATAAAATGAGGTATATCTCATCTACTCTTCCTGCCATTTCACTGCACATTGTCTTTCATCTTATGGTTAGATGTTTCAAACTCTCTCCAATCCTCTGCTTTAGCCCAAATACATCTTCAATACTGGGTCGCGAAGAATTGTTTCTTATATAAGCCCCCAAGAATGTGGTTTTTAGATGATTGAAACAAGTTATAGTGTTCTTGGGTAACCCTTCAAACCATTTCAGAGCTTCTCCCGTTAGGCTGGATGCAAAATATTTGCACAATACATCATCATGGTTTTCCCACTGCAGCATACACCTAACATAAGCCTTGATATGTTGAATAACACAAGTAGTACCATCAAAATTACTGGTTAATGCTAGCAAGTTGCACTTTAGGGGTATTCCACCTAACTGTACTTCTTGGGTGAATGGAGTTTTCACAGCTTCTTCAATGACTTTATCAAGTTGTCTTCTGCCTCCCTCTCTTTTGTTATTTAACATTCCCCTCATTTATGCTAACTCTCTTAAGATCTGTTCATTCCCAGTCGAACTTTGTTCCCATGGCCTTTTCAGTGCAGCTTCCCTTGTTTTACGTTCATGTCTTTCTTGCCTTTCGAGATTTTGTGCTTCTTCTTCTATATCTTCATTCTTCCTTCTTCCGCGATTCTTTTCTTCACCTCCTTCTTGAATTCGCAAATAACTACGCCTTCCATTTTTTCCTCTGCGATTTTCTTCATTTCTCACCCGTTTTTCTTCGTTGTCTTTCTATTATCATTTGTATTCTATCATATTCCTCATTGATATTATCATTGTTGCGATTTCTTGCGCATCTCCTTTATCGATTATCATAATTATTTTGACGTATTGCTTCTTGAAACTCTTGTTCTTCCACTTCTGCTCTCAATTTTTCTCTTTCTCAGGCTAGGCGTGCCTGCTCAGCATAATGTCTCTCAATTTCATCCTCAATTATTCTTCGTTTTCTTTGAATTTCTCGCTCATGTAATATTCTCCTACCTTCTTCTCGATTTTATTCACCATTTTGATTATTTCCACCCTCTTGATTTCTATTATCACGTCTATCATCCTCCGTCTCTCTTCGTGGAATGTAGCGATCGTTAATCATCTCTTCCTCTCCATAATTCTGCTCTTCATTTGGATTTTTCATTTCCTCTCAAATATTTTAACCAGCATTTCTCACAGTGGAATTTCGCCTTGTTTCTTCTCTAAATGATCGAGAATTTGATCTTGCTGCACTTCTTGATCTCCTATTTTGTAACCTCAAATTCTCCATTCTCAATTCATGATTTTGTCTTGTTAAATTTGCGCGTTCTTCCGCCTCTAATCTCCTTTCCTCTTGTATTCTTTGTCTTAAGGCCTCTACTGCTTCATTTTCATCATCTCCATGAATTAATCCTCCAATCACTTATTGATCTCTTATTTCTCGTCTTCCATTTCTTAATTGTTGATTTTCTATTTCTTCTATTGAATCTGATAGCCAAGTATGCACGCTCACTTTGTCATAATCCACAGTTCTATCTTATATCAGTGTTTGATGATTTGGTTGTTGAATTTGATTTTCTACATCATTCCTTGTTCTATTGCTCCTTGTTCTTAATATTGAAGATTCTCCTACTTCATTTGTCTCTTCTCCGGCAAGTCTTATACTCCTCCTTACGGTTGTTGATTGTTCTGATGTATTTCTTCTTCTAGCCATTTCTTCAGTTTTGATGTGCTACTATAAATCACGTAAAAATCTTCTCCAATTTCTTCAAATTCTTACAAATCACAATTTCAATCTTTGCTTAGAAATGTCCCTGTTTCTAGCGCCATTATGTAGTTGCAGGAATTCCTACACTACACCCCTCACAAGAATCCACAATTATCAACACATATTTGAAGATTAAAAACAACACTTTATTGATTAATTCTCAGAAATGTTACAAGAAATAGAAGAAATCAAGAATACAACCACTCACAAGAACTTTCTCTCTTCTCAAAACTTTCTCCAGACTCTAAAAAATGATCTCTCCTTTCTGGGTCTAATAGTTCTCTTTATATAGGATAGTTACACAGTGGATGACAGCTAAGCTGTCCTTTAATTTTGGATCTGACTCGCGATATTATCGCAGCAGTTGTAATGCTTATTCTCGCAGATGCTGTAATCTTCACAGGATCGTCATGCTCTTCTCGTGTTTCTACCACCGTTATCTGTCACGTCATTCTTTGAGTCAGTCTGCGACGCTCGCAGAGTGTTATTGAAGAACTCGCAGAGACGTTATTTATAAATTTTGTAAGAGCATTGTTGTGGCGATATTCTGATCCTACACACCTCCTTCTTGAATTCGCAAATGATTATGCCTTTCATTATCTCTTCTGCGATTTTCTTCATTTCTCTTCGTTGTCTTTCTATTCTCCTTTGTATTCTATCATATTCCCTATTGATATTATCAATGTTGCGATTTCTTGCGCGTCTCCTTTCTCGATTGTCATGATTATTCTGACGTATTGCTTCTTGAAACTCTTGTTCTTCCACTTCTGCTGTCAATCTTTCTATTTCGCAAGCTAAACGTGCTTGTTTAGCATAATGTCTCTCAATTTCATCCTCAATTATTCTTCAGTTTCTTTGAATTTCTCGGCCATGTAATATTCTCATACCTTCTTCTCGATTTTCTCCACCATATTGGTTATTTCCACCCTCTTGATTTCTATTATCACGCCTATCATCCAAAGTTTCACCACGTGGAATGTAGCGATCATTAATCATCTCTTCTTATCCATAATGATGCTCTTCATTTGGATTTTTCATTTCCTCTCGAATATTTTCACCAGCATTTCTCATATTGGAATTTCTCCTTGCTTCTTCTCTAAATGATCTTGAACTTGATCTTGCAGTACTTCTTGATCTCCTATTTTGTAATCTCAAATTCTCCATTCTTAACTCGTGATTTTGTCTTAAAGCCTCCACTGCTTAATTTTGGTCATCTCCATGAATTAATCCTCCAACAGCTTCTTGATCTCTTCCCTCTCGCCTTCCATTTCTTAACTATCCATTCTCTGCTTTTTCTATTGAATCTGATTGCCATGTATGCACACTCACTCTGTCATAATCCACAGTTCTATCTTGTATCAATGTTTGTTGATTTGGTTGTTGAACTTGATTTTCTCCATTATTCCTTGTTCTGTTGCTCCTTGTTCTTAATCTTGAAGATTCTCCTATTTCATTCGTCTCTTCTCCAGCAAGTCTTCTACTCCTCCTTACGGTTGTTGGTTGTTCTGATGTATTTCTTCTTCTATCCATTCCTTCAATTTTGATGTATTATTGCAAATCACGTAAAAATCTTCTCCAATTTCTTCAAATTCTTACAAATTTCAATTTTTTCTTAGAAACCTCCATGTTTCTAGCGCCATTATGTAGTTGCAGGAATTCCTATACTACACCCCTCACAAGAATTCATAATAATCAACACATATTTGAAGATTAAGAACAACACTTATTAATTCTCAGAAATATTACAAGAAATGGAAGAAATCAAGAATACAACCGCTCTCTTAAACTTTCTCTCTCTTCAAAACTTTCTCAACACTCTCAAATTGATCTCTCCTCTTCTGAGTCTATTAGTTCTCTTTATATAGGGAAGTTACATAGTGGATGACAGATATGTTGTCCTTTAATTTCGGATCTGACTCGCGATACTCTCGCAGTAGTTGTAATGTCAATTTTCGCAGATGATATAATCTTCGCAGGATCGTCATGCTCTTCTCGTGTTTTAGTTACCGTCATCTGATACGTCATTATTTGAGTCACTCTGCGACACTCGCCCTCTGTGGACGTTGACAGACCAAATAAACCCAATTACATTCCTCTAGAGGTTAGTATGATGCTTGTGCTATTTGTTCATGTGCAATGTTATCTCTCCTTTCTCTCTTATGCTTTTGTCAGACGGTGGTGAGACCACATGCAACTTTTATCACCAAGGCATAAAGGAAGGACACAAGAAGGTGATCCACGTGATATGAGTAAGACGGTGGGGGCAAGTTTTCTTCACAAGTTGGTTAGAGCAAAGTGAACATATAGGAGTGAGTTAAGGTGCCATTGCTCTTCATATGCTCTTACTTAGTCTCAAGCTATATTGATTATTTACAATCTCATTTGCTAACTGTAAAAAGCTATCTCTGTCTTTTGTTGAAGAGCTTGCAGAAATATTGTTTATAAATTTCGTAAGAGTATTATTGTGGCGATATTTTGATCCTACATCTGTCTAACATATGGGGTTGAGGCAATATTACCAACAGAATTTGATATTCCCACGACAAAAAGAGAATCTTGGGAGAAGAATCTTAGTGCTGGCAAGATCTTAAGCAAACTGGATTAATTAGAAGTGAAGAGAGAAAAGGCTTTACAGCATATAGAGAATTATAAACGGAGATTAGCAAGAGAATACAATAAGCGTGTCAAACCACGTGAATTTCATCCAGATGATTTGGTTCTTCGCGAGGCGCCAAATTATTAGCGAGAAGGTGGTGGAAAATTAGCGAGAAAATGGGATGGACCTTACATTATAAAAGAGATAATTGGAACATGGACATACAAATTGATGGATCCAGAGGGTAAAGATGTTGGTCAAAGACTTGGTAGACCATGGAATAGATTATATTTAAAGAGATATTACCCATGAGGAACTTTGAGAATCCCTAGTTGATGAAATGATGTATGATGCAACAAAGTAAGTATTAACAAAAAAAAAATTATGAAAAAATCAGTGCGAGATTATTCAAGATCAAAATAAAATAAGAATGTGCGAAAATTTCGCAAAAAATAATCAGTTAAGATCCAAAATGGGACGAACCTTTATGGCGTACACCCTAGTTCGCGAATAAAATTTCGCAAGAGGAAAATGTAAGGCCTAAAGTACGTCATAGAAGGGGGTATCTGTTGCATGGCTCAGCAATAAGGTTACACCGCTGCTGGAACCTGAGTCATGGAGATTTGGGGTCAATGAAAGCCTATCCAGGAGAGACTCCTTGGATTCTCAACTTGAGCATATTACATGAGTTGGGAGACTAAGGTAATATGAGCTCTCCTAAGGGGTGCAGAGTATGAACAAGGCGTCGAGGTACACGACTGAGCCAAGAGTGCCCGGGGCGTATGAAACTACCCTGGCCATTCTTGGTAAGTCTTGGCTATGATGCACTTGGCCAGAAGAAAACCCCACTTAGGGTGCAGTCTCGTAACCATAAGCCATATAGGCAAAAGGGATAAGAGGATGTGAACACAACTGGTTTTTGTTAAGGCTGGATGGGAGGAGCTAGTCTTGTATGGCAGAAGTACGTCTCCTTGAAATGGAAACCAGGGGGAAGATAAGGGCGGCACCCTCCATTAGGGAGCTGATAAGTGTCTTAAGACGCAAATATCATGAGACTTTTTGCTCACGGGAGTATTAAGACTTGTCATAATTGTGTAACATTCCTGAAGAGGCAATAATACAAAAGAGAAGATAAGACGAGATCAATGGGTCATTGCATGCAAGTGTAAAGATGCCCTGCAATTTCGTCGCAAGACGGCAATGTCATGGGGCTTTAATTTCGCAAGAAAATTTAGGCCTGTCATATTGTCGCAGCAAAAATACAAAGAACAAAAAGTTAAGGCAAGGTCAATGGGTTTCTACATGAAAGTGTATAAACGTCCTGCGATTTTGTCACCAAGAGAAAAGATGGCAAAATAAGACCTTTAACTAGGAAGGCAAAATAAGACCACAAAAGATTTATAAATATTAACTATTCTTTATGTAGATCATTCGTCGCTAGAAAGATAATGAGAGGCAAGTATGGGAATTAATAAACAAGATGACATTATCTTTCTCGCAAGTACCTAAAATACCAAAAGTATAACTGAATTCAAAAGTGGTCCAAAGTACATTGTTCGCAAGAAAAGAAAGAGTAATTCAAGAAAATAAAACTAGAACTCAAGCTTCAATATCTTCTTCGCCAGCCTTACCATCTCCACCAACGTTATCATCTTTTCCAGTGTTTTCCATATCTTGGTCGACTCTGGTTTCTTCTTCATTTGGCTCATCACCAACAATTGTTTCATCACCAGCATCTTCTTCTTTAGTAGGGATTTCTTATTCTTCTTCTAAAACTTCTTGGGAAACGCTTTCTTCACCACTTTCATAATCAAAGTCACTATCACCAGCACGAGGAGTTTCATCTACATCTACTTCCAAAGGCTTGAGTGATACAGGAGAAAGAGATTTGGACAGCAGAACCTTATTCACAAGAACTTCAGCACTGAGATGAACTTGGCGAAGGAAAGCTCTGTCACGGTTTCTAATCTCCATGTTTTTGAAATATTCAAGATAATCATACATTATTTCTGCTCGATCGCGAGAACGGGCAAGATGAGCAGCGATCAAACCATTTTCTTTGCGAACCTTGGCAAGTTTAGAATCCAAAGTTGAAATGGAAGACTGAAGCTTTCTTTCAGATTTTTCGAAAGGTAAAAAAAAAATTTATTCAGGCGAACACCTCGTAAGGGAAATATTGCGAAGAAGTTTAACAAAAGAAAGATGTCTGAGGCAGTCAAAATGACTACCTTCCTTTTGAGATATTAGATTTTGAATTAGTACCAAACAAGTATTCTCCCAATGATTCATGGCATCATCAAATTTATCTCCAACTAGACCTTTCAGACGAGATTTTAATTTATTTTCTTTAGAAATAAGAAAAGTATTTTCCTTCGCAAATAAAGAGTGAGATTCTTCTAATTTGGAATATTGTTCTTAAAGCTGATTGGCCTTTACACTTAAAGTTATTCTACCTTGAATGAGTGTATTTTTCTCAGCAATAGATGATTCAGTTACTTCTTTAAGTTCATTTTTCAGCGAACGAAGAGATTGCTCTTGATTATCACACACTTTTTGAAGAACACTTAATTTCTGCGAAGTGATCGCCACCATATTTAAAAGGGTTCGCTTTTCCTGAGAAAGAGTTATGTTTTCATCTGATAAAGTTTCCATCTCTAAGTTAGCTTTAGTCAAAGAATAAGAGAGCCGAGATATTTCGCTGCTTAATGAGTTTTGATATTAAACTAATTGAGTATTCTCTTTGGTAATATTATCTATTTGATCAACAGAATATGTATGAAGATTATCTAATCGGTTATATTGATCCATCCAACTATCTCTATCAACGCGAATTTCTTCAGCGGCAGATTCAGACTGAAATCTCTCCATTATTCGTTTCTGGTTGGACTTGCTTGAACCCTTTATATAGGAAATTACATAGTGGGTGACAGCTAAGTTTTCCCTTCTTTCGGATCTATTTTGCAAACTCATCGCGGTAATTATAATGTTAATATTCGCCAACTTTTGTAATCTCGTGAAACAACACTCTTATAATATGTCTCTTCAATCGTCAACTTCGTCATTCTTTGAATTATTTTGTGACGCTCGTGAAATGTTGTTGAAGATTTTTCGGTAACGCTCACGAAGTGTCGTTAATCTCTCGTGAACATAATTGTGGCGATATTATGGTACTACATCTTGCCTCTTTTTTCTTGAAAAGTAATCTTTAAGAAAAAATCTTGTTGTTATAATAGTCTTTGATTTTTGTTGATGAAGGAATGAGCGAAAGAATACTGGATTTGAAAAGTATATACTTTCCTCTATTCTTTTGCGAAGTTCCATATCTTTGTTAAGTAAATAAGAAATATTAACTCTTGAAGTGCTCGTGAAGTATGAAGTATCCTTGAAGAAGTATAAGAAGTACACAATCCTCTAAATATAAGAAGTATCCATTTTTTGCCTCTGTTCATGTGAAATTATTGCTTCATTTTTGGTGAAAATCCCTGTCCATTTTGGAAATGATTCTTGCCGAGAAGATAAAGAACATAAAATGTTTTCTTAGTAATCCATAGCTGCCTCTGTTCTTTATCTATGAAGGAAGAATCCCTGAGAAAATGTTAAATGAACGAATTGCCTCTGCCTCATTTGATAAAATGATCATATTCTGCGAACTAATCACTTCTCTGCAAAATTGAATGGTCGCAATATTCAATTAGCCCTGAAAATTTATGAATGTTTCTGCGAGGCTCTAAATATTTCCGCGAGATTCTGAAATAATGCTTTGAATAGTGCTGCGATGAATAGTGACGATAATAGTGGCGAGATTGTGAATAATGCTACGAGATTGTAGACATTCCTCTTGAGAGACTCTGAATAATACTTCTGAGAAACTCTGAATAGTATTTCTCAGAGATTTTGAATAGTACTTGCATTCTCTTTTGCGATGAGCAAATCTTTCCTGCATTCTTACAAGAAAATAATTAATGTTTGAGATTATTCGATTGGTCTTATTTTGCCTTCCTAGTTAAAGGTCTTATTTCGCCAATTTTTCTTTTTGCGACAAAATCGCAGGACGTCTTTACATTTGCATGTATTGACCCATTGATCTTGCCTTAACATATTCTCTTGAGGGTCATTGTTATGCGACAATATGACAAGTCTAAGTTCTCTCGCGAGATCAAAGTCTCATGACATTGCCGTCTTGCGATGAAATCGCGGGACGTCTTTACATTTTCATGTAAAAACCCATTGATCTCATCTTAACTTTTTCTCATTTGGCTTTTTGCCTCTGTATAATTTACGCGACAATATGACGAGGCCTAGATAATCTTGCGATCTTAGAGCCCCATGACATTACCGTCTTAAGACACTTATCACTCCCTAATGGAGGGTGTCGCCCTTATCTTCCCCCGGTTTCCCCTTCAAGGAGGGCACATCGGCCATACAAGACTAGCTCCTCCCATCAGTTACCAACAACCGAGTTGTTTCGTAGCCTCTTGTCCTTTATGCCTATATGGCTTATAGTTACAAGACTACACCCTAGGTGGGGTTTTCTTCAGGCCAAGTGCATTGTAGCCAAGACTTACCAAAGATGGCCAGGGTAGGTTCGTCCGTCTCGGGCACCCTTGGCTAAACCGTGTACCTCGGCGCCTTGGTCATACTTTGCACTTCTTGGAAGAGATCCTCGGTCGTCCAACCAGGGTATAACCTTATAAGGGAAATCCAAGATCTCTCTCCAGGATAGGTTTTCTTTAACCCCAACATCTGCATGACTCAGGTTCCAGCAGTGGTATAACCTTATCGATGAATCATGTAAAGAGATACCCCCCTTATAACGTGCTTGCAGGTCTTACATTTGCCTCTTACGAAATTGTATTCGCGAACTAAGGTGCACGCCATAAAGGTTTGTCCCATTCTCTTAATCTCTGCGAAATTATATTCGCGTTTCTCGCGATATTTTCGCGTTTCTTCATTCTTTCATTTCTGTCAATTCTTTATATAATCTTGAATAATCTCGCAATTACGCTCCTTACGACTCGATAAAAATTTGTTTTGCTCATTTTTGTGAGTTGAAATATTCTTTAAAATCTTTTGAAATCTTTGAAAAATTCTTTGAAATCTTGCGATTTTATCGCATTTGTTAAACCAAAAATTTCTTTCTGTAAAAGAAATATTCTAGAGAAATCTTTGTAATCTTCTTTGAAATCTTGCGATTGTATCGCGTATTTTGGAAATTTGAAATCTTAGAAATTTTGGCGATAATTCCATTTTCTATAATCTTTTTAAATATTTGTAATCTCATGAGAGTGTCGCTATTTTGGAAATGAAATCAATTTTTTTTTGAAACCTTAGAAATCTTTGCGGTAGTTTCATTTTCTGTAATCTTTGAAAATTTTGAAATTTTTTGAAATCTATAAATTTTTTGCGATGATTTCACCTTTTGTAATCTTTGAAAATTTTTGCGATCTGTAAATTTTTTGCGATGATCTCATTTTTTATAACCTTTTGAAATTTTTGAAATCTGGCGATTGTATCTCTTTTTAGGTAAGTCAAATAAAAAATCTTAGAAATTTTTGGATTTTTTTTTTTTTTTTGAAATTTATAAATTTTTGCGAATATAAACTCATTTGATCAATCAAATCAAAATTCTTTGAAATCTTTTGAAATTTTAGAAATCTTGCGATTATCCGCTTTTGGTGAATTGAATCAAAGTTTTTGAATTTTTTGAAATATTATAAATCTTAAAAATGCTCTTTGAAATCCGTGATAATATAAATCAAAATTTTTCATTTTACGTAAGTAAAATATTCAAGGAAGTGGTACTTAACTTTTTGGCGATTTCTTTATTTCTTGCCAATTCTCGAAAGTATTTGAGGTGCTTGAGAAATTAGAAGAAATGAGAAATAAACTTTTGATCTGCCTCTTGCACCCTACCAATTGCTCTAACCCTTCTCTCGAAATTAATCTTGCGAAATAATCAAATATCGTGAGTAATGAAATACCAAATTCCCTCACGACCAATTTGGCGAAGTAATGAAATAATCCTCTCGTGGAAAGTAGATGTACCAATTTCTGCTCGTCAATATTTCCATTCCCCTCCTTCCTAAATATTCACGATGCTCGTCATTTGAATTAGTATGAACTTCAAATAGACACAACACACCCTTCCTCTAAATCACCAGAATGTATCAAGCTCCACTTCCTCTCGTCATTTGAATTAGCATGAGGAAACAATTGTTAATATAATAATCGTTAACAACTGGTACATTTTGCATGAAGTAGAAATTCAAAGTATGCATCTCGTCTATTTTACTTTTCCTAGGAATATTTAATTCTTTGCCTTCTTTGTGATCATCTCATTGTAATTAAGGGTTGTTGGTAATTTTGTTGATATTCCACTAATTTTGTTGTTGTGGTGACATGGATTTGAAGTGAACTTATTATTTCACGAGCAAGTTCGTTCTATTACGCCAACGATGCTACCCCACTCAATTTTGATGTGTCTGCTCTCTCTATCATTCTTTTTTTCTTCTATCTCTTGCAATATTATTTTCCTTTCTTAGTTTCGTTAATTTTCCTTTGCTACCATCTCACTGCGATTAATCAATTAATTTGTTGAGATCTGAACTCAAGAAAACATATTAGGTCAATAAATTAAATATATTAATGAAGTCTAACGATTGTATTCTCATAAAAATTTGGATTTTCATAAAATGGATTTAAAAACAACGATTTGTAAATCATGCACTTGAGAAATGATCAAAATTATATTTTCATGAAACGATCAAAATCGTGATTAAAATCGAGGTTTTTGTATGTAAATTTATGATCAAAATTAGATTTTAATTCTAAATATCAATTAAACAACAATTTTTGCGAAAAATAAAGATTAATAATCTAAAATTCAAAATCTTCAGATCTATACTATGAACATATAATAAGATAAGAAAGAATTTGTCCTGTTTGAACAATTAATTGATCCAAATTCATTGGATTTCTCCTACGAAGAACAAAAAATCTCATAATCGACATTTTTAGAAATTCTTTAAACAAATTTGTAAAATAAAGTTTGGTTATTACAAATTAAGTAACAAAACACTTTTAGATTCAAGACTTCCACAATAAATCAAATTTCTACAAAAAGCAAAGAGTAAAAATCTATTTTCAATTTGTGTTTTGAAATTCCCAGATCTGAAAAATGAAACAAAGAGTAAGAAAAGTGAGAAGAAATTTGTCCTTTTTGATGATTTGTTGACACAATTTCTTGATATTTTCTTCATCGCCACCTAATATATCTCCTTCTCTCTATTTGATGTATAATCATGATTTTTCGGTGTAGCTTTCCATATTTGATCTTGAAATTTTTAGATCAAGTAAAATCTAATTCCAACGACAGCCAATTTCTTTGAATCTTCTTCAATCCGTACCTGCTGTCGACGCCAAAATGTAGTTGCAGGATTTCCCACAACACACCCCTTGTAATATCTTGATAATAATATTTTAATCTAAACTAATTTGATATTTAAAATTCTAAAAATTGTAAATAGACACGGATTTTTACATGGTTCGATCAATTTGATCTACATCCATGATTCTCAACTATGATTGTTAAAGTTTACATTTGATTTTACATTTGATAATCTCCATTAATGGGGTTCTAAATCTAGTTTTGGGGAAGAAGATGATAAAGAAAAATATCTTTTCTCTCTCTAAAAATCTCTCTGAAAAATCTTTCTCTCTCCTCAAGACTCTCTCTACTCTAAAAAATACATCCTCCTCTTGGACTTACTTGAACCCTTTATATAGGAAATTACATAGTGGTGTGACTAAGTTTTCCCCTTCTTTCGGATCTATTTTGTGATCTCATCTCGGTAATTACAATGTTAATATTCCTGGTTTAAAGCTTAACAAGCGAAAAAAGCCTTTAAGAATGAACAGTATGAAAATAACAAATTTGTTAATAGGGAAGTTAAGAACGAAGAAAAGAAATTCATACCTTTTAATTCAGTATTTTTCTTGCGAAGAAGTTTGCAGTCCAAAGAAGCATTTTGAAACTTCTGCTTTTCAAGGAGAAGAGTCTCTTTCAAGACTTCAAATTCCTTCTCTAAGGATGTTTGCGAAGCTGTCCTATCAGAACCAAGATATTTACCTAAAATTTCGCAAACACCAGATTTGACAGGGTCCATAGATGATTTCTTGGCATCAACTAAAAGATCATATAAGACCTTTAAGGAAAGAGCCACTCCATCCGCAGTTTCCTTAGAGAAAGGGAGAGACTCAGATGAAGAGGTAGTAACAATAGAAAGTTGATGATCGTCATCCTTTGGTAAAGAGACACAATTTTAGGGTAAGGTGTGAGGAATATCAATGGTTGAGATTATGGTGGAATGAACTTGAGAAGTATTGGTTGCAGGTGAGGAAGAGATTTCATTCGCAACAGGTTGTGCAATGGGTATTTCATCCATAGAAGGATTATTTAAAATATCAGAGCTTATTGCGATATTTTCGCATACAAGAAGTGGAGGTTCAGTTTGCGAAGAAGAAATTGAAAGACCAAGTTTGGGAAAAGAAACAGAAAAATCAACAGTCTTAGGTTGGCGAGATTTCTTGGTAGGTTTAGTGGCATCCCCATCACCCTGCGAATCACAATTCAGATAAGAAACAGAGGCAACAATATTGTTATTTAAAAGGAACCATGTTTATTACTACCTTGTCATTCGCAGACTTTCTTTTTCTCGCATGAACCTTGGGTTACGAAGTTTTGGGAGCATTAGGGTTCTGAACTGTAAACTTAGTACTGGATTCCCATACTGTTTATGTCAAATAAAATCAGAAACAATATGGGAATTATACAAAGAACAAACAAGATGAATTCAGTAAAATAAAACCAGTTTCAGCAAAAGAAAGGAAACCAACCTTGGAGATTCCATGAAAGTAGAGAAGAACAGTAACAGGAAGATGAATTTGATAAGAAAGGAAAATTGCAGACGATGAAGATTTGCAGAGGATATGAGGATGAAGAAGATGAAGACGAAACAAAAGAAGGAAATTATATTTCTCCTAGATCCCTCTTTAAATAGGCAAAAGAAAATGACCGGTTAATGCTAAATGTGTCGGTGATGATGAGAATATTTAACATGTGTAGACAGTTATGCTTAATTCACGGGACCTTGTCGGTAGGTAAAGATGAAGAAAGAGAAGGTGAACAATTGCCGCATTTTGAAGAATAATTTCTCATGACATTCTCCCCTTCGCAGAGAATACATGAGAAGAGGCAAGATGTAGGATCAGAATATCGCAAGAAGGACGCATTTGTGAAATATGGTTAACAATACCTTGCGAATGTCGCGGGATGATTTTAAGAATGACATAACAGATGACGATAGCAGAAACATGAGAAAAGTGTGATGATTCTGCGATGTTTAGAGTGTTTGAGAAGATTAGCAATGTAACTCTTGCGAGAATATCGCAAGTCAGATCCGAAATTAAAGGATAGATTAGCTGCCATCCACTATGTAACTACCTTATATAAATAGAACTAATAGACTCAGAAGGGGGAGATCAATTTGAGAGTGCTCAGAAAGTTTTCAGGAGATAGGAAGTTTAAAGAGCGATTGTATTCTTGTTTTCTTCCATTTCTTGTAACATTTCTGTGAATCAATTAATAAAAGTGTTGTTCTTAATCTTTAAAAGATGTGTTGATTATTATGAATTCTTGTGAGGGGTGTAGTGTAGGATTTCCTGCTACTACAGTCATGTCCCTTATCTTAAGTTGTTATGGGTTAGACATTTCTTGTAGGTTCCCTTAGTAAATTGTGTGAGTGTCACAAGTCAGGCCTGTTGTAAGCGTGTTTGTCACATGCTGGCCTGACTAATGTCGTCCTTATCTTATGGTTGGCTGTGAGAAGTTGTTAGGGAACTTTAATCAATTTGAATTGCTTGTTCTCAATTCGTCTCTGTCCTCTAACTCCTCTCCTCTTCTTCTGATTTCTCTCATCTTATGAATCTTCTCTTCTTATTCTTCTATATTGTCCTAACTTGAGTTATTACTGATCATCCATTGTAGTTCAATCACTACACAATCCCAAACATTCTATAAATTTTATTAATCTCGTGCCTGCATTATTCATTAATGTATGGCTTATTGAATATTTTTCTATGCTATGTTCCCCGGCTGAACCTTAATATTGGTATGACATGACAATTAATATTCACTCGCAGCTGAGTAGCATGAATTTCCCGAAGTATCAATATTAAGATCTGCATGAAAATACTCAATCAAAAGACGCGCTAACTGCTCTCTGAGAATAAAAGAATTTTGTGTTAACACACATAATTTATCAAATTTGATCAATTTTGTGATAGCTTACAAGATTCAAATTTTGGCCGGATTAATTTGCAAATTTAGGATTTTTGCGCCCTGCGCAATATCTTGAACCCTATTGGTCGAGTCCGTACCTAGGTAAGCTAGGAAATTAATCCTTCATGGACTAATAGGAGCAAAGTCCTACCAAAGGAAGAAAATAAGAAGTAAAAGAGGAGTTGCGGAAAACAAGGAGGCACGGCCATACCACTTGGCCTACTAGTTCTCCCCAACAAGCGCCACCCGTGGATGGCCGTCCACGCCCCATAAGATTGCTTGACGGACCCCTTCTTTATTGACCAATCAGATCGCTTTAAACCCGCCACACGCACTTTTAAATAAAGTTAGAAGTTGGTTGGTCGATGCGCCTAATTCCTTAAGGAATCTAATCTAGACTGCCCATGTCAGTCTCAAAAAATGATCGGGGCCATACGTTTTGTCCACTCGATTTATTAAGCTTAGTCGCCTCGTAACGTGTCCGAAAAAGCGCCACCATCCACCCCGACGATCCTACTAATGCCTTAGCCGATCGGCATCTCTCCAACTCGCAAGTGAAACCACTAAACATTTTCCAAAATAGTTGGCCACACGAGTTATAAAACCCTAATTTTATTAAGCGGCATTACATTACTGTCGCAAAACGATCTTGGTCACCCAACTTCGCCAGCCGAATTGACCGGAGTAGATTCAATCTCAATCAATGGTCAAGGTGTGGATATGTTCACCAGGGGCCTGGCTATTGTGCTGGCCGATCGAACAACAACTCCTAGCGCGCGCCAGCGCAAAAAAAAAAAAACATTGGCCACACGGTTTTTTAAGCCTAAATTAAATCAATAACGGCCATTAACTGCCACAAATCATCTCGACCGCCCAACTTCTCCAGATGAATTGGCTGGCCTAACTCCCATTTTAGGTAGCCAACAAGATTTGTCCATAATCAACGGCCACTCCCCTTCCATTAGCCGCAATCGGCCAAGAACTCCCCCCCCCCCATATGGTTCCCAAACGATCGTCCAAAATGGGTTGGTCGAGCCACTTACATGAATTTTAAGGCGGCCATTAACTGCCGTGAAAATATGAGGGTACCCAAATATACCTCAATCTAAAACTTTTCCACCTATAAGTCCTTTTCCGAAAGTGATTGCCTATGGAATGAGTCGAGACAATACAACTAATCGGTTTACACTTCGTGTGATCGTATATGGATACAAGATAGAGACAATACAACAACGAAGTATGTTTACTTGAAAATAGGTTCAGACTTAACCAAACACTAGGGATTGTCTATCAAGTAAAATATGAATTAATGTTTGTGTATTTTACTTCTAATTATAATAAAACAATTATAATTGCGGAAATAGAAAAGTAAAAGACACGACAAGATTTTGTTAACGAGGAAACCACAAATACAGAAAAACCCCGGGACCTAGTACATAATTGAATACTCCCAGAATTAAGCCGCTATACTAAATCAAACCAACTTAGTATAGTTGAGACCAAACAACTTAACCTATAGTTCACCTAGTTCCCTCAGTATTCCTACGCCTCCAACTTGTAACAAGTCACGTACTTGGAACAATTCCTTTAGTTCGTATTCCAAATAGTAAAGGAACAAAAAATCTGTTCGGTAATAACTCTTTTCAACCAACGTGATATGAGTTTGATAAAGGCTCTTCCATTTAACCAATAAAATCCTTTGTCGGTTCCTTAGATCAATCTCTCAAAAACTACCGAAGTAATTATTTGATTATGAAATCAATACTATTAATCACAAAGAAGTGTGTTGATACCGATCTACTCAACTAATCAATCCAATTTATCACAAGGATAGACCGATTATAGTTGGATCCCTTTCCAGCCGAAACAAGTATTGTTCACACCAAAGATTATGAACCAAAAAAGTCTTCTTGTTTTCAAATCTTCTTTAATCTTCGATCAGCACCTGCACACAATCAACTTGAATCTATTGTGATCAATCACACATTAAACAGAGTCTGTTAATGTTGGATTATCACAAGATGTCTTTAGACTTACAAACAATCTAAAGATCCCTATCGAAACTTTGATCTAGTCTGAGTGAATCTTATATCAGAAGAGAAGATTCTCAAGCATAAAAAAACAAGGTGCAATCAAAGTTCAACAACCGTTAGTCAATCAAATCAATCGAAAACTAATAATAAACCACAATTATCCAGTTTACCACCAACGGTACTAATAGAGCTTCTCAATCCCAAAGAAGTCTTTAAACTGAGCGGTCGTAAGAGATTTCACCTAATTAGGTTACTTTCCTCTCCGAATAGGCGGCTCTACCAGTAACAACACAACTAGGTAGTTTTGCTGGCTCTGAGGATTAGTTTGATCGAAATGAAAACTTCAATATTTATAAACAAGGAAGTTTGGACACCAAGGAATTTCCAAAACCAAAAATATTCTCAAGATATGCAATATATTTCCAAATTCGGTTTTCATAATTCCTGGAAATGCTTTGTCCAAATATTGACCGAAATCCAATAGAAAAATCTATAATCAGTAACTGCACATTACTAATTATTATTTTCTAAAGATATGCATTTATTTGCTGGAAAAATAAATAGCATATAAAAACTAAGAAACCTTAATTATAAGACTCTCAATTTATTTCGATCCTGGGATTTTCCTTAAGCTATTAAGGAATATCTTTGAACAATAAAAGGTAAGAATTAATGCATGTGTTCAAAGCATGTCGACATCTTTACTTTGCAAGTCTTTTTTCATACTTACAATCTTGGAAACGATTTTCCACACTTCCAAACGAGTTTAGAATTGGTTCATCTAAATTCCAAGAACTATGTGATTGATTATCCTATCAAATCACCAATCATGGGTTTCACGGTTCTACCAAAATAAGTTTCGGTTCTACATCCATGTGAATACTGTACATAGTCATACTAGTTACCAAAATTTGGTCGACTAGGTACTAGGATCGGTTCCCCACAACTTATGGTAACTACCTGTATTCGGTTGCACATGTCCATAGGATCTGTTCCCCCAAAACTACAAACTTGTTGCACATGTTCATTGGATCGATTCCCCTATCTACTAAAAACGTGTTGCACCTCTTACAAGGATCGATTCCCCTCTTGTAAATTTGTTGCACCTCTTACTAGGATCGGTTCCCCAATGACTAGATAAAAGTTGTTATTTACAAGGCATCGATCATACCATCTTGAGTGATTACTTAAGATCGGTTTCGCTAATAAAAGTCATACCAATACATAATTCAAGCATTGTGAATAGTTTTACCAAGTTACATAAACAAGTTTATGACCTGTTATACTAAACACACATATTGGTAATTCAAAATAGATTTGCATTGAATAGCAATACCAATAAGCCTAGAAACTTTCCTTTCGATTAACAATTTTTTTTTATGAAGTTACTTCCTTCAAACGAATGTAAAACATTGTTTCCTAGGATGAAATCTTCACTCATACCCATACATAATCACAATAGCATTCATATGATCATGTCAATGTCTTATATACGAAGTTTAATGGTTAAGCAATAAACCTCGTATTGTATTCCTTAATACTATATCTAACTAGAGTATCATACACAGCTTCGCAATTATGTTTTCAATATGCATGACTTGAAAGATATGTTAGGAATGAAACAGTTCAAGTCAAATATTACTAACCTCAAGATGAAGGATGATGTTGTCGTTGTATCTCCATATTTCTTCACATTCTTCAGGTCTTCATGTAATACTTGTAAGTCTCATATCCTAATACTTTCAAGCTAACCTATACAAAGTTGACTCTAGTATATAATCAAGCGACTCTTTAAGTAAGTTTTGATTCACTAAAATATGACAACCAAACTTGACATACCAACGCTTGGTGAGTTCAACCGATCTATTCTCTAACAATCTCCCCCTTTATTGATTTTAGTGACAGAACTCTTACATCATATGAATAAACAAATTACAAAAATTCATTATACACATACGCTTGATTAAGTTCAACAGCGCAAAACCTGCATTAAATTCAATCCTTAAATGCCGTTGTTGATATTATAATAACAAAGCTAATACTCCCCCTAAAGGTAAGATAGATAGATTTTCAATCCGCACGTCTTTGTTATTTCCATGCAGTTACTCATAACTATATATCATATGGTATACGACTCCCCCTTAGTCTATGATTTCACTCTTTTCGTTAGAATAAACGTTTTAGCACAAATGTCCTTTCCCTTAGTGATATCAACTCACAACAAGTTAATATCACTTGTTTACTCCATATATTTCTACCCCTTTTTGTCACAAAATGACAAAGAAACGAAAAAAATAAAGGAAAACCCGAAAGGATCTTACAAATCTCACAAAGAGAAAGTGCAAACCTATAAGAGTTGAGTACGAGGGTTTTACACACCATTTTAGATAACCAATATCAAAACTGAAACTACAAGTAATTTGGTTTTAACATGTTATCTAGGAAACCATTGCCCGAAGCAATTTTCCCTAATATTTTAGCAACTCAAAAATTGACTAATCACCTTGGTTCTTTTGCTAAACCGATTGCACAAGTACAATCGCTTGTTCGATAAGACCAATATAAAGATCAGAATTAACTTTATTTTTCTCATCAGGCTCTAATTATTCTCAAAAATAACTTAGACCTTTCACTTTTAAACTAGACAAATACTAGGTAAGTTAACTAGTAATTCTTGTTAAGGCATTCGGTTAGACTTGAATAACCGAAACCTCCACATTTGATAAGTCTAACTAAGATCCGAAAAACTTAGTTTCTCTTATTCGGAAATCACTTAGACTAAACAAATGTTCCCGAAACACTTTTGTTAAGCCATAAACAATCCATACAAACCAAATAAATCAAATTGCATAATCATTTATCTTAACCAGAAGCAATTGAAACAAACATAGACATTATAGCACCGCAGTTGCACCGAAATTTTGTAAGCCTAAACAATTGATACCAAACAATAGCGAAAGATAACAATAGTTTTCTTAATCAGAAACAATTGAATCACAATCAAACATCCATACATAAATAATGGAATAAATATCAATTGTACCGAAATTTTGTTAAGCAAAAGCAATAAGGATGTCAAATAAAATCATGCTTTTCTTAAACAGGAAAACAATTAACTAACAAGATTGTTACCTCAAATTTCGCATCCTCTTCTCCCCTTAATATATGTCATTAAGCGTAAGTTCACTTAGAACTCTCCCCCATTGAATTTGTCATCCTCCCGCCAATATAAAAAAAAAACAACAAAGATCAACCTTTACCAAAGAAAGGTTGAAAACCGGTTTTAACTATTGCGATGCAAAAGTTGAAACCTCAAAACACATATGCTTTTATGCTAAACCAAAAGATTCAACATATTGTAACTTTTTCACATATTTTTTCTACCATAACCCCTCATGATCCTTTGATAAAGCCTACCAACATGGGCTAGAACTTAATCCCGCTAAATCAAAAAGTCACCCAAACCATAAGGGTTCACACATTTTGAGATCGAATATCAAGGTAATAAAACCGAAATCAAACATCCCATAAACATACATAGAAATAAGATAAATCATTCAAGAACAGACTATGTAATCAAAAACTATCACAAGAAAAATTATAAAATAATAATTTTATTCATAATACGATTGTTTTATTTATAAAATAGACTTTACAATTATTGAAAGAAATCAAAGAACTGAAGTCTATTTTTTTTTTTGGATTAAGTATTACATCATATAACTTAATCTTTAGTGGAGCTCTTGTTGTTCACCAAAGTTTCTTCAGTGTTCAAACTTTGAAGCATGTCTCAAGAGACTTGATCTGCAACCACTTCTAGTTTCATGAGACCTTCAATTTGAAGCTTCAAGTCATCAAGCTCACTTTTTGCCTCTTCTATTTTATATTTTAGATCGTCTCGATCTTGAGCCACGGTAACAAGATTTCTTATGAGTTCTTCAAACTCATGCATAACATCACACATACCATCTGTGGAAAACCACTTGGTAAAATATGAATCATTGATAGTAAAGATACATGTCTCTTCTTGGGATCTATCCGAAGAATGATCAGACACGATTCTTGAGGCAATTTTTCTTATTCTTCGTCTTGAAAAGAATCCTTGACAATCTCTAACCTTTCGATATTCCCTTTTATTTCTCCTTGTAATACTGCGAGTTATAGGAGACATATTTAACACAAAGCCTTACCAGGGAAGACAAAAGAAGATCTCTTCTTACATTAATAAGAATATATGTTCGGTTCAGAAAAGTAGGGTTTCCGAAAATACTAAGTTATTTTTATGAACTTATCCTTTTTATTGAAAGGAAAATATTCTCTAAATATCTCATAATACTGAAAATAGAAGCTACCATGAACCTGTGTCCTTAATTTTATGTGATTTTCCCATCTAATGATTATGAGCACGAAAGAGGATGAGAGTGCACAATATTGATAGAACTAAGTTGTATCGGGGTAAGCATTTTCTAGCTTACAACGAGTATCAGAACCAAAGTTCATGTTTCTCCTTGGGAATTTCTGCCCAAAATATTTTCTCCCAGAATAATGATCTTTTCTAACTCTAGACATATGATCATGTGGAGAAGATGTACTGATGTGAGAATCTTTAGGGATAGTTAAATCTCTCTTAATTCTATCAATGAGATTTGAAAATCGGGGTCTAACAACCTCACCCAATATTTAGATTAGAAATCTGTATGGACAACGCTGAGTTGTTTTTCTAGAGAATCAACTAGACTCAATCAATAGAAAATACACAAGGAGTTATTATCTCAATCTCTCGATTTGATTTACTCAAGAAAATATGATTCGCGAGTTATAATCAAAGAGAGACAACTTGGATGGTACCAAAGACCAATATCCAAGTGTCAATCAATTTAAATCAACAACCAATGAGGTCAGATATTACTGTATTAAGCCGCTACATACACTAGCCTACTCCAAATTAACTTCGGTCTGGACTATAGTTGAACCCAGATCAATCTCACACTGATCCAAGGTATAGTTATGCTCCTATGCCTCTGATCCCAGCAGGATACTGCATACTTGATTCCCTTAGCTGATCTCACCCACAGCCAAGAGTTGCTATGACCCAAAGTCGAAGACTTTAGCAAACAAATCTGTATCACACAGAAAAGTCTACAAGATAGATAAATTCGTCTCCCACGAATAAACCTATAAGTTTTGTTCCGTCTTTTGATAAATCAAGGTGAACAGGAACCAATCAATAAAACCAGACTTATATTCCCGAAGAACAACTCAGTTTTATCAATCACCTCATAATAGTATTAATCGACGCAGCGAAAAAAGATATTGTGGAATCACAAACGATGAGACGAAGATGTTTGTGATTACTTTTATATCTTGCCTATCGGAGATAGATATCTCAAGCTAATTATTACAATTATACTCGTACGATAGAAACAGCAAGATCAGATCACACAACTACAAGAAAAGTAGTATCGGTCTGGCTTCACAATCCCAATGAAGTCTTTAAGTCATTAAACCGAATTTAGAGAGAAAACTCAAGGGTTAATGGTGATCGACTCTAGCTTAGAGAAAACTAGTATCACACAACAAAGGTGTGTGGGGATTAGTTTTTCTAATGGCTAGAGTTCTCCTTATATAGTCTTTCAAATCAGGGTTTGTAATCAATGTTAGCTTGCTAACAAAGCATTCAATATTCACCGTTAGATGAAAACCTGATTAGATACAAGCTAATATCTCTCAACCGTTAGATCGAAAACTTAGCTTGCCATACACACATGTACTTGACGGTTTTGGGTTTGTGTAACCGTACCCAAACGTGTACAATAGTTGGTTCAATATTAGTCAACCAAATGGTTAGCCAAATGATAACTTTCATATCAACCATATTCTTCTTCACCATACCTAGTCCAAATGACTCAAATGAACTAGTTAGAGAGTTGTTAAATTGCTATGAGATCTTATGTACTATACAAGACACAATTAAATAAAAAACGATGTGATTCACTCAAATCAATTCATGAACTATAAAGCCACGGTTTGCAATAGCATTCCTTAGATAATTTAGATAAGTTAACGAATATCGTTTTTAAACATAACCACTCAAGTTATCGGACTGGGTTCGCGGACTCAAGTTAACCAGTTGGAGTTCACAAACTCCAGCAGAAATTCTCGGGTTCGAGAACTTCTATTAGTTTGCAGGCTAATTTTGCAGACTGAAACCGAGATACAACTCCAGCAAAAATTCTCGGGTTCGAGAACTACGAACATTCACGGATTGAGTTCGCGGACTGGGTTGACTGCTCAAGTTCCAGTTTTCACTTGATCAACAAAGTTCGCAAACTTTGGTACAAGTGCTAAGGACTTATACATATATGTGTTACCACAACAATGTTTATATCCCCCTGTAGGATCAGAATATTGTCACAACAATATTCTTGAGAAATAAACGACTGTTCTGCGATATATCGATAATAAACGAACTACTCTGCGATACATCAGTAATATTCTGCGACACATCCAAAGATGACTTAAACAATGAAGTAATGACTGAAAACGACAGAAACACGAAGAAAGTGTGACATGTCTGCGATATATCAATAAAACCTGCGAAAGTTAAAGGCGGTGCTAACTGCAATTTATCGCAAGAACTCAGATCCGAAATTGAAGGGAATCTTAGCTGTAAATGAGCTGTCATGAGCTATAATCCACTATGTAAATACCTATATAAAGGAGATGAATAGTTCCATAGAAAGGGGATGAAATTTTTGAGTGTTAGAAAAGTTTTTAGGAGAGAGAAAATCTTTATCAAGTGTTTTGTGTTCTTGATTTCTGTAATTCCTTAAGATCAAATTAATAAAAAGTGTCTTTAATCTTCAAATTATGTCATAGATATTGGTAAATTCTTGAATAGGGTGTAGTGTGGGAATTCCTGCAACTACATTTTGGCGCCCAGAAACAGGGATTATCAAATTTGAGAAATTTCAAATTACAGTTTGAAAACTTGAAGAAATTATTAGAATTGAAGAGAAATGGCTAGAAGGAGAAGAAATACATCAGAACCACCAAAAACGGTGAGAAGAAGTAAAAGAATTGCAGGGGAAGGAACATGTAAATTGGAAGGATCTTTAAGGAACATGTCAGGAAGAAGTAGAATGAGAAATGGAGCAGAAAATTCAATCCAACCACCAAATCAACAAACACGAGCACAAGATAGAAATATGGATTATGATAGAGTAAGTGTGCATACTTGGAGGACAGATTCGATAGAAGAGGCGGATAATCAAGAAGAGGAAAGAAATCAAGAAATGGATGGAGGATTAATTCATGAAGAACATGAAATGGAAGATGATTTAAGACAAAGGATACAGGAAGAAAGAATATTAGAGGCAGAAGAGCGTGCCAATCTTACAAGACAAAATCATGAATTAAGAATAGAAATTTTGAGGTTGCAAAACAGAAGATCGAGAAGCAACATGAGATCAAATTCAAGATCATATAGAGAAGAAACAAGGAAAAATCTCCCTATACAAAATATTGGGGAGAATTTGATAAATGATCGTTATATTCCACGCGGGGAAACTTTAGACATTAGACATAATCAGGATGAGGGAGAAAATCAAGAAGAGAGAAGGAGAATGTTACGTGATGAAGATATTCGAAGAAATGGCAGGATTATCGAAGATGATATTGAGAGGCATTATATTAATCAAGTACGCTTAGCAGGAGAAAGAGAGAGATTGCGAGCAGAAGTAGAAGAGCAAGAAATTCAAGCAGCGTTGCGTCAGAATAATCATGACAATCGAGAAAGACGACGTGCGCAAAATCATAATAATGATAATCTCAATGAGGAATATGAGAGAATTCGCAGAGACATAGAAAGGCAACGAAGAGAAACAATAAGGGATGAGGAAATTCATGGAGAAGAGAATGAAAGACAAATTAACTTGCAAGAAGAAGAAAGTCGCAGAAGAAGGCAAAACCAAGATATTGGAGAAGAAGCGAGAAACATCGCAAGACAAGAAATGAATGAACGCAGACGAAAAGAAGCTGCTTTGAAAAGACCAATGGAGCAAAATTCTGATAGGAATGAACAAATCTTGCGAGAATTGGCAGAAATAAGAGGAATGATAAATAACAGAAGAGAAGGAGGAAGAAGGCAACTTGATGAGGCAATCGAGGAGGCTGCGAAAACTCCATTTACTCAAGAGGTACAATTAGGAGGGATACCTTCAAAATGAAATTTACCGGTGTTGACCAGTATATTTGATGGAACTACGTGTGCTGTCCAACATATCAAAGCTTATATTCGATGCATGCTACAATGGGAGAACCATGATGTCGTTTTGTGTAAATATTTTGCGTCAAGTTTAACTGGCGAAGCATTGAAGTGGTTCGAAAGTCTTCACAAGAATACAATAACTTCATTCATGCACTTGCAAACCACTTTCTTAGGAGCCTACATCAGCAATAATTCTGCGCGACCTGGAATTGAAGATGTGTTTGGATTGAAACAGAGGGTTGGTGAGAGTTTGAAGCACTTAACCATAAGATGGAGGACAATGTGTAGTGAAATGGCAGGAAGAGTAGATGAAAGATATCTCATTTTGTCCTTCATAAATGCTATGTTTGCGACAAATCTATTATACATTCAGGTCTTCAGAGTTAAAAACACAATCACTATGACAGAGTTGCGAGAATTGCAAGAGGAATATATCGCTTTGGAGAAAAAACAAAATGAGATGGAGTCTTATCCAATTCTCACAGGCACAGGTTTAGCCGTAGCAAATGGAAGCTTGTTACCAAGGATGATTAATACAGTAGCGAGTACTTCCCAAAATCCGCGAGAGAAAATGGAGACTGATAATCAACTTAAGATAGTAGCAATGGGGAGTAGAGATCAAGAGGAATTAGAAAAAGAGAGAAATTTTTATAATCGCAATAACAATAATAAGGTCCCAAGGTTTGATCAACCGCAGGAAACTTATGGTGGACAGAGGCAGAATTATTCAAGAGAGCAAAGAGGTCAGAGGAATATGTGGGAAGATATCAAATTGCCGCCTTTAAATACTGGTATAGACAAGATTTGGGAAGCGATTATTTTAATGGAGAATATACCCTCACCCTGGAACATGGGGAAGGAACCACATCCCAACAACCACAATCAAGAATTTTGTCCTTATCATCATTTTCATGGTCATTCTGTGAATAATTGTAGAAATGTGAAAAGAATCATTTTGCGAATAATTGAACAAGGAAAATTAAATCATTTTCTAGCAAGATATTTACAACCTTATGACAATTTCCGCAACCCAGAAATTCGCAGAGTCAATCTTTGCAAAAGAAGCGAGAAACATTTGTCATTGAAGTAGGAGCTACAACAAAAAATCTATTTTGCAATTCAATTGTACATTCACAAAAAACGATAGAGGATTTCCATGATAATGTGCTAAGCAGAGTATTTGCAAGAGACATAGAGGGAAGAGAGGTGATGAATATTGCGAAGGTTTCTCCGTTAGAAGAATGGCAGAAACAAGTTATCTCTTTTACTGCAGAAGAGATACCAGAGCCTGGGAAGATGCATGACAACCCATTGGTGGTGAAGTTAGAGATAAATCCAAAATACAGAGAAGAAGAAGATAATGATGATGCAGCAAGTGATTCTTGGGCAATAGATAAAGTTTTAATTGACACTGGTAGCTCGGTGGATATTTTGTTTTATCATACTTATCGCACAATGGGTGGAAGAGATGATGAGCTAATCCCTTCAACTTACAAGATCTATGGTTTTAATGGAACCGCAAACAAGCCAAAAGGAGAAATTACTATGGAAATTTCATTGAACAAAATATCTTCAAAAATTAAGTTTTGCGTAGTGGATATAGAATCTCCTTACAATGCTTTAATTGGAAGGCCATGGCTCCATGGGATCTTGGGCATAGCATCAACATATCATCAATGAATAAAGTTTCCACATCCTCATGGTATTGGGATAATTAAAGGTGATTGGTTTGAAGGCAAAAAGTGTTATGAAGTTGACATTAATACTTGCGAAGAAAGAAGCGCCCGAAATCGTAATTGGCAACATAACATGAGGCAAAATCAGAGAGCTGAGAAATTGATGGTGGACAATATAGAGTTGCGGGGAAAAGGTATACTTCAAGAATAGTTTGTTCCAAAAGATTCAATAACGATTAATCATACGAAGATGGGGAAAAGTTGGAATCTTTATTCTTCGCAGGAGCACAAAAAGTATAAGATGTTGCGAGGAACCGTTTCTCTCAAGAAAATAAATAAGTAACAAGAAGTTGCGAATAATCATTCATCACAGAAGAAAAGAAGTGCAACAATATCATATTGCGAACAATCGAAAAACAAGATGATTTCGAATCATATAAGAAAAACTCTGCTCAAAAATGAGAAATTTTTCTATTAAAAAGGAAAAGATGGTGATTTCTAATCATATAAGAATTTTTAATGAAAATGCATAATAAGGGTGCAAATCACCTAAAAATATATAAGAACGGGACGAACTTTTATGGCGTACACCTTAGTTCGCGGATTCTATTCTGTAAGAGGCAATATCCTTAAAGTGTGTCATAAGGGGGGTATCTCTTTGCATGGCTATGAGAAAGGCTATACCGCTGCTGGAACCTAGTCATGGAGATTTGGGATTATTGAAAATCCATCCGGGAGAGATAACTTGGATTCCCAATTATATAAGGTTATACCCTGGTTGGGCGCCCGAGAGTTTCTCCTAAGGAATGCAACGTATGATCAAGGCTCCGAGGTACACGGTTGAGCTGTGGGTGCCCGGGATGGATGAACCTACCCTGGCCATCCATGGCAAGTCTTGGATTACGATGTGTTCGGCCCGAAGAAAACCCCACTTAGGGTGCAGTCTTGTAACTATAAGCCATATAAGGCATAAAGGACAAGGCTGCAAAAACAACTGGTTGTTGGAAGAACCGTATGGGAAAGTGCTAGTCTTGTATGGTCGATGTATAATCCTTGAAGGGGCAACCGGGGGTGATATAAGGGAGATACCCTCCATTAGGGAGCTGTGTATCAAAAAATACGGCAATGTCATGGGACTTTATATTCGCAAGAATATTTAGGCCCGTCATATTGCCGCATGACTGGCCAAAAAGCCTAATAAGAAATGTTAAGATGAGATCAATGGGTTTTTGCGATAAGATCAAATAATGAGATAAAGGAAATCAATAATAAGAGGATATAAATCGCAAAGACGTCCTGCGATTTCATCACAAAGACGGCAATATCATAAGTCTTAAAAAGAAAAGAGAGATTAATCTCACAAGATGGCTTAGATTTATCATATTTTCGCAGAAATTAAAATTAAATGATAAGGCAAGGTCAATGGATTATTACGTATAAAGGTAAGAATGTCCTGCGATCTTGTCGCATAAAAGTGGCATAATAAGACCCTTTAACTAGGAAGGAAAAATAAGACCACAAGAAAATTATGTCTGCGAAACATATAATAAATTGTTCGCAGAAAAATTTATGATGATTCATTTATCATATTGCAGATTAATAACAAGAGGCAAGTATGGGAACGATGTATAAGAACGATAAATATTGTTATTAATCATTATATGATAAATTCATATAAATAACAGACGGATAGAGGCAAAAAAGGAATTTATATATATTGAAGAACATCAGGAATTACAAGTATCTTGCAGAAAGAATGATACAATTTGTCGCAGATAATTATCGCAAGAAAGAAAGGGAAAAATACAGGAGAAGATCAAAAAGAAGAAGCAGAACTATTGGGATTTATTTTCACCATTATCTTCATCTTCGTCTTCATTATCTTCATCATCAGTTTCTTCTTCATCTTCACTTTCATCCTCATTTATATCAGCCTCACTGTCAGAAATAATTGGTACTTCAGAACTGGTTGGGATATTTTCCAAGAGGCAAGGATATAAACTAAGAGGAAGATCATTATCTTTGCAGACTTTCTCAATATCATTATTGCGAACGGTGAAAAGGTTACTACGCAAATTGGAGTTGGATATCTTTATCTTCTCTCGCAGTCTAGAGATTTTATCATTGCGGGAAGCAAGATTATTTGCAAGACTACTTTTTTCTTCTTCAAGTTCTGCTATCCTTGTAGAATGTTTTTCTTCAGATTCTGCGATAATACAATAACAAGTTAGAAATTTATCAAAAATTTACAAAAAATATAAAGATGTTAGAGGAGCAATAAATAACCTTCTCTTTCATGAATCATTTCTTGTATCAAGGTTGCATGTTCGGTATGAAGACTGACATCTATTGCTAAGTTTTTCCTAGAATTATCGAGAATTGTCGCAGCCCATGCGAATTCATCATCATTTTTAATGAGAAGATGGGAACGGATTTGTTTTTCTCTTTTAAGAAGTTTAATGTTTTCATCCTTAAGTCTATCTCTCTCAAGTTCAGTGTCAATAAGGGCATTGCGGAACTTTGATAGAGCTTCAGCGCCTTGAAGAGTAATGCGTTCTTTATCCTTCTCAAGTTCCTTATTTTGGGCTTTCAAGGTTTTGATTCTTTTTCCAAATTCATCTTTACAAGTCTTAAAACTATTGGATATACTTAAAGTAGATCTATAATCCATTCTTATAAGGGAAATGTGATATTTAAGCTCATCGATAGACAGAGCATTAATTTTTTCATCGGAATAATTATTTAAAGCGTCATTAAGACGCTGAAGAAGAATGGATTCATCTATGGGTTCATCAAAAGAATTGAGAATAAGAGCTTCATCAGTAAGATTATAGGCATCTACAAAATGGTTGTTCAAATAAGCTAAAATAGCAAGAAAGAAGAAAGTAAAAAAATAAAATAAAATAAATCATTACCAATAATTTGTTTGCAGAACTTCTCCTTGTCAACTAGTTTTTGTTGAAGAACTTCAACGTCTACTTCAAGCGATTTATTCTTGTTAAGGAGCTCAGTATTCCCAGATGCTTCCAATTGCTTACATTTTTCGCGAAGAATGGATATTTCATCTTCATATTGCTTATTCTTTTTCGCTGTTTAGTCTGCAGATTCTCGATTGTGAATCAGTAAGCCTTTTCTGCCGATAATGATAATCTATTTTCTAATTCCGAAAGCAATGAAAAAGAAGCTCTAGCAGTCTGTGGCATATAAGAGAAAATAAGTAAGGGTAAATAAAAGATCTTCGATATTCATGACAAATGTAAAGTTTACTACAAGAAAAATAAAAGAAAAGAGGCATACCAATGAAGCTAGTGCATGAAGAAAATCTGGGTTGATAAATCTCGAGACTCCTTTAAGATCTTTATTATTAGTTAAGATGGAAGCATCGCAGATTTTTGAGAGATAATCGCAAGCGTGAGCAATATCGTCATCTCCAATACCTTGCATGGGATTTCTAAAGATATTTGACAATTGATCCATGGGAGTCTCAGGTTGAGAAAGACCCATCGCAGATCTAACTCTTGCGGAGGAAAAACGTATTGAAGAGGTGCCCACGGTAGCATCATTATTAATTCTTCCACTCTCTTCAAACTCATTATATTTTTCAGCGACAGAAGAAATTTCTTTAAGTGGCTGAGTTTTTCTTCTCTTTTTTGGAGGACTCTCAGCGGTTTGATTCTCATTGCGATGAGGAGAAGTGTCAGAACTCTCATTTGGAGTTATTACTTTTTTGCCTTTATCCTTGGATTCAACCACCGCGATAAATGGTATTTCCTAGAAAAAAACCACACATGAAGATAAGAAACAGGGGCAACAATATATTGTAAAAAGTTATAAAAGAATGTTTCTTACTTCATCTGTGAAGGTTTTCAAAAAATTTAGGAGATTGGGATTCCCAGTACTGGCGTAGCTAGCCTTCATTTTTCCAATCTGAAAAAATATAATTCGATAACTATTAAGAACAATATATTTATCTAAGTTTGCGAATAATGATTAACTTCGCGAGATATACCTCAAAACTCTTTTCGGGCCAATTAAAAACCCAAGGATGATAAGCCGCAAGATATGCAGGATTCGCAGGAAGGTTAAGAGCACCAGAAATATATGGACCTTCAAGGAGGAGAGGAAATCTACACCATTTATCATCCTTGGAAAAGCATGGACCATTGTTTCTTTTGGAATGATAATCTATATCTTGCATAAGAATTTTATCCTTCGCAACTTTTTTATCCCTATTCAAACGAATATCCCAACATGTGGTTTCTTTCTTCATTGGAATCACTTGATAATTCGTAAAGAAATTCTCCACGGTATATTTCGCTGGAATAATTGGGATTTTTTTATAATCAGGATGTTTCGCAGTATCAGGATAAAGGGATCCTTTACCATCTCCGCGGGAGGCATATTCAAGAATAAGACGTATACAATCCCCACTTAATTGGCAGATTGCTCGCAAAAATTTAACATGAGAAATAATCTCATAAAAAAGAGGGAGATATGGGTTATAAAGAGGAATAGGAAGGCCAACTTCTAATTGACCCAGCGAAACAATGATTTTCTCGTTAGAAGAAGGAAATTCCGAAACTAGATCAATGGAAAGTTCAGTATCTGAAGAATGACCAGGGATCTCAGAAAGTTTGAGTCCTAATGTTTGAAGTTTCTGTTGGTGTTTTTGAAAAGTGGATTGACCTAATTTTTTAGCATGAGCCATTTCTTAATATGGGAACGATGATTAAGGCGAAGAAGAGTAAAGAAGGAAAATTGAAAGAATAATAGATCCGGAATTTGCGGAAGAAGATGAGGAACAGTGAAGTTGCAGAGAAGAAAAGAAAAAATAAAAAGAAGAAAAGAAATTAGTAAAGAAGGTATTTATAGGAGAAGAAAGTTCTCGAGAATATCAATGCATTCAATGAAGAAAGGACGTGAATGGTCAGAATTCAACGGTCGAAAGAATACGTGTCAAGGAATAAATGGAAGGAAAAACACGCGTAGAATATCTAGCGATGAATGCAGAGACGTGTCAGAATAAAGGAAATATGAAAAGACAGGGAGTTGCGGCAAATCAAGAAGTTTAAATTCTCATGATCTTTATCTTCTTCGCAGAAAAGATATGATAAGAGGCAAGATGTAGGATCAGAATATTGTCACAACAATATTCCTGAGAAATAAACAACTGTTCTGCGATATATCGATAATAAACGAACTACTCTGCGATACATCAGTAATATTATGCGACACATCCAAAGATGACTTAAACAATGACGTAATGACTGAAAACGACAGAAACACGAAGAAAGTGTGACATGTCTGCGATATATCAATAAAACCTGCGAAAGTTAAAGGCGGTGCTAACTGCGATTTATCGCAAGAACTCAGATCCGAAATTGAAGGGAATCTTAGCTGTAAATGAGCTGTCATGAGATGTAATCCACTATGTAAATACCTATATAAAGGATATGAATAGTTCCAGAGAAAGGGGATGAAATTTTTGAGTGTTAGAAAAGTTTTTAGGAGAGAGAAAATCTTTATCAAGTGTTCTGTGTTCTTGATTTTTGTAATTCCTTAAGATCAAATTAATAAAAAGTGTCTTTAATCTTCAAATTATGTCATAGATATTGGTAAATTCTTGAATAGGGTGTAGTGTGGGAATTCCTGCAACTACACCCCCAGTGGTTATATTGTCTAAACTCTAATTTCAACCATTGAAACATTCTCAGAGGACGTCATATAGTTGTTATTCACAAACTATTTTTTGTCAGAGCAATTTCCTAAGTGATTGAAACATAACATGACTTTCTTCACTAGGCAAAGATGAACTTGGCTAAAGCGAAACCTTTACCAACACTCATTTCTAGAAATAGGTAAGCGAGATATACTCAGCTCGAAATGTCACATGTGTATATTCTTAGTCTATATAGTAATACGACTTTTGTCTCAAGATAAGAGATATAATAGATAGACTTTCGATTGATAGATAAGTTCAAGTCTCCACATACCTTCTAGTCGATGAAGATCCATTGGTTCCTTGAGTAGTCCTTCGTCTTGTATAATGATTGCCATGGAGTTCTTGAGCTCAACTACACTTTCTATCCTAGTCCAAGACCTTAGCTATAGTAGACTAGAAATCAAGACTTTATAGTTTTGATCACTAACATTGACAAACATGCTTGAGATAGCAACGCATGCGAGTTCGACCGAGCAATGCTCTAACAATCTCCCCATTTGTCAATTTCAGTGGCAAAACTATTAATACATATGGAATACGAAAAATATTTAAATAAACTTTGTAGCTTCTATTCCACATGTCTAATCTTCAACAATACTCGAAATTTTCGTCATTTCCAAGTAGTCCAATGATCCCAAAGGTTGTAAGTTCAGCATCACCGTTGTTGAAAATCCGTAGCTAGAATAATGAGAAAAGCATCGGTTCCCAATCATTGTTATACAGTGTCGTAGTATTATTACACAACGTCAAAGTCCAATTGCATCACAACTTTAACAACAATACTATGGTGATACTTTACTCCCCCTAGTCAATACTCCGTCTCACATGGAAACCACTCCCCCTTACATAATGATCCGAAAACCATATGTATTTGTAGTGTGAACTACATATTAATTCTCCCCCTTTTTGTCAATAAAATTGGCAAAGTTACAAGAACGGGATCCTAATGAAATTTCTGTAAGAGACATTTCATGACCAAAGGTAAATGTGTATCATCTTGTTTAGATGCAATCATAAAGCCGAAGCTAGATGCATTCATCAAGGAGTTTATAAAGACGCAAGATAACCCCTCTAAATATTCAACAGCCGCACTCTCCACAAAGATTTGGCAATTAATCACAAGTTCAAAAGAACTCTCCCCCATAATATGTCATTCCCTAAGGAACAACAAGAGCGACCTTAATTTCAAAAAAGAAAAGAAGGATTTCTTTAGACTCAACAAATTACATACAAGTATGAATTTAGAATCCAACAAGAAATATTCAATCAAATTAACCAAAGCGAACCAAGATTAATTTGACTAAATATGCTCAACACAAGTAAACTTATGGAGACTTAATGATCAATTAGATTAATCACAAGAAATCTCGCAAATAATCTAATTGTCATACACAACCAAACTAATTACAAGAGTAATCAATTTAATTGGCCACACTCGTCATAAGAAAATCTATGGAGTAGTGACTTAGTCAATCACGAATAACTAACCTAGTCGAAGAGATGCTCAACATAAGAAAACCTACGGAGTGATAACTAAATAACCATGCTAGATGATTGATTTAGTTCATTTGGGCTCAACATAAGAGATTATGGAACCCCGACTAAGATTATCATAAGACATGACAACCTTAACCGTACATGTAGTCAACATAAGAAAACTTATGGAATACAAACTAAATAACCACACAAGTTGATTAATTTAGTTCTTAATGCTCAACATATAACATCTCATAGAACAACCAACCATGCCAATAAGGAATCGACTTAGTCGAATCGTGCTTAACATAAGATACATAATGGAGCCTTCACAGTAATAATAATATGGATCAATAAAGCTCTATACTGTGGATAACACAAGGATTCATTCTATGTTTCCATCACCATTTGCACAATGACATACAATTGACATAATCCTTGAATTACAAAAGATTTTAACTTATCTTACATCAATAATTGACAATATAGGCTTAACTTTTGTGTTTGTCAAAAGTATATTCATCCTTTTATCAATATTTGCATATCAATTCACGAACGACTTTACTTTTGACAAAATATGGGATAATCAAGTTCACGGACGTAAACACACATATCCCATCAAATATTGCAATATATAAAACCATAAAGATTAATACTGCAACCATCATCTTCCAAAAAAACTTAGAATTTTAAACCAAAAAAATCTAAAAACAAGAAGATGAAAATCATTGGATATAGCTATGTGTAATCACAATAATGTCTATTCCAAAACACTAGTTATTCTTTTAAACAAAAGAGAAAAATTGAAGATTTACTAGATATTCGGAAATCAGAGTTCATTAAGGACCTCATATCTTTCAATAAAACCATCAAAGAATGTATCGCTAATTTCCTTAATTCTCTTGACTATAGACACACCATGTTCATGAGTTAGAACACTAACTTTGCGATCAACCATTCGAGCAAGCTGTCTAGCTTTGGCACAGTCCATGTGTAGGACCATAATATCGCCACAATTATATTCACGAGAGATTAACGACACTTCTGCGAGCATCACCGAAAGCTCTCCAACAACACTTTGAGAGACTCGGAGAATAATACAAAGAATGACGTAATAGACAACGACAGCATAAAACATGAGAAAGATGTGAAGATTTTGTAGTTAAAGAGAATGCTCGCGAGCACAAGGCGGGAGCTCGGGAGAGCAAGGCAGGAAATGAAGATTTTGTGGTTATAAAAGAGTCTCGCGAGCACGATAGCAGATCTCACGAGCACGACAAAAGAGTCTCGCGAGCACGATAGCAGATCTCGCGAGCACGATAGCAGAGCCTGCAAGGAGCATAGCAGAAATCCTAAAAAATGGGAAAGATGAGTTGAATGTGAGCTGTCACCCAATATGAAGATACCTATATAAAGAAAAGAGCAGGAGAGAAACAATTTGAGGAGAGAGAGAGATATTTTGCAGAGAGATTTTTATAGAGAGAAAATGTATTTTTTTTATCATCTTCTTCCCCAAAACTAGATTTAGAACTCCATTAATGGAGATTATCTGTAGTAGCAGGATTTCCCACACTACACCCCTATAAAGATCCTATAAAAATCTAAGTGAAACTAGTTGAAGATTAAAGAATTAAACGACACTTTTATTATTTAGATCTCAGAAATGTTTACAGAAAATATTCAAACTCAGAATTACAACTTTCTTTTCTGGAGTTTCTCTCTCCTCAAGATTTTCTTAACTCTAAAAAATACATCATCATCTTCTGGAGTTACCTGATCTCCTTATATAGGAAATTACATAATGGAAGACAGCTAAGCTTTCCCCTTCTTTCGGATCTATTCTGCGATCTCATCGTGGCAGTTACATTGTTTATTTACGCCACCTTTCGTAATCCTCGTGAAACAACATTCTTTTATCATGATTTTTCAATTGTTAACTATCTTGATACTTTCTCATGTTGCTCACCAAATTTCGTTGGAGAATTCTCACGACACTCTCGTGAAGGATGGCATTCTTGTAGGGGGGGTATTCAACCTTCTCGTGGAAATGTCGTTCTTATCACGAGAATATCGTTGTGGCGATATTCTAGTACTACATCTTGCCTCTTCTCATGTCTTTTCTGCGAAGAAGAAACGATCATGAGAATCCTTAACTATCGCAAGAATATATGAACTTTTTTCTCCGGCAATATTCCGCTAATTCAGCTTTCCTTGTTAACACGTGTTGTAAATCTGTCCTTTTATATTGACACGTCTCACATAATTTACTCCCTTATTTGCCTATAAAAGGAAGAGTCGAATTTCATTTCTAGTTTTCTTCTCTTAACTCTCTTTCTTCTTTACTTAGTTTCTTTGCTTTTTGTTCTGCAACTTCTTCTCCTTCTCATTCTTCTCGCTCTGTATTAATGGAGTCCTCGAGGTATATTTTTGATCATGGTATTTTCTTAGATCAAACTTTTTATTTATATTCTTCGATCTTCTCTTACTTAATTCTTTATAACCCCATATTATGTATTCTTCAGCGGAGCTGCATCTATTTCCCAATCCTCGACTCAAAAACCTATTATTCATAAGAGGCCGATTTGGAAAAAGGAAAGAAAATTCATGAGCAATAAGGTAGTAAGAAACACATTCTATTTCTTAATAACAATATTGTTGCCTCTGTTTCTTATCTAGATTATTGTTTGCAGAATGACGAGGGTAATGCTAATCCTCCTAAAAGATCTCGCCAATTAAATAAGACCTTTGGAAGTAATTTCGTCATTCCTCCCTTAATATCTGCGAAAGCTTCACCTACACCTGTGCAATCTGATCTTCCTCCTTCTTCTGGCGAGAAGCTCGCTTTCACTACCACTGCCTCTACTGGTCCTTCACCAATTCAAATTGCAGAACCCATCATACCTGAAACTCCCTCTAGCCCTTTACTTCCTCCAAATGTTACTTTCTTGAAAACTCCTCCTTCTGATGATACAACCATTGCTAATGACTCAAATCATCAACTTGTCCTCACTTCCTCTATTTCACCTTCTACATCCCTTCCTTCGTCAAATGAGACCATCGCAGGAATTGATGTTGCTTTCAAAATTTTATCTAACATTCTAAATAATGCTAGAGATTCTTCTACTGATTCTCTCCAAAGCGGAGTTTGGGAAACTCTGCTCAAATATTTTGGCTCAGACAATTCTGTTTCACGAGCTTCTCTAGAGAATGGAAATGCTGCTTTGAGAAAAAGTCTTCAAGATAAGACTTCTGAATGTGAAACTCTAAAACACAAGCTCAATAACTCTGTACTGGATCGTGAGAATCTCGCTAGAAAGATTGATGAGCTAAAAAGTAAGCTTCTTTTTGTCTCTGTCCTTTTATCTTTTTATTCTATTTCCATATTCTTCGTACTTAATCCTCCCTTTAAATTCTTGGTTTATATATTAGTTTCCAACCGAAATGGTTTCATCGAAAAACTTAAATCTGAAACCATAGCTGATGAAGCTCGCATTGAAAGAGATTCTTGGATGGACCAGCATAGTAGATTAGATAATCTTTATACGTATTCAGTTGATCAAATAAGAAATCTCACAAATTAGAATAATCAATTATTGCAAAATCACAGTTTTCTAAACAACGAGGTTACTCGCATCTCATATTCGTTATCCCAGACTAATTTGACTATAGAATCTTTGTCATACAAGAATAGAACTTTATCTCAAGAAAAACACAAATTATCAAGCTTGTTGGCGATCTCATCGCAGAAAGTAAACAATCTTCAAGGGATATGTGATGACCAAAAGCAGTCTTTCCGCTCTCTTAAAAATAAACTTGACGAAGTAACTGAATCATCTGCCGCTGAAATAGACAAACTTATAAAGGGTAGACTAACTCTTAGTTTGAATGCCAGCAAGATTCGAGATGAATATTCCCAACTAAAGGAGTCTCATTCCTCATTGTCAAAAGAAAATTCATATTTACGCACCAAAGAAGAGAACATGAAATCTCGTGTAAAAGGCATAGTTGGCGACAAATTTTATGATGCTATGAACCAATGGGAGAACTGCCTCTTTTCATTAATCCAAAACTTAACTTCGCAAAAAGAAGGTAGTCAATTATGACTGCCTCACTTGTTGATTTACCTTGTCACAATTTATGTTATATTTCACTTGTTGATATTCTCACGATATATTTATTTCTATAACATTTCATTATTTTGTTGCTCGCAGAATCTGAAAAAATCCTTCATTATACTATCACCAATCTTACTAAGGATCTAGACAGTGTTCGCAAAGAAAACAAGACTCTTTTTCTCAACCTTTTAGAAACTCATGATAAAGCAGAAAGAAGACTTGATTATCTTGAGTATTTCAAGAATATAGAGATCAGAAATCGTGACAAAGGTTTCCTTCGCCAAGTTCATCTTAGTGCTGAAGTTCTCGTGAACGAAATTTTGATCTCCAACTCTCTTTCTCCTATATCTGTTATACCTTTGAAAGTTGACGATGATGAAGTCCCTCTTCCTATGGATAAAGATTTAGAATATTCGTCTTCTGAAGGAGATGTTGAAGAAGACGCTGAAGAAGAAGATGATCAAGGAAAAGAAGAAAACCCTCTAAAAGAAGGAGAAGATCGTAACAAAAAGAACTCTGGCGATGATGTTCGCAATGAAAGAAATATTGGTGATGATAACAATCCTAACAATTCTAAATCTGGCGAGACTACCGCTTGAAGCTTGAGTTCTATTTTTAATTTCTTTTTTCTTCTTCTTTCTCGCAAATGATATAACCTTTTTTGAATTATAATATTCTCAAGAAACTTAATGAAATCCTACATATTTATTCCCTTGATTGCCTCCTCATTAAATTTCTTGAGACTTGTTGAATTCAACTTGTTTCTTGTGATAAAGAAATCTTCCCTGCATGCTTAACAAAGAAGAATTAATTTTTGAGATTATTCTATTGGTCTTATTTTTCCTTCCTAATTAAAGGTCTTATTTTGCCAATTTTTTCTTTTTGCGACAAAATCGCAGGACGTCTTTACACTTTCATGTATTGATCCATTGATCTTGCCTTATCTATATTTCTTTATTATATTGCGACAATATGACGAGTCTAAGTTTTCTCGCGAAAACAAAGCCTCGTGACATTGCCGTCTTGCGATGAAATCGCAGGACGTCTTCACATTTGCATGTAAAAACCCCTTGACCTCATCTTAACTTTTTTTCTCTTATGGCTTTTTGCCTATGTATAATTTACGCGACAATATGACAGGCCTAAATGATCTTGCGATCTTATAGCCCTATGACATTGCCATCTTAAGACACTTATCAGCTCCCTAATGGAGGGTGCAACCCTTATCTTCCCCCTGGCTGCCCCTTCAAGGAGGGCACATCGGCCATACAAGACTAGCTCTTCCCATCCAGATTTACCAACAACCAGTTGTTTTCGCAGCCTCTTGTCCTTTATGCCTATATGGATTATAGTTACAAGATTGCACCCTAGGTGGGGTTTTCTTCAGGCCAAGTGCATTGTATCCAAGACTTACCAAATATGGCTGGGTAGGTTCGTCTAGTCCGGGCATCCTTGGCTAAACCGTGTACCTCGGCGCCTTGATCATATCGCACTTTTTGGAAGAGACTCTCGGTCGTCCAACCAGGGTATAACCTTATAAAGCTGGAAATCCAAGATCTCTCTCCCGGATAGGTTTTCTTTAACCCCTACATCTGTATGACTCAGGTTCCAGTAGAGGTATAACCTTATCCCTGAATCATATAAAGAGATACCCCCTTTATAACGTGCTTGTAGGTCTTACATTTGCCTCTTACGAAATTGTACTCGCGAACTAAGTTGCACGCCATAAAGGTTTGTCCCATTCTCTTAATCTCTGCGAAATTTCATTCGCGTTTCTCGCGATATTGCTCGCGTAATCTTTAAAATAAAAATAGTCACTGATAATAACCTTTAATTATGCCAATATTTCTTACCTTTCAGTATTTGTCACTGATAATACCTTTTCAAAAATAGTCTATTCCATGGTCTATCAAGTCGTTGGCCAACATCTCTTCCTTCAGGATCCATTAATTTGTATGCCCCATTTCCAAATATTTCTTTAATTAAGTAAGGTTCGTCCCATTTTTTCGCCAATTTTCCACCATTCTCTCGCTGATATCTCGGTGTCTCTCGCAGAACTAAATCACCAATTTGGAATTCTCGTTTTTTGACACGTTTGTTGTATTCGCGAGCTAACCTTCGCTGGTAGTTTTCCATATCTTGTAGAGTCTTCTCCTTTTTTCTTCCAATTCATCTAGTTTATGTAAAATCATACCAAAGACTTAAATTCCTTTCCCACGCTTCTCTTTTTGTTGTAGGAATAGTAACTTATGTTGGTAATACAGCTTCAACCCCATATGTTAAACAAAAGGGTGACATTCCAGTAGCCTCTCTTCTAGTGGTGTTGTAGGACCATATTGCATTATCTACTTGCTCACACCATGATTTGTGATACCCTTCTAATTTCTTTTTCAGAATATCTGCGATCGTTTTATTAGTTTCCTCAGCTTGACCATTTGCTTGTGGGTATAAAGGAGTAGTTTTTCCACACTTTATCTTAAATGCATTGAGTAGTAATTCTATGTTCTGTCCTTCAAACTGCTTTCCATTATCAGACATCAATGGTGCTGGTATTCCAAATCTGCAGATGATATTCTCGAATATGAATGTGAAAATATCTTTATCACGAATATGTTGTACTGCTTTTACTTCTCCCCATTTCTTGAAATAATCTGTAGCCACAATGAGGTATCTCCTTTGTCCAGAGCCAGGAACAAATGGTCCCACAATATCTAATCCCCATTTTCCGAAGGGCCATACACTTGTTGAGGATGATAGTGGTGCTCCTGGTGCATGTATATTTTTTCCAAATCGCTGACATTCTTCACAACGCCTTGAATGTTGTTTCGCATTTTCATGCATGTAAGGCCAGTAATACCCTTGCATCTTCGTTCTATATGCCAAAGATCTACCTCCGCTATGATTACCAGCATCTCCGCTGTGCAGCATTTTTAACACCTTTTCTCCTTCCTCCCTTGTCAAACATCTTAGCGATGGTCCATTAAAAGATCTGCGATATAACACTCCGTCTCTTAACTCATAATTAGTTGCCCTGCTTCTTAGCTTGTGTGCCTCTAGTCTATTTCTTAGAGTTTCTCCTTTCGCCAAATAAGCAAGAAGTTCCGCTCGCCAATCTTTGTTTCTCTCTTTTGCTTCTATTTCGCCATTTTCTACAATCATCACATCTTTCTCTCCTTCTTCGTCAATTTCGATGGAATTACCATCCACATCTTCGTCTTCTTTATTTACTGAAGGTAATAAGAGTGTTTGAATTTTTATGCATCTCGCAAGTGGGTTTGTCATCATGCTAGATATGAAGGCAAAAGCGTCCGCAAGCCGGTTATCTTTCCTTGATATGTGCCTCCATTTTATCTTTGGAATTCTCGCAGATAATTCTTCCACGAGTCTCTTGTATTTCTTTAAAGAAGGTTCATTTGTTATATATTCTCCAGTTATTTGACGAATAACCAATTGAGAATCGCTTGTGATTCTAGCATTTTCCAACTCCATTTCTATTGCAAATTTCAAAGCGTGGATAACAGCCTCATATTCTGTCTCATTATTAGTGGATGTAAATTCTAACCTAAATGAGAAAGCTATTTTTTCTCCTTCTGGTGAAATAAAAACAACTCCAATCCCGTTTCCTTCTCCATTAGATGATCCATCCACTAATATCTCCCATCTATTGGGTTCTGTCAATAATTCTTTTGGATCTCCATGTTCTTCTTCTGCCTCCATCATTTCTTCCACAGCTTCGTTATTTTCCAAAGGAAATTCAGCTAAGAAATTTGCGATGACTTGGGATTTTGGCGAAGATAGAATTTCATATTTAATATCGAAATGTCCCACTTGTGCATTCCATCTTTCTACTCTTCCTGATCTTTTTGAATTCTTCATTACCGACTCAATTGACACTTTTGTTAACACCTTGACCTTATGTGCTTGAAAGTAAATGCGAAGCTTGAAAGTTGCATGTACCAATGCTAGGATTAATTTCTCAATCTTTGAATAATTTTTCTCTGCTGAATTGAATGTTTTACTAATATAGTAAATTGGTTTCTCTATCCCAACATCTACTCGCAGTAATACCGCACTTAGCGCATATGCCGTTGTCGCGAGATAAATTAATAACTCTTCTCCCCGGTTCACTTTTCGTAAAATGGTTATATCCATTAAATGCTCTTTTATTCCCTGAAAGGCCTTCTCACATTCATCTGTCCATCTGAATTTTGTTCCCTTTTTGAGTATATCGAAAAAATGCTTGCATTTATCAGAGGATCGCGAGATGAATCTTCCTAACGAGGCTAACAGCCCATTCAATTTTTGCACATCTTTTACTGTAGCTGGTGTGGGCATATCGCGAATCGCTTGCACTTTTTCTGGATCAACTTGTATTCATTCCTTTGATACAATATACCCTAGAAACTTTACTGAAGTCACTCCAAAAGTACACTTGTCAGGATTTACTTTGATATTAAATTGCCGCATTTGTTCAAAAATCTCCTTCAAGTCTTGTACATGATCTTCAGCTTCCTTGCTCTTGATTAACATATCATCTACATATACCTCCAGTGTTTTGTGGATCCACTTTGAAAATACCTTCTCCACCATTTTTTGGTATGTTGCACCAGCATTTCGTAATCCAAAGGGAATTTTTGTATAACAATATAACCCTCTTTGAGCAAAAAATGCAGTATGTTCTTGATCTTCTTCAAATGAGAGGGATTTGGTTGTATCCTTTATATCCATCTAACGAAGATATTCTTGCATTTCCATTGCTTGACTCAACCATTTGAGGAATATCTGGTAGTGGAAAACTATCTTTAGGACAAGCTTTATTTAAATCGGTAAAATCTATGCAAATTCTTATTCCTTTATTCTTCTTTGGGACCACCTCCATTTTTGCAATCCACTTTGGATACTTTGCTTGCCTTATTATTCCTGCATCAAGCATCTTCTGTAATTCTTCTTCTATTTGAGAATGGTACGTTGTTGCGATTTTTCTTATTCTTTGCATGAACAGCCTTACATTTTTGTTGATTTATAATTTATGACATGCTACCGATGGATCTATCCCTGGCATTTCATCCATGCTCCACGCGAAAATGTCTTTGTATTCTCGCAAAAGATTTATAGTTCTTTCTTCCTCGTCTATCTCCATTATAGTCCCAATTTTCAGTATTTTAGGTTCTTCTTCACTCCCAACATTTACTTCTTTTGTTGGTTCAGCTGCAGCAGATGTAATCGCTTCAGTCTTGGTGTTTTTATGATTCTCGCACGTTCATCTCCTTCTCGCGAAAATTCATCGGGTATCCCTTTTCCCTCTTTTGCTCTTATCATGTAAATTTTAAATTCTTCTTCTTTTCTTGTTTCTCTCATCAATTTTCTGCGAGATTTTCGCTGCTTAGGACGTTCTTCACAATTTTTTACTTCAATTTGATAGCATGTCTTCGCAAGATATGTATCTCCTTTAATTTCCCCAATTCCGCTAGGCATAGGGAATTTGATGCGTTGATATAAGGTTGACGCTACATCTTTAATTGCGTGTATCCATGGTCTTCCCAATATCATGTTGTATGGTGATTCCATATCCACCACGCATAATGTTACTTGTGTTTCAATTTCTCCAAGTGGTAATCGTACTATTATTTCTCCTCTTGGTTTTGTTATAGATTTTCCGAAACCATGAATATGATATGATGAAATAGACATTTCTTCATCCTTATACCCCATTTTCCTAAAATCATGATAGAACATTATATCCACAGAACTTCCTGTGTCAACTAGAGTTCTATTTATAGCCCATTTTTCTACAGATTTTATTGAATTTTCCTTCCTTATTGGTATCATGGGTACAGTAATCACCAAAGGAGATGTATGATCTAGATTTTCTTCTAAAACTTCGTTCGTAAATGTAATTCCTGCTTTTCCCAATTCTTTAATAATGGCATTTTCTCTACCATCATAATTTTTCACCCTTCAAAATCACGTTTATGTATCCTCCCCTTAATATTTTCATGAAATTTATCGATCATTTCTCTTGACACTAATTCATACTTCAATTTCCTACATTTTCTTTAATTCTAATCATTTTTCTTCTGACTATTTCACCAATCTTCTTCAAAGTGTCCTTGATCTTGAATAATTCCTGTCTTCTTTTTTACCTTTTCTTCGATTTTGATAATTCAACGATCCCCTTAGTCGGCGCCAAAATGTAGTAGCAGGATTTCCCACACTACACCCCCTATAAAGATCCTACAAAAATCTAAGTGAAACTAGTTGAAGATTAAAGAATTAAACGACACTTTTATTATTTAGATCTCAGAAATGTTTACAGAAAATATTCAAACTCAGAATTACAACTTTCTTTTCTGGAGTTTCTCTCTCCTCAAGATTTTATTAACTCTAAAAAATACATCATCATCTTCTGGACTTACCTGATCTCCTTATATATGAAATTACATAATGGAAGACAGCTAAGCTTTCCCCTTCTTTCGGATCTATTCTGCGATCTCATCGTGGAAGTTACATTGTTTATTTTCGCCACCTTTCGTAATCCTCGTGAAACAACATTCTTTTATCATGCTTCTTCAATTGTCAACTATCTTGATACTTTCTCATGTTGCTTACCAAATTTCGTTGGAGAATTCTCACGACACTCTCGTGAAGGATGTCATTCTTGTAGGGGGAGTATTCAACCTTCTCGTGGAAATGTCGTTCTTATCACGAGAATATCGTTGTGGCGATATTCTGGTACTACATTATCAATGTAAAATCAAATGTAAATTTTAACAATCATAGTGAAGAATCATGGATGTAGATCAAATTGATCGAACCATGTAAAAAAATCTTGGTGCCCATTTATAATTTTAGCAATTTTACTACCATTTTTATATGTAGATCTAGAAATTAATATCAAGATATGATAAGGGGTGTGTTGTAGGATTTCCTGCAACTAAATTTTAGCGCTAGAAACAGGGACAAACTACTTGTAAAATTGAAGAAGATTCAAAGAAATTGGCTATCATTAGAATTGGATCTCACTGGATCTAAAAACTTCAAGATCAAATATGGAAGCTACAACGAAAGCTCATGATTATACAACAAATAGATAGAAGGAGATATATTAAGAGGCAGCTGAAGAAAAGACCAACAAAATTATGTCAACAAATCATCAAAAAGGACAAATTTCTTCTCACTTTTCTTATTCTTTGTTTCATTTTTCGGATCTGGGAATTTCAAAATAAAAACTGAAAAATAGATTTTTTATAAAAACCTAAACTTTGTTTTTTGTAGAAATTTGATTTATTGAGGATGTCTTGAATCTAAAAATGTTTTTGTTACGAATTTTTAGTAACCAAACCTCGTTTTACAAATCTGTTTAATGGATTTCTAAAAATGTAAAATTTCGAGATTTTCTGTTGATTAGATATTTACATTTCGTAAAAAAAAAATAATAAAAAAAAAACATTAAAAGTTTTCATTCTTCGCAGGGAGAAATCTAATGAATTTGGATCAATTAATTGTTCAAACACGACAAACTCTTTATTATCTTATTAAATTATATGTTCATAATATAGATATGGAAGATTTTGAATTTTAGATTATTAATCTTTGTTTTTCACAATTTTTTTTGTTTAGTTGATATTTTGAATTCAAAAGAGTTTTGATCATAAATTTACGTCCATAAACCTTGAATTCAATCATATTTTTGATCGTATAAACAACTAACGTAAACATGATTTTTGTGATTGAAGTCAAAGATGAAGGAATCAAAAGATCCAATGAAATTTCCCTTTTGCAATAAGATGCATACACCAACCTATCAATAAACAACGTCAGCGAATAAATGGATCAAACCAACACCAACAATTTAGATTCCAATGGAGAAAAAAGCACAAAGGACAAAGACATCACAGTGGATAAAAGAAGAAGACTAATAATTTATTCACCAAGTACTTCATCAACAATCGCGAAGAAATCAAATGAAGTTACACCAACAAATAATTCTACAGGACAAAATCTCTTCTCTTTTCTAATTTCATATTAAAAAAAAGAAAAGAAAAAAAAAGTAATTTTTAAGTTATGCGATTTTAAAAAAATAAAATAAAATTGATGATTATCCTTGTTTTCAATTTTATGAAGATTGATATAAAACTTGCATTACTCATAGTGATTGCTCGCAGGGAATGAACTCTCGCAAGAAATAAAGATAAAATAGCATGGCTAGAAAAGAGAATAGAAAGAACCAAAGAGAACTAAAAAGAATAAGTCACGAGAATCTCGCTACTCTTTCACAAGTTGAAGATAGTACAGTTGGTCAAACCAGAAGCATACAAGTTTAAGGTCGCATGATCGATTCTTCCTAACTGCGATATTTTTGCATATTTTTGATTAAATACCAAGGACAAATAAAAGAACAAGTAATAAGTGTTATGCGAAGATATCACAAAGAAACATTAGAACAGATGGTTCAAGATTCAAAGAACAAACAAGAAGTCGCGGGTTCGAATTCACAGAGACTCATATTTTTCATTTTCTTCTCATTTTCATTGGCGAGTAAAAGAATAATGAAAAAAGTTCTGCGTTAGTTTCGCAGAGAGGTTCTTGAACAGATGGTCTAGAGAACAGTATGGGAGATTGTAGTCACATGTTCGAATTTTCCTCACAGGTTCGAATTTTCCTGCGAGCATAATTTTCTTCTTTTTACAGAGGGTGAAAAAATAGACAATCTCTCAACATTATTTCATTATTTCGCAAGCAAGAGAACTAGCACAGTTGGTTGAGAGGCTTGAATGAAAGCATCAGATCGCAGGATCAATTCTTGCTTCTCGCAAGTTTATTTTTGTTATGTGAAATTCGCAAGTCAGCCTTTGATTATTTCACAGATAAATTTCGCAAGAAAGAGAACAAGCACAGTTGGTTGAGAGGCATGAATGCAAGCAGCAGATCGCGGGATCAATTTTTACTTCTCGCAAGTTTATTTTTAATATGCAAAATTTCTACATAATTGTCTCTCGAAAAGTTAAACTTTGATTACATCGCAAGATCTTTAATAAATTCGCAAGAGAGGGATAGCACAGTTGATTTTTTGCGAGAAAATGCAAGAGGCAGGTCAAGGGTTCAAGTCTCATCTCTCACTCTTCTTTTTGCTGCGAGACGTTCAGACAACTAACATAAGAGCTAAGTACCCTTTCCTAGAACATTTTACTTACCCCAAATAAAAGATTTTTGATTTAATTTACAAAAAATGACACAATCGCAAGATTTCAAAGATTACAAAAGGTGAAATAATCGATTTTTTTTTTTTTATAGATTTCAAAAAAATTCAAAATTTTCAAAGATTACAGAAAATGAAATTATCGCAAAGATTTCTAAGATTTCTAATTTTTTTGACTTAATGTCCAAAAAAGCGATACCCTCGCAAGATTACAAAGACTTCAAAAATACAAAAAACCGAGAACCTTCAAGTTATATATTTCTCTAGAAAATTTCTTTTATAAGAAGATTTCAAAGATTTAAAAACGCGATACAATCGCAAGATTTCTCTAGAATATTTCTTTTACAGAAAGAGATTCTTGATTTACCAATGCGATACAATCGCAAGATTTCAAAGCATATTTCTAAGATTTCAAAAGATTTTAAAGATTATTTACTTCAAATATGATTATGAGAATGAAAGAAGAAATGACAGAAATGAAAGAAGAATTGACAGAAATGAAAGAATGAAGAAAAGCGAAAATATCGCGAGAAATGCGAATACAATTTCGCAGAGACATAAGAATGGGACTAACCTTTATGGCGTACACCCTAGTTCGCGAATACAATTTCGCAAGAGGAAAATGTAAGACCTAATAGTGCATCATATAAGGGGGTATCTCTTTGCGTGACTCAGGGATAAGGTTATACCGCTGCTGGAACCTGAGTCATGAAGATGTTGGGGTTAAAGAAAACCTATACAGGAGAGGTACCTTGGATTTCCAACTATATAAGGTTATACCCTGGTTGGACGACCGAGGGTCTCTTCTAAGGAGTACAGAGTATGACCAAGGCGCCGAGGTACATGGTTGAGTCAAGGGTGCTCGGGGTGTACGAAACTACCCTGGCCATCCTTGGCAAGTCTTGGCTATGATGCACTCGGCCCGAAGAAAACCCCACTTAGGGTGAAGTATTGTAACTATAAGCCATATAGGCATAAAGGACAAGAGGATGCGAAAACAAATGGTTGTTGGCAAATCCGGATGGGAGGAGCTAGTCTTGTATGGCCGATGTGCCCTCCTTGAAGGGGCAACCAGGGGGAAGATAAGGGCGGAACCCTCCATTAGGGAGCTGATAAGTGTCTAAAGACGGCAATGTCATGGGGCTTTATGATCGCAAGAAAATTTAGGCCTATTATATTGTCGCGTGACGAAAATTATACAGAGGCAACAAGCCATAAGAGAAAAAGTTAAGATGAGATCAATGGGTTTTTACATAAAAATGTAAAGACGTCCTGTGATTTCATCGCAAGAAGGCAATATCATGAGGCTTTGATCTCGCGAGGGAACTTAGACTTGTCATATTGTCGCAATACAATCAAAGAATAAAGATAAGGCAAGATCAATGGGTCAATACATGCAAATGTAAAGACGTCCTGCGATTTTGTGTAAAAAAAGAAAAATTGGCAAAATAAGACCTTTAACTAGGAAGGCAAAATAAGACCAATAGAATAATCTCAAACATTAATTATTTTCTTTTAAGAATGCAGGACAGATTTGTTCATCACAAGAGAGAAAGAAAGTACTATTCAAAATCTTTCAGAAATACTATTTAGAATCTTTCAGAAATACTATTCAGAATTTCTCAGAAGTATTATTCAGAGTTTCTCAAGAGGATTATCTACAATCTCGAAGCACTATTCATAATCTCGCAGCACTATTTGTAGTTACAGGATTTCCCACAACACACCCCTTGTAATATCTTGATAATAATCTCTTGATCTAAACTAATTTGATATTAAAAGTATGATTAAAATTCTAAAAATTGTAAATAGACACACGGATTTTTACATGGTTCGATCAATTTGATCTACATCCATGATTCTTCACTATGATTGTTAAAATTTACATTTGATTTACATTGATAATCTCCATTAATGGAGTTCTAAATCTAGTTTTGGGGAAGAAGATGATAAAAAAAATACATTTTCTCTCTCTAAAAATCTCTCTGCAAAATATTTCTCTCTCTCCTAAAATTGTATCTCTCCTCAAGACTCTCTCAACTCTTAAAATACATCATCCTTTCTTGAATCTATTGGATCTCTATTTATAGGAAATTACATATTGCTGTGACAGCTAAGATGTCCTCTAATTTCAGATATCTCTCGCGATATTTTCGCAGTAGCTATATTATTCCTTCTTGCAAGCATTGTAACTATCGCTAGTCAACCATGTTCTTATTGTGTTTCTTCAATCGTCAATTGTTATGTCATTATTTTGTGACTCTCGCAAAGTGTTATTGGAGAAACTTCATTGGACGCTCTCGTAAATGTTGTTAATCTCTTGAATATTGCTGTGGCGATATTCTGGTACTACATCTTGCCTCTTTTTTCTTGAATATTGCCTGAAAAGTAATCTTTAAGAAAAAATCTGTTGTTGTAGTAGTCTTTGATTTTTGTTGATGAAGGAACGAGCGAAAGAATACTAGACTTGAAAAGTCCGTACTTGCCTCTATTCTTTTGTGAAGTTCCATATCTTTGCTAAGTAAATAAGAAGTATTAACTCTTGAAGTACGCAAAGTATGAAGTATCCTTGAAGAAATATAAGAAGTACTCAGTCCTCAAAATATAAGAAGTATCCGTCCTTTAATGAAAGTCATAAATATTGCCTCTGTTCATGCGAAATTATTACTTCATTTCTGGTGAAAATCCCTGTCCATTTTGGAAATGATTCTTGCCGAGAAGATAAAGAACATAAAAATTTTTTCTTGGTAATCCATAGTTGCCTCTGTTCTTTATCTATGGAGGTAGAATCCTTGAGAAAATAATCATATTCTACGAAATAATCACATTTCCTGCGAAATTCTGGAAGAGTCTGCGAGGTACCGGATGAGTTCGCAATTTTCTGAATGTGTCTGCAAGATTCTAAATGTATCTGCGAGTTTCTTAATAATCTTGCGAAATTATGAATAGTGATGCGAATAGTGTAAGTAAATAGTATCTTTATGAGCCGATGAATAGTTCTAGTTACGTCTTTGATGAATAGTCTTTGCGATATTGTAGATAATCCTCTTGAGAAACTCTGAATAGTATTTCTAAGAGATTCTAAATAGTACTTGATATCTCTCTTGCGATGAGCAAATCTTTCCTGCATTCTTAAAAGAAAATAGTTAAGTTTGAGATTATTCTATTGGTCTTATTTTGCCTTCCTAGTTAAAGGTCTTATTTTGCCAATTTTTCTTTTTGCGACAAAATCGTAGGACGTCTTTAAATTTGCATGTATTGACCCATTGATCTTGCCTTATCATTATTCCTTGATTGTATTGCGACAATATGACAAGTCTAAGTTCCCTCGCGAGATCAAAGCCTCATGACATTGCCGTCTTGCGATGAAATCGCAGGACGTCTTTACATTTTCATGTAAAAACCCATTGATCTCATCTTAACTTTTTCTCTTGTGGCTTGTTGCCCCTTTATAATTTACGTCACGCCACAATATGACAGGCCTAAATGTTCTTGCGATCATAAAGCCCCATGACATTGCCGTCTTAAGACACTTATCAGCTCCCTAATGGAGGGTGCCGCCCTTATCGCCCCCTGGTTGCCCCTTCAAGGAGGGAACATCGGCCATACAAGACTAGGTCCCCCCATCCAGATTTACCAACAACCAGTTTTTTTCGTAGCCTCTTGTCCTTTATGCCTATATGGCTTATAGTTACAAGACTGCACCCTAAGTGGTGTTTTCTTCAGGCCAAGTGCATCATAGCCAAGACTTACCAAGAATGGCAAGGGAGTTTCGTACGCCCCGGGCACTCTTGGCTCAACCGTGTACCTCGGCGCCTTGGTCATACTTTGTACTTATTGGAAGAGATTTTCGGTCGTCCAACCAGGGTATAACCTTATATAGTTGGAAATCCAAGATCTCTCTCCCAGATAGGTTTTCTTTAACCCCAACATCTGCATGACTCAGGTTCCAGCAGCGGTATAACCTTATCGCTGAATCATGTCAAGAGATACCCCCTTATATGACGCACTATTAGGTCTTACATTTTCCTCTTGCGAAATTTTATTCGCGAACTAGGGTGCACGCCATAAAGGTTCGTCCCATTCTTATGTCTCTGCGAAATTTTATTCGCCTTTCTTGCGATGATGCTCGCGTTTCTTCATTCTTTCATTTCTGTCAATTTCTTCTTTCATTTCTCATAATCATATTTGAAGTAAATATTCTTTAAAATCTTTTGAAATCTTAGAAATATTTTTTGAAATCTTGCGATTGTATCGCGTTGTTAAATCAAAAATCTTTTTCTGTAAAAGAAATATTCTAGAGAAATCTGTGAAATCTTGCGATTGTATCGCTCTTTGTAAATCTTAAATTTTGAAATTTTTGCGATAATTTCGTTTTCTGTAATCTTGGAAATCTTTGAAAATTTTGGAGATCTGTAAATATTTTGGGATGATTTCATTTTTTGTAATCTTTTGAAATTTTTGAAGTCTTGCAATTGTATCGTTGTTTGTCAATCAAATCAAAAAATCTTTGAAATATTTTGAAATCTTTGAAATTTTAGAAATCTTGCGATTATATCGCTTTTGGTAAATTAAATCAGATTTTTTGAAATCTTTTGAAATATTAAAAATCTTAGAAATGCTCTTTGAAATATTGCGATAGTATCGTTTTTTATAAATAAATCAAAAAAATTCATTTTCTGTAAGTAAAATATTCAAGGAAGTGGTACTTAGCTTTCTTGCGATTTTATGTTGCTGACGTCTCTCGCGAAGCATTTGATTTGCTTGTGAAATGAGAAGAAATGAGAAATGAATTCTTGATCTGCCTCTTGCACCATACCAATTGTTTTAACCCTTTCTTGCGAAATTAATTTGCGAAATTCTCGTCAACTTTCTTCATTCTTGGCGAGATAATCATCAACTCTTTTCTTTGTCTCGCAAAACAATTTCTGCAAGAAGGGAGATTCGAACCTAAGTCTTCTAGTTTGCATACTCCTTATCTGACCGTTTGGGCTACTTGTTGCTTGTGATAGAAAGGCCTAGTTCTGATATATTACTCCATTTCTTCGCTCCTTGAAGTTCAAAAATGAGTAAAAAGAAAAAGTATGCTTGGCGAGGGACTCGAACCTGCGATACTGGACTTATTAGCTTCGCTATTGACCATTTGTGCTAGCTTCTATTTGCGATAGAAGGTTATACTATCGTCATCTTACTATTATTATCCTCTCGTCAGGCAACTTTAGAAAAATCGTGAAAAAATATTGCTGCGGTGAGACTCGATCCCGCGATCTGCTGCTTGCATTCATGCCTCCCAACCAACTGTGTTAGTTCTCTTTCTTGCGAGATTTATCTGCGAAATAATCAAAGGTTGACTGGCGAGCTTCACATAACAAAAATAAACTTACGAGAAGCAAGAATTGATCCCGCGACCATGAACTCATTAACTTCGCAGATCACCAACTGTGTTGCCTCTTGCTTGCGAAATAATGAAACAATGTTGTGATATTATTCATTTTCTCACCCTCTGTAAAAAGAAGAAAATTATGCTCGCAGGAAAATTTGAACCTGTGACCACAAACTCACATATTGTTCTCTGGACCAACTGTTCAAGAACCTCTCTGCGAAGTTAATCGCAGAACTTTTTTCCTTATGCTTTTATTCGCCAATGAAAATGAGAAGAAAATGAAAAATATGTGTCTCTGCGAATTTGAACCCGTGACCTCTTGTTTGTTCTTTGAACCCTGAACCATCTGTTCTAGTATTTATTTGCGGCATCCTCGCATAACACTTATTTCTTGTTCTTTTATTTGTCCTTGGCATTTCATCAAAAATATGCAAAAATATCGCAGTTAAGAAGGATTGACCCTGCGACCTTAAACTTGTATGCTTCTGGACCAACTGTACTGTCTTCAACTTGTGAAAGAGTTGCGAGATTCTCGTTATTTATTCTTTTTAGTTGTCCTTTGTATAAGCTTTCTCTTTGGCCCTTTCTATTCTTTTTTCTAGCCATGCTATTTTATCTTTCTTTCTTGCGAGAGTTCATTCCCTGCGAGCAATCACCATGAGTAATGCAAGTTTTTATATCAACTTCAAAAAATTGAAAACAATGATAATCATCAATTTTATTCTATTTTGGAAATCGCATAACCTAGAAAGTACGATTTTTTTTTCTTTAAATATGAAATTAGAAAAGAGAAGAGATTTTGTCCTGTAGAATTATTTGTTGGTGTAACTTCTTTTGATTTCTTCGCGATTGTTGATGAAGTACTTGGTGAATAAATCATTAGTCTGCTTCTTTTTCCAATGTGTTGCCTTTATCCTTTGTGCTTTCTCCTCCGTTGGAATCTAAATTTTCTTTTAAAATGTTGGTGTTGATTCAATCCATTTATTTGCTGACGTTGTATGTTGATAAGTTGGTGGATGCATCTTATCGCAAATGAGAAATTTCACTGGATCTTTTGATTCCTTCATCTTTGACTTCAATCACAAAAATCATGTTCACATTAGTTGTTTATACGATCAAAATTATGATTCAATTCAAGGTTTATGGATGTAAATTTATGATCAAAACTCTTTTGAATTCAAAATATCAACTAAACAACAATTTTTGTGAAAAACAAAGTGTGATAGTTAAAAAATTAAAAATCTCCCAGATCCAGATTATTAAAATATGATTAAATAGATAAGAAAGAATTTGTCATGTTTAAACAATTAATTGATGCCGATTCATTTTATTTCATTCCTATAAAGATTTCTTCGAATCTGCTCATGCTTCCCAATATTTTCTGCTTCTCTTTCTCTGTAAACATTTCTCTTAAATTGTGTTGGTTGTTCTTCATTGTTCTTTCTTTGTATACATATTTTCCCCTGTATCTCATAAATCCAATTGAATTCATCATCAATCAATTGCTAATTTCTTTAGATCTTCTTCAATCCAACAAGCAAGTATTGTTTCTAGCGCCAAAATGTAGTCGCATGATTTCCCACAACACACCCCTTGTAATATCTTGATAATAATCTCTTGATCTAAACTAATTTGATATTAAAAGTATGATTAAAATTCTAAAAATTGTAAATAGACACACGGATTTTTACATGGTTCGATCAATTTGATCTACATTCATGATTCTTCACTATGATTGTTAAAATTTACATTTGATTTACATTGATAATCTCCATTAATGGAGTTCTAAATCTAGTTTTGGGGAAGAAGATGATAAAGAAAAATATATTTTCTCTCTCTAAAAATCTCTCTGCAAAATATTTCTCTCTCCTAAAATTGTATCTCTCCTCAAGACTCTCCCAACTCTTAAAAATACATCATCCTTTCCTGAATCTATTGGATCTCTATTTATAGGAAAGATGTAAGACCAGAATATCGCCACAATTATATTCACGAGAGATTAACGACACTTCTGCGAGCGTCACCGAAATCTCTCCAACAACACTTTGCGAGAGTCATAGAATAATACAAAGAATGACGTAATAGACAACGACAACATAAAACATGAGAAAGATGTGAAGATTTTATAGTTAGAGAGAATGCTCGCGAGCACAAGGAGGGAGCTCGCGAGAGCAAGGCAGGAAATGAAGATTTTGTGGTTATAAAAGAGTCTCGTGAGCACGATAGCAGATCTCACGAGCACGAAAAAAGAGTCTCGCGAGAACGATAGCAGATCTCGCGAGCACGATAGCAGAGCCTGCAAGGAGCATAGCAGAAATCCTAATAAATGGGAAAGATGAGTTGAATGTGAGCTATCACCCACTATGAAGATACCTATATAAAGAAAAGTGCAGGAGAGAGACAATTTTAGGAGAGAGAGATATTTTGCAGAGAGATTTTTAGAGAGAGAAAATGTATTTTTCTTTATCATCTTCTTCCCCAAAACTAGATTTAGAACTCCATTAATGGAGATTATCAATGTAAAATAAAATGTAAATTTTAACAATCATAGTGAAGAATCATGGATGTGGATCAAATTGATCGAACCATGTAAAAAAATCTTGGTGTCCATTTATAATTTTAGCAATTTTACTACTATTTCTATATGTAGATCTAGAAATTAATATCAAGATATGATAAGGGATGTGTTGTAGGATTTCCTGCAACTACACCATGATAAGCTTCTTTTGATTCCGTATTAGAATGTTCTGATTAGCAAGAATTATGGCCTGACCATCTAGAAGTTGGTTTATTTGCAATTGAAGATTCGCAAACTCGACCTTTGAATCGTTCTAAAAATGAGTTAAATCCTTGACAAAATTATCAATCCATGAGCTATGATCATTTCTTTCAAGCATCTTCTTTAGAACAAGCTCTTGAATTGATTCACGTTCCTGATTTCGTTCCTCCGTATCAAGACACACAATCTCTTGATATGTTGCAGAACTCTTCATAGCCGTTTAGGGAATAAAGAAACACAATATAGGAATATATATGCGTTCTTGAACAAGAGTAATAATCTCTAATTCAAACCCTAAGAGTTCACGGGAGGAGGTCACGAGCGTTTGCGGACTGCTAATCTCAAAACTCAAACTGAAATACTATACAACATACTTGAGTATTTCTCAATAATTTTCCTTGCATCTCTCAAGATAGAAACAAGGAAACAAATACCTAGAATCAGGTAATTGGTTGGAAACTAGTCCCATTGTGCTCGTCGAGACTGGTGCTGTATATATCATCTGTCAGTTTGACCTTTGTTATCCTTGCCTTTCTTTGGTTGTTTCTCATACCTGGAGGAAAAGACATAGCGTGTTTAACAAATCCATCAGATGGCTTTCTCTGAGGACTAAGTCTAGGACCTCTTGCAACTAGTTCAAGAGGATCAGAATAGATAGGCATCTATTTTCTAGGCTTAGATTTACCAGAAACATTCATATAAGTACAGGGAATGCTTTCCTTAGCAACACAAGAACTTATGCCAGAATGCACTTGAGCCCTGTGATGATTTCTAGAATAGAGATCATTTTTATGAGGTTTCTGGTTTCTTGTGGGCATACAATTCACTGCGTTAGTCGACTGACTATTTGTTCCATTGACAGTGAAGAGAAGAAAATTATGAAGCTTAGAAATTTGTTTCCTTCTTGCAAAACAATGGATAGCATAGTGATTCTGTTTCCCACAAAAGGTACAGGTTCGAGGAGGAGAATCAATAATTGGCACCTGTTTAAGCTCCCTAGCCATATGAGAAGATTGCAAGTTATGTAAACTTTTCTTGACACAATCTTCTTTTGGATAATACTTTGTCTTGTATAGAACATCACGAAATTTAGTTTGTACATAGGATTTTCTCCTTAATACAGAGTTTTCCTTTTCCAAGGATTCACACTATTCATGGTGTAGGATCAGAATATCGCAAGAAGGATGCATTTGCGAAGCATGGTTAACTACACCTTGCGAGTGTCGCAGGATGGTTTAAAAAATGACGTAACAGATGACGATATCAGAAACATGAGAAGTGTGTGAAGATTCTGCGATAATGAGAACGTTTGAGAAAATTGGCATTATAACCCTTGCGAGAATATCCTGATTCAGATCCGTAATTAAAGGATAACTTAGATGTCATCCACTATGTAATTTCCTATATAAAGAGTTGAACAAGTGTATGGGAGGAGAGAGATAAATTTTGAGAGTGTTGAGAAAGTTTTAAGGAGAGAGAAATTTAAGAGAGCGGTTGTATTCTTGATTTCTTCCATTTCTTTTAGTATTTCTGAGAATTAATCAATAAAAGTGTTGTTCTTAATCTTCAAATATGTGTTGATAATTGTGAATTCTTGTGAGGGGTGTAGTGTAGGAATTCCTGTAACTACATAATGGCGCTAGAAACAAGGATGTTTCTAAGCAAAGATTGAAATTGTGATTTGTAAGAATTTGAAGAAATTGGAGAAGATTTTTACGTGATTTACAGTAGTACATCAAAATTAAAAAAATGGCTAGAAGAAGAAATACATCAGAACAACCAACAACCGTAAGGAGGAGTAGAAGAATTGCATGTGAAGGGACAAATGAAATAGGAGAATCTTCAAGATTAAGAACAAGGAGCAATAGAACAAGGAATAATGGAGAAAATCAAGTTCAACAGCCAAATCAGCAAACACCGATACAAGATTGAACTATGGATTATGACAGAGTAAGCGTGCATACTTGGAGATCAGATTCAATGGAAGAAGCAGAAAACCGACAATTAAGAAATGGAAGGCGAGAGGGAAGAGATCAGGAGGCGGTTAAAGGATTATTTCATGGAGATAACGAAAATGAAGCAGTGGAGGCTCTAATACAAAGAATACAAGAGGAAAGGAGATTAGAGGCGGAAGAACACACAAATTTAACAAGACAAAATCACGAGTTAAGAATGGAGAATTTGAGATTACAAAGTAGGAGATCTATAAGTACTGCAAGATCAAGTCCAAGATCATTTAGAGAAGAAACAAGGCGAAATTCCCCTGTGAGAAATGCTGGTGAAAATATTCGAGAGGAAATGCAAAACCCAAATGAAGAGCAGCGTTGTAGACAAGAAGAGATGATTAATGATCAATACATTCCGCGAACTTAAGTGGTTATGTCTAAAAACGATGTTCGTGAACTTATCTAAATTATCTAAGGAATGCTATTGCAAATTGTGGATTTATAGTTCATGATTTGATTCGAGCGAATCACATCATTTTTGCTTCAATTGTGTCTTGTGTAGTATATAAGATCTCATAGCAATTGAACAACTCTCTAACTAGTTCATTTGAGTCATTTGGACAAGGTATGGTGAAGAAGAATATGGTTGATATGAAAGTTATCATTTGGCTAACCATTTGGTTGACTAATATTCAACCAACTATTGTACACGTTTGGGTACGGTTACACAAACCAAAAATCGTCAAGTATGTGTGTACAGCAAGCTAAGATTTTGACCTAACGGTTGAGAGATATTAGCTTGTATCTAATCAGGTTTTCATCTTACGATGAATGTTAAATGCTTTGTTAGCAAGCTAACATTGATTGCAAACCCTGATTTGAAAGACTATATAAGGAGAACTCTAGCCATTGGAAAAACTAATCCCCACACACCTTTATTGCGTGATACTAGTTTTCTCTAAGCTAGAGTCGATCTCCATTAACCCTTGAGTTTTCTCTCTAAATTCGGGTTAATGACTTAAAGACTTCATTGGGATTGTGAAGCCAGACCGATACTACTTTTCTTGTAGTTCTGTGATCTGATCTTGTTGTTTCTATCGTACAATTACAATTGTAATAATTGGCTTGAGATTTCTATCTCCGATATGCAAGATATAAAAGTAATCACAAACATCTTTGTCTCATCGTTTGTGATTCCATAATATATTTTTTCGCTGCGTCGATTAAGATTTAAGACTATTGTGAGGTGATTGATAAAACTGAGCTTGTAGTTGTAGGAAATCCTACAATACATCCCTCACAAGAATTCATAACAATCAACACATTTCTTAAGATCAATAACGATAATTTTTATTAATTGAATCTAAATTTTTTACAAGGAAATGAAATCAAAAATATAATACTGTTTTGGACTTTCTCTCTCCTCAAAACTTTCTCAACACTCCAAAATCTCTCTCTCTCTCTCTCTTGCGCATATTCAGTTCTTTATATAGGATATTACATAGTGGATGACAGCTAAGCTGACCTTTATTTTCGGAACTGGCTTGCGATATTCTCGCAAACATTCTAGTGTTAACTTCACAAACATTCTAAATTTCACAGGATCATCATACTTTATCGTTATTAAGCTGTCTTCATCTGTTATGTCATTTCTGAAATCATTCTGCAACGTCTTCGCAATGTTGTTGATGAAGATTTCGCAAGTGTGTTGTTGTTGCGATATTATGATCCTACATCTTGCCTCTTCTCATGTCTTCTCTGCGAAGGGGATAATGTCATGATAATTTGTACTTCAAAATGCCGCAGGTGTTTATTTTCCTATATTCTTATCCCGACAAGATTCCGTGCATTAAGTATGACCGCCTACACATGTCAAATACTCCTCTACTCACCGGCACGTTCATTGTCATCCAGTCATCATTTTTTTGTATATTTAAGGATAGATCTAGTAAAGGGATGATTTTCTTCTTTTACTTCTCCGTCTTTCTCATCTCTACGCTCTCTGTAAGTCCTCATCGTCTGCAATTTTCTTCTTTTGAAGATCCATCTGCTACTTCTTTCATGGTGTCATTAAGGTAGATATTCTTCTGATTTTGCTGAAACCGATCTTGTTTATTGAAGTTATCTTATCTGACTTTATTCGACTTTATGTAATTCCCATACTATTTCTGTTTCAGCAGAATCACCTCTAATACCAGATTTTTAGTCCAAAACCCTAATGCTCCCAAAGATTTGCAGCCCAAAGTCGCTGCAGGCAAAAGAAAGTTTGTGAATCACAAGGTAATAAGAAACACTTATTCTTTTAATAACAATATTGTTGCCGCTGTTTCTTATCTGATTGTGATTCGCAGGGTGATGGAGATGCCAACAAGCCTCCCAAGAAATCTCGCCATCTTAAGATCATTGAAACTTTTGTTCCATTTTCTTCACTTATTCCTTCAAAATCTCCTGTGATATCTTCGCAAACTGAATCCTTACTTCTTATTCGCGAAAATATTGCCTCAGATTTCACCCCTTCGACTGATCTTATAGTGGATGAAACCATTCTTATAAACCCTTCTGCGAATGAAACCACCTTTTCTCCTGTTATTAATGCTTCTCAAGTTGACTCCTCCTTAATCTTAACTATTAATCCTCCTCAAACCTCGCCTTCAAATGATACATCTATCACGAAGAATGATTCAATTCCTTTACTTTCTATCATCACCACTTCTTCATCTGAATCTCTTCCTTTTTGTAAAGAAACTGTGGAAGGAATAAATATTATTTTTAAAGTTTTATCTGATGTTCTGGATGATGTTAATAAGTTTCCCACTGATCCTATCAAGTATGACGTTTGCGAGATTTTGAGTAAATATTTTGGTTCTGATAGAACTGCTTCGCAAATAGCTCTGGAGAAAGAAGTCGAAGCCTTAAATAAGAATCTCCAAGTGATGACCTTAGAATGTAATTCCCATCTCCTAGAAAACCAAAAACTCCATAATGTTTCGTTAGATCGTGATAATCTTCGCAAGAAAAATAACGAACTAAAAGGTATAATTTTTCTTATCTTCGCCCTTAATGTAGTTGCAGGAAATCCTACACTACACCCTTGATAAGAATTCACGATATTTAATCACATAATTGTAGATTAAAAACAACACTTTATCATTTGATTTTCAGAAATGTTTACAAGAAATGGAAGAAATCAAGAATACAACCGCTCTCTTGAATTTTCTCTCTCTTCAAGGCTTTCTCAACACTCAAAAAATACATCCTCTCTTTTCTGAATCTACTGGGTCTCTTTATATAGGATAGTTACATAGTGGATGACAACTAATCTGTCCTTTAATTACGGATCTGAATCGCGATATTATCGCAGTAGTTATAATGTCCATTCTTGCAAGCGTCGTGACCATCGCAGGATAATCACGCTCTTCCCGTGTTTCTTCATTCGTCAGCTATTACGCCATTCTTCAAATCATTATGTGACACTCGTGAAGTGTTGTTGAAGAACTCGCGGTGATGTTCGCAGAAGTGTTGTTAATCTCGCAAGAGTAATATCATAGCGATATTCTGGTCCTACATCTTGCCTCTTCTCATATCTTTTCTGCGAAGAAGGAAATACTATGAGAATTAAAATGCCGCAGATATCTAGTTTTTCATCTCTTTTCTCCGACAAAACCATGTAAATTAGGTATGACCGCTTTTACGTGTCGAATGCTCCTCTTTTAACCGGTTAATCCTTTATTACCCGGTTACCCCTCTTCTGTCTATAAAAGAGATAACTTATTAAGAAATATTCTTTTTCTTTTACTTCTTCATCTTCTTCATCCCTTCTCTTCTATGTAAACTTTCCCATCTGCAATTTTTCTTCTTTCACAGGTTCATTTGCTACTGTTCTAATGGAGTCTCAAAGGTATATGTAGTTGCAGGATTTCCCACAACACACCCCTTGTAATATCTTGATAATATTTCTTGATCTAAACTAATTTGATATGGTTAAAATACTAAAATTGTAATTGGACACATAGATTTTTACATGGTTCGATCAATTTGATCTACATCCATGGTTCTTCACTATAATTGTTTAGATTTACATTTGATTTACATTGATAATCTCTATTAATGGAGTTCTAAATCTAGTTATGGGGAAGAAGATGATAAATAAAAATACATTTTCTCTCTCTAAAAATCTCTCTGCAAAATATATTTCTCTCTCCTCAAGACTTTCTCAACTCTAAAAAATACATCATCCTTTCCTGAATCTATTGGATCTCTATTTATAGGAAAATACATAATGGGTGACAGCTAAGCTGTCCTCTAATTTCGGATATCTCTCGCGATAATATCGCAGTAGCTATATTATTCCTTCTCGCACGCATCGTAACCATCGCCAGTCAATCATGTTCTTTTTGTGTTTCTTCAATCGTCAACTGTTATGTCATTATTTTGTGACACTTGCAAAGTGTTGTTGGAGAACTCGTTGGACGCTCATGAGAAATGTTGTTAATCTCGCCAGAATATTACTGTGGCGATATTCTGGTACTACATCTTGCCTCTTTTTTCTTGAATATTTCTTGAAAAGTAATCTTTAAGAAAAAACCTGTTGTTGTAATAGTCTTTGATTTTGATTGATGAAGGAACGAGCGAAAGAATACTAGACTTGAAAAGTACGTACTTTCCTCTATTATTTTGTAAAGTTCCATATCTTCGCTAAGTAAATAAGAAGTATTAACTCTTGAAGCGCTCGCGAAGTATGAAGTATCCTTGAAGAAATATAAGAAGTACTCAATCCTCGAAATATAAAGAAGTATCCGTCCTTTAATGAAAATCATAAGTATTGCCTCTGTTCACGCGAAATTATTACTTCATTTTTGGTGAAAATCCTTGTCCATTTTGGAAATGACTCTTTCCGAGAAGATAAAGAACATAAAATGTCTTCTTGGTAATCCATAGTTGCCTCTGTTCTTTATCTATGAAGGAAGAATCCTTGAGAAAATGTTAAATGAACGAATTGCCTCTGCCTCATTCTGCGAAATAATGACTTCTCCTATGAAATTATGAAATAGTCTGCGAGATACTGAATGAGTTTGCAATTTTGTGAATGTTTCTGCGAAATTATGAATAGTGATGAATAGTGTCGCGATGAATAGTACTGAATAGTGCCGCGATGAATAGTACTGCGTGATTGTAGACATTCCTCTCGAGAGACTCTGAATAATACTTCTGAGCAATCTTGAACAATACTTTTGAGAGACTCTGAATAGTATTTCTGAGAGGTTCTAAATAGTACTTGCTATCTCTCTTGCGATGAGCAAATCTTTCCTGCATTCTTAAAAGAAAATAATTAAGTTTGAGATTATTCTATTGGTCTTATTTTGCCAATTTTTCTTTTTGCGACAAAATCGCAGGACGTCTTTACATTTGCATGTATTGACCCATTGATCTTGCCTTATCCATTTTTCTTTGAATTTTCTGCGACCATATGACATGTCTAAATCCCCTTGCGAGAATAAAGTCCCATGACATTGCCGTCTTGCGATGAAATCGCAGGACGTCTTTACACTTTCATGTAAAAACCCATTGATCTCACCTTAACATTTCTCTTTTGGCTTGTTGCCTCTGTATAATTTACGTCACGCGACAATATGACAGGCCTAAATTTTCTTGCGATCATAAAGCCCCATGACATTACCGTCTTAAGACACTTATCATCTCCCTAATGGAGGGTGCCGCCCTTATCTCCCCCCTGGTTGCCCCTTCAAGGAGGGCACATCGGCCATACAAGACTAGCTCCTCCAATCCAGATTTACCAACAACCAGCTGTTTTCGCAACCTCTTGTCCTTTATGCCTATATGGCTTATAGTTACAAGACTGCCTTCAGGCCAAGTGCATCATAGCCAAGACTTACCAAGAATGGAAAGGGAGTTTCGTACGCCCTTGGCACCCTTGGATCAACCGTGTACCTCGGCGCCTTGGTCATACTTTGCACTTCTTGGAAGAGATTCTCGGTCGTCCAACCAGGGTATAACCATATATAGTTGGAAATCCAAGATCTCTCTCCCGGATAGGTTTTCTTTAACCCCAACATCTGCATGAATCAGGATCCAGCAGCGGTATAACCTTACCCCTGAATCATGTCAAGAGATACCCCCTCCTATGACGCGCTTTTAGGTCTTATATTTGCCTCTTACGAAATTTTATTCGTGAACTATGGTGCACGCCATAAAGGTTTGTCCCATTCTTTAATCTTTGTGAAATTTTATTCGAGTTTCTCGCGATATTCTCGCGTTTCTTCATTCTTTCATTTCTGTCAATTCGTTATATAATCTTGAATAATCTCGCGATTACACTCGCAGCTCTGATAAAAAATTATTTTGCTCATTTCTGTGAGTTCTTCTTTCATTTCTGTCATTTCTTCTTTCATTCTCATAACACTATATTTGAAGTAAATATTCTTTAAAATCTTTTGAAATCTTATAAATATTCTTTGAAATCTTTCGATTGTATCGCATTGTTAAATCGAAAATCTTTTTCTGTAAATGAAATATTCTAGAGAAATCCGTGAAATCTTGCGATTGTATCGCTCTTTGTAAATTTTAAAATTTTAAAATTTTTGAAATTTTTGCGATAATTTCGTTTTCTGTAATCTTGGAAATCTTTGAAAATTTTGGAGATCTGTATATTTTTTGGGATGATTTCATTTTTTGTAATCTTTTGAAATTTTTGAAATCTTGCGATTGTATTGCAAATAGAATATTTTTTGTAAATTAAATCAAAAATCTTAGAAATCTTAGAAATGTTAGAAATCTTGCGATTGCCTCGCTTAAATAAAAAAAATTATTTTTTGTAAGCAAAATATTCAAGGAAGTGGTACTTAGCTTTCATGCGATTTTCTGTTGCTGTCATCTCTTGCGAAGTAATCGATTTGCTTGCTAAATGAGAAGGAATGAGAAATGAAGTCTTGTGAAATTAACTCTTGATCTGCCTCTTGTATGATGTTGAGCCATACCAACTGTTCTAACCATTTCTTGCGAAATATGTCTACGAAATAATCTCCCATTTTATTCTTGCGAAATAATCAAAGATCTTACGAAGTAATGAAATACCAAATTCCTGCCTCTAACCAATCTTGGCGAATTCTCTTATGTGAAATAAATGTATCCTGTGGAAATTGGGCTTCACTTGCTTGCTACTCAATTGCCTGCGTGAAATAGCTTGGTGTACTTTAGCGGGCTTGGACAAACTGGGGTTGAAGAAGAAACATGTCTGCGAAGTATTCATTTATTCTGCGTCTATTCGCAAATTATTTATTCTGCGACCCTTTACTTGTATTCTTCGCTAGTTACCAATTTTGCTGGCTGCTGTTTTGTGAGAAAATGGGACCGAATCTTCCATTTAATCCTGAATTTCTGTCTTCATTCAATTCACGCAGAACTAAGTTAAATTCATGCAGAACTAGCTAGGCTTAATTCACGCCCACAGTAATCTTATCACATGTTTGTGCACTTGATTGTATTATATTATTATATCTTTGTTTATTGCCCATTCATAAAATTCCATGTGATGCATTTTGTCATTGGCGAATTAGCTAATGTATCTCATTGGATTCTGCGAGCATATCTCCACTACTATATTCCTCCCGCTGCTGTTCTTCATTGGTATCCTCTTAATCTGAAATTTGACTGGATTTATTATTTAAGTACTCTTATGTAGTAAACTTTGAATGAACTCTTTCTGTGCTAGCCTTCAGATTAAAAGCATCCATAGTTTTTTTTTTTCCGTTTCTTCATGCTGCGAGCTTGTGGAATTAATTCTCGCAAAAACATTAGCAGAGTAAGTTGGTGTTTTGATACACTTTCTTTAGCTAATAAATTAATAATTCTTTTGGTCTTCGCAAACTAAGTTGCTTCTTCTTCTTCTGCATAGTTACTCTTTTCCTCCCTTCTCCTTTGTACCTGCTAGTAAACTTCGCAATATTTCTTCGCAAGTTGGATTAAATTTTCAAGAAAAATGCACTTCACAAGAAGTGTTATCTTTGCAGGATCTCTTTTTTCTCCACTGCATATTTGCTTCACTAATTTTGAATGAGTGGGTATTAAAATATTCATTTTCGCCATCGTGTTTCTTCGCAAAAATACATTTGGCTGCGAAGTTGTGCATTGATTCTTTGCATCTCCATCTTTAGGTTTTTTCTTTTACTTTCTTTCACTGTGTTGTCAGTGTTTGCTTGAAGACGCAATTTCTCCATTTGCTAATTTCCTCTCAATTTTTTTAGATCCTACGAATTCTAACTCTCCCAGTAGCCAATTTCTTTGAATCTTCTTCAATCTGTCAAATAGCAGGTCCCTGTTTCTAGTGCCAAAATGTAGTTGCAGGATTTCCCACAACACACCCCTTGTAATATCTTGATAATATCTCTTGATCTAAACTAATTTGATATGGTTAAAATACTAAAATTGTAATTGGACACATATATTTTTACATGGTTCGATCAATTTGATCTACATCCATGGTTCTTCACTATAATTGTTTAGATTTACATTTGATTTACATTGATAATCTCCATTAATGGAGTTCTAAATCTAGTTATGGGGAAGAAGATGATAAATAAAAATACATTTTCTCTCTCTAAAAATCTCTCTGCAAAATATATTTCTCTCTCCTAAAATTGTCTCTCTCCTCAAGACTTTCTTAACTCTAAAAAATACATCATCCTTTCCTGAATCTATTGGATCTCTATTTATAGGAAACTACATAATGGGTGACAGCTAAGCTGTCCTCTAATTTTGGATATCTCTCGCGATAATATCGCAGTAGATATATTATTCCTTCTCGCAAGCATCGTAACCATCGCCAGTCAATCATGTTCTTTTTGTGTTTCTTCAATCCTCAACTGTTATGTCATTATTTTGTGACACTCGCAAAGTATTGTTGGGGAACTCGTTGTGACGCTAGAAGAAATATTGTTAATCTCGCCAGAATATTACTTTGGCGATATTTTGGTACTACAATATAAACATTCTCTTCTGTCATTATTAAATTCGATTCTGCTTGTCTAAACTATGTTTATCTATTTTATTTGATCTCTTCTATTTGATTTTTCATAATTCCCATACTGTGTCTTCTTTTCAGTGAAACTACTTCTAACGTGCAACCTGTATCTCAAAACCCTAATCTTCTCAAAAATTCGCAACAGAAACTGGCTGAAAAGAAGAGGAATCATGTGAATCATAAGGTAATAAGAAACACTTGTTTTCTTAATAACAATATTGTTGGCTCTGTTTCTTATCTAGTTTATTATACGCAGGATGATGAGAATGTTGTTGAACCTCGCAATCGATCTCGCAAGATTAAACCCATTGAATACAGAATTACTATTCCCTCATTATCTTCTTCAAAATCCACTCCTATAACATCGCAAATTTTGCCCCAACCTTTTGCTTGGGATGGTGTCACTCCCAATACTCCTGCCTCAATTAACCCTCTCATAAGTGAAACTCCCCATATTATTTCGAATGAAGTTCCTTCTTCTTCTACTATAGTCACTTCTCAAGTTGATTCATTTTCACTTCCAAATGTGACCTTTCCAGACACTCCCCCTCCTGATGGCACAAATAATTCAAACCTTCAACTCGCCATTGTTACCACTTCACCACCTACATCTCTCCTTCCTGTTAGAGAAGCTTCAATTGATGTAGATGTTGCCTTTAGAGTCTTATCTGACATTCTGGATGAAACTAGAAAATCCTCCATTAATCCTGTCAAGCGTTGCGTCTGCGAAGTTTTAAGCAAGTATTTTGGTTCTGAACAAACGGCTGCGAAGACATCTCTAAAAAACGAAATTGAAATTTCAAAAGAGAGTCTTCGGGTTAAGACTTCAGAATGCAATACTCTTCAGCACAAGCTTCGCAACTCTTTACTGAATTGCGAGAATCTTCGCAATCAGAATGAGGAACTAAAAGGTATACTTTTCCTTCTTTTATCTCTTGGTTTTTCTATTTTAGTAAATTCTCATTTTTTCTGTGCTTAATTCTCTTTTAAACCCTTGGTTTATATATTTAGTTGTAAATCGGACACGATTCTTGGAGAGATTCCGATTTGAGTCTATTGCTGAAGAAGCTCGTGCTGAGAAAGATTCTTGGATGGACCAATATAATAGATTAGATAACCTTTATTCATATTCTACCGACCAAATAGATAATCTTACCAATGAGAATAACCAACTAATATAAAGGCAAAGTCTGTTAAATAGCGAAGTTACTCGTCTTTCTTATTTGTTAACCCAAGCTAATTTGGCGATAGAAATTTTATCAGATGAGAATGAGACCTTATCTCAAGAAAAGAGCAGCTTCTCAAATAAGATAGCGATCTCCTCGCAGCATTTAAGTATTCTTCAGAAAATGTGTAACAATAAAAAACAATCTCTGTCTTCATTGAAATAAGAACTCAAAGAAGTAACTGAATCATCAATATCTGAGAAGGATAAACTCATACAGGGTAGGATATCTCTAAGTGTAAATGCTAGTAAACTCAAAGAACGTTTCTCCCGATTAAAAGAATCTCATTCCTTATTGGAGAAAGAAAATGCTTATCTCTTTTCTAAAGAAGAAAGTATAAAATCTCGCCTGAAGGGTATAGATTTGATGATGCCATGAACAAGTGGGAGAGTTGTGTCTTATCATTAATTCAAAACTTATCTTCGCAAAGAGAAGGTAGTCATTTTGACTTCCTTAATTGTTAACTTTTCTGTTATAATTTCCCTGCTATATTTTTGCAAGATCTTCATCTGAATGTTTTTCTGGCTTATCTATTTTTCTCGCAGAATCTGAGAAAAGTCTTCAAACCACCATTTCTGACTTGGCTGATAAACTGGCTTCAGTCCGCAAAGAAAATGGTGAACTTCTAGACAATTATGTCAAATCTCGCGATCATGCAGAAAGAATATATGACTATCTTGAATACTATAAGAACATGTAAATTAGGAATCGCGACAGAGGCTTCCTTCGCTAAGTTCATCTTAGTGCTGAAGTTCCCGTGAATGACATCTTAATATCCAATGCTCTCTCCCCTATCAGTCAATCCTCTGGAAGTAGATGATGATGAAATTCCTCTTCCCATGGCTAGTGATCTAGAGTATGTAAGTGATGAAGAAGATGTTTCTCAAGAAAATTCAGTGGATAAATAAAAATCTCCTCTTACTAAAGTAGCTACTGGCGATGGAACAACCGTTAATGAGTCATTAAGTGAGGAAGAAATTCAAGATGATCATGCGAAGAATGTTGGCGAGGCTAATAACTATGGCAAAGATAATGCTTGAATTTTGTTTTTGCTTTCTTTTAGTTCTCTTTCTTGCGAATGATGTAACCCCTTTCAATTTTAAAACTCATTTTGGAGCTTTGTTAAATTTCTGTCCTTCTCAATACTCTGCGAGAAAGATAATGATATTTTATTTATCAATTCCCATACTTGCCCCTCATTATCTTTCTTGGAATGAAGAAATATATCCTGCATCTTAGAAAAATGAAATAGTTAATGGGTAGGATTATTCTTGTGGTCTTATTTTGTCTTCCTAATTAAAGGTCTTATTTTGCCATGTTTCTTTCTGCGACAAAATCGTAGGACATACTTACATTCGCATGTAGAGACCCATTGATCTTTCCTTATCTCTTGTATTTTATTAATTCTCTGTGACTATATGATAGGCCTAAGTTCCCTTGCGAGAACAAAGCCCCATGACATAGCCGTCTTGCGATGAAATCGCAGGACGTCTTTACATTTTCATGTAAAAACCCATTGATCTCATCTTAACTTTTTTTTTATGGATTGTTTCCTCTGTATTTGTCACGCGACAATATGATAGGCCTAAATGTTCTTGCGAACATAAATCTCCATGACATTGCCGTCTTAAGACAATTATCAGCTCCCTAATGGAGGGTGCCGCCCTTACTCCCCCTGGTTTCCCCTTCAAGGAGGGCACATCGGCCATACAAGACTAGCTCCTCCCATCCGCTCTTAACAACAACTAGTTGTTTTCGCAGCCTCTTATCCTTTATGACTATATGGCTTATAGTTACTGTAGGACCAGAATATCGCTACATCTATTTTCTGCGAGATTAACAACACTTCATAGTGAGCATTACCGCAAGATTTTATATCAACATTTCACGAGTGTCACAAAAGCCTTCAAAAGAGAGACGTAATACCTAACGATTGAAGAAAACTTGATAGAAGCATGTTAGTTCTGCGACGGTTATAAAACTTGCGAGATTTAACATTGTAACTATCGCGATACAATCGCAGAATCAACCCGAAATAAGAGGAAAACTTAGTTGTCATCCACTATGTAACCACCCTATAAATATAAATCCAATGTGTCCAGAAAATGATGATGTATTTTTGAGAGTTAAGAAAGTCTTGAGGAGAGAGAAAATTCAAGAGAATAGTTGTAATCTTGAATTCTCTCATTTCTGTAAACATTTCTGAAACCAAAATAATAAAAATGTCATTTTTCATCAGCAAAATCTTAACAAGGGTGTAGTGTGGGAAATCCTGCAACTACATTTTGGCGCCCGAAACAGGGAGAATCAAGTTAAGAAATCTCTAATTACAATTTGAAGATTTGAAGAAATCATTAGAGTTGAAGAAATGGCTAGAAGAAGAAGAAATACATCAGAACCACCAACAACTGTGAGGAGAAGTAAAATACTTGCAGGAGAAGAAACAAATGAATTAGGAGATTCTTCAAGGATAAGAAAAAGAAGAAATAGAACAAGGATTGAAGGATAAGATCAAATCCCACAACCTAATCAACAAACACCGATCCAAAATAAAAATGTGGATTATGATAGAGTGAGTGTGCATACTTGGAGATCGGACTCGATGGAAGATGTAGAAGATAAACAATTAAGAGACGGAAGAAGAGAAGAAAGAAAACAATGAATAGTTGAAGGATTAATTCATGGAGGAGATGAAAATGAAACAACAAATGATCCAAGACAAAGAATACAAGAGGAAAGAAGATTAGAAGCGGAAAAGCGTGCAAATTTAACAAGACAAAATCACGAGTTGAGAATGGAGAATTTGAGATTACAAAATAGAAGATCAAGAAGTACTGTAAGATCGAATTCAAGATCAGTAAGGGAAGAATTAAGGCCAAATTCCCCAGTAAGAAATTCTAGAGGAAATATCCAAGAAGAAATGCAAAATCTAAATGAAGAGCAACGTCATAGAGAAGAAGAGGTAGTAGAAAATCGACATGATCCGCGTGGTGAAAATTTAGATAATAGACTTAACAACAAAAATCAAGAGGGAAGAGACAACCAAAATGATGAAGATAATCCAGAACAAGGTAGGAGGATATTACATGGGCGAGAGATTCAGAGAAATCGAAGAATAATTGAAGAAGAAATTGAGAGACATTATGCTGAACAAGCACGACTAGCTCGCGAGAGAGAAAGATTGAGGGCAGAAGTAGAAGAACAAGAATTTCAAGAGGCATTACGACAAAATAACCATGAAAATCAAGAAAGGAGACGGACGCAAAATCGCCATAATAATAATATTCAGGAAGAGTATGATAGAATACAAAGGAGAATAGAAAGACAGCGAAGAGAAATGAAGAGAAATGAAGAAATTCGCAGAGAAGAAAATAGACAGTATAATCAGTTGCGATGGCAAGAAGAATCTGAAGCAGAAGATCGCAGAAGAAGAAATATGGATGTAGATGAAGATATACAAAATCTCGAAAGACAAGAAGTACATGAACGCAGAATAAGGGAAGCAGCATTAAAAAGACCAATGGAACCAAATTCAATTGCGAATGAGCAAATTTTAAGAGAGTTAGCAGAGATGAGGGGAATAATAAATAACAGAAAAGAAGGAGGTAGAAGGTAACTTGATGAAGCTATTGAAGAAGCTGAGAGAACTCCATTTACTCAAGAAGTACAGTTAAGAAGAATACCTCCAAAGTGAAACTTACCAGCATTAACCAGCATTTTTGATGGAACTACCTATGCTGTACAACATGTTAAGGCTTATGTTAGGTGTATGATGCAATGGGAGAATCATGATGATGTATTGTGTAAATATTTTGCATCTAGCTTAATTTGCGAGGCACTAAAATGGTTTGAGGGATTGCCAAAAATACCATAACTTCTTTTGATAATTTACAAGCTACATTTATGGGAGCATATAAAAGCAACAATTCATCACGGCCAGGTATTGAAGATGTATTTGGGTTAAAACAGAGGGTTGGCGAGAGTCTGAAACATTTAACCATAAGATAAAAGACAATGTGCAGTGAGATGGCAGGGAGAGTTGACGAGAGATATTGTAGTACCAGAATATCGCTACAACACTATTCTTGCGATATTAACAACATTTCTACAAGCGTCACTGACAATTCTTCAACGACATTTCACGAGCGTTACAGAACAACTAAAAGAAACTGACGAGGGAAGAAGTAAAAGAAGAATAAGACTGATCCTGCGATGATCATTATGCTTGCGATAGAGAAATATTGTAACGATCGCGATAAGATCGAAGAATAGATCCGAAATAGGAGGAAAACTTAGCTGTCATCCATTATGTAAATCCCTATATAAAGGGCACGATAGATCCAGAAGATGATGATGCATTTTTGAGAGCTGAGAGAATTTTGAGGAGAGAGAAACTCCAGAAAAAAGTTGTACTTCTGAGTTTTAATATTTCTTGTAAATCTTCCTGAAGGTGAATTAATAAAAGTGTTGTTGTTCGTTCACAATTATGACTTAGTTTTCATAGATTCTTGACAAGGGTGTAGCGTAGGAAATCCTGCAACTACATTTTGACGCCCGAAACAGGGAGAATCAAGCTAAAAAATCTATAATTACAACTTGAAAATTTGAAAAAATTGTTAGAATTGGAGAAATGGCTAGAAGGAGAAGAAATACATCATAACCACCAACAACTGTGAGGAGGAGTAAAAGACTTGCAGGTGAAGGAACAGGTGAATTAGAAGAATCTTTAAGAATAAGATCAGGAAGAAACAGAACAAGAAATGAAGCAGAAAATTCAAATCAACAGCCAAATCAACAAGCACAATCGCAAAATAGGGATGTGGATTATGATAGAGTGAGCGTACACACTTGGAGGTCAGATTCAATGGAAGAAGCAGAAAATCGATAGTTAAGAAATGGAGAAGAAGGAGAAAGAAATCAAAGAATGTCTAGAGAATTAGTTCATGTGGGGCGAGAAAAAGGGACAATAGATGATCTGAGGCAAAGAACACAGGAAGAAAGGAGATTAGAGGCGGAGGAACGTGCGAATCTAACAAGACAAAATCATGAGCTAAGGATGGAGAATTTGAGGTTACAAAGAAGGAGATCAAGAAGTACTGTAAGATCAAATTCAAGATCATTCAGGGAAGAACCAAGGCGAAATTCCCCAATGAGAAATGTTAGAGAAGAAGTACAAAATTTAAATGGAGAACAACGTCATAGAGAAGGAGAGATAATTGGCGATCGTTATAATCTGCGTGACAATAGAAATCAAGAGGGAAGAAACAACCAAATTGAAGAAGAGAATTCAGAGGAAGGTAGGAGGATATTGCATGAGCGATAGAATCAAAGGAATCAAAGAATAATTGAAGAAGAAATTGAAAGATACTATACTGAACAAGCGCGCCTGGCTTGCGAGAGAGAAAGATTAAGAGCAGAAGTAGAAGAGCAAGAATTTCGAGAGGCAGTACGACAAAATAACCATGAAAATCGAGAAATAAGACGTACACAAAATCGCTATAATGATAATATTCAAGAGGATTATGATAGGATACAAAGGAGAATAGAGAGACAGCGAAGAGAAATGAGAAGAAATGAAGAAATTCGCAGAGAAGAAAATAGGCAACTGCGATTTCAAGAGGATGGTGAAAGAGAAAATCGCAGAGAAAGACAGGATGATGATGAAGACGGAGATACGCAAAATCTCGCAAGACAAGAAAGACAAGAACGCAGAAGAAGGGAAGCTGCATTAAAAAGTCCAATGGAACAAAACTCAGCTGAGAATGAGCAAATTTTAAGAGAGTTAGTAGAAATGCGAGGAATGATAAGCAATAGAAGAGAAGGAGGTAGAATGCAACTTGATGAAGCTATTGAAGAAGCTACGAGGACTCCATTTACTCAAGAAGTACAATTAAGAGGAATGCCTCCAAAATGAAATTTACCAGCATTAACCAGCATTTTTGATGGGACTACTTATGTTGTTCAACACGTAAAAGCTTATGTTAGATGTATGCTACATTCGGAGAATCATGATGCTGTGTTATGCAAGTATTTTGCATCTAGCTTAACTGGCGAGGCGTTGAAATGCTTTGAGGGGTTACCAAAAAATACTATAACTTCTTTTGATCATTTACAAGCTACATTCTTAGGAGCGTACATCAGCAATAATTCATCGTGGCCGGGCATTAAAGATGTGTTTGGGATAAAACAGAGAGTTGGCGAGAGTCTGAAGCACTTAACTATAAGATAAAAATCAATGTGCAGCGAAATGGCTGGAAGAGTGGATGAAAGATATCTGATCTTATCCTTCATTAATGCAATGTTCGCGACTAATTTACTGTACATTCAGATTTTCAGAATCAAAAATACAATCACCATGGAAGAACTGCGAGAGCTGCAGGAAGAATACATTGTTTTGGAGGAGAAACAAAATGAGATGGAATCATACCCAATTGTGAACACCAGCTCGCTGGCGGCAAATGGAAGTTTTCTCCCTAAAATGATAAATAATGTAGCGAGCACCTCGCAACCACAACAGGAGAAAGTGGTCATTGATAACCAACAAAAATTAGTAGCGATGGGCAGTCGAGATCAGGAAGAATATGAAAGGGAGAAGAATTATTATAATCGCGGTGGTAATAATAAGATTTAAAGACTCGATCAACCTCAAGAAACTTATGGTGGACAAAGGCAGAATAATTTTAAAGGACAAGGTATTCAGAGGATAATCTGGGAAGAAATTAAGATGCCTGCTCTCAATACTAGCATAAAAAAGATTTGGGAAGCTATCATTTTAATGGAAAATATACCCTCTCCGTGGAACATGGGAAAAGAACCCCATCTAAACAATCTAAGTCAAGAATTCTGTCCTTATCATCATTTTCATGGTCACTCAGTAAACGATTGTAGGAATGTGAAGAGAATAATTTTGAGGATGATTGATCAGGGAAAGTTAAATCATTTTCTAGTAGGACACCCACAATCTCAGCAATTACCGCCAGCACCAGAAACTCGCAGAGTGAATGCTGTAAAAGGAGCAGAAACATTCATAATAGAAGTTGGAACCAAAGCAAAGAATTTGGTTTGTAATTATATTGTACATTCACGCAGAACTATAGAGGACTTCCATGACAATATTTTAAGCAGGGTCTTCGCGAGAGACACAGATGGAAGAGAGATATTGAATATCGCGAGATCCTCGCCATTAGAGGAGTGGCAGAAGCAAACTCTATCTTTCACTGTGCAAGATGTACCTGAGGTTGGCGAGCAGCACGATAATCCACTGGTCGTACGATTAGAGATTAATCCAAAACAAATGCAAGAAGAAGATGAAGAGAATGATAGTAAAGTTGAAGATTCTTGGGCCATCAACAGAGTCTTAATAGACACAGGGAGTTCGGTTGATATCTTATTTTATCATACCTTTAAAACCATGGGTGGAAAAGACGAAGATCTAATTTCATCAACATACAAAATCTATGGTTTTAATGGCACATCTAACAAACCAAAGGGGGAAATTGAAATGCAGATACCGTTAAAAGGAATATCTTCAAAAATCTTATTCTGCGTTGTGGACATCGAATCACCTTACAATGCCTTGATATGACAACCTTGGTTACATGGGATATTAGATGTTGCCTCCACTTATCACCAATGTATCAAATTTCCTCATCCAAAAGGTGTTGGAGTTATTAAAGGAGACTGGGGAGAAAGCAAGAAATGTTATGAAATCGATATGAAGTTTTGAGAAGAAAGAGCTGAGAAGAATAGCAATTGGAAGTGCAAAATCAAGCAACGACAGAAATGTGAAAGGTTAATGATTGATGCAATAGAACGAAAAGAGGATGTGAAAGCTGATGGCGAGCATCTCGCAGAAAAAGAGACAATAGCAAAACGCAGCAGAAAAGCAGAATCAGAAAATAGTAAGTATAGAGGTAAAATGATGAACCTAAGAGAACTCCACGAATAATTTGTTTGAAAAATATGTAATTGAACAAAATATTCTGCTTGAAAGAATCGCAAAAACTTTACCAAAATGATCAAAGTTATGAAATCCTATCAGAGTTACAATACTTGCGAGAAACGCGAATAAAATTTCGTAGAGATTAAAATAGTGGGACGAACCTTTATGGCATGCACCCTAGTTCGCGAATAAAATTTCGTAAGAGGCAAATTTAAGACCTAATAGTGTGTTATAAAGGGGGTATCTCTTGACATGACTCAGCGATAAGGTTATACCGCTGCTGGAACCTGAGTCATGCAGACGATGGGGTTAAAGAAAACCTATCCGGGAGAGAGATCTTGGATTTCTAACTATATATGGTTATACCCTGGTTGGACGACTGAGAGTCTCTTCCAAGAAGTGCAATGTATGACCAAGGCGCCGAGGTACACGGTTGATCCAAGGGTGCCCGGAGCATACGAAACTCTCTTGCCATCCTTGGTAAGTCTAGGCTACAATGCACTTGGCCTGAAGAAAACTCCACTTAGGGTGAAGTCTTGTAACTATAAGCCATATAGGCATAAATGACAAGAGGCTGCGAAAACAGCTGGTTGTTGGTAAATCTGGATGGGAGGAGCTAGTCTTGTATGGCCGATGTGCCCTCCTTGAAGGGGAAACCATGGGGAAGATAAGGGCGGCACCCTCCATTAGGGATATGATAAGTGTCTTAAGACGACAATGTCATGGGGCTTTATGATCGCAAGAAAATTTATGCCTGTCATATTGTCGCGTGACGTAAATGATGCAGAGGCAACAAGCCACGAGAAAAATGTTAAGATGAGATCAATGGGTTTTTACATGAAAGTGTAAAGACGTCCTGCGATTTCATCGCAAGACGATAATGTCACGAGGCTTTGATCTTGCGAGAGAACTTAGACTTGTCATATTATCGCAATATAATCAAAGAAGAAAGTTAAGGCAAGATCAATGGGTCAATACATGCAAATGTAAAGACGTCCTGCGATTTTGTCGCAGAAAGAAGAAGCGTGGAAAAATAAGACCTTTAATTAGGAAGGCACAATAAGACCACAAGATTACTGCGATAATACTCGCAGATGTTATAAGAATTACGATTTCGCGCAACTATTATTTGACGGTAAGATCACCAATATTAAGGTAAATTTTGATTTTTATTTAATTTTTAATCAATTTTTATATTGCAGATGAATAATAGAGGCAAGTATGGGAATGCATGAGAACGATGAAATTATTATTCATCTATCATATAAAAATTGCATAGATACAAGCACACAGATAATTAAAAGAATAATAGTTATATTGATTGATTAACTTGCAGAAAAAGAACTATTTTCTGATTCTTACAGGTAAAAACAAAAGATGCAAAAGAAATTTACAAATTAATGGCAATATTACAGAAAAAGGAGAAAGAAAAAGAAGAACTAGTTAGATCCATCGCGATCCTCCTTATCAGACTTCTCTTCATCGCCAGATTCTTCCCCTTTATCATTATCATCATTATTTTCTTCTCCACCAGACTTTTCACCTTCGTCATCATTATCATTTTCATCCTCATCAGAATTTTCAGCCTCACTATCAGAGATGTCAAGACTTGAAATTACTGCGGGTACTTCTTTCGCAAGATCAGGGTATACAGAAGGAGAAATTCCATGGTCATCGCAGACCAATTTAACAGAATCATTGCGAACGACAATGAGAGATCTATTGAAGTTCGCGGTGGTGATGCAAAACTGCTTCTTCTTTAGTTGCAGGATTTCCCACACTACACCCTTGTCAAGAATCTATGAAAACTAAGTCATAATTGTGGATGAACAACAACACTTTTATTAATTCACTTTCAGGAAGATTTACAAGAAAGATCAGAACTCAGAAATACAACTTTCTTTCTGGAGTTTCTCTCTCCTTAAAATTCTCTCAGCTCTCAAAAATACATCATCCTTTTCTGGATCTATCGTCCCCTTTATATAGGAATTTACATAGTGGAAGACAGCTAAGATTTCCCCCTAATTCGGATCTTCTTTGCGATCTCATCGCCATAACTTCAGTCTTCACCATCGCCAACTTTATAACCATCGTGAAGGAGACTTATTCTTCATATGTCTTTAATCGTTAATCGTTATATCACTCTTTTGTGACACTCGCCAAATGTTGTTGAAGAATCTTGCGACAATCTCGTCAAAGTGTCGTTAATACTTGTAGAAACGTTTGGGATTCTTGCAGAAATGCTGTTAATATCGCGGGAATAGCGTTGTAGCGATATTCTGGTACTACATGTTGCCTCTTCTTGTAGTTGTGGATTATCTCACAACTACACCCTCATAAGAATCCATTAAAATGATTCCTAAATCTAATTAATTTGATATGAAACTAAGAATTTAAATACTAAGATTGTAAAGGAGACACAAAGATTTTTACGTGGTTCGATCAATGTGAACTACATCCACGGTGCTTCACTAGTGATTGTATATCATTACATGATTTTACAATTGAGACTCCATTAATGAATATTTGGAGCTCTAGAATTTTGGGGAAGAAGATGATAAAGAAAATAAATCCCTCTCTAAAAATTTCTCTCTTCTCCTAAAATTATCCCCTCTCTCAAAATGTGTCTCCCCTTTCCTCTCATGCCTAAATGGCTATTTATATGATCTTACAAAATATGACAGTTGTGTTGTCCCGCCATTTAGGATTTGAGAATTATCTTGCGAACCTTCGTAACTTCACTTTGCGAATTTCTTTTGGTTTCCTCGTGATTTCCTTTGCTCGCAAAATATTCTTTGCTCGCAAGATGTCTTTTCTTTCCACAATTTCGTAAGTTATCATTTGTTGTGATATTCCGCTCCTACATCTTGCCTTTTTTTTCTTGAATATTGCTTGAAGAGCGATCTTTTAAGAAAAAATCCGTTATTGTAGTAGTCTCTGATCTTTGTTGATGAAGGAACGAGCAAAAGAATACTAGTCTTGAAAAGTATATACTTGCCTCTATTCTTTTGCGAAGTTCTGAAGCTTTTAAGAAGTAATTAGAAGTATCATCTTGCGAAGTATGAAGTGTGTGAAGTACCCTTAAATAAGTATGAAGTATAAGAAATAAAAATATCCTTGAAGAAGTATAAGAAGTACTCAATCCTCGAAATATATAAGAAGTATGAAGTATCCTTAAGAAGTATAAGAAGTATTTAATCTTCGAAGTATATAAGAAGTATGAAATATCCTTGATGAGGGTGATAAATATTGCCTCTGTTCATGTGAAATTATTATTCCATTTTTGGTGAGGATTCTTCCTGAGAAGATAAAGAACATAAAATATTTTCTTGGGTATCCATAGTTGCCTCTGTTCTTTATCTATGAAGGAAAATCCTTGATAAAATGTTGAATAATTAAATTGCGTCTCTATTCTTATGTTGCCTCTGCCTCAAGTGGTAACCCTACTAACTTCTGAATTTTTCTGCAAATTTCTGAATTTTTCTGTGAATTTCTGGGGTTTTCTGCGAATTTCTAAACTTCTGAATAATGCTGCGAATAGTGCTGCGAATATAGTGTTGCGAATTTAGTGTTGCGAACTATGAATAGTCCTGCGAATTATGAATGTTTCTGCGAAGTTTCGCGGTATTATCCTGTAAAATTTTGTAAAATACTTGTGCGCATATAATGTTTATGTAATGATTATGTTATGAAATGTGTATGCGATGCTTATGCCATGAAATGCTTATGCAATGCTTTTATGATGCGAATATGATGCTTGAATGATGCGAGTATGATGCTTGTATGATGCGAATACTTATCTATTGCAATGTATATTTCAAGTTTCTGTTACTTAGCTCATTTTGCCATAGTAAAATTGATATATCTTTGAGTTTCCTCCATTCATATAAGCATCTTCGCAAGTTTACTTGTGTATTTTCGTGAATGAAATCGCCTCTTCTGGTATGACTTCGTGATATATATTCTTGTAAAAATTCTTCAATGATATTGATGGAATTGTCTTCTTTGATATATATTGTCTTCAAAATTCTTCAATGATCTTGATGGAATTGTCTTCTTTGATATATATTCTCTTCAAAGTTCTTCAATGATCTTGATGGAATTGTATTCTTTGTTAGGACTTCATGATATATATTCTTGTAAAACTTCTTTAATGATATTGATGGAATAAATTTCATGAATTGCTGTGGTCTTATCATGCCTTCCTAAGTAAAGGTCTTATTTTTCCACCTCTTTTGTAGTAAATTTTTGTATTTGCGATAATATGACAAGTCTGAACATTCTTGCGAACATACAACCTCGTGACATTATCGTCTTGCGATGAAATCCCAGGACATTTTTACACTTTCATGTAATAACCCATTGATCTCATCTTAACTTCTTTTTTTCATTCTGCGAGTTCTTTTTGTATGTTTTCCTTCTTTTTTTTTTTTTTTTTTTTTTTTTTTAGAATGCTCGCAGAACTTCATTTGTTGCACAAATATGACAATCCTTTATGTTTTCGCAAACAAGAAGCCTCGTGACATTTGCGTCTTATAGCACGTATCAGCTCCCTAATGGAGGGTGCTACCCTTTATCTTCCCCCTGGTTGCCCCTTCAAGGAAGCGTACATCGACCATACAAGGTTAGCTCTTCCCATCCGGTTCTGCCAACAACCAGACTTTTGATCGCAACCTCTTATCCTTTTTTCCTATAGGGCTTATAGTTACGAGGTTGCACCCTATGGGGTATCTTTGGGCCAAGTGCATCATTTGCCAAGACTTATCAAAAATGGCAGATGTGGTTCAACCTCACCCGGCACTCTTGACTCAACCGTGTACCTCGGCGCCTTGATCGTTTTCTGTACTTCTTGGGAAAGACAGTATGCCTTAGTCGCCCAACCTAAATCCTCTTACACCGCATTTTATATTGCGTAATGTCGCTAGATTAGGTAAGAATCCAAGGTGTCTAACCCGGATAGGTACCCCATTATTGGGTTGTACCCCTAAAATTTTACCATGTACTAAGGGTCCTTGGTGGTGTTCCGGTTACCCTTAGCCACGTTTATAGGTACCCCATTAAATGACGTACTTTAGGACTTTGCCTCTTACGAAATATAGCTTCGCGAACAAGGGTGTACGCCACAAAGGTTTGCCTGTATAAAATTTTCTGCGGCTCTCTTTCTTTTTTGGAGGCTGATCACAGATTGCGGTCTTTTATTCGCAAATTAATGAAAGTTTAATCGCAATTGATTTTTGGCGGTATTTTTTCGCCTTTTTAAAAATTCATCGTAAATTTTTCATGTATATAAAATGTTGAATGTTTTCATGAAATGTTTAGTATAAGAAGTATGAGAAGTATCCATATCACATCTTTAAATCAAAACTATTCTATAGAAATATAGGAATTGAATTTTCTCTGTTTTTTGCAATCTTGAAATCTTTGAAAAATTTTGAGATCTTTTAATTTTTGCGATGAAGTAATTTTAGAATCTTGCGATTGTGTCGCTTTTTACCAATCTAAAAAATCTTTAAAATGTTTTGGAATCTTTGAAATTGTAGAAATTTTGCGAGTATATAATTTCAAAAATCTTTTATCTTCCGTAAATAAAGTATTAAAGGAAATGGTACCTACCTTTTTACGGCTTTTTGTTGTCTTTTGCGAAGTATATGACTTGCCATTTCTTGCGAAATAATCTTCCACTCTCTTCTTGCGAAATATCCAAAAATCTTGCGAAGTAAACGAACATCTGCGAAGTATTCATGTTGCGAAGATTCGTAAGGTAATTGCGAACATTTGCGAGATATTTTCTTATTCGTAAGTAATAATTTGATCATGCTGTAATATTGATTTTCCATCTGCGTCTTCCCGTAATGAATAATGTTGCCTGCGTTAAAGAAATATGGTGATGGACTGTATTGAAAATTGAGAGATATTTCCTTCATTTTATCTCCGCATGAAAATATTTCTCTGGATAAATCAAATTCTCATAAGAACGTAAATTGGTTTTAGATAATTTTCTTAAACTTCATTTAGAAATTCCAAGGCTCAAATAATTAAAGATATAACTAGAGAAGTAAGGGAGAAATTTTCTCTTTTTCAGCTAGTGGAGTTCATAATGTTGTTTCGTTGCTGAGTTGAGTTCGTTCTTGTTGATTAAATTCCATTTCTTTGCGTTTACAGGTTCTATATTTTTGTTTGTCAAGGTTCTACATTGACAGCTGCCTAACGTCATAGTACTCAAGAATGATGAAATGCAGCTAACTGTTTCAAGTTGATATTTCGCAGAACTATCCTTCGTAAAAACATATCCCTTTTCTTCGCAGAATAGTGTTGCTTCTTCGCAAGAGTTCTTTGACACATAAGCTACTACATCATAGACTATATTCTTCATCGGTTTTTTTGATAGTTGTTCTCATTCGTGCCTGGGTGATATACCATAAACAATTTATTGTTCTTCCTTCGCATAAACTGGTGATGATGATCAATAACTTGCGAAGTAAAGGTTCACAAAATAAACGTCTTTTGCCTTTGGTTGGTCCCAGTAAACTTTTCCTTTCTCTTCTGCTTATTCTACTTCTTTTCATTCGTGTAGCATTTGGTCTCTGAATTCAGCTATTCATTCTACTTCTTCGTAAACAACAAATTCTACTGATTTGTAGATAAACTCATTCTATCCAGCAACGCCTACCATTGGACATTCAGGCATGATACGACCATTCATTAAGAGCATTTTTGTGCCTGGCATTTTTCCGCTCACAACCACCCTTTTACTTTGAAAAAACATTTTAGTTCGTAACTATGACCTTCGCAAATGTTTACAAATGATAACTTACGAATGTTCACAGCAATACTACAAATGTTCGTAACTCTGACCTGCTCACAACCACCCAGTAACTTACGAATGTTCGTAACTCTGACCTGCTCACAACCACCCAGTAACTCTGACGGATGTTCGTAGCAAAAATACTTTAGGATCTTGCAGCATCAGTCAGTTCTGTCCGCGTCTCAGAAACCCGAGTATCAATCAACAGTGAGTTGAGTTGAACGGCCTTTGATATTAGTTCTTTTACTTGTAGTTTTGTTAGTTTTGCACTAAATCCTGTGAGTTGATCAAATAATTTGTTGATCTTTATTGTAATATCTTTTTTATTGGTTGGTGAAGTGAGTCGTTGGTTGTCCTTCACTGCATTTAGGAACGAACTTCGTATTTCTGGAATAGAGAGGTTGGCCGGGCTGGTGATGGAGTGTCTGGATATCACAAGTTAACCATACTTCGCAATTTGATATTTCTGAAAATGACTCCCTTTCGTTTGCCAAAATTTGAAGTAAGATAGTTCATTGGTTCTCTTGGTTCTTTCCTAAGTTGATTCGCTTTGAGAAGTCTAACTTCATTGGAACTGGAAGTTCATACTTCGCCACTCCATAGTCATTCATTTCTCCAGTTAATGTTCCTTATATATCATGTTGCTCATAACCCATTCATGACGAGATAAATTTGAGTGTTACTCATAACCCATCCATGACGAGATAAATTTGAGTGTAAATTTGAGTATACATTTGAGTATAAATTTGAGTAGTATACTCCAAGTAGCTAACTGGATGAGTGGACTTCGTATACTCCAAGTAGTATATATTCTCAAAATACCATTTGGTGGGACTTCGTAATTTCCTGCGAATATTCTCAAAACACCATCTTCGTAATTATACTCCATCTATCCCTTCCGGTATACCCTCTCGCAAATTGGCTTAATATCGCAAGAAATAATTCACTGTCAATCTCAAAGGAATTTTTAGTCATAAATGTTGTTTTTCCCATCCTAGGAAAAAGGACTCTAACAATCGCAAAAGTGAACTTCGCAGAATGAAAACGATCAATGAATTTGGTTAGTAAGATGTATGGTATTTAAGATGAATAATTTATCCCTACGAAGAATGAAAACTTTCAATAAAATCTTTTTAATTTTGTTTTTGCGAAATGTAAATTTCTAATCAACAGAAAACCTCGAAGTTTGACCTTTTTAGAAATTCATTAAACAAATTTGTAAAACGAAATTTCGTTACTACAAATTCGTAGCAAAAGATTTTTAAATTCAAGATTTCCACAATAAATCAAATTTCTACAAAAAGCAAAGTTTAGATCGCAAAAAATTTATTTTTCAATTTGTGTTTTGAAATTCCAAAATTTTGAGAAATGAAACAAAGAATAAGAAAAGTGAGAAGAAATTTGTCCTTTTTGGAAGCGATTGTTGACGTATCCTGTGTAAATTTCATTTTGTTTGACGATTTCTCCATATCCACATCTCTCTTCCTGAACTACTAAAATGTGTTTGTTGTTAGAAGATGCAAATAAAAGAACTTCCATTCATGTCTTCAAAACTCATAGATCCGGTACAATTCATCATCAACAGTAACCAATTTTTTTAACTTTCTTGAACCAACAAGGTTAGGTCCCTGTTTCTAGCGCCAATTATGTAGTTGCGGATTATCTCACAACTACACCCTCATAAGAATCCATTAAAATGATTCCTAAATCTAACTAATTTGATATGAAACTAAGAATTTAAATACTAAGATTGTAAAGGAGACACAAAGATTTTTACGTGGTTCGATCAATGTGATCTGCATACACGGTGCTTCACTAGTGATTGTATATCATTACATGATTTTACAATTGAGACTCCATTAATGAATATTTGGAGCTCTAGAATTTTGGGGAAGAAGATGATAAAGAAAATAAATCCCTCTCTAAAAATTTCTCTCTTCTCCTAAAATTATCCCCTCTCTCAAAATGTGTCTCCCCTTTCCTCTCATGCCTAAATAGCTATTTATATGATCTTACAAAATATGACAGTTGTGTTGTCCCGCCATTTCGGATTTCAGAATTATCTTGCGAACCTTCGTAACTTCACTTTGTGAATTTCTTTTGGTTTCCTCGTGATTTCCTTTGCTCGCAAAATATTCTTTGCTCGCAAGATGTCTTTTCTTTCCACAATTTCGTAAGTTATCATTTGTTGTGATATTCCGCTCCTACACTTCTCATGTCTTTTCTGCGAAGAAGAGAGGATCATGAGAACTAATATTCTTTATTATTCTTCGCATCTTCTTCCCCTTTTATACTTTCTCCTCGACAAGATCCCGTTATTCCAGCCTTTCTTACACGTGTTGTAAATCCCTTCACTTATTGACACGTTCCTACTCCGTAGGTCCACTCCCCTTTGCCTATAAAAGGTGGAACTAATCTTCAAAATTAGTTTTACTTTTCCGTTTCTTCATCTTCTTCATCTTCCGTCTGCAACTTTGCCTCTTCTTCATATTCTCCTGCTACTGTTCTAATGGAGTCCTCAAGGTTTGTTTCTTGATTTATGTTGTTTATTTTAAGCCAGTTTTTACTTTCATTCTCCAATATTTCTTATTTCCTTGTTATGTCTTCTTTTTAGCGGAAAGATTTCTAACACACAATCTACTACTCACAACCCTAACCCTCGCAAAAGACCGACTGAGAAGAAGAAGAAAAGTTCTGCGAATGATGAGGTAGTAAGAAACACCCTTTATTTTTCAATGACAATATTGTTGCCTCTGTTTTTTATCTAGTTATTATTCGCAGAATGACGTGAATCCTGAGAAACCTCCCAAAAGGTCTCGCCATTTTAAGACACTCGGGGAAAATATCATTATGCCCTTGTTAACATCTGTGAAGACTACTCCCACACCATCGCAACCAAATCTTTCTTCCCCTATTCGCGAGAATATCTCTGTTCATACCTCTACCCCTTCTGAAATAAACCAAGCTTCTAAAGCTGTTGCGACTGAGATTCCTTATAGTCCTTTGCGTCCTTCAACTATTGTTTTTCCACATACTCCTCCTGATAACTAAACCACCACAAATGATCGCCAACTTATTCTCGCTACTACTTCACCTTCTAAATCTTCATCAAGCGAAACTTTCGCAGGTGTTGATATTGCTTTTAAAGTCTTGTCTAATATTTTAGATAATGCTAGAAAGTATTCCACTGACCCTCTCCAACAGGAAGCTTGTGAGACTCTGTTTAAGCATTTTGGCTCTAGTTGTAATGATTCACGAGCGGCATTAGAGAATGAGATTGAATTTCTGAACTGCTGAGTGTGATACCTTGAATCACATGCTCCGTAATTCTTCTCTAGATTGCGAGAATCTTCGCAGAAGAAATGACGAGCTGAAAGGTGATTTTTTCTTGCCTTTGGTCTTTTTACTTTTCTGTTTTATATACATACTTTCTGTACTTAGACTTTCTTCTTAAATTTTTGATTCATATATTAGTTTCAAATCGGGCTCATTTCATAGAAAGACTCAAATATGAATCTATTGATGAAGAAGTTCGCGTTGAAAGAGATTCTTGGATAGATCAACATACTAGACTAGACAATCTGTACACTTATTCAATTGATCGCATAAATAATCTTACTAATGAGAACAATCAATTATTGCAAAGGCAGAACTTTTTGAGTGGCGAGCTTGATCGCCTCTCATATTTGTTTTTTAAGGCTAATTTAGCGATGAAATCTTTATCAGATGAGAATAAAACCCTGTCCCAAGAAAAACATAGATTTTCAAGCTTGATGACGATTTCCTCGCAGCAAATAAGTACTCTTCAAAATACATGTAATAGTTAAGAGAAATCTCTTCATTCTCTTAAGAAGGAGCTCAAGGAGTTAACTGAATCATCTGCTACCGAAAAGGATAAGCTTATCAAGGGTAGATTAACTCTTAGTTTAAGAGCCAGCGAACTTCAAGACCAATACTCTCAGTTAAAGGAATCTTATTCTTCATTAGCAAAGGAAAATTCATATCTTCGCAACAAAGAGGAAATCGTGAAATCTCGTCTGAAGGGTATGGTTGGCGATAAATCTGATGATGCCATGAATCAGTGGGAGAACTATTTATTCGCTTTAATCCAAAACTTAACCTCGCAAAAAGAAGGTAGTCAATTGACTGCCTCTCTTGTTGATATTCTCATAAAATTTTATATTATGTTCCTTGTGATATTCTTGTCTAACTGATTTTTTATTTTGTTGCTCGCAGAATCCGAAAGAAATCTTCACTCTACCATCACTGATCTGACCGCTATATTGGATAAAGTTCGCAAAAAAAAAAAATATCTTGCTTCTAATTACTTTATTGCTCAGGACAAAGCAGAAAGAAGACTTGATTATCTTGAGTATTTTAAGAATATAGAAATTAGGAATCGTGAAAAAGCTCTTCTTCGCCAAGTCCATCTTAGGGCTGAAGTTCTCGTGAATAATATTTTGCTTCCCCGTTCTCTTTCTCCAGTTTCTGTCCCTGCTCTAGAGGTTGACGATGATAAAATTCCTCTTCCCATGGATGAAGAGTTAGAATTTACTAATAATGAAGAGAATTCCACTCAAGAAGATCAAAAAGGTGGTGAAGAAGAAGAAAAAAGTCCTCCTAAAGAAGTACCCGCGGATGAAGAATCCAAAGAAGAAGAAGCTCGTGGTGAGAAGAATGCTGATGATGTTGATGAATCTGACAAGAATAATAAATCTGGCGAGGCTTGAATTTTATCCTTGCTTTCTTTTACTTTTTCTATCCTGCGAATGATGTAATCTTTGAAACTTTTAGAATTTTAATTCTCGATTTAGCTTACTTTGAATATTTTCAAGTAAGATAATGTAATCTTACTTCTCTATTCCCCTTCTTGCCCTTCATTATCTTGCTTGAAATGGTGAATATTCATTATCTTCTTTAAGTAATTTGTGTTGCTGCATTCTTGCGAAAATATGAATATATCTGCGATATGAGGAATACTGTTGCACTTTTCTGAAAAATTCCGAGGGAATCCGCGATGTTAAAAATTTGCCTCCTTGTATATAATTCTGCGATAAATGAATGTTTCCTGCCATCTTAAAGCAAAATAGTTAATTGGTAAGATTATTCTTTTGGTCTTATTTTGCCTTCCTAGTTAAAGGTCTTATTTTTCCAAACTTTTTCTGTCTGCGACAAAATCGCAGGATTTCTTAATATTTGCATGTAAAGACCCTTTGATCTTGTCTTATCCATGTTTCTTTCAGAATCTTTGCGACAATATGATAAGCATACATTCTCTCGCAAGAATTTACCCTTATGACATTGCCGTCGTGCGATGAAATCGCAGGACGTTTTTACATTTTCATGTAAAAACCCATTGATCTCATCTTAACATTGCTCTCATGGCTTTTTGCCTCTGCATTATTTACGTTACGCGATAATATGACAAGCCTAAATATTCTTGCGATCATAAAGCCCCATGACATTGCCATCTTAAGACACTTATCAGCTCCCTAATGGAGGGTGCCGCCCTTATCTTCCCCCTGGTTTCCCCTTCAAGGAGGGCACATCGGCCATACAAGACTAGCTACCCCCATCCGGATTTTCCAACAACCAGTTGTGTTCGCAGCCTCTTGTCCTTTATGCCTATATGGCTTATAATTACAAGATTGCACCCTAAGTGGGGTTTTCTTCAGGCCAAGTGCATTGTAGCCAAGACTTACCAAGGATGGCAAGAGAGTTTCGTACGCTCCGGGAACCCTTGGCTCAACCATGTACCTCAGTGCCTTGGTCATACTCTGCACTTCTTGGAAGATATTCTCAGTCGTCTAACCAGGGTATAACCATATATAGTTGGAAATCCAAGATCTCTCTCCCGGATAGGTTTTCTTTAACCCCATCGTCTGCATGACTCACGTTCCAGCAGCGGTATAACCTTATCGCTGAGTCATGTCCAGAGATACCCCTTTTATGATGCACTATTAGGTCTTACATTTGCCTCTTGCGAAATTTTATTCGCGAACTAGGGTGCACACCATGAAAGTTCGTCCCATTCTTATGTCTCTGCGAAATTTTATTCGCGTTTCTCGCGAGTATTGTAAATCTGATAGAATTTCATAACTTTGATCATTTTGGTAAAGTTTTGCGATTATTTCAAGCATAATATCTTGTTCAATTACATATTTTTCAAACAAATTATTCGCAGAGTTCTCTAAAGTTTATCATTTTACCTCTTTACTTACTATTTTCTGATTCTGCTTTTCTGCTATGTTTTGCTGTTGTTTCCTTTTCTGCGAGACGCTCGTCATCAGCTTTCACATCTTCTTTTCGTTCTATTGCATCAATCATTAACCTTTCACATTTCTGTCGTTGCTTAATTTTGCACTTCTAATTGCCATTCTTTTCAGCTCTTTCTTCGCAATACTTCATATCGATTTCATAACATTTCTTGCTTTCTCCCCAATCTCCTTTAATAACTCCGACACCTTTTGGATGGGGAAATTTGATACACTGGTGATAAGTAGATGCTACACCCAATATCCCGTGTAACCAGGGTCGTCCTATCAAGGCATTGTAAGGTGATTCGATGTCCACAACACAGAATAAGATTTTTGAACATATTCCTTTTAATGGTATCTGCATTTCAATTTCCCCCTTTGGTTTGTTAGCTGTGCCATTAAAACCATAGATTTTGTATGTTGATGGAATTAGATCATCGTCTCTTCCTCCCATGGTTTTAAAGGTATGATAAAATAAGATATCAACAAAACTCCCTATATCTATTAAGACTCTGTTGATGGCCCAAGAATCTTCAACTTTACTATCATTCTCTTCATCTTCTTCTTGCATTTTTTTTGGATTAATCTCTAATCGTACGACCAGTGGATTATCATGCTGCTCGCCAACCTCAGGTACATCTTGCGCAGTGAAAGATAGAGTTTTCTTCTGCCACTCCTCTAATGGCGAGAATCTCGCGATATTCAATATCTCTCTTCCATCTGTGTCTCTCGCGAAGACCCTGCTTAAGATATTGTCATGGAAGTCCTCTATTGTTCTGCTTGAATGTACAATAGAATTACAAAACAAATTCTTTGCTTTGGCTCCAACTTCTATTACAAATGTTTCCGCTCCTTTCACAGCATTCACTCTGCGAGTTTCTGGTGCTGGCGGTAATTGCTGAGATTGTGGATGTCCTACTAGAAAATGATTTAACTTTCCCTGATCAATCATCCTCAAAATTATTCTCTTCACATTCCTACAATCGTTTACTGTGTGACCATGAAAATTATGATAAGGGAAGAATTCTTGACTTCGATTGTTTGGATGGGAATCTTTTCCCATGTTCCACGGAGAGGGCATATTTTCCATTAAAATGATAGCTTCCCAAATCTTTTCTATGCTAGCATTGAGAGCGGGCATCTTAATTTCTTCCCAGATTATCCTCTGATTACCTTGTCCTTTAAAATTATTCTTCCTTTGTCCATCATAGGTTTCTTGAGGTTGGTCGAGTCTTTGAATCTTATTATTACCACCGCGATTATAATAATTCTTCTCCCTTTCATATTCTTCTTGATCTCGACTTCCTATCGCTACTAATTTTTGTTGATTATCAATGACTACTTTCTCTTGTTGTGATTGCGAGGTGCTCGCTACATTATTTATCATTTTAGGGAGAAAACTTCCACTTGACGCCAACGAGCTGGTGTTCACGATTGGGTATGATTCCATCTCATTTTGTTTCTCCTCCAAAGCAATGTATTCTTCCTGCAGTTCTAGCAATTCTGTCATGGTAATTGTATTTTTGATTCTGAAAATATGAATGTACAGTAATTTAGTCGCGAACATTGCATTAATGAAGGATAGGATCATATATCTTTCATCCACTCTTCTAGCCATTTCGCTGCACATTGATTTCCACCTTATGGTTAAGTGCTTCAGACTCTCGCCAACTCTTTGTTTTATCCCAAACACATCTTCAATACCCGGCCATGATGAATTGTTGCTGATGTATGCTCCTCAGAATGTAGCTTGTAAATGATCAAAAGAAGTTATAGTATTTTTTGGTAATCCCTCAAACCATTTCAACGCCTCGCTAGTTAAGCTAGATGCAAAATACTTGCATAACACAGCATCATGATTCTCCCACTATAGCATACATCTAACATAAGCTTTAACGTGTTGAACGGCACAAGTAGTCCCATCAAAAATGCTGGCTAATGCTAGTAAATTGCATTTTGGAGGTATTCCTCTTAATTGTACTTTTTGAATAAATGGAGTCCTCGCATCTTATTTAATAGATTCATCAAGTTTCCTTCTACCTCCTTCTCTTCTATTGCTTATCATTCCTCGCATTTCTGCTAATTCTCTCAAAATTTTCTCATTTTCAACCGAGTTTTGTTCCATTGGCCTTTTTAACGCAGCTTCCCTTCTTCTGCGTTCTTGTCTTTCTTGTCTTGCGAGATTTTGCATATCTCCTTCTTCATCATCATCATGTCTTTCTCTGCGATTTTCTATTTCACCACCCTCTTGAAATCGCAGTTGCCTATCTTCTTCTCTGCGAAATTCTTCATTTCTCCTCATTTCTCTTCGCTGTCTCTCTATTCTCCTTTGTATCCTATCATACTCCTCTTGAATATTATCATTATAGCGATTTTGTGTACGTCTTATTTCTCGATTTTCATGGTTATTTTGTTGTACTGCCTCTCGAAATTCTGGCTCTTCTACTTCTTCTCTTAATCTTTCTCTCTCGCAAGCCAGGCACGCTTGTTCATTATAGTATCTTTTAATTTCTTCTTAAATTATTCTTTGATTCCTTTGATTCTCTCGCCCATAAAATATCCTCCTGCCTTCTTCTGGATTTTCTTCTTCAATTTGGTTGCTTATTCCCTCTTGATTTCTATTGTCACGCAGATTATAACGACCGCCAATTATCTCTTCTTCTCTATGACGTTGCTCTCCGTTTAAATTTTGCATTTCTTCTCTAACATTTCTCATTAGGTAATTTCTCCTTGGTTCTTCCCTGAATGATCTTGAATTTGATCTTACAGTACTTCTTGACCTCCTTCTTTGTAACCTCAAATTCTCCATTCTTAGTTCATGATTTTGTCTTGTTAGATTCGCACGTTCCTCCGCTTCTAATCTCCTTTCCTCCTGCGTTCTTTGCCTCAGATAATCTACTGTCCTATTTTCACGTCCCACGTGAACTAATCCTCCAGCCATTCTTTGATTTCTTTCTCCTTCTTCTCTATTTCTTAATTGTCGATTTTCTGTTTCTTCCATTGAATCCGACCTCCAAGTGTGTACGCTTACTCTATCATAATCCTAATCCCTATTTTGCGATTGTGCTTGTTGATTCGAATTTTATACTTCATTTCTTGTTCTATTTCTTCCTGATCTTATTCTTAAAGATTCTTCTAATTCACCTGTTCCTTCACCTGCAAGTCTTTTACTCCTCCTCACAGTTGTTGGTGGTTCTAATATATTTCTTCTCTTTCTAGCCATTTCTCCAATTCTAACAATTTTTTCAAATATTCAAGTTGCAATTTGAGATTTCTTAGACTAATTCTCCATGTTTCTGGACGCCAAAATGTAGTTGCAGGATTTCCCACACTACACCCTTGTCAAGAATCTATGAAAACTAAGTCATAATTGTGGATGAACAACAACACTTTTATTTATTCACTTTCAGGAAGATTTACAAGAAAGATCAGAACTCAGAAATACAACTTTATTTCTAGAGTTTCTCTCTCCTCAAAATTCTCTCAGCTCTCAAAAATACATCATCCTTTTCTGGATCTATCGTCCCCTTTATATAGGAATTTACATAGTGGAAGATAGCTAATATTTCCCCCTAATTCGGATCTTCTTTGCGATCTCATCGCCATAACTTCAGTCTTCACCATCGCCAACTTTATAACCATCGTGAAGGAGACTTATTCTTCATATGTCTTTTATCGTTAATCGTTATATCACTCTTTTGTGACACTCGCCAAATGTTGTTGAAGAATCTTGCGACAATATCGTCAAAATGTCGTTAATACTTGTAGAAACGTTTGGGCTTCTCGCAGAAATGTTGTTAATATCGCGGGAATAGCGTTGTAGCGATATTCTGGTACTACATCTTGCCTCTTCTCATGTCTTTTCTGCGAAGAAGAGAGGATCATGAGAACTAATATTCTTTATTATTCTTCGCAACTTCTTCCCCTTTTATACTTTCTCCTCGACAAGATCCCGTTATTCCATCCTTTCTTACACGTGTTGTAAATCCCTTCATTTATTGACACGTTCCTACTTCGTAGGTCCACTCCCCTTTTCCTATAAAAGGTGGAACTAATCTTCAAAATTAGTTTTACTTTTCTGTTTCTTCATCTTCTTCATATTCCGTCTGCAACTTTGCCTCTTCTTCATATTCTCCTGCTACTGTTCTAATGGAGTCCTCAAGGTTTGTTTCTTGATTTATGTTGTTTATTTTAAGCCAGTTTTTACTTTCATTCTCCAATCTTTCTTATTTCCTTGTTATGTCTTCTTTTTAGCGGAAAGATTTCTAACACACAATCTACTACTCAAAACCCTAATCCTCGCAAAAGACCGACTGAGAAGAAGAAGAAAAGTTCTGCGAATGATAAGGTAGTAAGAAACACCCTTTATTTTTTAATAACAATATTGTTGCCTCTGTTTCTTATCTGGTTATTATTTGCAGAATGATGTGAATCCTGAGAAACCTCCCAAAAGGTCTCACCATTTTAAGACACTCGGGGAAAATCTCATTATGCCCTCGTTAACATATGTGAAGACTACTCCTACACCATCGCAACCAAATCTTTCTTCCCCTATTCGCGAGAATCGTTGTTCATACCTCTACCCCTTATGACATAAACCAAGCTTCTAAAGCTGCTGCGACTGAGATTCCTTATAGTCCTTTGCGTCCTTCAACTGTTGTTTTTCCACATACTCCTCCTGATAACTAAACCACCACAAATGATCGCAAACTTATTCTCGCTACTACTTCACCTTCTAAATCTTCATCAAGCGAAACTTTCGCAGGTGTTGATATTGCTTTTAAAGTCTTGTTTAATATTTTAGACAATGCTAGAAAGTCTTCCACTGACCCTCTCCAACAGGAAGCTTGTGAGACTCTGTTTAAGCATTTTGGCTCTAGTTGTAATGATTCACGAGCGGCTTTAGAGAATGAGATTGAAGTTCTGAGGAAAACTCTTCAAGCTAAAACTGCTGAGTGTGATACCTTGAATCACATGCTCTGTAATTCTTCTCTAGATTGCGAGAATCTTCGCAGAAGAAATGACGAGCTGAAAGGTGATTTTTTCTTGCCTTTGCTCTTTTTACTTTTCTATTTTATATACATACTTTCTGTACTTATACTTTCTTCTTAAATTTTTGATTCATATATTAGTTTCAAATCGGGCTCATTTCATAGAAAGACTCAAATCTGAATCTATTGCTGAAGAAGTTCGCGTTGAAAGAGATTCTTGGATAGATCAACATACTAGACTAGACAATCTGTACACTTATTCAATTGATCGCATAAATAATCTTACTAATGAGAACAATCAATTATTGCAAAGGCAGAACTTTTTGAGTGGCGAGCTTGATCGCCTCTCATATTTGTTTTTTAAGGCTAATTTAGCGATGGAATCTTTATCAGATGAGAATAAAACCCTGTCCCAAGAAAAACATAGATTTTCAAGCTTGATGACGATTTCCTCGCAGCAAATAAGTAATCTTCAAAATACATGTAATAGTCAAGAGAAATCTCTTCATTCTCTTAAGAAGGAGCTCAAGGAGTTAACTGAATCATCTGCTGCCGAAAAGGATAAGCTTATAAAGGGTAGATTAACTCTTAGTTTAAGAGCCAGTGAACTTCAAGACCAATACTCTCAGTTAAAGGAATCTTATTCTTCATTAGCAAAGGAAAATTCATATCTTCGCAATAAAGAGGAAATCGTGAAATCTCATCTGAAGGGTATGGTTGGCGATAAATTCGATGATGCCATGAATCAGTGGGAGAACTGTTTATTTGCTTTAATCCAAAACTTAACCTCGCAAAAAGAATGTAGTCAATTGACTGCCTCTCTTGTTGATCTTCTCATAAAATTTTATATTATGTTTCTTGTGAGATTCTTGTCTAACTGATTTTTTATTTTGTTGCTCGCAGAATCCGAAAGAAATATTCACTCTACCATCACTGATCTGACCGCTATATTGGATAAAGTTCGCAAAGAAAATAAATCTTTTTATTCTAATTGCTTTATTGCTCAGGACAAAGCAGAAAGAAGACTTGAGTATTTTAAGAATATAGAAATTTGGAATCGTGAAAAATCTCTTCTTCTCCAAGTCCATCTTAGGGATGAAGTTCTCGTGAATAATATTTTGCTTCCCCATTCTCTTTCTCTTGTTTTTGTCCCTCCTCTAGAGGTTGACGATGATGAAATTCCTCTTCCCATGGATGAAGAGTTAGAATTTACTAATAATGAAGAGAATTCCACTCAAGAAGATCAAGAAGGTGGTGAAGAAGAAGAAAAAAGTCCTCCTAATGAAGTACCCGCTGATGAAGAATCCAAAGAAGAAGAAGCTCGTGGTGAGAAGGATGCTGATGATGTTGATGAATCTGACAAGAATAATAAATCTGGCGAGGCTTGAATTTTATCCTTGCTTTCTTTTACTTTTTCTATCCTGCGAGTGATGTAATCTTTGAAACTTTTAGAATTTTAATTCTCGATTTAGCTTACTTTGAATATTTTCAAGTAAGATAATGTAATCTTACTTCTCTATTCCCTTTCTTGCCCTTCATTATCTTGCTTGAAATGGTGAATATTCATTATCTTCTTTAAGTAATTTGTGTTACTGCATTCTTGCGAAAATATGAATATATCTGCGATATGAGGAATACTGTTGCACTTTTCTGAAAAATTCCGAGGGAATCCGCGATGTTAAAAATTTGCCTCCTTGTATATAATTCTGCGATAAATGAATGTTTCCTGCCATCTTAAAGAAAAATAGTTAATTGGTAAGATTATTCTTTTGGTCTTGTTTTGCCTTCCTAGTTAAAGGTCTTATTTTTCCAAACTTTTTCTGTGTGCGACAAAATCGCAGGATTTCTTAATATTTGCATGTAAAGACCCTTTGATCTTGTCTTATCCATGTTTCTTTCAGAATCTTTGCGATAATATGATAAGCATACATTCTCTCGCAAGAATTTACCCTTATGACATTGCCGTATTGCGATGAAATCGCGGGACGTTTTTACATTTTCATGTAAAAACCCATTGATCTCATGTTAACATTGCTCTCGTGGCTTTTTGCCTCTGCATTATTTACGTTACGCGATAATATGACAAGCCTAAATGTTCTTGCGATCATAAAGCCCCATGACATTGCCATCTTAAGACACTTATCAGCTCCCTAATGGAGGGTTCCGCCCTTATCTTCCCCCTGGTTGCCCCTTCAAGGAGGGAACATCGGCCATACAAGACTAGCTCCCCCATCCGGATTTGCCAACAACCAGTTGTGTTCGCAGCCTCTTGTCCTTTATGCATATATGGCTTATAGTTACAAGACTGCACCCTAAGTGGGGTTTTCTTCAGGCCAAGTGCATTGTAGCCAAGACTTACCAAGGATGGCAAGAGAGTTTCGTACGCTCCGGGCACCCTTGGCTCAACCATGTACCTCGGTGCCTTGGTCATACTCTTCACTTCTAAGAAGAGATTCTCAGTCGTCCAACCAGGGTATAACCATATATAGTTGGAAATCCAAGATCTCTCTCCCGGATAGGTTTTCTTTAACCCCATCGTCTGCATGACTCACGTTCCAGCAGCGGTATAACCTTATCGCTGAGTCATGTCCAGAGATACCCCTTTTATGATGCACTATTAGGTCTTACATTTGCCTCTTGCGAAATTTTATTCGCGAACTAGGGTGCACGCCATGAAAGTTCGTCCCATTCTTATGTCTCTGCGAAATTTTATTCGCGTTTCTCGCAAGTATTGTAACTCTGATAGAATTTCATAACTTTGATCATTTTGGTAAAGTTTTGCGATTCTTTCAAGCATAATATCTTGTTCAATTACATATTTTTCAAACAAATTATTCGCATAGTTCTCTAAAGTTCATCATTTTACCTCTTTACTTACTATTTTCTGATTCTGCTTTTCTGCTACGTTTTACTGTTGTTTCATTTTCTGCGAGACGCTCGTCATCAGCTTTCACATCTTCTTTTCATTCTATTGCATCAATCATTAACCTTTCACATTTCTGTCGTTGCTTAATTTTGCACTTCTAATTGCCATTCTTTTCAGCTCTTTCTTCGCAAGACTTCATATCGATTTCATAACATTTCTTGCTTTCTCCCCAATCTCCTTTAATAACTCCGACACCTTTTGGATGGGGAAATTTGATACACTGGTGATAATTAGATGCTACACCCAATATCCCGTGTAACCAGGGTCATCCTATCAAGGCATTGTAAGGTGATTCGATGTCCACAACAAAGAATAAGATTTTTGAACATATTCCTTTTAATGGTATCTGCATTTCAATTTCCCCCTTTGGTTTGTTAGCTGTGCCATTAAAACCATAGATTTTGTATGTTGATGGAATTATATCATCGTCTCTTCCTCCCATGGTTTTAAATGTATGATAAAATAAGATATCAACAGAACTCCCTATGTCTATTAAGACTCTGTTGATGGCCTAAGAATCTTCAACTTTACTATCATTCTCTTCATTTTCTTCTTGCATTTGTTTTGGATTAATCTCTAATCGTACGACCAGTGGATTATCGTGCTACTCGCCAACCTCAGGTACATCTTGCGCAGTGAAAGATAGAGTTTGCTTCTGCCACTCCTCTAATGGCGAGGATCTCGCGATATTCAATATCTCTCTTCCATCTGTGTCTCTCGCGAAGACCCTGCTTAAGATATTGTCATGGAAGTCCTCTATTGTTCTGATTGAATGTACAATAGAATTACAAAAAAAATTCTTTGCTTTGGCTCCAACTTCTATTAAAAATGTTTCCGCTCCTTTCACAGCATTCACTCTGCGAGTTTCTGGTGCTGGTGGTAATTGCTGAGATTGTGGATTTCCTACTAGAAAATGATTTAACTTTCCCTGATCAATCATACTCAAAATTATTCTCTTCACATTCCTACAATCGTTTACTGTGTGACCATGAAAATGATGATAAGGGCAGAATTCTTGACTTCGATTGTTTGGATGGGGTTCTTTTCCCATGTTCCACGGAGAGGGTATATTGAGAGCGGGCATCTTAATTTCTTCCCAGATTATCCTCTGATTACCTTGTCCTTTAAAATTGTTCTTCCTTTGTCCATCATAGGTTTCTTGAGGTTGGTCGAGTCTTTGAATCTTATTATTACCACCGCGATTATAATAATTCTTCTCCCTTTCATATTCTTCCTGATCTCGACTTCCCATCGCTACTAATTTTTGTTGATTATCAATGACTACTTTCTCTTATTTTGATTGCGAGGTGCTCTCTACATTATTTATCATTTTAGGGAGCAAACTTCCACTTGCCGCCAACGATATTCTTCTTCTTCAATTATTCTTTGATTCCTTTGATTCTCTCGCCCATACAATATCCTCCTACCTTATTCTGGATTTCTTCTTCAATTTGGTTGCTTATTCCCTCTTGATTTCTATTGTCACACAGATTATAACGACCGCCAATTATCTCTTCTTCTCAATGACGTTGCTCTCCGTTTAAATTTTGCATTTCTTCTCTAACATTTCTCATTGGGGAATTTCGCCTTGGTTATTCCCTGAATGATCTTGAATTTTATCTTACAGTACTTCTTGACCTCCTTCTTTGTAACCTAAAATTCTCCATTCTTAGTTCATGATTTTGTCTTGTTAGATTCGCATGTTCCTCCGCTTCTAATCTCCTTTCCTCCTGCGTTCTTTGCCTCAGATCATCTACCGTCCCATTTTCACGTCCCACGTGAACTAATCCTCCAACCATTCTTTGATTTCTTTCTCCTTCTTCTCCATTTCTTAATTGTCGATTTTCTGTTTCTTCCATTGAATCCGACCTCCAAGTGTGTACGATTACTCTATCATAATCCTAATCCCTATTTTGCGATTGTGCTTGTTGATTCGAATTTTCTACTTCATTTCTTGTTCTATTTCTTCCTGATCTTATTCTTAAAGATTCTTCTAATTCACCTGTTCCTTCACCTGCAAGTCTTTTACTCCTCCTAACAGTTGTTGGTGGTTCTGATATATTTCTTCTCTTTCTAGCCATTTCTCCAATTCTAACAATTTTTTCAAATCTTCAAGTTGTAATTTGAGATTTCTTAGACTGATTCTCCATGTTTCTGGACGCCAAAATGTAGTTGCAGGATTTCCCACACTACACCCTTGTCAAGAATCTATGAAAACTAAGTCATAATTGTGGATGAACAACAACACTTTTATTAATTCACTTTCAGTAAGATTTACAAGAAAGATCAGAACTCAGAAATACAACTTTCTTTCTGGAGTTTCTCTCTCCTCAAAATTCTCTCAGCTCTCAAAAATACATCATCCTTTTCTGGATCTATCGTCCCCTTTATATAGGAATTTACATAGTGGAAGACAACTAAGATTTCCCCCTAATTCGGATCTTCTTTGCGATCTCATCGCCATAACTTCAGTCTTCACCATCGCCAACTTTATAACCATCGTGAAGCAGACTTATTCTTCATATGTCTTTAATCGTTAATCATTATATCACTCTTTTATGACACTCGCCAAATGTTGTTGAATAATCTTGCGACAATCTCGTCAAAGTGTCGTTAATACTTGTAGAAACGTTTGGGCTTCTCGCAGAAATATTGTTAATATCGCGGGAATAGCGTTGTAGCGATATTCTGGTACTACATCTTCAGTTGTGAATATTTGTAATTGCGAGCAGCAAAAGTATTCGCGAGCTGATCCTTCTCTTGTTCAAGCTCCTTGATTCTTTCAAGATAACCTTTTTCAGCTTCTACAAGAATATAACAACAAGTTAGAAATTTTATAAAAGAGTATAATGAAAACAAGAAATTAGCGAGAAGAAGAGTAGCCAATAACCTTCTATGTTAGAAATCATATATCTAATTAGAGCCGCCTATTCGACTTGAAGGCTAACATTTACACCTAAATAATTTCTGGCATTGTCAAGAACCTTCGCAGCCCAGGAAAACTCGTCATCGCTATTAATAAGGAGACGAGATCGAATTTGAGTCTCCCTCGCAAGAAGATCTTCATTCTCGCGGATAAGTTTATCTCTAACCATTTGAACTTCAAGGAGAGTTTTATGAAAATCTGCTAAGGTTTTAGATCCCTTTTTTATGGCGAGATCCTTCTCGTCAATAAGATCTCTATTCTTCTGCCTGAATTTATCTATTTCTTTCTTTGAATCAAAATAAAGGCGCCTATATTTGTCAGTCAAGCCTAAATTGAATCTGTGTTCAAGTTTTAAGAAATTATACTTGGATCTAAGTTTATCTATGGAGAGGGAGTTAATCTTATCATCTGAGAAGTTACTCAAGGAATTATTAAGACTAGCGAGAAGAGTATGATCATCTACAGGTTCAGGGAAAGTTTGAAAGATTATAGCCTCATCAGTAAGACCATAAATATCTGCAAGTTAAAAGTGATTGCTTGAATAAGTTGCGATAGAATAAAAGGAATTAAGAAAGATGGGAAATCAGTCATACCATAGAGTTGTTGGTTAGCTTTATCAAGATTAATGAGCTTTTTCTTATTAACAGAAGCTTTTGTCTCCAATTGTTTATTCTTCTTGCGAAGCTCTATATTTTCAGACTCTAGTTTTTCCTTATCCTGGCGAACTTTGGCTACTTTCTCTTCAGTATTGACGCATCTTTTATCTAAGTCAGAAGCAACAGACAAAGAATCTCTTCCAACCTGCGAAGAAAAGAAATAAATTAAAATCTAGCGATAAAGAAAATATGAACAAATTGAAGAGATGAAAACATATCAAGGCACCAAGAGAATTCAAGAGACTGGGAGTCATCGATCTTGAGATTCCTTGGAGAGAATCATTATCCACTAAAATAGGAGCATCGCAAACTTGAGCAAGGGCTTGGGATATCTTTTCAATTATTTCATCCTCGTCATTAGAAGTCATGATGTGGGAGATATCACTAAAAATCCTAGATAGATGAGTCATTGCAGAATCAGAAGAAGAGGAATTTTTTATTGAAGGAAAACCGCCAATATTAAACTCCTCGTCAATATCCTTATCAAGAACAACATTGGGATTCTCTGGAATTGTTTGAGGAGTTGAAGAAGAAGAAGGTTGAGTTTTTAATTTCTTTAGCGGAGGATCGCTAGATTCATCATTGCGAGGGGCATAAGATATTCCCCTAGAAGAAGTAGTAGGCTTCTCCTTTATAGATTTCCCAGATGGTTCCTTTGGAGATTTCTCCTTGATTTTTGGAGGAGGCAGTGGTTCTAATTCTTCGATTTCCTGCGAGCACGGATGAAGATAATAAATAGTGGCAACAATATATTGTTAAAATTTATGAAGAAATATTTCTTACTTCATCTGTAAAATATCTCAGAGCCAAGAGAATGTTGGGTTTCCTAAGAGTTTGATAGCTGAGTTTCATTCTATCAATCTGAGAAAATAAAAAAAGTTAGCAAGAATATAAAGAAGACAATAAATAATAATAACATGAAAAGTTGAGAGAATATACTTCTTTAGATCTTTCAGGCCAGTTGAAGACCCAGGGTTGATATTCTGCGAGATTCGTGGGAAGTTCGCGAGAACAAGATATATAAGGACCTTCAAGATTTAATGGGAAGATGAACCACTTATCGTCGCTAGAATGACGAGGACCTTGGTTAGTAGATGTATGAAAGTCAATATCCATCATAAGAGCATTGTCACCAGTGACCTTCTCTTTCTTCAAACGAACACCCCAACATGTACTATCCCTCTTCATAGGGATAATTCTATAGTTTACAAAAACGTTGTCCACAGTATAATCGCAAGAAACAATAGGGACATCTTTGAACAAAGGATTCTTTGGAGCCTTGGGGTAGCGAGTTCCTTTACCAGAGCCACGAGAAGGATATTCAAGTAGTAATCTGATGCAATCCCCACCCAATTGGTATATTGCTCGTGAGAATCTCTCGTCAGAAATTATTTGATAAAATAACGGAATCTCAGGATTGTAAAGAGGGATGGGAAGACCAGCTTGAAGTTGTCCTAGCGATACTATGATTTTCTCGCGAGAACATTGGTCGTCAGTAAATAGTTTAAGGGAAAGTTCTGATTTGGAATCTTGATCTGGAATCAGAGATAAGTTAAAACCTTTAAGTCTGAGTTTCTCGCGCATTTTATTGAAGGCCTTAAAATTTTTAGCACCAGCAGCAACCATTTTTGAGTATGGGAATGAAAGAAAAAGTTGAAAAGAAGGAATAAATCACATTTGTTATAGAAGCGCAATTCACGGAAGAACAGTAAAAATTGCAGAGAGAATACGGAGAGAAGAAAGAAGAAAGTAAAAGAGAAAAAGGAGAGGAATGAGAAGAGTATTTATAGAAGAAGAAATTTCTCGAAGAAGATGAAGGCAATTAATGCAGATATGTGGATGGTCAGATCGCAGCAGTTACAGAAGACGTGTCAAAAATTTATTAGAAGAAAAGATTCGTGAAAACAGCTGGCGAAGGACGAAGAAATTTGAAAAGATAGGCAATTATGGCATTTTAAATTCTCATATCTTCTCTTCTTCGCAGAAAAGACATGAGAAGAGGCAAGATGTAGTACCAGAATATCGCTACAACACTGTTCCTGCGATATTAACAACATTTCTACGAGCGTCACTGACAATTCTTCAACGACATTTCACGAGCATTACAGAACAACTAAAAGAAACTGATGAGGGAAGAAGTAAAATAAGAATAAGACTGATCCTGCGATGATCATTATGCTTGCGATAGAGAAATATTGTAACGATCGCGATAAGATCGCAGAATAGATCCGAAATAGGAGGAAAACTTAGCTGTCATCCATTATGTAAATCCCTATATAAAGGGCACGATATATCCAGATGATGCATTTTTGAGAGCTGAAAGAATTTTGAGGAGACAGAAACTCCAGAAAGAAATTTGTACTTCTGAGTTTTAATATTTCTTGTAAATCTTCCTGAAGGTGAATTAATAAAAGTGTTGTTGTTCATTCACAATTATGACTTAGTTTTCATAGATTCTTGACAAGGGTGTAGTGTAGGAAATCCTGCAACTACAGATATCTTATCTTGTCCTTTATCAATGCAATGTTCGCGACCAATCTACTGTACATACAAATTTTCAGAGTCAAGAATACAATCACTATGACTGAATTACGAGAACTACAAGAAGAATACATTGCTTTGGAGGAGAAACAAAATGAAATGAAATCATATCCCATCGTGAATACCAATTCAGTAGCAGGAAATGGGAGTTTACTTCCTAAAATGATTAACAATGTGGCGAGCACCTCGCATCCACAGCAAGAGAAAGTGGTTATTGAAAACCAGCAGAAGTTAGTAGCCATGGGAAGTCGAGATCAAGAGGAGTATGAAAGAGAAAGGAATTATTACAATCGTGGTGGTAATAATAAAATTCAAAGACTTGATCATCCGCAAGAGACTTATGGCGATCAGAGGCAAAATAATTTTAGAGGGCAAGGGAATCAAAGAATAGCATGGGAAGAAATTAAGATGCCACCCCTGAATGCTAGTATAGAAAAAATTTGGGAAGATATCATTCTGATGGAAAATATACCCTCTCCGTGGAATATGGGAAAAGAACCACATCCTAATAATCGTAGTCAAGAATTTTGTCCTTACCATCACTTTCATGGTCACACAGTAAATGATTGCAGAAATGTAAAGAGAATAATTTTAAGGATGATTGACCAAGGAAATCTAAACCACTTTTTAATATGACAACCACAATCTCAGCGATTGCCTCTAGCACCAGAAATTCGCAGGGTAAATACTGTAAAAGGAGCAGAATCATTCGTAATAGAAGTTGGGGCTAAGGCAAAGAATTTGTTTTGTAATTCCATTGTACATTCACACAGAACAATATAGGATTTCCATGATAATGTTCTAAGTAGAGTCTTCGCGAGAGACACAGATGGAAGAGAGATAATGAATATCGCGAGAGCCTCGCCATTAGAAGAATGGAAGAAACAAATTATATCTTTCACTGCACAATAACTACCAGAACCTGGCGAGCAACATGATAATCCATTGGTAGTAAGGTTAGAGATAAATCCAAAGCAAATAGAAGAAGATTATGGAGGAAATTATGATGAAAATGAAGACTCTTGGGCTATCAATAGAGTTATGATAGACACAGGAAGCTCAGTAGATATACTATTTTATCATACCTATAAGACCATGGGTGGGAAAGACTAATAAACCCAAAGGGGAAATCGAAAATGCGGATTCCATTGAAAGGGGAAATCGAAATGTGGTACTACCAAGATCTTGTTCTGTGTTGTTGACATTGAATCACCTTACAATGCCCTGATTGGTCGACCTTGGCTACATGGGATATTAGGTGTAGCATCTTACTTTCCACCAGTGTGTTAAATTTCCTCATCCTAATGGTGTTGGAGTTATTAAGGGAGATTGGGGAGAAGGCAAGAAATGCTATGAGATTGATATAAAATCTTGCGAAGAAAGAGCTGAGAAGAAGAGCAATTGGAAGTACAACATCAAGCAACGACAAAGATCTAAAAGATTGATGATTGATTCAATAGAGCAGCGAGAGGAAGAAAATGGCGAGCCGATCACAGATAAAAAAAAAGAGCAAAACGTAACAGAAAAGAAGAACCAAAAGATAGTAAGTAGAAAGGTAAAATGATAAAATTTAAAGAAGCTTATGCAGAATTTGTTTGAATAAAATGCAATTGAAAAGAGTACTCTGTTTGAAAAAATTGCAACATTTTACAAGAAAATCAAAGAAATGAAATTTTATCAGAGTTACAATGCTTGTGAGAAACGCGAATAAAAGTTCGCAGAGATTAATAGAATGGGACGAACCTTTATGGCGTGCACCTTAGTTCGCGAATACAATTTCTCAAGAGGAAAATGTAAGACCTAATAGTGCGTCTTATAAGGGGGTATCTCTTGACATGACTCAGCGATAAGGTTATACTTCTGCTGGAACCTGAGTTATGCAGATGTTGGGGTTAAAGAAAACCTATCCAGGATAGGGATCTTGGATTTCCAATTATATAAGGTTATAACCTGATTGGACGACTAAGGACCTCTTCTAAGAAGTACAAAGTATGACCAAGGCGCCGAGGTACACGGTTTAGCCAAGGGTTCCCGGGGCGTACGAAACTACCCTGGCCATTCTTGGTAAGTCTTGGATATGATGCACTTGGCCTGAAGGAAAACCCCACTTAGGGTGTAGTCTTGTAACTATAAGCTATATAGGCATAAAGGACAAGAGTCTGCGAAAACAACTGGTTGTTTGCAAATCTGGATGGGAGGAGCTAGTCTTGTATGGCCGATGTTCCCTCCTTGAAGGGGCAACCAGGGGGAAGATAAGGGCGGCACCCTCCATTAGGGACCTGATAAGTGTCTAAAGACGGCAATGTCATGGGGCTTTATGATCGCAAGATCATTTAGGCCTATCATATTGTCACGTGACGAAAATTATACAAAGGCAACAAGCCAAAAGAAAAAAGTTAAGATGAGATCAATGGGTTTTTACATTTAACAAGTGTAAAGACGTCCTGCGATTTCATCGCAAGACGACAATGTCATAAGATGTAATTCTTGCAAGAGAATTTATACTTATCATATTGTCGCAGAGATGTTGAAAAAATATTGATAAGGCAAGATTAATGGGTCGATACATTCAAATGTAAAGACATCCTGTGATTTTTTCGCAGAAAGAAAAGATGTGGCAAAATAAGATCTTTAATTAGGAAGGCATAATAAGACCGTAAGATTATTGCGATAATGCTCGCAGAAATCATAAAGTTGTGCAATTATTTCTAGCGATATCATCACCGATATGGAGGAAAATTTAATTTGATTCATAACTAATATATAATCTCTATTCAATTTTTTCATATTGCAGATGAATAATAGAGGCAAGTATGGGAATACATAGAATGATGAAATTATTATTCATCCATCATATAATAAAATTTCTTAGATGATACATTTATACAAATAATTAAAGGATAATAATTCTGATTGATTGATTATGTTGCAGAAAAAGAATTTTTTCTAATTCATACAGATAAAAGCAAAAGAAGTTTACACATCAAGTCGGAGAAGTTTACAACGATGTTACGAGAAGCAAAAAGTAAATGTACAAAATTTACAAAGAAGAAAAAGAGAATAAACAAGACTAAGTAGATCCATCAACACCTCCATCAGAGCTCTTTTCTTTTTCAAATTTCTTTTCATTACCAGATTTTTCTTTTTCTTCATCATATGCATCTACGTCAGATTCTTCTTCCTCGCCATATAATTCTTCATCATATTCGTTAGACTCCTCATCTTCGCTATCAGAGATAACTAAATTTGGGGAATCAGCTGGAATTTCCTTAGAAAGATCAGGGTATATAGAATGAGGGATACCATGATCATTACAGACTATTTTAACGTCGTCATTACGAACACGGAGAAGAGCATTGCTAAAATTTGAAGATGAGATTTTCAATTTTTCCTTCAATCTGGAATACTTTTCATTGCGAGAAGATAGACTTCTGGCGAGTTGGTTTTTCTCTTCTCCTAACTCATCAAATCTTTTATGATAATTCTTTTCGGATGCTACGAGAAAATGACAACAAAGTTAGTACATATAAGGATGATTCAATTAGGAAATAATTCAGGGAAATCATAAGAGTGATAACCTTCTCTTTCAAAAATCATGTCTTTAATTAAAGCCGCTTGATCAGCATGAAGACTAACATCTACACCTAAATTAGTTCTGGCATTATCAAGAATCTTCGCAGCCCAAGCAAACTCATCATCACTATTAATAAGGAGACGAGATCGAACTTGGGTTTCCCTCGCAAGAAGATCTTCATTCTCGCGGATAAGCTTATCTCTTTCCATTTGAACGTTAAGAAGAGTTTTATGGAAGTTTGTTAGGGTCTTGGAGCCATTTTTAACGGCAAGATCTTTCTCGTCAATAAGATCACTATTCCTTTTTCTTAATCTATCTATTTCTTTCTTCGAATCAAGATAAAAGCGCTTATACTTATTGGTCAAACCTAAATTGAATCTGTGTTCAATTTTTAAGAGATTAAATTTGGATTTAAGTTCATCTATGGAGAGGGATTCAATCTTATCATCTGGGAAATTACTTAAAGAATTATTAAGGTTAGTGTAGATTCATTTTACTACAAACTACATCCAAAGGATAAAAACCTACTACTCATACAAATGAAGGTAAAGACTCAACAACGAACACAATATATACGTGGTTCGGTATGATTACCTACGTCCACGGGGTGAAAGGGTGAATCTTATTACTTCCAAGTGTTACAAAGATGTTGCTCTTCACCAAAACTCCCTTACACGATCCACTCTCTTCTCACTTTCTTACTCTTGATGAAATGTCAAGTCTCTCTCCCAAAATTACAACCTACCTTTCTTGGATATAAGTTCCTCTATTTATAGGAAAGATTACATACAACCAAACTATGGTGTTAGTCACACTACATCTAATCTGAAGTTCTGCGGTCAGGCCTACTTATGTCGTCCCTTCTTCAGTTCATGTAGCCGATGTGTTTTGACTCCTCCGTCTGTCTCTCGTCCGAGCCGATCTCTTCGGGTGTTCTCATGGTACGATGTCGCCCTTCTTGTCTGTCGCTCTTGTAGTTGGCCGATGTGACACATATCTTCTTATCCGTTTGACTACCGCTCCTCGTTTGACTCACTATATCTTGTCTTGTCAGCTTTGTCAGGGGCCTGGGGTTGAGTCTTGTCCGACAGATGTAGAGCGATCATGCCCGATCCACGCGGCTTCTTGAATCTCATGCCTGCCAGTTCTTCCTTCTATGCTTCGCGTCTCTTCGTTTTTGGGTGCATCGGAGCTTAAGATGTTGCCACCTGGCCCTGTGGATAATTTAAACCTACATTAATGCCCCTTCTTTCGCTCGTACGGCAGACACGAGTGGAAGAAAGTCGTCCCAACTGCCCACGTCCTCGTCCATGCCGCGAATTCCGCCATGCAGTCCCCCATCATTCCACTTTATTACATGTAACTGTCGGCGTCGGTTACAACTCTCCATTTTAAATAGTCCTCTTCCCTTCCTATTTATTCTCCTTTGCCATTTCTTTTTCAGTTCCCCGCCGCTGCAACCTTCTCTTTAGAATTTCTTCATCACTTACTTCCTTCACGTAGTTGCAGGATTTCCCACACTACACCCTTGTCAAGAATCTATGAAAATTAAGTCATAATCGAGAATGAACGACAATAATTTTATTAATTCACTTTCAAGAAGATTTACAAGAAATATCACAACTCAGAAGTACAACTTTCTTTCTGGAGTTTCTCTCTCCTCAAAATTCTCTCAGCTCTCGAAAGTACATCATCATCATCTGGATTTAGTCGAACCCTTTATATAGGAAAATACATAATGGAAGACAGCTAAGATTTCCCCTTAATTCGGATCTACTCTGCGATCTCATCGCCATAAATTTAGTCTTCACCATCGCCAACTTTGTAACCATCGTGAAGCAAACTTATTCTTCTTATATATCTTCAGTCGTTGACCGTTATATCGCTCTTTTGTGACATTCGCCAAATGTCGTTGAAGAATCTTGCGACGTTCTCGTCACAGTGTTGTTAATACTTGTAGAATTGTTTAGGTTTCTCGCAGAAGTGTCATTTCCATCGTGAGAATATCATTGTGGCGATATTCTGGTCCTACATCTTTCCTCTTCTCATGTCTTTTCTACGAAGAAGATAAGATATGAGAACTTTCAACTCTTCATGATGCTCGCAACTTCTCTCTTTACAAGTTTTCTTCTCGACAAACCTCCGTTTATTTAGTTTAATCGCCTACACGTGTTGTAGCTCTTCTTTAACACGTGTCCTCTTAATGGGTCCTACTGCTCTTGTTTATAAAAGGTGGAGCCGAGTTACAAAAATAATTTTATCTTTTTACTTCTTTATCTTCTTTGTCTGTTTATTTCTCTTTCCGTCTGCAACTTTTCTTTATCTTCATATTCACCTGCTACTGTTATAATGGAAACGTCAAGGTATGTATTTCGATTATTTTATCTATTTGAATTACTTTTTCACTTATGTTCTTCGATCTTCCTGATTTAATTCACTATAAATCTTGTCATGTTTTCCTTTAGAGGATCTAACCCAACCGCCCATTATGAAACTCCAAACCCTAACTCCCTCAAGAAGCTTATTGAGAAGAGGAGGAAGAAGGATTCTGCGAATGATAAGGTAGTAAGAAACATATTTTATATTAATAACAATATTGTTGCCTCTGTTTCTTATCTAAATTATTATTTGCAGAATGACGAGAACATCGCTAGACCTCATAAAAAATCCCGTCGCAATAAAACTTTTGAAGATGATATCATTATTCCTGAGTTATCATCTAGGAGAGTTATCATCACACCCTTACAATATAATCCACCTTCTTCTGTCTGCGAGAACCTCGCTATCAATACCCCCTTTCTTCAAAAAATTTGACAAATCAAATCCCTACAAATGTTGTGGCTGAAACTCCTTCTAGTCCAATATTGCATTCAACCGTCACTTTCCCAAAAACTCCCCCTTCTCATAATGCATCCATCGCAGATGATTCAAATCATCAACTTGCTATCATTACTACTTCATCCTCTGCATCTCTTCCTCCATCAAATGAAACCTTTGCTGGAGTTGATATTGCTTTTAAAATTTTATCTAATATCTTAGATAACGCTAGAAAGTCTTCCACTGATTCTCTTCAATATGATGCTTGCGAGACTTTACTCAAGTATTTTGGCTCTGATAATTCTGCTTCGCGAGCATCCTTGGAATATAAAGTTGAAGCTCTAAGGAAAAGCCTTCAAGTTAAAACTTCTGAGTGTAACACTCTGAATCATATGCTTCGCAATTCTTCACTTGAGTGAGAGAATCTTCGCAGACATAATGACGAGCTAAAAGGTATAGTTCTCCTGCCTCTATCTTTTTGTCTCTCCATTCTAATAATTTCTCGTCTTCCTTTTTTTTTTTTTACACTCCATTATTTTTAAATGTTTGGTTTATTTATTTAGCTTCAAATCGGAATCGATTAATGAAGATATTTTAATTAGAATCATTCGCTGAAGAAGCTCGCGCTGAAAAAGAGTCTTGGATGGATCAACATAATAGATTAGATAATCTTTATACTTACTCAATTGATCACATAAATAATCTTACCAATGCGAATAATCAATTCTCACAAAGCCAAAATTTATTGTGTAGCGAAGTTGCTCGCCTTTCATATTTGTTATTTAAGACTGATTTAGCGATGGAATCTTTATCAGATGAGAATAAAACTCTATCCCAAGAAAAACATAAATTTTCAAGTTTGATGGCGGCTTCCTCGCAACAATTTGATAATCTTCAAAGAATTTGTGATAACCAAGAGCAATCTCTTCGTTCCCTTAAAGATGATGTAGGTACTGAATATCGCAAGATAATAATTCACGAGTATCGTAATAAATAAAGGAGAAAAGAGTTATAAAATGATGCGATGATAGAAGTAGCACGGAGAAATACGAAGTTTTGCGAGGATGAAGTAATTTTGCGAGTATGAATTGCGATACCTCGCAATTCATATACAGCTGTATAAGTTTTACTATAAATAGGAGTTCAAATGTAAAATTCGGGAGGTTCTTTTAGTGAGTGTTAGAAAATATCTTAGGAAAGAGAATAGAGAAAGTTGTAACTATTCTAGTTCCATTTAGATACTTCTTTGTAATCAATTGAGAACATTAATAAGAAAATTGTTATTCATCATCAAGAACTTCTTGAGTTTTTACTAATTCTATTGAGGGTGTAGTTGTAGGTTATTCTGCAACTACATAATTGGCGCTAGAAACAGGGACTTGAGAATTGTGGTAGCCTAAATTTGAGGGAATTGTGGAAAATTTGAAGATCAAATGAAGTTAGTAGATGGAGATTGCAAAAAAAAAGAATGTAATATGATCACAGAGACAATGATAGATGAATTTCATAGTAATATGAAGGGAAAAATATACAAGCGAGATTGTAGAGGAAGAAAGATCATGGAGGAAGAAAAGATAACAACTTTAGAAGAATGGGAAAAGCAGAAAATCACATTTTCAGTAGCAGAAATTCCAAATGAAGACTTGAACCACACTTCACCATTGGTGATCACATTGCCAATCATGCTAGAAGATAAGAAAGCTGAAGAAAAATGGAAATTAAACCGAATTTTGGTTGACACAGGGAGTTCTGTTAATATTATATTCTATCATGCACTTAAGGGGATGGGAATTAAAGATGAAGAAATCATAAATTCAAAGTGTCTTATTCATGGATTAGGAAAATCTACAACAAAATCTAAAGGAGAAATCGTGATGCGAATATTACTAGGAGAAATCGAAACACATGTAATCTTGTGTGTGATAGATATGGAATCTCCATATAACATGCTAATAGGAAGGCCGTGGATTCATGCGATCAAAGCTGTTGCTTCAACATTACATTATAAAATCAAATTTCCTACACCAAATGGAATACAAGAAGTTAAAGGAGATCTTGATAGTGCAAAATTTTGTTATCAAATTGAAGTAACACAATGCGGAGGAAGAGCAAGAAAGAAACAACTTCGTAGGAAACTTGCGAAGGAAACAAGAAAATAAGAAGAATTCCGAGTGTATACAATAAGATCAAAGGAAGGGAGAGGTATACCAAATGAAATTCCAGAAAAAGAAGGGGAACCAGCAAAAATAATTAAAGAGCCAACACCTATGGGGGAGCAAATTCCAAGTTATGTTGCAGCTGAACCAACTAAAGAAATAAATATTGGAAGTAAAGAGGAGCCTTTATTCTTACGAATTGGAACTAAGATGGATGAAGAAGAAGAAAAAAGGACTACTGATCTTTTGCGAGAATATAAATATATCTTCGCAGGAAGTGTAGATGAGATACCAGGAATTGATCCATCAGTGGCGTGTCATAGATTGAACATAGATAAAAATGTAAGACCATTCAAACAAAGAATAAGGAAGATATCACAAAATTATCATGTACAGATAGAAGAATAATTACAAAATATGTTGGATGCAGGGATCATAAGGGAAGCAAAATATCCAGAATGGATTGCGAATATGGTCATTGTTCCGAAAAAGAATAAAGGAATAAGAATTTGCATAGATTTCACTGATCTAAACAAGGCATGTCCCAAAGACAGTTTTCCATTACCAGATATACCACAAATGGTGGAATCAGCTGCAGGTCATGATAGAGTCACTTCACTTGATGGATATAAAGGGTATAATCAAATATCACTCGCAGAAGAAGATCAAGAACATATTGCCTTGTTTTCTCCAATGGGTTTGTATTGTTATGTGAAGATGCCATTTGGTTTGCGGAATGCGGGTGCTACATATCAACGTATGGTTGAAAAAGTGTTCGCGAAGTGGATACATAAAACTTTGGAGGTATATGTAGATGATATGTTGATAAAAAGCAAGGAAGCTAAAGACCATGTGCAAGATTTGAAGGAAATATTTGAGCAAATGAGAAAGTTCAACATAAAATTAAATCCTGAGAAATGTATTATTGGGGTTTCATCTGGAAAGTTCTTGGGATACATAATATCAAAGGAGGGAATACAAGTTGATCCAGAAAAGGTCCAAGCAGTTCGTGACATGCCAACACCTGCAACAGTAAAAGAAGTACAAAAGCTAAATGGACTCTTGGCTTCACTTGGAAGATTTATTTCGCGAATGTCAGATAAGTGCAAGCATTTTTTCAACATACTTAAGAAGGGAGCAAAATTCAAATGGACTGATGAATGTGAAAAATCTTTTCAAGGAATCAAAGAATACCTCGCAAATACATCTATACTACAGAAACCAGAGAAAAACGAAGAATTATTGGTATACCTCGCAAAAACTCCATATGCTCTAAGTGCGGTTACATTACGAGCAGACGCAGAGTAGAAAGGCCCATTTACTACATTAGTAAAACCTTTAATGCAGCAGAGAAGAATTATTCTAAAATGGAGAAGTTAATCTTAGCCCTGGTTTATGCATCATTCAAGTTACGAATATACTTTCAAGCACATGTAATAAAAGTGGTAACCAAAGTCCCAATTGAATCAGTCATGAAGAACACAAAAAGGTCAGGAAGAATAGAAAGGTGGAATGCACAAGTAAACCATTACAAGATAAAATATAAAGTGTTGTCATCGCAAAAATCACAAGTCGTTGCATATTTTTTGGAAGAATTTCTTTTGGAAGAAGATGAAGCATTAGAGGAAATGATGGATGTTGAATAAGAATTTGGAAATCCAAAAGACTTGTTAACAGATCCTGATAGATGGGAAATTCTAGTGGATGGATCATCCAATAGTGAGGGAAATGGAATTGGAGTCGTGTTGATTTCACCAGAAGGAGAAAGAACAGCATTCTCATTCAGACTAGAATTTGCATCCACGAACAATGAAACAGAGTACGAAGCTGTAGTGCATACATTAAAGATCGCAATAGAAAAGAAGCTTGAAAGTATAAGGATAACAAGTGATTCGAAATTAGTGATTTGTCAAATTAAAGGGGAATATACCACAAATGAATCTTCTTTGAAGAAATACAAGAAACTCGTTGAAGAATTATCTGCGAAGATACCAAAATTAAAATGGAGACATATATCAAGAAAATATAACCGTCTCGCAGATGCTTTTGCATTTATTCCAAGCATGATGACAAATCCAAATACAAGAAATATCCAAATACAGACAATTCAACACCCATCAGTGGACAAAGAGAAAGAAATTGAGGAAGCTATTGCGATGGAAGTAGAAAGAGAGTTATCAAACAACATCGCAGATTGGAGAAAAGAAATTCATGCATACCTCGCAACAGGAGAAATATCCAGGAACAGACTAGAAGCACATAAATTAAAGAGTCGTGCAACAAACTATGAGTTGCTAGAAGGAATTTTATATAGAAAATCTTTCAATGGACCATCTCTCAGGTGCTTAACTCGCGAAGAAGGAGAAAAGATATTGAAGATGTTACATGGAGGAGAAGCTGGGAATCATAGTGGGGGAAGATCTCTAGCATATAGAGCAAATATACAAGGATATTACTGGCCTTATATGCATACAGACGCAAAATTGTTCGTACGAAGATGCAAGGAATGCCAACGACATGGTAAAAGAATTCATGCACCAGGGGCCACATTAAATTCTACAACAAGCTGCTGGACTTTTGGTAAATGGGGGTTGGATATTGTTGGACCATTTATACCTGGATCTGGACAAAGACGATACTTGATAGTTGCAACAGATTATTTCATGAAGCTCATGAATAAAAGCGAGACAACATATTCGTGATAAAGATGTTTTTACGTTTATATTTGAGAACCTCATTTGCAGGTACGGGGTTCCAGCACAACTAGTATCTGATAATGGAAAAAAATTTGAGGGGCAGAATATAGAGATGTTACTCAGTACTTTTAGAATAAAATGTGGGAAGTCAACCCCGTTATATCCACAAGCTAATGGACAAGCAGAAGCAACAAATAAAACAATCGCAGATACAATCAAAAAGAAATTAGAAGGACATCTCAAAGGGTGGTGCGAGCAAGTACCTAGCGCAGTTTGGGCATACAATACAACTAGAAGAGAAGCAACTGGAATGTCTCCTTATTGTCTAACATATGGAGTAGAAGCAGTATTACCCACAGAGGTTGTAATTCCGACAACAAAGAAAGAAGCTTGGGAAAGAAATTTAAGTGCGGGAGTAATATTAAGTGAATTGGATGATTTGGAAGAAAAAAGAGAAAAGGTGTTGCACCATATGAAGATTTATCAAGAACGATTAGCTCGAGAATACAACAAGAGAGTCATTGAACGTGAATATAAACCAGGTGATTTGGTCATGCGAGAAACACCTAAATATCAAAAAGAAAATGGAGGAAAATTAGCACCAAAATGGGATGGACCATATGTTATCAAAGAAGTTGTAGGAAGCGGAGCTTATCGGCTGATGGATCCAGAAGGGAGAGACATGGGTTTGAGGCTTGGTAGACCCTGGAACAGACTATATTTGAAAAGGTATTACCCATAAAACTCATGAAATTTTTTACGAATATTGTTTGCTCGCAGGAAATTTGGAAAAGTTACGAATTTCAGAATTTATGTTCCGATTAAACTTTCATTAATTTGCGAATAAAAGACCGCAATCTGTGATCAGCCTCCAAAAAAGAAAGAGAGCCGCAGAAAATTTTATACGAGGCAAACCTTTGTGGCGTACACCCTAGTTCGCGAAGCTATAATTCGTAAGAGGCAAAGTCCTAAAGTACGTCATTTAAGGGGGTACCTATAACGTGGCTAAGGGTAACCGGAACACCACCAAGGGCCCTTAGTACATGGTAAAAATTTTGGGGTACAACCCAATAATGGGGTACCTATCCGGGTTAGACACCTTGGATTCTCACCTAATCTAACGACATTACGCAATATAAAATGCGGTGTAAGAGGATTTAGGTTGGGCGACTAAGGAATACTGTCTTTCCCAAGAAGTGCAGAAAACGATCAAGGTGCCGAGGTACACGTTTGAGTCAAGAGTGTCGGGTGAGGTTGAACCACATCTGCCATTTTTGACAAGTCTTGGCAAATGATGCACTTGGCCCAAAGATACCCCATAGGGTGCAACCTCGTAACTATAAGCCCTATAGGCAAAAAGGATAAGAGGTTGCGATCAAAAAGCAAGTTGTTGGCGAACCGGATGGGAAGAGATAACCTTGTATGGTCGATGTACGCTTCCTTGAAGGGGCAATCAGGGGGAAGATAAAGGGCAGCACCCTCCATTAGGGAGCTGATAAGTGATATAAGACGCAAATGTCACGAGGCTTCTTGTTTGCGAAAACATAAAGGCTTGTCATATTTTTGCAACAAATGAAGTTCTGCGAGCCTCAAAAAAAAAAAAAAAAAAAAAAAAAAAGAGAAGAAAGAAAGAAAGAAAAGAATAAAGAACTCGCAGAACATAATAAAGAAGTTAAGATGAGATCAATGGGTCACTACATGAAAGTGTAGAGATGTCCTGCGATTTCATCGCAAGACGGCAATGTCATGGGGATTTATGTTCGCAAGAATATTTAGGCCTGTCATATTGTCGCAACAATTCCTGAAGAGGCTAAAATACTATACAAAGAAGTTAAGATGAGATCAATGGGTTTTTGCATGAAAGTGTAAGAACGTCCTGCGATTTCATCGCAAGACGATAATGTCACGAGGTTGTATGTTCGCAAGAATGTTCAGACTTGTCATATTATCGCAAATAATTAATACAAAAGAGGTGGCAAAATAAGACCTTTACTTAGGAAGGCATGATAAGACCACAGAAATTAATGAAATTTATTGCATCAACATCATTGAAGAAATTATACAAGAATATACATTATGAAGATCTGAAAAGAAGACAACTTCGTCAATATCATTGAAGAAATTTTACAAGAATATACATCAAGAAGTTTTGAAGAGAAGACAGCTCTGTCAATATCATTGAAGAATTTTTACAAGAAGTCCTATCAAAGAAGACAATATCATTGAAGAATTTTAATGAAGACTTAACAAAAGATACGATTTTGATAGCAATCAAATACAGATAAGTTCATATTCGTAAAAGTTTACGAGAATTGCATACTTCTTATACTTCTCCATATATTGAATATCTCTCCAAAAGATTGAATACTTCTTATAATTCTTCAAGAATATCTCATATTTATTATACTTCTTTAATGGATGTTTCATTTGGTGAAGGTTAAATAATCATTATACTTCGTCATATGTTACATAATTATTCACAAATCGAATACTTCTTATATTTCTTCAGTTGGTGAATTGAGTACTTCTAATACTTCTTATATTTCTTCATTTGATGAATTGAGTACTTCTAATACTTCTTATATCTCTTCATTTGGTGGATCGATTACTTCCAATACGTAAAAGGGAATTGAGTACTTCTAATAATTCATTTGGTGAATTGAATACTTTTAATACTTCTTATATCTCTTCATTTGATGGATTTGGTACTTCTAATACTTCTACAAAGGTATTGTATATGTAGTATACTTATTAAGGATATTTCATATATTTTACTTTTATACTTAAAAGGGACGATTTCTTATTTACAATCGTAACAAGTTGAAACTTCGTAAGATAAATTGAGGAAGATATTTTAATACTTCAAACAATGTTTAATCATTTAAAGAGAAATAATAGGGGGAAAAGGATATACTAAGCTTTATCTGTGAGTTATATATTATTTCTCTTCATATGATCAAATGGGGGGAATTTAATCAAAGAAAGGTTAAATTATCTTCACAAAATATCAGAAAGAAAGGATAAATCATCTTCGCAAAATATCAGATGTACTTCTCAAAAAATAGAATTGTTCGCAAAAAGAAAACCAACAGTAACTAAGGGAAGGAATTCAAAAGAAAGAAAGACAGGAGAGTCAATGATAAATTGAAAAAGGAATATTATCATGCTTCATCAACACTCTGTGCCGGATCTTTAAGATCAGTAGGGTCATTAGCAGCCTTCGACTTTTGCGAGATATTATCCTTGGAAGAATATGCAACAGGAACATCTCCTTGAGGAATAGATTCTTTCTCATCATCAATATATTTATCATCACTCTCATAATCGAAATCACTATCAGGCTCACGAGCAACTTCATCGTCAGATATCTTCAGAGGAGTAATTTTCACAGGAGGCAAGCCTCTTGATAAGAGAATGTTATTCGTAAAGACTTGAGCTTTCAGATGACTTTCACGAAGTATAGATTTTTGATGATTGGTGTCTTCGATATCTTTGGAATAAGAAAGATAATTGAATCTCCGAGTAGCACGGTCACGAGAGTTGATTAAGCGGGTAGAAAGCAAAGCATTCATCTTACGAAGTTCGGAACATGAGGCTTCTAATCCAGATTTCGCATTACGAAGGTTGTTCTCAGATTCTGCAAATAAAACAAAGTTCAAAGAATAAAATTTGCGAGTATAACGATATTTAAAGATATACCAGAGGCAGTCAAATTTTAATGACTACCTTCTCTTTGCGAAGTAAGAGATTGAGTTAAAGATAGACAACAGTTCTTCATCTGATTCATCGCATTATCAAAACCATCACCAACTAATCCTTTAAGTCGAGATTGAAGCTTTTGATCTTTAGAAAGGAGAAAATTCTTATCCTTCACAAGTTTGGCATTAAGACTTTTTAATGACGAATAATCTTCTTCAAGTTGATTCTTCTTAGAACTCAAGACTATGTTCTTATTAATAAGGGAATTCTTCTCAATAACAAAAGAATTTCTTTAAAAGATCTGAAGACTTCTTTAATTCCTCAAGTTCACCTTTCAACAGAGAAAGAAGATTTTCTTGATCGCAACATTTATTCTGAAGAGTTTTAATTCTTGCGAAGAAACAATCATTGTATTCAAAAACGAACATTTCTCTTCTGATAAGGTTTTGTTCTCTTCTAATAAGGTTTCTATTCTCAAATTAGCTTTAGTTAAGGAAGAAAAAAGTTGAGATATATCATCATTCAAAAAATTTCGATCATATATTAGTTGAGTATTCTCTTGAAAAAGAGCGTCAGAGTTGTCAAGAGCACATGAGTAAAGATTAGATAAATGGGAGAATTGGTTTGAGAGGCTTTCATGCTTGGTTCGATATTCTGTTGCATCTGATTCATGGTGAAGTACCAATCTTCTACATTTCTGGATGGATTCTATAAAGGGGAATGGGTATTAATAGATGTTTCAAACATATGAAGAATATAAGTAAATAAAAGGGAAAATATGAAGATAGTAATCATACCTTTCAATTCATCATTTCTTTTGCGAAGTATCGCACAGTCGAGAGAATTATTATGAAAATGATGATTTTCTTTACGGAGATCCTCGCATTCTGCTTGAGAAGATTTCAAAGATTGACGAAGCAATTCAATTTATTTTTCTAAGGATTGACGTGAAGAAGAAATGTCTGGATTGACGAAATTATTCAGAACTTCGCAAAACTCATATTGCGAACGAACATTAGTAGACTTCGCAGCATTTGTCAAAACCTCAAATAACATTCGGAAAGTTGAATAAATTCCATCTCGAATTTCCTGAGGAAGAGGAGAAGAATTTGAAGGAATAAGAGCAAGCTGCAAATTGTCTGGAGAAATAGCACTCAAAGGATTTGGAGACAAGACAGGTTTTTCGAAAGAAGAAGTTGAAGAAATATTTTGCGAGGACTGTTTTTCAAGAGAAGAAGTTGAAGAAATATTTTGTGAGGGTTGATCTTGAAGAAGTGTTGATAAATTGACACTAATGGGAGATTGAAAGGTAGGTAATGGAGTAGAGGCAGGAGTGTGTGAAGAAGCATTTTCACGAGGAGGAGAGGAAAATTCCTTATCAACTTCAGGAAGGAAATCATCAATAGGAATTAATGGTGTGGGTTTAGTTATTCGAGATCTCTTACTAGGATTTGGTTTTTCGCCAACCTGCAAATCAAAATGTAGATTAAAAACTGAGGCAACAATATATTTTTCAGGAAAGAAGGCAAAGTATTTTAACTACCTTTTGATTCTCAGATTTTCTTCTTCGTGGATTAAGGCTTGGATTCTTTAGTTGAGATTTCATCCGAGGAGTTATTTTCTTTGAAATAAACCAAAATCAGATAACAAATTATACAGAAATTAAAGAGAAAGAACAAATTAAATGCGCGGAGATAGAAGGAAATTACCTTGGAGAACTCATGAAGATATAAGCAGAAGAAAAAATTGCAGAGAAAACAGTAATAGAAAGTATGAGTAGAAGATAGAATTGTGGAAATAAGAAGAAGAAAAGGAAGATAATATAAAGGAGTTATATAAGGGAATAACTGGAAAAGAACGGTTACAAAAGACGTGTCAAAGTTTTAAAAGACTAAGTAACGGTTATGTTCTCACGATCATTTCTTCTTCGTAGAATTGACATGAGAAGAGGCAAGATGTAGGTACTGAATATCGCAAGATAATAATTCACGAGTATCGTAATAAATAAAGGAGAAAAGAGTTATAAAATGATGCGATGATAGAAGTAGCACGGAGAAATACGAAGTTTTGCGAGGATGAAGTAATTTTGCGAGTATGAATTGCGATACCTCGCAATTCATATACAGCTGTATAAGTTTTACTATAAATAGGAGTTCAAATGTAAAATTCGGGAGGTTCTTTTAGTGAGTGTTAGAAAATATCTTAGGAAAGAGAATAGAGAAAGTTGTAACTATTCTAGTTCCATTTAGATACTTCTTTGTAATCAATTGACAACATTAATAAGAAAATTGTTATTCATCATCAAGAACTTCTTGAGTTTTTAATAATTCTATTGAGGGTGTAGTTGTAGGTTATTCTGCAACTACAGATGAACTCAAGGAAATAACTGAATCATCTGCTGCTGAGAAGGATAAACTGATCAAGGGTAGATTAACTCTTACTTTAAAGGCTAATGAACTTAAAGATCAGTATTCCCAATTAGAGAAATCTCATTCTTTACTAGCAAAAGAAAACCTTTATCTTCGCACCAAAGAAGAAAACATGAAATCTCGTCTGAAGGGTATGGTTGGCGATAAATTTGACGATGCTATGAATCAGTGGGAGAATTGTTTCTTTGCACTAATCCAAAATTTATCCTCTCAAAAAGAAGGTAGTCAGTTGACTGCCTCAATTGTTGATTTTTCTGATAAATTTCTATGTTTTTCTTCTCATGAGATCTTCATTTGAATATTTCCTTATCATTTTTGGTATTTACAGAATCTGAAATAAGCCATCTCGCTACTATTACTGCTCTTACTGAAAAATTAGATAAGGTTCGCAAAGAAAACAAGACTCTCATTTCTGATTGTTTGGACGTCCACGATAAGGCATAAATAAGGCTTGATTATCTTGAGTACTTCAAGAATATGGAGATTAGAAACCGTGATAGAGGCTTTCTTCGCAAAGTTCATCTTTCTGTTGAATAAGATTCTGATTTCCCATTCTCTCCCTCCTGAATCTGTTCTTCCTCTAGAAGTTGAGGATGATGAAATTCCCATTCATATGGATACAACTTTAGAAGATACACCTACTGAAGGAGAAGAAGGAGCTGAAGAAGATAACCCAGAAGAAGATGAAGACTCTCCTAGAGAAGAAGAAATTCACAAAGAAAATGATGCTGGCGATACTGAAAAGAATGATGGAGATACTGATAAATCTGCTAGTGAGAATGATAAATCTTCTGGCGAGAAAAATATTGATGAGCCTGTCTCTGAAATTTGAATTTCGTTTTTGCTTTCTTTTCCTGCTTCTTTTTTGCGAGGAATGTAACTTGGATGATTTTTTTTTTTAATTTTTCCTGTTGTCTGTGTTGAATATTCTCAAGGAAGATATTAAGATTTTATTTGCTCATTCCTCTTCTTGCCCTCTAATATCTTTCTTGAGATGGTGAATTATATGACGTTGAATAGATATTTTCTGAAGTAATCTACCTCTTGCGATGAATAGATATTTCCTTCATTCTCAAATAAGATAATTAATGTTCAATATTAATCTGTTGGTCTTATTATACCTTCCTAGTTAAAGGTCTTATTTTGCCAACCTTTAATATTTTTCTGCGACAAGATCACAGGACGTCTTTACATTTATATGTATTGACCCATTGATCTTGTCTTATTAGTACTTTTCAATATCTCTGCGACAATGTGACAAGTATAAGTTCTCTTGCGAAAACAAAGCCTCGTGACATTGCCGTCTTGGGATGAAATCGCATGACGTCTTTACACTTTTATGCAAAAACCCATTGATCTCATCTTACCATTTTCTCTTTAGGATTTTTGCCATTGTATGATTTTTGTCACGCGACAATATGATAGGCCTAAATGATCTTGCGATCATGAAGCCCCATGACATTGCCGTCTTAAGACACTTATCAGCTCCCTAATGGAGGGTGCCTCCCTTATCTCCCCCCTAGCTGCCCCTTCAAGGAGGGCACATAGGCCATACAAGACTATCTCCCCCCATACGGATTTTCCAACAACCAGTTGTTTTCGCAGCCTCTTGTCCTTTATGCCTATATGGCTTATAGTTACAAGACTACACCCTAAGTGGGGTTTTCTTCAGGCCAAGTTCATTGTAGCCAAGACTTACCAAGGATGGCAAGAGAGTTTCGTACACTCCGGGCACCCTTGGCTCAACCGTGTACCTCGGCGCCTTGGTCATACTCTGCACTTCTTGGAAGAGACTCTCGGTCGTCCAACCAGGGTATAACCTTATATAGCTGGAAATCCAAGATCTCTCTCCCGGATAGGTTTTCTTTAACCCCCAACATCTGCATGAATCAGGTTCCAGCAGCGGTATAACCTTATCGATGAGTCATGTCAAGAGATACCCCCTCATATGACGATCTATTAGGTTTTACATTTTCCTCTTACGAAATTTTATTCGCGAACTAGGGTGCACGCCATAAAGGTTTGTCCCATTCTTTTAATCTCTGCGAAATTTTATTCGTTGTTCTTGCGATGATGCTCGCATAAATTGTGATAGAGAAAGAAGAATTTTTTAACTGTTTTTATCTTACATTTGTATTTCTTACCTCGCAGAAATTGCTACTGATAATACCTTTTCAGAAGCAATCTATTCCATGGTCTATCAAGTCTTTGTCCAACATCTCTTCCCTCTAGATCCATTAATTTGTATGCTCCATTTCCAATTATCTCTTTAATGATGTATGGTCCATCCCATTTTCTCGCTAATTTTCCACCACTTTCTTGCTGATATTTTGGTGTTTCTCACAAAACTAGATCTCCAGGATGGAATTGACGTTTCTTGACTCGTTTGTTGTACTCGCGAGCTAATCTTCGCTGGTAATTTTCCATATGTTGTAGACTTTTTTCTCGCTTTTCTTCTAGTTCATCTAACTCATGTAAAATCATGCCAGCACTTAGATTCTTTTCCCATGCTTCTCTTTTTTTTTTTTTGGGATAGCAACCTCTGTTGGTAGAATAGCTTCAACTCCATATGTTAAACAGAAATGTGACATTCCAGTTGCTTCTCGTCTAGTTGTATTATATGCCCATATTGCATTATGCACTTGCTCTCACCATGATTTGTGATAACCTTTTAACTTCGTTTTTAGGATGTCTGCGATTGTCTTATTAGTTTCCTCAGCCTGACCATTTGCTTGTGGATATAAAGGAGTTGATTTTCCACATTTTATCTTAAATGCATTAAGAAGCAATTCGATATTCTTCCCTTCAAATTGTTTTCCATTATCAGACATCAACTGTGCTGGGATCCCAAATCTGCAAATTATATTTTCAAATATGAACGTAAAAATGTCCTTATCGCGGATGTGCTGTACTGCCTTTACTTCTCCCCATTTTGTGAAATAATCTGTAGCAACAATTAAATATTTTCTTTGTCCAGAACCAAGCAAAAATGGTCCCACAATATCCAATCCCCATTTTCCAAATGGCCATACGCTTGACGAAGATGATAATGGTGCTCCTGGTGCATATATCTTCTTCCCAAATCGCTGACAATCTTCACAACGTCTTGAAAGTTGCTTTGCATCCTCATGCATATATGGCCAATAATAAACCTGCATCTTTTTTTTATACGCTAAAGATCTACCCCTGCTGTGATTACCAGCATCACCACTATGCAACATTTTTAACACCTTTTGCCCTTCTTCTTTCTTCAAACATCTTACGATGGTCCACTAAAAGATCTGCGATATAATACCCCATCTCTTAGTTCATAATTGGTTGCTCTACTTTTCAATTTATGTGCTTCTAATCGATTTCTGTGGATTTCTCCTCTCTCCAAATAAGCATGAAGATCTGCTCGCCAATCTGTAGCATTATTCCCTATTTCTTCCTCGCCAGGTTCTACCATCATTACATCTACCTCTTCTTCCTCTTTGTTTATTGCCGGTTGTGAAAGTGTTTGAATTTTTATGCATCTCGCAAGTGGGTTCGTCATCATACTTGATATGAAAGCAAAAGCATCTGCAAGCCTATTATCTTTCCTTGATATGTGTCTCCATTTTATTTTTGGAATTCTCGTAGACAATTCTTCAACAAGTTTTTTGTACTTCTTCAAAGATGGTTCATTTTTAGTATACTCTCCCTTTATCTGGCGAATAACCAATTATGAATCGCTGGTGATTCTAGAATTTTCCAACTTCATTTCTATCGCAAACTTTAATGCATGGATTACAGCTTCATATTTTGTCTCATTATTAGTGGATGCAAATTCTAATCGAAACGAAAAAGCTGTTTTTTCTTCTTCTGGTGAAATGAAAACAACTCCAATCCCATTTCCTTATCCATTTGACGATCCATCTACTAATATTTCCCATCTGTCAGGTTCTGTTAATAGCTCTTTTGGGTCTCCATGTTCTTCTTCTATATCCATCATTTCTTCTACAGCTTCGTCATCTTCTAAAGGAAATTCAGCTAAGAAATCTGCGATAACTTGTGATTTTGGCGAGGATAGAATTTCATATTGAATATCAAAGTGTCCTACTTGCGCATTCCATCTCTCAACTCTGCCTGATATTTTTGAATTTTTCATCACCGATTCAATTGGCACTCTCGTTAACACTTTGACCTTATGCGCTTGGAAGTAAATTCGAAGCTTAAAAGTTGCATGTACCAATGCTAGAATTAGTTTCTCAATCTTTGAATAATTTCTCTCTGCTGAATTAAATGTTTTGCTGATATAATAAGTTGGTTTCTCCACCCCCGAATCTACTCGCAGTAATACGGCACTTAGCGCGTATGTGGTTGTCTCAAGATAGATCAATAGTTCTTCTCCTGGTTCAGCCTTTTGTAAAATAAATATGTTCATCAGTTGTTCTTTAATTCCTTGAAAAGCCTTTTCACACTCATCTGTCCATTTAAATTTTGTTCCCTTCTTGAGTATATCGAAAAAATGTTTGCACTTGTCTGAAGATCGCGAAATAAATCTTCCTAGCGAGGCTAAGAGTCCATTCAGTTTTTTGCACATCTTTAACTGTCATTTGGTGTTGGCATATCGCGAACTACTTGCACCTTTTCTGGATCAACTTGTATTCCTTCTTTTGATACAATATAACCCAAAAATTTCCCTGAAGCTACTCCAAAAGTACACTTTTCTGGGTTCACTTTGATGTTAAATTGTCGCATTTGATCGAAAATCTCTTTCAGATCCTGTACATGATTTTTAGCTTCTTTGCTTTTAATCAACATATCATCAACGTACACTTCTAATGTTTTATGTATCCACTTAGCGAACACCTTCTCCACCATTCTTTGGTATGTTTCACCAGCATTTTGTAAGCCAAAAGGCATCTTTGTATAACAATATAATCCTCTTGGAGCAAAAAATGCTGTATGCTCTTGATCTTCTTCTGCGAGGGGAATTTGATTATATCCTTTATATCCGTCTAATAAAGATATTCTATCATTTCCCGCTGTTGATTCAACCATTTGTGGAATATCTGGTAATGGAAAACTATCTTTAGGACAAGCTTTGTTTAAATCAGTAAAGTCTATGCAAATCCTTATCCCTTTATTTTTCTTTGGGACCACCACCATATTTGCAATCCAATCTGGATATTTTGCTTGCCTTATAATTCCTGCATCAAGCATTTTCTGTAGTTCTTCTTCTATTTGAGAATGGTATGTTGTTGCAATTTTTCTTATTCTTTGTTTAAATGGTCTCACATCTTTTTTGATCTCTAGTTTATGACATGCTACTGAAGGATCTATCCCTGGCATCTCATCCATATTCCACGCGAAGATGTCTTTGTATTCTCTCAAGAGACTTATAGTTCTTTCTTCTTCATCTTCCTCCATTTTGGTCCCAATTTTCAGTATTTTAGGATCTTCTTCACTTCCAATATTTTTTTTTTGTTGGCTCTGCTGCAGTGTAACTAGCTTCAGGTTCTCCCATTGGTGTTGGAGTTTTCATTTCTCTCGCGAATTCATCTCCTTCTCGCGAAACTTCACTTGGTATCCCTTTTCCTTCTTTTGCCCTTATCATGTAAATTTTAAATTCTTCCTCTTTCTTTGCTTCTCTGTTCAATTTTCTGCGAGTTTTTCGTAGCTTTGGACGTTCTTCACAATTTCTTACTTCAATTTGGTAGCACAATCTCGCGAAATTCACATCTCCTCTAATTTCTCCAATTCCACTAGGCATAGGAAATTTAATACATTGATGTAATGTTGACGCCACAGCCTTGATTGCATGTATCCATGGTCTTCCTAACATCATGTTATATGGTGATTCTACATCTACCACACATAGTGTTACTCGCGTTTCAATCTCTCCTAGCGGAATTCGTACCACTATTTCTCCTTTACGTTTTGTTAAAGACTTTCCAAAGCCATGAATATGATATGATGAATGAGACATTTCTTCATCCCTGTATCCCATCCTTTTAAAAGTTTGATAAAATATTATATCAACAGAACTTCCTGCATCCACCAAAGTTCTATTCACAGCCCATTCTTCTTCATATTTTACTGATTGTTCTCTTCTTATTGGGATAGTAGATACTGTAATCACCAAAGGAGATGTATGACTCAAATTTTCCTCCAACACTTCTGCTGCTGTAAATGTGATTTTTTGCTTTTCCCAATCTTTTAACGGTGATATTTTCTCTACCGTCATAATCTTTCTTCCTTCGAAATCCCGTTTGTGTATCCTTCCCTTGATATTTTCATGAAATCTATCAATCACTTCTTTTTCTATTACATCATCCTTCAATTTCTTACAATTATCTTTGGTTTTGATCATCTTTTTCTTCAACTATTTCCACCGACTTGCTCAATTTTCTTCCTAATCTTTAATACTTCTCCTCTTTTACTTTATCTTTTCTATGTTTTTCAATGATTCAATCCCTGTTTCGGGCGCCAAAATGTAGTTGCAGGATTTCCCACACTACACCCTTGTCAAGAATCTATGAAAATTAAGTCATAATCGAGAATGAACGACAACAATTTTATTAATTCACTTTCAAGAAGATTTACAAGAAATATCAAAACTCAGAAGTACAACTTTCTTTCTGGAGTTTCTCTCTCCTCAAAATTCTCTCAGCTCTCGAAAGTACATCATCATCATCAGGATTTAGTCGAACCCTTTATATAGGAAAATACATAGTGGAAGACAACTAAGATTTCCCCTTAATTCAGATCTACTCTGCGATCTCATCGCCAATTTTGTAACCATTGTGAATCAAACTTATTCTTCTCATATATCTTCAGTCGTTGACCGTTATATCACTCTTTTGTGACATTCGCCAAATGTCGTTGAAGAATCTTGCGACGCTCTCGTCACAGTGTTGTTAATACTTGTAGAATTGTTTTGGTTTCTCGCAGAAGTGTCGTTTCCATCGTGAGAATTTCGTTGTGGCGATATTCTGGTCCTACACTTCAAAAACCCTTGTTTTCTTGATTTTCTTCCCTCATCTCTTCCTCTCCGATTGCTATAGTAGTCGTGGTTACGTTTTCGTCGTCCCAACTATCTTCGTAGATTTTCGAGTTTCGCATTATTTCCGCTGATGGATTCTTCTCCCTCTATGACTGAGAAAAGGTCTGTTGATGATGTTTTTTCCAAGATTGATGCTTTTTCTCTTTATTCTCTGTTTTCATACGAGAGTCCCTCCAAATACGATGATCGTGCCATGAAATCTATCTTTCCTGATGATTCTCCTTCTGTTTTGTGCAGGTCCGAGAAAAAGGGGAAAGATCTTTCTGATGAAGAATTTATTGAGAAGCTGAAGGAGAAGTACGATCTTCAAAATTACGAAGTCACCCTTGTCTTGGGCCGGAACATCCTCTTGAAGAAGTCCGATATGGAGAAGCACGAGCAGTCAGCTAACTGCGTGGTTATCACTCAGGGCCAACTGGAGCTAGGCCTTCGTCTTCCCTTGTATAACCCTGATAGCCCTTTCTACTATGAGGTCCTCTCCCAGCTCAAGACTTATCGTACTTTGGCTCAATAGACTGGCAACCCTTTTTGCATTATGGATGAGTGGGGATCTCGCCGATATGGTCATGGTTCCGATGCCGAGTGGTCGACCTACAAGCCCGAGGACGCTCCCGCATATATTGTTGCCAACTTCCTTTCCAACTACCGAGCTGGTACTTCCACCTTAGGTGACCTTGACGGTTTTGCTGCTAGTCCACATCGTCACCGATCTATGCCCAAGGGTGTTGAAAGGATGATGCTGGATGCGGATCCCATCGGCCAGGGTTCTAACAGGAGACCCTGTCATTCCAATGACCCGATTTATCCCCGAGTTCCGCTTCTTATCTGAGGTCCCATTCTATATGGTAGTTTCCCGCTGACTTCTTTTCCCGTCGAGCCCTATCCTTTATGGGTTGTTAATGATGATAAGGCTGATAAGGTATGTATTTCCTTCTTATTTTCCCAATTTCTACTTTGTTAGCTTTGACGCCAATTGGCTGTTTGTTGTTATTGACACCTTAGGGCGATTCTACCAAGGATGCCGGATCGTCGAGGAAAATAGGCGCTAGCACAAGGGTTGAGGAAGACCAGGGGAAGGTAACAAACATAGTGATTTTATTATAAGTACATGTACTTTCCCCTGTTTTTTGCCTTCACATGTTCTGACGAGAAGCCTTGTGCAGAAGTTTCCCAGACGCGATGATGATGAGGCCGATGTGGAGGAGGTTGATCCTCAAACTTTGAGACGTAACCCTCACAGGGGGAAGCATGTCGTTGCTAAGCCACAACCAAGGCAGAAACCGATCTACGATATCCCCGATGAGGATGACATATTTGGCGAGGATTTATCGGGTTCAAAGGGCGATGGGAAGGAGATGGGCGAGAACGTCGATCCTGAGGTGGTTGTTAATTCTAAATCGGCCGACAAATAAGAACCCTTGAGGGCGCCCGAGCTAGGAAGAACTATTGACGCTGGGTCGAAGGTGCTTCATTGCCTGCCCTAGATTACTGGAGGGTCCTCGTCCGGTATCGATACCTTTTTTACTGTCTCGGGTCCTATCATGAATTCTTTTGGAGCGCTGACTTCCCCTGATTTAAGTGCGTATACATAGGAGCAAATGCTTGCTGCGGTGCCCCTTTATGGCGATATTGCCCATACTCTCGACACGATGGTGAGTGACTCATCTTAGTATGGTGATGCCCCATTTGTTATTTCTGTTCCCATCACCGCTTACAATTGAATTTTGTTTACTTGTGTTAGATTCTGAACCGGGTTTGTTTGGATGCTGCCAATCGTCACAGAGAAAAGCAATTGTTAGAGTCTCTCCAACTCCAGTTACAGAATGAGAGGAGCCGCGCGCGCGAGCTAGAAATTAAACTCGCTGATGCCCAAGGTATGTTACAATTCTTCGAAACTTAACTTATGTTGATTGATTTTATCGTGCCAACATCCTGAGTCGGGTATCCTTCTGCTAGCCGAGGTAACTAGTATAGGCTTAGACGCTTCTTCAAAGTTTAGGATCATGAAGAGGAAATGGGATTTTGAAAAGGATTTAGTGGAGAATCTCCGTCGGCGAATGGCAAACAAAGATGACAAAATAGATCGCCAAGCCGGAGAAATCGAAGAACTCGAGGATGAACTAGAACGGTATCGTCAGTTTGAGTACGACCCTGCAGAGATAAACAATTTACGAGCTCACTTGGGATCTTCCCAGCGCCTTGCTGCTGAATAAAATACTCTGTCCACGAACCTAGAGCAACGGGTAGACACTTTACAATTGCAGAATCGAGACCTTCATGAAGATCGCCGACGAATCCTGAGGGATAAAGATTTGGTGGAGCGAGCCAATCGGGATCTGCTGGGGCGAGTGGGCGAATTTGACAAAGTTGCGAGAGAACTGGAGTGGAGTAGGTCATAGCTTATAGTGCTTCAGTCGTCATGCAATCGCTTGATGGATGAGTGGAGTGAACACAAGAAGTATTGCCCTAGTAACGAATTCAACGAGCATCACTATAACGAGTTAACCATGAAGTTTTCCAAGGCCGAGGATGAGTTGTCCAAGTCGGTAGAGTCGCTTCAGTCATGTTACCAGCCCTTTCAGGTCTCTTAGACGATGTGTTGAGGCCGTTCCTAAGATTTAGATTACGTCTTATTCTTGCAAAATTGTTAAACCGTGTTCGATGAATAATGTTCTGTATTTGTGATCTTGTAGTCAAGCAAAAACATTTTCAGGAGCTGGATCTAGAGGTCCGCCGATTGAAGCAGGTCGAGGTCGATTTGGGTTCCAAGATGACCAATGCCGAGGATACCGTTTCTCAGCTTACACAGCAGCTCGAGGAGGAACGCGTCGCTCATGCAGAGGAGGTAGACGATAAGGTTCGGATGGGTATCGAGGAGTGGGTCGAGAATAAACGACGCGAGGTCGCACAAAATAGGGCTGGCGCGATTCCTCACAAGGATTGATTCCTCTTTTTGTAGTGGTGCGTCACTAATTTGCCCTTTGTTCTGGGTTGTAAATCGCTTTGAACACCTCTTCTGCTTCTTATTTCTGATATTCTGCTTGTTTGTTTATGTGGGGTGCTGCGTCGCCGATGTTGTCCGCTTTACTTTCGCTACACTTTCCGTTTCGTATGGTCGCTTGATACTTTCCGCGCTTTATTATTGGACGCATGGTGCTATCGATTTAACTTCTGTTTCTTATGTTATTCCGGCAATCGTTGATTGACGCACGACACTATCGATTTAGCTTTTGTTCCTTATGTTATTCCGGCAGTTCTTGATTGACGCACGACGCTATCGATTTAGCTTTTGTTCCTTATGTTATTCCGGAAGTTGTTGATTGACGCACGACGCTATCGATTCAGCTTTTGTTCCTTATGTTATTCCGGCAATTATTGATTGACGCACGATGCTATCAATTTAGATTTTGTTCCTTATGTTATCCCTACAATTGTTGATTATGTATGTTAGTATTTTAACCTTTTCTGTCAAACACACCCAACAAGGAGGGTCATCGGGCCCAATGCCATGTCCTGATTGGGGTATCTCATCACTATCTCTTGGATTCAGTGGAAGGGTACCAGTCAACCTAGTTCTAGGATCGATTTCCACGAGCGGTTATCGACCAACCAATCTCGGGCAAGTGGTCACAGCCACCTGCGATGGGGGCGGCCTTTCAGATGTTAGTAGGCCACCTAGCTGAGTAGAATTCACATCTCAACAACCTTTGGAACTGTTTTCCAACCACCAGAACCCTTAGGCTACCTCGGAACTTGCACACTGCCGCTTCCCCGAGTACGAATAGCCAGGTGACTGTAAGGCACCTCGGCACTTCCACACTGGCTTTTCCCCGAGTTCGAATGCCCATTCGAGTGTAAGTTACCTCGGTACTTCCACACTAGCTTTGCCCCGAGTACGAATGACCATTCGAGTGTAAGTCACCTCGGCACTTCCACACTGGATTTTCCCCGAGTACGAATGACCATTAGTCGCTCATGCCCTATCTCATACCCCTCACGGTTTCAAAGAGATAGAAGTCATGTTTGCTTACCTTTTCGTCATGTAGCCCTTTAGGGGTGGTAGAGTTTCATATATTTGACATTCCAAGGCTTCGGCTCTTTTGTTCCGTCGAGTCTCAATAATCGATATGATCCATCGCCCGCTTTAGATGCAATTATATACGGCCCACCCCACTTTGGTGCTAATTTTCCGCCCTTTTTGTCTCGCTCCCATTCGGCCAAAAATTTCAACACTTGTTGTCCTGGTTGAAACTCCCTCGGGCGAACGCGTTTGTTATATTCTCGTTGTAGCCTCCTTTGATATTTTTCCATATTTTGTAACGTCATCTCCCTCGTTTCTTCCAAATCCCCGAGCTTTGCCAAAATTAGATCAGACGAGACATTTCGCCTCCATGCCTCCGTTCTAGTTGTAGGGATCATTCATTCCGTTGGAAGAATCGCCTCTGTTATGTAAGCAAACATAAATGGCGAGAACCCTATGGCTTCCCTCCGCGTGGTTCTGTACGCCCACAACACGTTGTACAGCTCCTCGCACCAATCACCGTACGATCCATCTAACTTCTTTTTCATGTTATCGGCGATTGTCTTGTTAGTGATCTCGGCTTGCCCATTACTCTGGGGGTAGCTTTGCTCTTCCTGATGTTATATGTGTTGAACAAAAGATCGATGTTTTCCCCTTGGAGTTGTTTACCATTATCGGAGACGATAACTTCCGGGACCCGAAATTGGCAAATGATATGTTCCCAAATAAATTTGAAGACGTCTTTGTCTCGGATGTGCCTTAGCGGTGCAGCCTCTACCATTTGGTAAATTAATCGGTGGCCACGATCAAGTATTTCCTCTGCCTCTTTCATATATGTAATGGTCCGACAATGTCTATCCCCCATTTGGCAAAGGGCCATGGGCTTATAATAGAGTTCAAAGGTGCTCATGGCGCCTGGATTTTCTTGCCGTACCATTGACATTCTTCACAAGCTTTCGCCATTTGCTTTGCGTCTTCGTTCATGTACATCCAAAAGTAGCCCATTGTTTTTTCCTTGGCCGATAAGCTTTTCCCCGAGTTGTGGTTGCCGACAGCTATGTAGTGTAATTCATGCAAGATTATGTGGCCTTCTTCTCTACTTAGACATCGCAAAAGTGTCCCTAGGTAAGATTTTCTATATAAGATCCCTTCCCTCAGCTCGTAGGCGCCCGATTTACTTTTGATTTTATTTATCTCTAGCCGACCCCTGGGTAACTCGCCCGTCTCCAGGTATTGATGTATCGGCTTTCTCCAATCGTCTTCTTTGTATCGCTCGGCTGTGTTAACAGCAACATTGATTCGCTCTTCGGGTGTTTCAAGGATAGAAGGGGTAAGAAGCCTCATAACACGGATGCCTTCAATGTTGGGGTCTACTAGCTGAGAGGAGATGTATGATAGAGCGTCTGAATGCCTGTTATCTTTTCGACAAATGTGGCATAATTTAATGTTCGGTATTTGATTGATGTAAAATTGGTCGAGATCCCAATACTTTTGTAGCACAGGATCGTGCGTAGCATATTGGTCCGTAATTTTCTGGATCACCAATTGTGAGTCACTAGTCAAGCGAACCTCTTGCTGTCCCATCTCCACGATTATTCGCAAAGCATGGATTACCGCCTCGTACTCGGTGACGTTGTTTGTTGCCTTGAATTCTAGTCTGAATGAATGTACCATCTTCCTCCCCTTTGGCATGGTGAACACTATCCCGAGGCCCGATACCTCTTTGTTTGATGCTCCATCGACGAAAACTTCCCATCGCGTAGGACTGCTGGCTTCTAAAAGGTCAGTAGGTTCTTCCCGCTCTTTTATCATCCCTGGTATATCTTCCACCTCGTCTTCGTTGCTAAGTGGGAAATCTGCTAAGAAGTCGGCCACTACCTGTCCTTTAATCGCCGTCCTTGTCTCATATACAACATCATACTGTTTGATCAAGTCCCCCCATTTAGAGATTCTCCCTAATCGCCATGTATTATCCAAAACTGCCTCGATCGGCGACTTGGTGAGCACCCGTATACGATGAGTTTGAAAATAAGTCCGGAGTTTTGAATCGGCAAAAGCTAGGGACAACACTATCTTCTCTATTCTGGTATAGTTTTTCTCGGCCGGGCTTAGTGTTTTGCTAGTGAAATATACTAGCTTCTCGGTGTTCCCCTCCGTCTTAACCAATACTGCACTAATGGCGTATGGTGTCGCCCCTAATTATAGGGTGAGGATTTCCGTCGGCTCGGGCCTCTGCAAAACCGGGAGGCTGGCTAAATGTAACTTGATTTTTTGAAAAGCCTCTTCGCTTGCGTCCGTCCATTGAAACTGTTTTCCCTTTTTCAAGATGTCATAAAAGGCTTTACATTTGTCCGACGATAATGACACGAATCGCCCCAACACTGCTATGCAGCCATTTAGCTTTTGCACATCTTTTACCGTCGCGGGAGAAGGTATTTCTAAGACCGCCCTAACCTTTTCAGGGTCTGCCTAGATTCCTCTGGAGGTGATAATATATCTCAGGAACTTTCCCGATGTAACCCAGAAGTCGCACTTAGCGGGGTTGATTTTCATCTTGTGTTTCCTCATTGTCTGAAAAATGTCCCGAAGGTCTCGTACATGATCCTTAGCTCGGAGACTCTTAACTAACATATCGTCCACGTAAACTTCTATGGTGTCGTGGATCTTGTTTTCGAACATGTCTCCCATTAGTCTATGGTAAGTAGCACCAGCGTTCTTAAGTCCAAATGGCATTTTTGTGTAGAAATACAACCCTCTTGGTGTGAAAAAGGAGGTATGCTCTTGGTCCTCGAGTGCTAATGGTATTTGGTTGTAGCCCATGTAACCGTCCATCAATGTCATCGCCTCGTACCCGACTATGGACTCTACTAGTTGGTTTATGCTTGGTAGAGGGAAGTTGTCCTTCGGGCAGGCCTTGTTCAATTCGCTGAAATCAATACATATTATGACTCCTCCTTTATTTTTTGGTACCACGACCATGTTAGATATCCATTGTGGGTAATGGGATTTCCTGATTATCCCAGACTCCTGCAACTTTTTTAGCTCGGCCTCAACTACTGCCTGTAGTTCTGGTGCGATGCGCCTCATTTTTTTCCAGACTGGTTTGAACCTTGGGTCAATCTTTAAGCGGTGGTAGCAGACCTCCGGGTCAATGCCATCCAAATCGTGCACCTCCCATGCGAACGCGTCTAAGTTTTCCCTTAAAACCGTCGTGAGTTGACTTGCTTGTTCGTCCGATAGTAAAGTCCCAATCCTTACCAACCTTGGCTCCTCAATCGTTCCCAAATTCACTTCCCGAGTCGGCTCGACCGTCGAAAAATTTGATTTGGCTTCCCGGAATAGAGACGCTTATTTTGAATACTATAAAGGGTCTTGCTCTTGGGTCTCATGTGCCATGACCACTTGTAAATAGTCTCTTCCAATTCTTCGGTAGCCTTAACCTCTTTGGATTCCTTCTTCTCTTGTCTCAGTCGAGCTCGCCGATCTTCATTGACTTCGGCATCAGTCTGCATGCATTATCGCGCCGCCTGAGAGTCTCCCACAACTTCAGCTATTCCCTTGTAAGTCGGGAACCTTAATCTCTGATGATATGCTGATGCCACCCCTTTAATCCCAGCGATCCAAGGTCGCCCGATAATTGCTTCGTAAGGCGAGGCGACGTCGACCACACAGAAGGTGGTTAGTGTGTCGAGGTAGCCCCCTCCGTCCGATACCTTCAGTGTTACCTCGCCCTTAGGGATAGTTACTGTTCCGTTAAAACCGTAGATGTGATACATCGATGGGAAGAGAACGTCGTCCGACAACTCCATTCTTTTAAACGTGTCATAGAACAATACTTCAACTGAGATTTCGTTATCGATGAGAATCTTTCTTACTCCCCATCTCTCAATTAGTAACGTGATGACCAGGGGATCGCTGTGTGCTTGCCCATTTGCTGGGACATTCTTGGCCGAGAACGAAATAGGCTGCATCATCCAAGATTCCATAGGTAAGGTCTTGGCCACGTTAAATATTTCTTTGTCGTTGCGATCCCTCTTATGGATCCTTGAAGTGATTATTGGTCCGAGGGTGTAGTCTTGCATAGTGGAATGTGAAATAGTATTCACAAACTGATTTGACCTATCGATACGGACTTGATGAACCGGCGCATCAGGTGTCACCATCGGCTGAGTTGGGTGTCAGACGAATTTCCTCAGGTATCCATATCGAACAAGGTGTTGGACGATGTCCTTAACTTCTCGGCAATTATTGGTGGAGTGGCCTCTATATTGATGGTAGAGACAGTACTCGGGGTGATTCTTGGTCTCGTGGAACTGGACTCCCCTTGACGCTGGGTAATTGATATCGCTTCTCTTCTCGACTTCCTTGAATACCTCCTCTAAAGGAGCGTTCAAAGGAGTATACGATCAGGCTTCATGCCTCGGATTCTTCACTTTAGCCACCCATTCCTTCTTCCCGCTGCTCCCTGATGGGTGGTCCGATCTCTTCTCGGGACGCCTAGCGGGATCGTCCATGACTGTCTTGGCCTCAGCTGCCTCCGCGCTAGCTTCTTGTACCCCCTATCTCTTGATTCGGCCTGAACTTCCTCTATGGAGATAAAATATTCTTGCATTCTTCGCATCTCCTTTAGGGTCTTTGGATTTTCGGAGAATATAGCTACCAGATTGGGTCTGATCTTCCCAATGCGTTCTCAAATCCAAAGATAGCATGATCTACTGGCACTTTTCCAATCTCTGTACACATCTTCCTACACCTATCGGTCAAGGCTCTCAAGGGTTCCCTGAATCTCCTGGTGAGGGTAAATAGCTTATTCATTCTTGGCCGAGGTCGAATGTTGTGCATGTAAGTTTCAAGAAAGGCCTCGACTAGTGCATCATATCCGTCAATCGATCCAGATGGAAGTGAATAAAACCAATCTCGCGCCTCTCCTTCCAAGCTCTCCGGAAAGAATTTACACATGACTACCGTACTACTTTTCCATTGTATCAACGACATGGTATACATCTTCAGATGCTCGACCGCGTCTCCTGTTCCGTCGAATCTAGAAGGAAACATTGGTAAGGTACACTTCAGGGGAAACGAAATTTGTTCAAGTTCTTGGGAAAAAGGTGTCTTCTCCGCCTCACTCATAATCTCTGCCAGTTTGTTCTCTTAGCCATTTCCCGATAGCTCCTTAACCTTTGCTTCCAACTCTTTGAGCTTAGCTTTCGTCGCCTCGTCCTGCTGCTCGCCTCTTTCTTTCCTTTCTTCATTAGTGGACAACTCCTCGGGTGGCCCGTATTGTATGCGTGTCGTAACCACAACAAATTAATTAATACTTTACTACCTAATTAAAGAGTAATATAGGGTAGTCAAGGTCGATCCCACGAGGAGCAAGAGATTATAGTTGTAAAATTGTCACAAATAGGGGGGTATTGGTTGTAAAATTTATAAAGCAAAAGAATTAAACAAAGTAATTAAAAGTATAAGTTGAAATCAATGAGAGAGAATAGATCAAGGAATCCTTCTTCGCTGCAAAACAATGATTAAAGTTATGTTCTTTTCCACTTGTTATTAGTCATAGATTATCACCAACCGTAGGTATAGCAGCTAGATCAGTGCTAACCCCAAAATCCCTTATTTCACCGGATACGGAAGTTCTCGACTACCGGATTCTATTCACCAAACCACCTAGTAGTAGATCACCCAAGATGTAATTTAGTTAAACGCATTAAGATTCATGAATTTATTAGGTTGATATTAGTAGTTAAACTCTTAGATCAAGGTCCACTTGCTAACGTTGTTTTTACACACAATTGCTCCACGGAATCCCTCTGTAAGGTCTTGTGTTTTCTACTTACGTGAATAGTCAAGAAACGATTACTTATCCCCTAACTTTCACTAGCTTTAGATTAATTAACAAATCAATTTAGTTGGCCACCCAAACGACCAATCAATCAAACATAGACACTAATATTAGTAAAAACAATCGATAATCATATGAAAAACTTCAAAGTAGAATTGAAACAAAACTCAATCCATATATTAAGAACTAGGAATTCATCCTCAATCAATAAGAAAATTAGCTACTCATAATTTGGAGTTCACACAATAATAATAATAATAAAGGAAGAAAGAAAAACTTATTGAAAAGATGATGGTTGCTCCTTCCTCCAATCCTTGTGCACTTTAACTCCTTCTCCAAAGTAGATGTGTCTAAAAAGTTGTAGAGAACTCCTCTATTTATAGGCTTCAATACTCTCCATATCTTTGTAGGAAAAGAATCCTCATTCCAAAAGAACACCACTTTCCCAATTTGAGACATAGTCCAATTCTCCAATACTTCCAAGTTTTCATCCAATTCCCACTTCTAAGTCTTCACACACATGAGAGAAGTCCACCCAAAATTCTGTAATTTTGCTCGCCGGGAAACTGTGTTTTTGGCCGGAAGTTAGCCGGAATTTGTCACCGCCGGCAACCTGAAAATTCTGTCCCGGTCAAAGAATATTCCGTCAGTCCACCGTCAGGACTAACGGTCAAAGGTCAAACTGTCAGTCAATCCGTTAGTTGACTAGGTCAAAGAGGGGAGTCAGCTGGTGAGTTAGCTTCTGATTCAGGGCTGAGTCGTCTTAATCGTCTGAGTCACTGCGCTGAATCGTCTCATCGGAATCGCTCTGGAACGGTTGTCGCCGGCACCGAGTTGACTCTCCGGAGGGGAAAATCGGCCGAGTTACATTTAATTACAGGGCATTTCCGGCCGTTATTTCAGGCCATTCTTTTCTTCTTCCTGCGACAATCCTAAGACATACATCTAATTTGGTTCAGCTTCACGTTGTTCAGCAACAGATCTCTTCTATTCCACATCAACAATTATATCTTCCTCCTCCTTATTTCGCTGCTATTGAAATTTCAACAGCATCTCGATCTTCATACACAGACTCAAACCCATCAAATTTCGTCAATTCTTCATTACCACCACAATCAAAACCAATTTCAAGCAGCTCCTGAGTTACACAGCAACACCACAAACCCTAATTTCTTAATCATCTCAATCTCTTAAATTCACCACTCATCTGTTCTGACCAACAAAACCCATCACTGAATTTCACAGCAGCAGCCGCTGTTTCTCCTTCTCAACACCATTAACAGCTCTCTGAGCTTCAACTTCTCGATCTGTTTCTCCATGGAATAATAGCAACCCTGAGTTTCTTTCATCAGCAACCCCGTCTCTCAATTTCTTCATATCTTTATCTGAACTGTTTTCACTAGAACCCAACTTCAATCTCTCGAGCTTCCATCCCCTGAATTCCTCAATTTCTATAGCGGCAGACGCTGCTTTTAGATTTTCATCTCTTTCAGGTCTGTTTCATAATTTCAGAGAAACTGAAATAGTCTCTCGATATAGGGTTAGGGTGGCTTGGGGTTAGATGGTACACCCCATTAGATAAGATCCACCCCAAGATTGGGTGCTAACAACTCACACCTTTTCTGGATAAGGGTTACCAAATGATAATCACACCCACTGATAACTGATAAGGGTTACCCGAGATGGTAACCCCTTAACCATAGCTGGTTGTTCTTTAATTATTCTCCAAACATAGTTGCCCCTTAGCTTTAGCTGGACTCCAGATAGTGTTCTCTCCAATAAAATGACTGCTTTGCCATTTTTGCTCAATTTTGGATTATTTCTTCTCCTTTTCCTCCGTGCGACTCCAGAGTACCTAATAACTCAAAAACACATGTAAAAATACATAATTTACTAGAAAAATGGCAAAGAAAGCATAACTACTAGATAGTAAATTAAGGTGTATTCTACACCTATCAAATTCCCCCACACTTAGACTTTGCTAGTCCTCGAGCAAATCAAAATAAAACTCACAACTTCAAAGCTTTCTAGCTTCCCAAGCATTCAAAGAGCTATGAGGACATAGAGTTTCTGTATGCTAGTAATAAGAAGTTAGAAATACTAAAGAACATATTCTCATTCTTAAATGTTGAGTGAGAAATAACCACACCATAATGAGAGAAAACGTGTTTGAGAAACGATCAATAAGCATTTCGCCTCGACTTCTGCCTCACCAAAAGGGTTTTATGATAATTGCACTCAAAAAGATGACTTTTTTATGGGTCTCACATGTGTGTAGGTAGGAATGAAGAGAGAATTCCTGCAACACGTTGAATGGTAGGAAGGATAACTTCCGAAATTTTGAAAAACCCACATCTTTTAACATTTTGAAAAACCATTTTTCTAACGATCTCTAAGAAAGGAAATCAACCATTTATACCGAGGATGGGATTACTTACTTACCTTCACATCCGATTTCCAATTATGATAACACCACTCTCACGGAATCCAATAGAAACGTCTTCCGCTCCTTGTCTTTATCTTCTTGGTCTTCGGCTTCAACTATTGGTGATAAACTCTTTAGCTTCATAAATCCTTAACAATTTGTAACCTTTTTCCTTAACTCTTTGTCGCTTGAAACTTCCTTATAAATTTTCCTTCCCCACGGCTTATTCAAAACAAAACAATAATAGATATTTCTCTTGTCTCATATATATATATATATATATTTTCTTTTTTTTCAATTTTTTTTCTTTTTTTTTAGACAAGAGAAACACAATACAAATCAAAGTGAAAAATAAAATAAACCATGGCCGTGGAAAAGTACTTTACCGCTTGATTCTTCACAACTTGTATCGTCTCGAAATCATAAACTTCAATAATTTTCACCTTTTGCTTTTCTTCGCTCTTGTAAATAAGTCTTAATACTTGGATATAGAATTACCTCATTGCATTTTAAGTCTTCAACATGTATGTAAAAATCTGCTCATTGTATGTTGCTTTACTTGGATATAAAATTTTGCTCTTTTTCTTGTTCCATTGTTGCTTGTAAACCTTGAACCTTTTCAACTTTCCTTGTAGATTTTGATGTCACTCCCTTGTTGATAATTGTGGTGTTTCTATGGACCCGTTGTTGTCGAGAGAGAGAATGGTGCTAACTGCAAATCGAACTACAAGAAGGAGGCTTTCATCCATAGACGTCACCCTCATGATTGACAAAAATTAGCACTCAAGAGATCAAAATAGTGCTGAAATTGGGTAGCTCACCATTCTGCCCGGAATTAACGTACGGTGACACACACTCAAAAGAAGCTCTTTAGTCATGGAAGAATTTCTGGTCGGTGCCTCTCATGATATTAAAATGGGTAGTCTCCACTAATTATTGATCAGTAACTCTAATAACGCACTTCTCCCTACACCAAATTTGCATCACCGGCATGATTAAATCCATTATTTAACACTCTAACAAGCAAGAAATCGAACGTAGTTCCCTAACATTTCCAAGTTCAATTATGTCGGTCAGAATTCTCTATGTAATCATACCTAGAAGCATGCTAGTGACTCTAAAATTTCTAAAAGTTGAAAGTTTTATGCAAAAAAAAAAAAAAAAAAAATTTATATGCAAAAATAATATGCTTAGCCACTCCCCCACACTTAAACCTTACATTGTCCTCAATGTAATTGAATCGTCCAAGTAAAATCAAGGTGGGAAATCCTAATATGATATGGAACAAGAAAAATAAATAAACGAAACAAAAAGCAAAAGGTTAAGAAATACAAAACCTATGGGTTGCCTCCCATTAAGCGCTTGTTTTAAAGTCGACGGCCCGACTTGGCTCTTGTAAGATTCACTCCCCATATACTAACAATCGGAAAATTTGGGGATCCTCCCATAGTACCTGTTTTGCAAACAATAACTCCATACAAATATTAGCACAAGAAAATAATAGTAAAGTTATAGCTCGATAGAAATTTCCCCCACACTTATTCTTGTCCACACTTGGAAGTGTATAAAGAACATAGAATTTGGGAATTTCCATGCATTCCTCTTGGCAAACCTGCATAGTGTTAGAATCAAGTGTTTCCAATGGTGGATATCGAGAAACAAAGTCATTCAAAAGTACTTTCGAAGCACATACATTCAATCCAATAAGAGTTAAAGGAGAAGAATTAACATGCAAAGGGTTAGACAAACCTTGCATAATTTCTTGTATTACGGTATCCTCCTAATTCTTAAAAAATTCGAGTGAATTAGTTACCTCTTGTATATCATGGTCCTCTATCAAACTTTGCAACCATTCTTCATCATTTTCTACCTTAACCAAAGTCTCAGCATCATTATAATCATTAGCAAGTTCAATTGGGTCTTCCATAATATCATTCAATTCGGTTCCATTAACGAGCATTACCTCTTCAACATCTTCATCATCGGAATCGGGCCATTCTTCTCTCATAAAATCTTCTTCGGTGTAAATTGTAAGATCTTCTTGTGAGGGTGTTACACCGTTTACAACAATAGGAAAATCACATTCAATCTTTTCCTTTTGAATAGGTGAAGGATCGTTATTATGATCCGTAGTTGGAATAACTTCCTCATTATTGCAACGCTCATACACTTCCGCGGACTCATAGCTTTCCCTAAGGAATTTTTTCCAAGCACTAAATGCATATTCCTCAAGCTCTACCTTTTGAATAGGTGATTGATCATTATTGAGATCAAGGCTCGAGTAAACTACACTAGCGTCATCAAAAGTTTCCAAAGGTTGGTCCTTTTCAACACAATCATCTTCATTATCGGAATCACCATAATAAGAATCTTCATCGGTTTCATAAACTTTATCCCGACGTCGTTTAAGTTCCATATGAATGGTCCTACTAATTTTTGCGACAAGATCTTCCGAATCTCCATCATCTTCCAATTTGTATAACTTTTGTGCAAGTTTCCGGATATTAACACGCTTACCACCGTTTGCTACAATAGGTTCTCTTTCCCATGACTCTTCCCTTTGGATGGGTGAATGATCATAACTACGATCCGGAGTCGGGTAAGAAAAAGTGTTGTAGAAATTGGTTTGTGCAACGTTCTTTCTATCACGGTCAAGTGTTTTTCGCATGTCTTGCAAGTCATTGAGAATCTGCATACAACTTGAATGAATCCAATTAGAAGTAGATTTATCATACCTTGGTTCTTGACTTACATACCCACTACAAGGTTGTTGAGATGTATGAGAATATTCATAAGGCTCCGTAAGATATTGATCATAGCCAAAAGATTGGTTTTGATTGTATCTTAAGGATGGTTGGAAGTTGTCATAATGTTGAGGTTGAAAACCGTATTGATTGTTTTAATATGCTTGCTCTTGTCCACCATACATGGAAAACCGGTACCTGAAAAACAATCCTCAAAAACTAAGTTAGATACGATAAAGAATCCAACAAAGTAAGAATAAAGCAAAAAGTAAAAAGAAAACAACTAAAATTATTCGATGCTCCCCGGCAACGGCGCCAAAATTTGTATGCGTGTCGTAACCACAACAAATTAATTAATACTTTACTACCTAATTAAAGAGTAATATAGGGTAGTCAAGGTCGATCCCACGAGGAGCAAGAGATTATAGTTGTAAAATTGTCACAAAAAGGGGGGTATTGGTTGTAAAATTTATAAAGCAAAAGAATTAAACAAAGTAATTAAAAGTATAAGTTCAAATCAATGAGAGAGAATAGATCAAGGAATCCTTCTTCGCTGCAAAACAATGATTAAAGTTATGTTCTTTTCCACTTGTTATTAGTCATAGATTATCACCAATCGTAGGTATAGCAGCTAGATCGGTGCTAACCCCAAAATCCCTTATTTCACCGGATACGGAAGTTCTCGCCTACCGGATTCTATTCACCAAACCACCTAGTAGTAGATCACCCAAGATGTAATTTAGTTAAACGCATTAAGATTCATGAATTTATTAGGTTGATATTAGTAGTTAAACTCTTAGATCAAGGTCCACTTGCTAAAATTGTTTTTACACACAATTGCTCCACGGAATCCCTCCGCAAGGTCTTGTGTTTTCTACTTATGTGAATAGTCAAGAAACGATTACTTATCCCATAACTTTCACTAGCTTTAGATTAATTAACAAATCAATTTAGTTGGCCACCCAAACGACCTATCAATCAAACATAGACACTAATATTAGTAAAAACAATCGATAATCATATGAAAAACTTTAAAGTAGAATTGAAACAAAACTCAAACCATATATTAAGAACTAGGAATTCATCCTCAATCAATAAGAAAATTAGATACTCATAATTTGGAGTTCACACAATAATAATAATAATAAAGGAAGAAAGAAAGAAAAACTTATTGAAAAGATGATGGTTGCTCCTTACTCCAATCCTTGTGCACTTTAACTCCTGCTCCAAAGTAAATGTGTCTAAAAAGTTGTAGAGAACTCCTCTATTTATAGGCTTCAATACTCTCCATATCTTTGTAGGAAAAGAATCCTCATTCCAAAAGAACACCACTTTCCCAATTTGAGCCATAGTCCAATTTCTAGTCCAATTCTCCAATACTTCCAAGTTTTCATCCAATTCCCACTTCTAAGTCTTCACACACATGAGAGAAGTCCACCCAAAATTCTGTAATTTTGCTCGCCGGGAAACTGTGTTTTTGGCCGGAAGTTAGCCGGAATTTGTCACCACCGGAAACCTAAAAATTCTGTCCCGGTCAAAGAATATTCCGTCAGTCCACCGTCAGGACTAATGGTCAAAGGTCAAACCGTCAATCAATCCGTTAGTTTACTAGGTCAAAGAGGGGAGTCAGCTGGCGAGTTAGCTTCTGATTCAGGGCTGAGTCGTCTTAATCATCTGAGTCACTGCGCTGAATCGGCTCATCGGAATCGCTCTAGATCGGTTGTCGCCGGCACCGAGTTGACTCGCCGGAGGGGAGAATCGGCCAAGTTACATTTTATTACAGGGCATTTCCGGCCGTTATTTCAGGCCATTCTTTTCTTCTTCCTGCGACAATCCTAAGACATACATCTAATTTGGTTCAGCTTCACGTTGTTCAGCAACAGAGCTCTTCCATTCCACACAGCAACAATTATATCTTCCTCCTCCTTATTTCGCTGCTATTGAAATTTCAACAGCATCTCGATCTTCATACACAGACTCAAACCCATCAAATTTCGTCAATTCTTCATTACCACCACAATCAAAACCCAATTTCAAGCAGCTCCTGAGTTACACAGCAACACCACAAACCCTAATTTCTTAATCATCTCAATCGCTTCAATTCATTACTCATCTGTTCCTACCAACAAAACCCATCACTGAATTTCACAGCAGCAGCCGCTGTTTCTCCTTCTCAACACCATTAACAGCTCTCTGAGCTTCAACTTCTCGATCTGTTTCTCCATGGAATAATAGCAACCCTGAGTTTCTTTCATCAGCAACCCCGTCTCTCAATTTCTTCATATCTTTATCTGAACTGTTTTCACCAGAACCCAACTTCAATCTCTCGAGCTTCCATCCCCTGAATTCCTCAATTTCAACAGCGGCAGACGCTGCTTTTAGTTTTTCATCTCTTTCAGGTCTATTTCATAATTTCATAGAAACTGAAATAGTCTCTCGATATAGGGTTAGGGTGGCTTGGGGTTAGATGGTACACCCCATTAGATAAGATCCACCCCAAGATTGGGTGCTAACAACTCACACCTTTTCTGGATAAGGGCTACCAAATGATAATCACACCCACTGATAAGCGATAGGGATACCCGAGATGGTAACCCCTTAACCATAGCTGGCTGTTCTTTAATTCATCTCCAAACATAGTTGCCCCTTAGCTTTAGCTGGACCCCAGATAGTGTTCTCTCCTGTAAAATGACTGCTTTGCCCTTTTTGCTCAATTTTGGATTATTTCTTCTCCTTTTCCTCCGTGCGACTCCAGAGTACCTAATAACTCAAAAACACATGTAAAAATACATAATTTACTAGAAAAATGGCAAATAAAGCATAACTACTAGATAGTAAATTAAGGTGTATTCTACACCTATCACGTATCCTCTTGGGGAAGGTATTGGAGATCGCCTAGACCGATTAAGGTTGCTCGGCCCAGCCGGGGGTGGTGGTTGCTCTGATCGTCCGCGGTTGCTCGATGTTCCTTGGCTAGACGATCCTCGTGACCTGGTTCGCCGGTTCCTTAATTGGTAATTCTCAAACTCCAAGGAGAGATTCCGCTGCTGGAGCTCCCTTAGTGCCGCTTCTTGTCTTCTTTGACTTTCTAAAATAGCCAACAACGTCGGGTCTGTGCTCTCATGGCTAGAATGTACGTTAGGGTGGGATGGCCGAGACTGTAGTGGTGCCGACGTCGGTGGTGGGGGTAGTATCGGACCAGTTGTATGTCCGGTTGCACAAGAAGGTACATGCCCGACGTTACTGGATGCTCCTCGCCCTAACTGAATCTGTCGCAGAAGTTCTTGTTCTCTCCCCAAGGCTTCCTGGTACTCGGCTTGTTTCCTTGATCTTTGTCTCTGAGCTTGTACCGCAAGCGCCTCTTCGTCGTCCTCTGTGTCTGAAGCTGTAAGCCCGTCGACTTGGTCAACTATCATATGGGTCAATATGACCTGGTCCAAGGGTAGGGTGTCGTCATCTCGCCCAAGATCCGCTCCTTCATCTACAGTTGGCATGCCTCGAGCAGCTTCATGAGACTCCTCGAGTGGTGGTTGTCGGTTACCCTCTTGTCTTGGCCCCGTTACCCCTGTCTGCATGTTGCTGCTAGTAACTGTGCGATTCCTTAATGTCCTTCCCATCCCTGAAGTGCTAGCCATCGGACGTGGTATGTGGTGAGCCGAGTATCGTGCGTCCCTACGTCAGCAAATACAAAGAACACCTTACTTTGACCTACTACTAGCGAAAAACGTTCATAAAGGGTGAGATATATCCAACTGACGTAAAAAATGAGACGATAACGAAGCTTTCAGACACATGGCCGACTCGTTTTATCGGGTAGGTTCTGCATATCTACCCTATTTTGACTCTGGCAGACTTTGTGGCAGATTTTGCGCTACATCGCTATCATTCCGTACGACGTCGCTTTCAGTACCCGACCCATGCATTTAAGCTAGTTTGTCCTTTATTTTATATGCTCCAAATTATTAAACTTATGCACGTGATGATTAAAAAGTACGGCATGCAACCTCACAGATCGAACCAAGTTTTTAAAAACTCCACTTTCTCAAGATCTAACTATGACCTTTCCGATGACTTATGCTACACCGCCGGGCAAAACTTCATACGGTCGACAACTTATCACTCGAGGAGACATCTAAAACTCAAACTTTTTGTAATTCCGAGCACCCAACTTTGTTCCGTGGATGGAAAACAACTTGCTTAACGCTAAAATTCTTCCAACCATCAAAAACAAGCAGTCGTCCTTTCGACAGATTCTCGACCTAGCTTCCAACCCGAACTGTTAATCGCCGGTGAGCTTAGGAAGATTCTCTGCCGATCAAACTATTAGCGGGCGAAAAAATGAGAACTTTACTACGCTTTGTGAAGATGCTGCTACTGCTGTAACCTTACACACATAGTAAATGACTCAAAACAACAATCACTTTGGCCAACAGAGTTCATCCTAGCTTCAACTACAACACTTTAACGTGTAATTATGAGCTTTTGATTGTCTCTGAAGGCCTTCTAGGCAAGGTATCTGGAGATCTTAGTCGGATCCCCTTAGTCGGCGTCAGAATGTACATGCATTTTACTACAAACTACATCCAAAGGATAAAAACCTACTACTCATACAAATGAAGGTAAAGACTCAACAACGAACACAAGATATACGTGGTTCGGTATGATTACCTACGTCCACGGGGTGAAAGGGTGAATCTTATTACTTCCAAGTGTTACAAAGATGTTTCTCTTCACCAAAACTCCCTTACATGATCCACTCTCTTCTCACTTTCTTACTCTTGCTGAAATGTCAAGTCTCTCTCCCAAAATTACAACCTACCTTTCTTGGATATAAGTTCCTCTATTTATAGGAAAGATTACATACAACCAAACTATGGTGTTAGTCACACTATATCTAATCTGAAGTTCTGCGGTCGGGCCTACTTATGTCGTCCCTTCTTCAGTTCATGTAGCCGATGTGTTTTTACTCCTCCGTCTGTCTCTCGTCCGAGCCGATCTCTTCGGGTGTTATCATGGTACGATGTCGCCCTTCTTGTCTGTCTCTCTTGTAGTTGGCCGATGTGACACATATATTCTTATCCGTTTGACTACCGCTCCTCGTTTGACTCACTATGTCGTGTCTTGTCAGCTTTTTTAGGGGCCTGGGGTCAAGTCTTGTTCGACAGCTATAGAGCGATCATGCCCGATCCACGCGGCTTCTTGAATATCGCGCCTGCCAGTTCTTCCTTCTATGCTTCGCGTCTCTTCGTTTTTGGGTGCATCAGAGCTTAAGATGTTGCCACCTGGCCCTATGGATAATTTACACCTACAGTTAGCAAGAAGGGTATCATCATCTACAGGGTCAGGAAAAGATTGGAAGAGTGTAGCCTCGTCAATAAGACCATAAATATCTGCAAAAATGGTTGCTTGAATAAGCTGTGATAAGGTGAGAAGAATTAAAAGAGAAAAGAAATAATTCATACCATAGGGTGAGAAGAATTAAAAGAAATAAGCTGAGATATTTTGCTTATCAACTGAAGCTTCAGTCTCCAGCTGCTTATTTTTTCTGAGAAGTTCAATAACTTCAGATTCTAGTTTTACTTTATCTTGACGAAGATTAACAGCTTTCTTTTCATAAATAATACCCCTATTGTCTAAATCAGAAGCAACAGCAAAATCGGCTCTTCCAACCTGCGATAGAACTATATAATTCAATTTGACAAAGATATCAGTAGATACACAAAAAGGATGAACAAGTAAAAACTTACCAGGCTGCCAAGTGAATTCAAAATACTTGGAGTTAGCGATCTTGAAACCCCGCGAAGGGTATCGTTGTCAGCTAGTATGGGAGCATCGTAGACATTGGCGAGGGATTGGGATATTTCATTAACATCTTCATCCCTATACTCATTTGGGATACCAAACATATTCTTGCCAAAAAATTTGGATAGATGAGCCATCGAAGAATCAGATGAAGAATAATTCTTTATAGAAGGGAAGCTATTATCATTGAAATCCTCGTTATTATTATCCTTGTCAAAATCAACACTTGGATTTTCTGGAGTGGGTTGAGGAGTTAAAGAAGAAGAAGGTCGGGTTTTCCTTTTCTTCAAAGGATGATCGCCAAATTCTTCAACACGAGGAGCAGAAGGATTCCCTTTGGGAGGAACAACAGATTTATCCTGATCGCCAGATTCTTCACCGCGAGGGGCAGAATATTTTCCTTTAGGAGGAACAGTAGATTTATCCTTCGAAGGTTTCTCCTTAGTTCTCACGGGTTTTATTGGCGCTAGTTCTTTAATTTCCTGCGAGCACAGATGAAGATAAGAAATAGGGGCAACAATATATTGTTAAAATTTATGAAGAGATATTTCTTACTTCGTCCGTGAAAGATTTAAGAGCTAGGAAAGTGCTGGGCTTCCTCAAAGATTGGTAGCTGAGCTTCATTCTCTCAATCTGAGAAAGATCAAAATAATTAGAGAGAATATAAAAACATGAAGAAGATAGTGAATAATAATAATAATGCAAAAAGTTGAGAGGATATACTTTTTTAGATCTTTCAGGCCAGTTGAAGACCCGTGGCTCATACTCTAAGAGGTTTGCAGGTAATGGGAGAGAACCAGATATATAAGGACCTTCAAGACATAACAGAAAGATAAACCATTTATCATCGCTGGAGTGGCGAGGGCCTTGATTGTTAGGTGTATGCCAATCAATGTCTAACATAAGAGCCTCATCATCAGCGACCTTTTCTTTCTTCAGGCGGACACCCCAGCAAGTACTATCCCTATTCATAGGAACTATCTTGTAATTTTTGAAGAAATTATCCACAGTATAATCTGCAGAGACAATGGGAACATCCTTAAATTGAGGATTCTTTGGAGCTTCAGGATAGCGAGAACCTTTATCAGCACCGCGAGTAGCATATTCAAGCAGCAATCTGATACAATCGCCACCTAATTGGTATATTTCTCGCGAGAACCTCTCGTTAGATATTATTTGATAGAATAATGGGAGTTCTGGGTCATATAGAGGAAGGGGAAGACCAGCTTCAAGTTAACCTAGAGATACTATGATTTTCTGGCGAGAGCATTGATGATCAAAAATAGTTTGATAGAAAGTTCAGATCTAGGCCTTTGGCCTGGAATTGTAGACAAGGTAAAACCTTTACTTTTGAGCTTTTCTTGCATCTCATTAAAAGAAGTCAAGTTTTTAGCACCAGCAGCAACCATTTTTAAGTATGGGAATGAAAGAAAAGGTTGTAAAATAAGAAAGAAATCACAGCGATGACAGACGCGCAATTTACGGAAGAACAATAAACTTGCAGAGAAGTTACGCAGAGAAAGAAGAAGAAAAGTAAAAATAGGAAAAGAAAAGAATGAAAGGAGTATTTATAGAAGAATGGGCTTCTCGAGAACATAAACACAATAAATGCTAAGAAAAGACATGAACGGTCAGATCGCAGCGGTTAGAGAGGACGTGTCATAAATTCATTAGAAGAGAGAATATGTGAAAACCAGTGGCGAAGGGTACAGAAACGTGTCAGAACAGGGAAATCTGAAAAGATAAACAGTTACAGCATTTTAAAATTCTCATGATCTTCTCTTCTTCGCAGAAAAGACATGAGAAGAGGCAAGATGTAGGACCAAAATATCGCTACATCTATTTTTTGCGAGATTAACAACACTTCATAGCGAGCATTACCGCAAGATTTTATATGAACATTTCACGAGTGTCACAAAATCCTTCAAAAGAGAGACGTAATACCTGACGACTGAAGAAAACTTGAGAGAAGCATGTTAGTTCTGCGACGGTTATAAAACTTGCGCGATTTAACATTGTAACTATCGCGATACAATCGCAGAATCAACCCGAAATAAGAGGAAAACTTAGCTGTCATCCACTATGTAACTACCCTATAAATATAAACCCAATGTGTCCAGAAAATGATGATGTATTTTTGAGAGTTAAGAAAGTCTTGAGAAGAGAGAAACTTCAAGAGAATAGTTGTAATCTTGAATTCTCTCATTTCTGTAAACATTTCTGAAACCAAAATAATAAAAATGTCATTTTTCATCTTCAATTATGAGTTGATTATAGCAAAATCTTAACAAGGGTGTAGTGTGGGAAATCCTGCAACTACAGTTACGAGACTGCACCCTAAGTGGGGTTTTCTTTAGGCCGAGTGCATCATAGCCAAGACTTACCAAGAATGGCCAGGGTAGGTTCATCCATCCCGGGCATCCTTGGATCAACCGTGTACCTCGGATCCTTGGTCATACTCTGCACCCCTTAGAAGAGACCCTCGGTCGTCCAACCAGTGTATAACCTTATATAGTTGGAAATCCAAAGTATCTCTCCTGGATAGGTATCTCAAAGAGATGGACCCCAGTCTCCGTGTCTCAGGTTCCAGCAGCGGTATAACCTTATCCCTGAGCCACGCAAAGAGATACCCCCTAATATGACGTACTTTAGGTCTTACATTTTCCTCTTGCGAAATTGTATTCGCGAACTAGGGTATACGCCATAAAGGTTCATCCCGTTCTTTGTTTCTTTTCCGTATATCGCAATCTTTCATTCATGTAATCTTGAATAATCTTGCGAATAATCTCGCAGCTGTAAAAATTTGTTTTGCCCATTTCCTCTTTGTTTCATTAAAAATTTGTTACTGATAATATCTTTTTAAATATAATCTGTTCCATGGTCTACCAAGTCTTTGACCAACATCTCTGCCTTCTGGGTCCACCAACCTGTATGCCCCTGTTCCAACTATCTCTTTAATGATATACGGTTCATCCCATTTTCTCGCCAATTTTCTACCACGTTCTCGCTGGTATTCTGGTGTTTCTCGCAAAACTAAATCGCCTGGTTGAAACTCACGTTTTTGACTCGCTTGTTATATTCGCGAGCCAACCTTTGCCGATAATTTTCCATATGTTGTAATGATTTTTCTCTCTTCTCTTCTAATTCATCAAGTTCTCTTAGAATCATGCTAGCATTAAGATTTTTCTCTCAAACCTCTCTTTTTGTTGTAGGAATAGCAACTTCTGTTGGTAGTACTGCTTCAACACCATACGTTAAACAAAAAGGTGACATCCCAGTTTCCTCTCTCCTGGTTGTGTTGTAATCCCAGACTGCATTATGTACCTGTTCACACCATGGTACCCTTCTAATTTCTTTTTTAAGATGTCTGCGATTGTCTTATTAGTTGCTTCAGCCTGACCATTAGCTTGTGGGTATAAAGGAGTAGATTTTACACATCTTATCATAAATGCATTGAGTAGCAACTCTATGTTTTTTCCTTTAAATTATTTTCCATTATCAGATTCCAACTGTGCTGGGATTCCAAATTTGCAGATGATACTTTTAAAGATGAACGTAAATATATCTTTATCGCGAATGTGATGTACCGCTTTTACTTCTGCCCACTTTGTGAAGTAATTTGTCACGAAAATTAAGTATCTCTTCTGCCCTGAACCTGGCACAAAGGGTCCCACAATATCTAAGCCCCATTTTCCAAAAGTCCACACACTTTTTGAAGATGATAATGGTGCCCTTGGTGCATGTATCTTCTTTCCATATCGCTGGAAATCTTTGCAACGCTTTGATAATTGTTTTTCATCTTCATGCATATACGACCAATAATAGCCTTGCATTTTAGTCCTATAAGACAAAGATCTTCCTCCACTATGATTACCAGCATCTCCACTATGCAACATTTTTAACACTTTTTCTCCATCTTCCCGTGTCAAACATCTAAGTAATGGCCCATTAAAAAAAATTTGATACAATACTCCATCCCTTAATTCATAATTTTTTGCACAGCTCTTTAATTTGTGCGCCTCCAATCTATTTCTTGGTGTTTTACCTGTCGCCAAGTATGCGTGAAGTTCTGCTCTCCAATCTGTGATAATGCCGCTGTCTGGTTCTTCTGCGTCATTGTTTATTATCATTACATCCGCCTTTTCTTCTTCTTCTTTATTAATTGAAGGTGATACAAGCGTATGAATTATTATGCATCTCGCAGATGGGTTTGTCATCATACTTGATATGAACGCAAAAGCATCTGCGAGTCTGTTATCTTTTCTTGATATATGTCTCCATTTTATTTTTGGAATTCTCGCAGACAATTCTTCAACAAGTTTCTTGTATTTCTTCAGAGATGGTTCATTTGTTGTGTATTCTCCTTTTATCTGGCGAATAACCAATTGAAAGTCACTGGTAATCCTTGCGTTCTCCAACTTCATCTCTATGGAAAACTTTAGAGCATGCACCACAGCTTCATATTCTGTCTCATTATTAGTGGATGTGAATTCCAAACGAAATGAAAAAACAATTTTTTCTCCTTCTGGCGAGATAAAGACCACTCCAATTCCATTTCCTTCCCCATTCGATGATCCATCCTCCAATATTTCCCACATGTTGGGTTCCTTTAATAGATATTTTGGATCTCCATGTTCTTCTTCTATGTCCATCATTTATTCCACAGCTTCATCATCTTCTAAAGAAAATTCTGCTAAAAAATCCGCTACAACTTGTGATTTTGGCGAGGATAGGACTTCATATTTGATTTCAAAGTGCCCTACTTATGCATTCCATCTCTCAACTCTGCCTGATCTTTTTGAGTTCTTCATTACTGATTCAATGGGAACCTTTGTTAATACCTTTACTTTATGTGCCTGAAAATATATGCGAAGTTTAAAGGTTGCATAAACCAATGCCAGAATTAGATTCTCAATTTTTGAATAATTTTTCTCTGCAGAATTAAATGTTATGCTGATGTAATAAATTGGTTTTTCTACCCTTGCATCTATTCGAAGTAATATTGCGCTTAATGCGTGCGATGTTGTCGCAAGGTAAATCAATAATTCTTCTCCCGGCTCCGCTTTCTGTAAAATAGATATGTTCATTAGATATTCTTTAACTCCTTGAAAATCCTTCTCGCATTCATCTGTCCACTTGAATTTTGTACCCTTCCTGAGTATATTGAAGAAATGATTGCATTTATCTGAAGATCGCGAGATAAATCTTTCTAGCGAGGCTAAGAGCCCATTCAACTTCTGTACATGTTTCACTGTTGCTGGTATTGGCATATCGCGAATTGCATGTACTTTCTCTGGATCAACTTGAATTCCTTCTTTTGATACAATATAACCTAAAAATTTCCCTGACGCTACTCCAAAAATGCATTTCTCAGGATTCACCTTGATGTTAAAGAGTCTCATTTGATCAAAAATCTCCTTCAAATCTTGCACATGGTTCTTAGATTCTTTACTCTTTATTAACATGTCATCTACATACACCTCTAATGTTTTGTGTATCCACTTTACAAAAACCTTCTCCACCATTCTTTGATACGTTACACCAGCATTTCGTAACCCAAAAGGCATTTTTGTGTAACAATATAATCCTCTTGGAGCAAAAAATGCGGTGTGATCTTGATCTTCTTCAGCGAGAGGAATCTGGTTATAACCTTTATACCCATCTAATGAAGATATTCTATCATTTCCTGCTGCTGATTCAACCATTTGAGGAATATCTGGAAATGGAAAACTATCTTTAGGGAAAGCTTTGTTTAAGTCAGTAAAGTCTGTACAAATTCTGATCCCCTTATTTTTCTTTGGAACCACTACCATATTTGCGATCCATTCCGGGTATTTTGCTTGTCTTATAATTCCAGCATCAAGCATTTTCTGTAACTCTTCTTCTATTTTTGAGTGATAAGTTGTTGCGATTTTCCTTATCCTTTGCTTGAGTGGTCTCACATCTTTGTTAATTTCTAACTTATGACATGCAACGGATGGATCTATTCCAGGCATTCATCCATACTCCACGCGAAAATATCCTTATACTCTTGCAAGAGATTTATAGTTTGTTCTTCTTCATCTGCACCCATTTTAGTTCTAATTTTCAGCATTTTAGGTCCTTCTTCACTTCCAACATTTACTTCCTTTGTTGGTTCTGCTACGGTGTATCTGGCCTTAGGTTCCCCCATTGGTGTTGGTGTTTCCATGACTCTCGAGGGCTCATCATCTTCTTGCGAGATCTCGCTGGGTATTCCTTTTCCTTGTCTTGCTCTTATCATGTAAACTTTAAATTCTTCTTCCTTATTTGCCTCTTTTGCCAATTTTCTGCGAGCTTTTCGCAATTTTGGACGATCTTCATAATTTCTCACTTCAATTCGATAACATAGCTTCGCAAGATCAGTATCTCCTCTAATTTTTCCAATTCCACTAGGCATAGGAAATTTGATGCACTGATGTAGCGTTGATGCTACAGCCTTGATTGCATGTATCCATGGTCTCCCCAATATCATGTTATATGGTGCCTCCACATCCACCACACATAATGTTACTTGTGTTTCAATCTCTCCTAGCGGAATTCGTACCATTATTTCTCCTTTAGGTTTTGTTATAGATCTTCCAAAACCATGAATGTGATAATTTGAACAAGACATCTCTTCATCCTTATATCCCATTTTCTTAAATGTATGATAGAATATAATATCTACAGAACTTCCTGCGTCCACCAAAGTTTTATTCACGGCCAATTCTTCTGCAGATCTTGTTGATTTTTCCTTCTTCACTCGCACAGTAGATACTGTGATTACCAATGGAGATATATGATCCAAATTTTCTTTTGGTATTTCTGCTGCTGTGAATGTGATTTCCTGATTTTCGCAATCCTTCAGAGGTGATATTTTCTCCACCGTCACAATTCTTTTTCCTTTAAAATCTCGTTTATGAATCCTTCCTCTAATATTTTCATGGAATTGGTTGATCATTGTTTTTGTTATCGTATTGTACTCCAACTTCTTGTAATCCTCCTTTGCTTCAATTATTTTTTCTTCAACTGCTTCACCAATTTGTTCAATCATCTTCTTAACTCGAATATTGATCTTTAATCTTGCTTTTTCCTATAATTTTCAACTTTCAATCCCTGTTTCAGGCGCAAAAATGTAGTTGCAGGAAATCCTACACTACACCCTTGATAAGAATTCACGATTTTTAATCACATAATTGAAGATTAAAAACAACACTTTATTTGATTCTCAGAAATGTTTACAAGAAATGGAAGAAATCAAGAATAAAACCGCTCTCTTGAATTTTCTCTCTCTTCAAGGCTTTCTCAACACTCAAAAAATACATCCTCTCTTTTCTGAATCTACTGGGTCTCTTTATATAGAATAGTTACATAGTGGATGATAGCTAATCTGTCCTTTAATTTCGGATTTGACTCGCGATATTATCGCAGTAGTTATAATGTCCATTCTCGCAAGCGTCGTGACCATCGCAGGATAATCATGCTCTTCCCGTGTTTTTTCATTCATCAGCTATTACGTCATTCTTCAAATCATTCTGTGACACTCGTGAAGTGTTGTTGAAGAATCCGCGGTGATGTTCGCATAAGTATTGTTAATCTCGTAAGAGTAATATCATGGCGATATTCTGGTCCTACACTTAACTTATCCTTTTGTAGTACTTTTGTTATTTCTGTATTCAATTTCTTAAAATCCTTTGTTCGTCCTTTAAGTCTTAAACCAGAAACGAATAATGGAGAGATATCAATTTGAATCCATCGCGGAAGAGGCTCATGTGGATAGAGATATTTGGATGGACCAATATCACCAACTAGATAACCTGCATACATATTCTGTTGATCAAATAGATAATCTTACCAAAGAGAATGCCCAATTAGTTCAGAAGCAAAATTTATTGAGCAATGAAATATCTCGTCTCTCTTATTCTTTGACTAAGGCTAACCTGAAGATGGAAACTTTATCAGATGAGAATAAAATTTTATCTCAAGAGAAGAAAACTCTTTCAAACAAGGTGGCGATCTCTTCGTAATAATTTAGCATGCTTCGAAAAGTATGTGATGACCAAGAGCAGTCTCTTCCCTCATTGAAAAGCGAAGTTAAGGAAGTAACATAGTCATATATTGCTGAGAAAAATACACTCATCCAGGGTAGAATAGCTTTAAGTATAAAGGCAAGTCAACTTAAAGAACAATACTCCAAACTAGAAGAATATTTTTCTTCGCTTGCGAAGGAAAACGCTTTTCTTATTTCTTAAGATAAAAACCTGCATTCTCGCCTACAAGGTTTATTTGGAGATAAATTTGATGATGCGATGGACCACTTGGAGAATAATTTCTTGGCCTTCTTGACTCATTATCTTATTTCGCAAAAGGAAGGTAGTCATAAAAATTTGACTGCCTTAATTATCTTTTCTTTGTCAAGTCTCTGTGTAATATTTATTTACGAATTCTTCATCTTAATGAACCTTTTGTATTCTATTTTTTCGCAGAGTCTGAGAAAAGTATTCATTCCTCCATTTCTGTCATGGAGTTTAAATATGCCAAAATTCGCAAAGAGAATACATTACTTGATTCTTCCTTTTCTCGTTCTCGCGACCGAGCAGAATGAAGGTTTGATTATCTGGCCTACTTCAAGGATATTCAAGATAGAAACCATCAGAAGGCATTTGTTCGTCAAGTCTATCTCAAAGATAAAGTTCTGGTGAATGACATCTTGTTGTCCAAGTATCTTTTTCCTGTATCAGTTGAATCTTTAGAAGTAGATGATGATGAAATTCCTCATCCTGCTGATAGTGATTATGATTATTAAAGTGGTGAGGAGACTATCTTTTCAGAATATGAAGAAGAAATTCCTCCTAAAGAAGCAACTACCGGTGATGATCAAGATGGAAGTGAAAAAGAAATCCCTCTCAAAGAAACTATTGCTGATGAAGATCAAGATGGAGAGGATACGAGGGTGAATCAAGATGAAGAAAAGATTGGCGAAAGTGAGAATTCTGGCAAAGAGCGTCCATTATATCCTTCTGGTGAAATTAACATTGAAGCTTGAATTTCTTATCTAATGCTGATCTTCTTGAATTGTTTCATCTTTATTAATTTTTGTGAATGTTCTTCAACCAACTTTGAAATTAATCTTTTCTTTTAGTGTTTTGATGGCGATAAAGATAATGCCTCTTGTTTATTAATTCCCATACTTGCCTCTCATTATCTTTCTTGCGATGGATAATCTGTATGAATAGTTAATTTTTATAAAAAAATTGTTTTGTCATGTGATCTTGTTTTGCCTTCCTAGTTAAAGGTCTTATTTTGCCACCTCTTGTCATTGCGACAAATCGCAGGACGTTCTTACATTTTCATGTAAGAACCCATTGATATTTCCTTAACTCTCTCTTTTTTATTAAATTTTTTGTTGCGACAATATGACAGGCCTAAATTTTTTGCGAAACTAAAGCCCCATGACATTGTCGCCTTGCGACGAAATCGCAGGACGTCCTTACACTTTCATGTACTGACCCATTGATCTCGTCTTATCTTTCTCTTTTGTATTATTACCTCTTCAGGATTATTGCACAAATATGACAAACCTAAATATTCTTGCGAAAATAAAGCCTCATGATATTTGCGTCATAAGACACTTATCAGCTCCCTAATGGAGGGTGCCTCCCTTATCTTCCCCCTGGTTTCCCCTTCAAGTAGACGTACCTCTACCATACAAGGTTGGCTCCTCCCATCTGGTCTTAACAACAACCAGTTATTTTCGCAGCCTCTTATCCCTTTTGCCTGTATGGCTTATGGTTACAATACTGCACCCTAAGTGGGGTTTTCTTCAGGATGAGTGCATCATAGTCAAGACTTGCCAAGAATGGCCAGGTACGCTCCATACACCCCAGGTACTCTTGGCTCAACCGTGTACCTCAGCGCCTTGATCATATTCTGCACCCCTTAGAAGAGACCCTCAGTCGTCCAACCTAAATCATAAGTCTAGGTTGAAAATCCAAGGTATCTCTCCTGGATGGGTTTTTATTGACCCCACATCTCCATGACTCAGGTTCCAGTAGAGGTGTAACCTTTTCGCTGAGCCATGCAACAGGTACAACCTTCTATGACGCACTTTAGGTCTTACATTTGATGTAGGATCAGAATATCGCGACAAAGACACATTTGCGAAGTCTTCATTAACAACACATTGCGAGTGTCGCAGATGAATTAGAAAAATGACGTAACAGATGACGATGATAGAATCATGAGAAAAGCGTGATGATCCTGTGAATTTCAGAGTGTTTGTGAAGACTAACATTCTAAATCTTGTGATGTTGCCGCAAGCAAGATCCGAAATTAAAGGACAGCTTAGCTGTCATCCACTATGTAAACACCAATATAAAGAGAAGAGCAGGAGAGATAAAAGGAGAGATAGACATTTTGTAAGAGAGACATAGATTTATTTTCTTTATCATCTTCTTCCCCTAAAACTAAATCTAGAGCTCCAAATACTCATTAATGGAGTCTCAATGTAACCCAAATGTAATTTCAATAATCATAGTGAAGAACCCTAACCCCGTGGATGTAGATCACATTGATCGAACCACATAAATCTTGTGTCTTATTTATAATTTTAGCACTTTAATCTTTATTTTGGTTATGAAATAGATTTAGATCTAGAAATTGTTATCATAATATTATATGAGGTGTGTTGTGGGATTTCCTGCAACTATATTTTTGGCGCTAGAAACAGGGATTGCTACTTATTAGATTGAACAAGATTCAAAGAAATTAGCTATTGGGAGAATTAGACCTCACTGGATCTAAAACTTTTGAGAGGAAAAGTGGAAATTTCAATGGAGAAATTGTGTCCTCAAGAAAACATCGACAACACAGTTAAAGAAAGTAAAAGAAGAAAGATGCAGAAATACAGAAGCAGATTGGGAGAAATATTCTACAGAGAGCGAAATTATCGTGTAAGGAAGGAAAGTGGGGGACGCGAATCCTAAGCTAATAAGAATAAAACGTTCATTAAGTCTCAGAATTCCTACCAAATGTGCGATATTTTCGCAGGAAACAATTGTTCACAGGGAATCATTGGCGTCACTTGATATATCTAATGAATAATGAAGTAAAGAAACTTGCGAAATAAATCCTGCGAATAAAAGTCTACATTTTCGCAGAAAATCTACATTTTGCAATAATACATTTGCGAAGAAAAGCCTACATACCAGCGAAGTAATAAGCATACATTTTACTTGAACTGTTAGTAAAGAGATGAATTCAAAGAGACACATAACCAGGTGCTGAACAATAAAGAGAATTTCATAGCACGGACAATGAAAACTTCAAAATACAAGGAACAAAAAGAAAATTGAGTGGACATGAAAGAATACTAATGAAGAGAACACAATACCAGAAAAATGAGCCAATTTAAAAGTTAAATAATGACTATATATAATCATAAAGAAAAGAAATCACCCAAGGTGGAGGGGCACTTACTGACAGCAAATGAGAGACAAAGCAAGTATATGGGGGGACAGCTGATCAATGGGAAGACATACATTAAGAGAAGTGGTATAATAACTACTCCAGCAGGGTCAAATCTCGCTAGCATACTATGATGAAGAAAAGAGTGAGATGTTAATGTGTGATTTTACATAAAGAGAAATATCCCATGCAAAGATAATAGTCACACCAAGAGAATGATTATTGGAGCTTTGCCAAGAAATTAAGAGAATAACAGAGAGAAAGAAATAATAGAAGAAAAAGAGATCAAGAAAAGTTCAAAACAAAGAAGAATAGCTTACTTCGTTAACTGTGCATGAAAAGAAGAAAATATTTAGATTTGTCCCAACATATTTTATCTCGCAACATTTTGCGAAGAAGACAAGCACGATGGGGTAAAATAATATTTTAATCCCCACTCATTCAAAACCAGTGAAGCAAGGATTCGTTTAACAAGGCTCACTGATGATGAGAAGTCCACTTCGCAAGTAATGATAATTAGTCCACTTCACAAGTAAAGATGAGTAGTCCACTTCGCAAGTAATACACTGGCCTAGTAAAACGAATAATGCAGAAGATATTTCTCAAAAACAATTTCTCTTCGCAAGAAATTTTCTTCACAAATATTTTCTTGAGACTTGCATCAACATTAAAAATCATTTTGTAAAGTTTACTTCGCCAACTATATAATGTGGAGAAAAACCATGAGGAAACAAAGAAGTTGCGAGCAACAAAACCAACAAAAATAGATGTTCACGCAATTGGCCTTTAATTACTTCGCATAATCTTTGATTATTTCGCAAAGAAGAAAGTTGATGACTATTTCGCAAGTTAATTTCGCAAGAGAGGGTTAGAATAGTTGGTATGGTGCGAGAACATGCAAGAGGCAGATCAAGAGTTCATTTCTCATTCCTTCTCATTTCGCAAGCAAATTATATACTTCGCAAGAGACGGCAGCAATAGAAAATCGCATGAAAGCTAAGTACCACTTTCCTAGAACATTTTATTTACAACAAATAAAAGATTTTTGATTTAATTTACAAAAAACGATACAAGAGCAAGATTTCCAAGACTTCAAAGATTTTTTATTTGATTTACAAAAAGCGATTCAATCGCACGATAACAAAGATTTCAAAGATTAATAAGATTTCAAGATTACAAAGACTTCAAAATTACAAGATTTCAAGATTTCAAAATTACAAAAAACTGAGAAAATTCAATTTATGTATTTCTCTAGAATATTTCTTTTACAGACGATTTGATTTACAAAGCGCGATACTATCGCAGAATTACAAAAATTTCAGAACTACAAAGATTCCAGAATTACAATGTATTAGAATTTCACTTGAATATTTACTTTGCTTCAAATGATATGATATTATGAGACATGCGATAAATTCGCAGAGATTGTGATTCTTTACAAAAGAATAGAGACGTGCGATAAATTCGCATAGAATGGGAAGAACCTTTATAGCGTACACCCTAGTTCGCGAATAAATTTTTGCAAGAGACAAATGTAAGACCTAAAGTACGTCATAGAAGGGGGTATCTATTACATGACTCAACGATAAGGTTACACCGCTGCTGGAACCTGAGTCATGGAGATTTGGGGTCAATGAAAGCCCATCCAGGAGAGGTACCTTGTATTTTCAACCTAGACTTATGATTTAGGTTGGACGACTGATGGTCTCTTCTAAGGGGTGCAAAATATGACCAAGGCACCGAGGTACACGGTTGAGCCAAGAGTGCCCGGGGTATTCACGGTTGAAAAGAAGAAAGAAATCACAGCAGTAATAGAAGCGCAATTATACAAAAGAAGGACATAGAAACAACTAAATCATAGAAACATGTCAGAATGGAGAAGTCTGAAAAGATAAGCAGTTATGGCATTTCAAAAAGTTCTCATGATCTTCTCTTCTTCGCAGAAAATACATGAGAAAAGCAATATGTAGGACCAGAATATCGTTTTCCTCCCAAGATGAGAAAACGAACACCCCAGCAGGTGCTATCCCTCTCTGCAAATACCCCAGCGTACGTCTCCTTTCTCGATTTTCATGATTATTTTGTCGCACTGCTTCTCGAAATTCATGTTCTTCTACTTCTGCCCTTAATCTTTCCCTCTTGCGGGCTAGACGTGCTTGTTCAACGTAATGTCTCTCAATTTCTTCTTCAATCATTCTTTGATTTCTTTGATTCTCTTGCCCATGTAATATCCTCCTACCTTCTTCTGAATTTTCTTCTTCAATTTTGTTGTTTCTTCCCTCTTGATTTCTATTGTCACGCGGATTATAGCGATCACCAATTATCTCTTCTTTTCTATTTTGCACTTCTCCTCGAGTATTTTCTCTAACATTTCTTATAGGGGAATTTTGCCTCGGTTCTTCTCTGAGTGACCTTGAATTTGATCTAACAATATTTCTTGACCTCCTTCTTTGTAACCTCAAATTCTCCATTCTTAGCTCATGATTTTTTCTTGTTAAATTCGCACGCTCTTATGCCTCTAATCTCCTTTCTTCCTGTATTCTTTGTCTCAAATCATCTACTATTTCATTTTCACGTCCTTCATGAATAAATCTTCCAACCATTTCTTGATTTCTTTCTCCTTTTTCTTCATTTCTTAATTGTCGATTTTCTGCTTCTTCCATCGAATCTGACCTCCAAGTATGCACACTCACTCTATCATAATCCACATTCCTATCTCGTGTTTGTGTTTGTTGATTCGGCTGTTGAATTGAACTTTCTTCTTCATTCCTTATTCTATTTCTTTCTGATCTTATCCTTAAAGATTCCTCCAATTCACCTGTTCCCTCACCTGCAAGTCTTTTACTTCTCCTCACAGTTGTCGGTGGTTCTGATGTATTTCTTCTTCTTCTAGCCATTTCTTCAACTCTAACAATTTCTTCAAATCTTCAAGTTGTAATTAGAGATTTCTTAACTTGATTCTCCCTGTTTCTGGGCGCCAAAATGTAGTTGCAGGAATTCCCACACTACACCCTTGTTAAGATTCTATAGAAATCTATTTGAAATCAATTAAACTTCAAATATTTAAATGACACTTTATTATTCAAATCTCAGAAATGTTTACAGAATTGGAAGAAATCAAGATTACAAATATTCTCTTGAAGTTTCTCTCTCCTCAAGACTCTTTCAACTCTCAAAAAATACATCATCCTTTTCTGGATCTATCGAGCCCTTTATATAGGGATTTACATAATGGATGACAGCTAAGTTTTCCTCCTATTTCAGATCTATTCTGCGATCTCATCGTGATCACTATAATATTCTCTATCGCAAATATGATGATCATCGCAGGATCAGTCATATTCTTCTTTTATTTCTTCCATCGTCAATTTCTTTTGGATATTCTGTGACGCTCGTGAAACGTTGTTAAAGAATTGGCAGTGACGCTCGCAGAAACGTTGTTAATATCGCAGGAATAACGTTGTAGCGATATTCTGGTCCTACACTAGACATAATGGGTCTTTATATATAAGGTAGATACATAATGGATGACAGATAAGTTGTTCTTTACTTTCGGATTTGATTTGCGATCTTATCGCTACAGCTATAATATGAAATCTCACAAGCATTGTAACCGTCGCAGATAAATCATGCTCTTCTCGTGTTTCCTCAATCGTCAGCTATTACGTCATTCTTTAACTTACTCTGTGACACTCGCAAAGTGTTGTTGAAGAGCTCGCGGTATTCTCGCAGAAGTGTTGTTAATCTCACAAGAATATCGTCATGGCGATATTCTGATCCTACATCTTGCCTCTTCTCATGTCTTCTTCGCAAAGTGGAGAGGATATGATAATCTCCAACTTTTCATAGCACTCATAACTTCTTTTCTTTCCATGTTTTCTCCTCGAAAAAACTCCGAGAATTTAGCTTAACCGCCTACACGCGTCATAAATTCTTCTTTTTTACTGACACGTGTCTACTCAAAGGGTCATCTCCTTTTGCCTATAAAAGGTAGAATTTGGTCACATAACCAATTTTCTTCTTCGTCCCTTTGTCATTTCGTTTTTCCGTCTGCAACGTTTCTTCTTCTTCATATTTACCTGCTACTGCTTTAATGGAATCTTCAAGGTATGTGTTTTTCTGACATTACTAAATTCCATTTCGCTTATTTGAATCATGTTCACTCATATTGTATTAGTCTTTTTCTATTTGATTCTTCATGATTCACATACTGTGTTTTTCTCTTCAGTGGAATTAACGCCCAATCTGTAATTCAAAACCCTAGTATTCATAAGAAACCAGTTGAGAAAAAAAGGAATCCCGCGAGTCATAAGATAGTAAGAAACATTTTATTTATTCTTAACAATATTGTTGCCTTTGTTTCTTATCTAAGTTATTACTCTCGCAGGATGACGAGAACATCGCTAGACCTCGCAAATGATCTCGCCAGGTTAAGACTCTTGAGGCTGATATTATCATTCCCAAACTGACATCTACGAGAGCAATTCCCATAGCTTCGTAAGTGGAACCTCCTTCTTCTATTTGCGAGAACATCGCCACTAGCATCCATTTTTCCACTGACCCTTTTATAAATGAGGTTTCCAAAACCGCTGTCAATGAAATTCCCTCCAGCCCTTTGTTACCTTCAACCGTTACCTTCCCAAATACTCCTCCTTCTAATGATGCAACCATTGCAAATAACTCAAATCTCCAACTTGCCATCATTACCACTTCACCTTCTACACCTCTTTCCTTACCCAAAGAAATACCAATAGGGGTTGACGCTTCTTTTGAAGTTTTATCTAACATTTTAGATGATGCCGAAAAATCATCTATTGATCCTTTCAAACAAGTTGTTTGTGATATTTTAATCAAATATTTTGGTCCTGACCGTATTGTCTGGCGATCGTCTTTAGAAAATGAAGTTGAAGCTCTAAAGAGAGACCTCCAAGACAAAATTTCAGAATGTGATACTCTTAATCATAAGCTTCGCAACTTTTCACTTGATTGCGAGAATCTTCGCAGAAAAAATAACGAGCTGAAAGGTATAATTTTCCTGCCTTTGTCTTTTTGTTTTTCTGTTCTAGCAAGTTTTCATCTTATCTGTACTTAAGCTTCTTTCTTAAATCCTTGGCTTGTATATTTAGTTTTAAGTCAGAATCGATTTATTGAAAGACTTAAATTTGAGTCAATCGCCGAAGAAGATCGTGTTGAAAAATATTCTTGGATGGACCAGTTTAATAGATTAGATAATCTCTACACGTACTCGATCGATCAAATAAATAATCTTACTAATGAGAATAATCAATTATCGCAAAGCCAAAATTTATTAAGTAGCGAGAATGCTCGCCTCTCATATTTGTTAATCAAGGATAATTTGGCGACGGATTCTTTATCAGACAAAAATAGAACTTTATCTCAAGAAAAGCATAGTTTTTCAAGCTTGATGGAGATTTCTTCGCAACAACTGAGTAATCTTCAGAGAATATGTGATAATCAAGAGCAATCTCTTCATTCTCTTAAGAATGAGCTCAAGGAAATAACTGAATCATCTGCCGCTGATAAGGATAAACTTATCAAAGGTAGATTAACTCTTAGTTTAAAGGCTAGCAAGCTTCAAGACCAGTATTCTCAACTAGAAGAATCTTATTCTTTACTCGCAAAGGAAAACTCATACCTCCTTTCTAAAGAAGAAAATATAAAGTCTCGCCTGAAGGGTATAGTTGGGGATAAATTTGATGATGCCATGAATCAATGGGAGAATTGTTGCTTATTATTAATTCAAAATTTAACTTCACAGAAAGAAGGTAGTCATTTTGACTATTAATTTTTCTACTTAATTTCTCAGCTATACTTCATCTAAATATTTTCTTGCCATTTTTGTTTCTCGCAGAATCTGAAAGAAGTCTTCACTCTACCATTTCTGATCTGACTGATAAATTGGATAAAGTTCGCAAAGAAAACAAGATTCTCACTTCTGATCTTGTAAAATCTCACGACCAAGCAGAGAGAATATATGAATACTTCAAGAATATAGAAATTAGAAACCGTGATAGAGGTTTCCTTAGTAAGGTTCACCTTAGCGCTGAAGTCCTTGTGAATGATATTCTAATTTCTCAGTATCTTCCCCATGTATCCGTTCTTCCTCTAGAAGTAGATGATGATGAAGTTCCTCTTCCTATGGATAAGGATCTAGAATATGCAGGTGAAGAAGAAGATATTCCTCAAGAAGGCCCAATAGAAGAAGAAGAATAAGAAGAATCTCAAATTAATCGTAATGAAAAGAATGTTGGTGGAGCTGATAACACTAACAAAGAAAATGAATCTGGCGAGACCAACGCTGAAGCTTGAATTTTATTTTGTTTTCTTTTTTCTTCTATTTTCTTACGAGCAATGTACCTTTATGCAACTTTAGATTTCAACCTTTATTTTGAATACTTTTTAAGGAAGATAATGATATTCTGTTTATTAACTCCCTTTCTTGCCCCTCATTATCTTTCTTGAAATAATTAATTACTTCTCATGCCTTCTTTTTGCGAGTTGATGAATAATTTTGCGATTTGATGAATATTACTGCGATAATGTCTTCTAATAATCCTGTTGTGTGATTCTGAATGACGTTTCTTAAAAATTCTGAAGGAATCTTGTTTCTCATAGGTTTTCCTGCAATGAAAAAATCTTTCCTGCATTCTTAAAAGAAAATAGTTAATGATTGAAATTATTCTGTTGGTCTTATTTTGCCTTCTTAGTTAAAGGTCTTATTTTCCCAAATTTTCCCATTTGCATGTATTGACCCATTGATCTTGTCTTATCTGTATTTTGTCAATTTCTCTACGACAATATGACAAGTCTGAGTCCCCTTGCGAGAACAAAGCCTTATGACATTGCCGTCTTGCGATGAAATCGCAGGACGTCTTTACACTTTCATGTAAAAACCCATTGATCTCATCTTATCCTTTTTTCTTATAGCTTGTTACCTTTGTATAATTTTTGTCACGCGACAATATGATAGGCCTAAATGCTCTTGCGATCATAAATCCCCATGACATTGCCGTCTTAAGACACTTATCATCTCCCTAATGGAGGGTGCCGCCCTTATCTTCCCCCTGGTTTCCCCTTCAAGGAGGGAACATAGGCCATACAAGACTAGCTCCTCCCATCCGAATTTACCAACAACCAGTTGTTTTCGCATCCTCTTGTCCTTTATGCCTATATGGCTTATAGTTACAAGACTGCACCCTAAGTGGGGTTTTCTTCGGGACGAGTGCATCATAGCCAAGACTTACCAAGAATGTACATGGTAGGTTCGTCCGTCCCGGGAATCCTTGGCTCAACCGTGTACCTCAGCGCCTTAGTCATACTCTGCACTCCTTAAAAGAGTCCCTCGGTCGTCTAACCAGGGTATAACCTTATATAGTTGGAAATCCAAGGTACCTCTCCCGGATAGGTTTTCTTTAACCCCAAAATCTTCATGACTCAGGTTCTAGCAGCGGTATAACCTTATCCCCGAGTCATGCAAAGAGATACCCCCTAATATGACGTACTTTGGGTTTGATATTTGCCTCTTGCGAAATTGTATTCGCGAACTAGGGTGTACGCCATAAAGGTTCATCCCGTTCTTTATTTATTTTACGTATATCGCAATATTTCATTTTTTATGTAATCTTGAATAATCTTGCGAATAAACTCGCAGCTGTAAAAATTTGTTTTCCCATTTCTTCTTTGTTTCATTAAAAGTTTGTTACTGATAATATCTTTTTAAATATAATTTGTTCCATGGCCTACCAAGTCTTTGACCAACATCTCTTCCTTTTGGGTCTACCAACCTATATGCCCCTATTCCAACTATCTCCTTAATGATATATGGTCCATCCCATTTTCTCTCCAACTTTCCACCACACTCTCGATGGTACTCCGGTGTTTCTCGCAAAACAAAATCGCTTGGTTGAAACTCACGTTTCTTAACTCGTTTGTTATATTCGCGAGCCAACCTTCGTTGGTAATTTTCCATATGTTGTAATGCTTTTTCTCTCTTCTCTCATACTTCATCAAGTTATCTTAGAATCATACTAGTATTAATATTCTTCTCCCAAACCTCTCTTTTTGGTGTAGGAATAACGACTTCTGTTGGTAACACAGCTTTAACCCTATATGTCAAACAAAAAGGTGACATTCCAGTAGCTTCTTGTCTAGTTGTATTGTAAGCCCATATTGTATTATGCACCTTCTAGCACCATGCCCTGTGGTATCCCTCTAGCTTCTTTGTTAAGATGTCTGCGATTGTCTTATTAGTTTCCTCAGCCTGACCATTTGCTTGTGGGTATAAAGGAGTAGATTTTCCATATTTTATCTTAAATGCATTAAGTAGTAACTCTATATTCTTACCTTCAAACTGTTTTCCATTTTCAGATACCAACTATGCTGGAATTCCAAATCTACAAATTATATTTTCAAATATGAATGTGAAAATGTCTTTATCGCGAATATGTTGCACTGCTTTCACTTCTCCTCATTTTGTGAAATAATCTGTAGCAACAATTAAATATCTTCTTTGCCCTGAACCAGGTACAAATGGTCCCACAATATCTAAACCCCACTTCCCAAAAGGCCATACACTTGTGGAAGATGATAATGGTGCTCCTGGTGCATGTATCCTTTTTCCATATCGCTGACAGTCTTCACAACGTCTTGAAAGTTGCTTTGCATCTTCATGCATATATGGCCAGTAATAGCCTTGCATTTTTGTTCTATATGCCAAATATCTTCCCCCACTGTGTAGCATTTTTAACACCTTTTGTCCTTCTTCCTTCGTTAAGCATCTTAGCGATGGTCCATTAAAAGATTTGTGATATAATACTCCATCTATTAGTTCATAATTGGTTGCCCTACTTTTTAATTTATGTGTTTCTAATCGATTTCTTGGAGTTTCTCCTCTTTTCAAGTATGCATGTAGATCTTCTCGCCAATCTATAATATTACTTTTCGGTTCTTCCTCGCCAGCTTCTACCATCATCACATCTGTTTCTTATTCCTCCTTGTTTATCGAAGGTAGCAAAAGTGTTTGAATTTTTATGCATCTCGCGGCTGGATTTGTCATCATGCTTGATATAAAAGCAAAAGCATGTGTGAGTCTATTGTCCTTTCTTTATATATTTCTCCATGTTATTTTTGGAATTCTCGCAGACAATTCTTCAACAGGTTTTTTGTATTTTTTCAAGGATGGTTCATTTGTTGTGTATTCTACTTTTATCTGGCGAATAACCAATTGCAAATTGCTAGTAATTCTTGCATTTTCTAACTACATTTCTATTGCAAATTTTAGAGCATGAATCACAGCTTCATATTCTGTCTCATTATTAGTAGATGCAAACTCCAATATAAATGAAAAAGACATTTTTTCTCCTTCTGGAGAGATAAAAACAACTCCAACTCCATTACCTTATCCATTTGATGATCCATCCACTAATATCTCCCACCTATTGGGTTCTGTTAATAGTTCTCTTGGGTCTCCATGTTCTTCTTCTATATCCATCATTTCTTTCACTGCTTCGTCATCTTCTAAAGGAAATTCAGCTAAGAAATATGCTATAACTTGTGACTTTAGCGAAGATAAAATGTCATATTTAATATCAAAGTGCCCTACTTGTGCATTCCATCTTTCAACTTTGCCTGATCTTTATGAATTCTTCATTACTGACTCAATTGGCACTCTTGTTAATACTTTTACCTTGTGTGCTTGAAAGTAAATACGAAGTTTAAAAGTTTCATGAACCAATGCTAGAATTAACTTTTCAATCTTTGAATAATTTCTCTATGCGGAATTAAATGTATTGCTGATATAATAAATTGGTTTTTCTACCCCTGCATCTACTCGCAGCAATACTGCACTTAGCGCATGCGCGGTTATTGCGAGACAAATCAATAGTTCTTCTCCTAGCTCTGCTTTCTGTAAGATAGTTATGTTCATTAAATGTTCTTTAATTCCTTGAAAATCCTTTTCACATTCATCCGTCCACTTGAATTTTGTTCCCTTCTTGAGTATATCGAAAAAATGTTTACACTTGTCTGAGGATCGCGAGATGAATCTTCCTAGCGAGGATAAAAGTCCATTTAATTTTTGTACATCTTTTACTGTTGCAGGCGTTGGCATGTCACGAATTTCTTGTACCTTTTCTGGATTAACTTGTTTTCCTTCTTTTGACACAATATACCCCAAAAATTTCCCTGAAGTTACTCCAAAAGTACACTTGTCAGGTTTCACTTTGATGTTAAAATGTCGCATTTGATCGAAAATCTCCTTCAAATCATGTACATGGTCTTTAACTTCTATATTTTTGATCAACATATCATCCACATATACCTCTAATGTTTTGTGTATCCACTTCGCAAATACCTTCTCCACCATTCTTTGATACGTTACACCAGCATTTCGTAACCCAAAAGGAATTTTTGTGTAACAATATAATCCTCTTGGAGCAAAAAATGCGGTGTGTTCTTGATCTTCTTAAGCGAGGGGAATTTGATTATATCCATCTAATGAAGATATTCTAGCATTTCCCGCTGCTGACTCAACCATTTGTGGCTGGTAATGGACAACTATCTTTAGGACAAGCTTTGTTTAAATCAGTAAAGTCTATGAAAATTCTTATTCCCTTGTTCTTCTTTGGGACCACCACCATATTTGCAATCCATTCTGGATATTTTGCTTGTCTTATAATTCCTGCATCAAGATTTTTTTGTAACTCCTCTTCTATTTGGGAATGATATGTTGTTGCAATCTTCCTTATTATTTGTTTAAATGGTCTTGCATCTTTATTAATTTCTAGTTTATGACACACTACTGATGGATCAATGCCTGGCATCTCATCCATGTTCCAGGCAAAGATGTCTTTATACTCTCGCAAAAGATTTACGGTTCTCTCTTCTTCATCTGTATCCATTTTAGTTCCAAATTTCAACAACTTAGGTTCCTTTTCACTCCCAACATTTATTTCCTTGGTTGGTTCTGATGCGATGTAACTGACCTTAGGTTCTACCATTGGTGTTGGTGTCTTCATTATTCTCGCAGATTCATCTCCTTCTTGTGAGATTTCACTGGGTATTCCTTTCCCTTATTTTGCTCTTATCAAATAAACTTTAAATTCTTCTTCTTTCTTTATTTCTCTAGCCACTTTATTGCGAGCTTTTCGCCGCTTTGGACGTTCTTCATTATTTCTTACTTCAATTTGATAACACACATTCGCAAGATCTGTGTCTCCTCTAATTTCTCCAACTCCACTGGGCATAGGAAATTTGATGCATTGATGCAATGTTGACGCTACAGCCTTGATTGCGTGTATCCATGGTCTTCCCAATATCATGGTGTATGGTAATTCCACGTCTACCACACATAATGTTACTTGTGTTTGAATTTCTCCTAGTGGAATTCGTACCACTATTTCTCCTTTTGGTTTTGTTGAAGATTTTCCAAAGCCATGAATATGATATGTTGGACGGTACATTTCCTCATCTTTGTATCCCATTTTCTTAAAAGCATGATAAAATATTATATCCACAAAACTTCCTGCGTCCACCATAATTCTATTTACAACCCATTCTTCTGCATATTTTGTTGATTTTCCTTTTCCCATTGGTATAGTGGATACCGTGATTATCAAAGGAGATATGTGATTTAAATTGTCTTCTGGTATTTCTGCTATTGTAAACGTGATCTCCTGCTTTTCCCAATCCTTTAATGATGATATTTTCTCCACCGTCATAATTTTCCTTCCTTCAAAATCCCGTTTATGTATCCTCCCCTTAATGTTTTCATGGAATTTATCAATCATTGCTCTCGTTACCATATCACACTCTAATTTCCTACAATTCTCTTTTGTTCTAATCATTATTCCTTCAACTATTTCACCAATTTGCTTAATTATCTTCTTGATTTTGAATAACTCTCAACTTCTACTTCGCCTTTTCTATGATTTTCGTTAATTCAGTCTCTATTTCGGGTGCCAAAATGTAGTTGCAGGAAATCCTACACTACACCCTTGTTAAGATTTCATAAAAATAAACTCATACTTAAAGATTAAAAACGATTCTTTATCATTTAATTCTCAGAAATTTTTTACAGAAGTGGAAGAAATCAAGAACACAACTATTCTCTCAACTCTCCAAAATACATCCTTATCTCTCTGTACATACCGGGTCTCTATATATAGGGTAGATACATAATGGATGACAGCTAAGTTGTTCTTTACATTCGGATTTGATTTGCGATCTTATCGCTACAGCTATAATATGAAATCTCGCAAGCATTATAACCGTCGCAGATAAATCATGCTCTTCTCGTGTTTCCTCAATCGTCAGCTATTACGTCATTCTTTAACTTACTCCGTGACACTCACAAAGTGTTGTTGAAGAGATCGCGGTATTCTCGCAGAAGTGTTGTTAATCTCACAAGAATATCGTCATGGCGATATGCTGATCCTACAACAGCAACAGATTTTTTCTTAAAGATCGCTCTTCAAGCAATATTTAAGAAAAAATAGGCAAGATGTAGGATCATAATATCGCGACAAAGACACATTTGCGAAGTCTTCATTAAAGACACATTGCGAGTGTCGTAGATGAATTAGAAAAATGACGTAACAGATGACGATGATAGAACATGATAAAAGTGTGATTATCCTGCGAAGTTTAGAGGGTTTGCGAAGATTAATATTCTAACTCTTGCGATGTTTCCACAAGCAAGATCCGAAATTAAAGGACAGCTTAGATGTCATCCACTATGTAAACACCTATATAAAAAGAAGAGCAGGAGAGAGAAAAGGGGAGATAAACATTTTGTAAGAGAGAGAGATTTATTTTCTTTATCATCTTCTTCCCCTAAAACTAAATCTAGAGATCCAAATACTCATTAATGGAGTCTCAATGTAACCCAAATGTAATTTCAATAATCATAGTGAAGAACCCTAACCCCGTGGATGTAGATCACATTGATCGAACCACGTAAATCTTGTGTCTTATTTATAATTTTAGCACTTTAATCTTTATTTTGGTTATGAAATAGATTTAGATCTAGAAATTGTTATCATAATATTATATGGGGTGTGTTGTGGGATTTCCTGCAACTATATTTTCCCCTTGCGAAATTTTAATCTCGCAAACTAGGGTGCACGCCATAGTAGGTTCGCCCCATTCTAATATGTCATTAATCTCTGCGAAATTTTCGCATATTCTGTTTTGGATGTTTGTAATTTTGGAACTTATCTTTCATAAGATTTTCGCAAATATTCCTTTTGTTTCAATCATACATTGATTCGCAATTTACCCTTTCCAAAAATATTTTATTGGTGATACTTCTTTAGATATAATCTGTTCCATGGTCTCCCAAGTATTTGACCCACATCTCTACCCTCTGGGTCCATCAACTTATACGCCCCTGTTCCAACTATCGCTTTAATTATATAAGGTCCGTCCCATTTTCTTGCAAGTTTTCCGCCATTTTCTCGCTGATATATTGGTGTTTCTCGCAGCACCGAATCCCCTGGTTAAAATTCACGTTTTTTGACACGTTTATTATACTCTTGGGTTAATATTCGCTGGTAATTTTCCATATGTTGTAGTGTTTTTTCTCTCTTTTCTTCTAATTCATCAAGTTTGGTTAAAATCATACCTGCACTAAGGTTTTTCTCCCAAGCTTCTCTTTTTGTTGTGGGAATAACGACTTCTGTTGGTAGCACAGCTTCAACTCCATATGTTAGACAAAAAGGTGACATTCCCGTCGCTTCTCGCCTAGTTGTGTTGTAAGCCCAGACTGCATTATGCACCTGTTCGCACCATGCTCTATTATTCCCTTCTAATTTCTTCTTCAATATATCTGCAATTGTCTTATTTGTTGCTTCTGCTTGTCCATTAGCCTGTGGATATACAGGGGTGGATTTTCCACACTTTATCTTAAATGCATTGAGTAATATTTATATGTTATGTCCTACAAACTGTTTCCTATTATCAGATACTAATTGTGCTGGAATTCCAAATCTGCAAATGATATTTTCAAATATGAACGTGAAGATGTCTTTGTCGCGAATATGCTGTACCGCTTTCACTTCTTCCCATTTTTTGAAATAATCTGTAGCAACAATTAAATATCTCCTTTGTCCAGATCCTGGTAAAAACGGTCCCACAATGTCTAAACCCCACTTTCCAAAGGGCCATACACTTGTTGAAGATATTAATGGTGCTTCAGGTGCATTTATTTTCTTTCCATGTCGCTGACAATCTTCGCAACGCCTTGATATTTGTTTCGCATCTTCATGCATATATCGCCAATAATAACCTTGCATTTTCATTTTGTATGCCAGTGATCTTCCTCCACTATGATTGCCAGCATCCCCACTACGTAACATCTTTAACATTTCTTCTCCCTCTTTTCGTGTTAAACATCTGAGTGATGGTCCATTAAAGGATCTTCTATACAACACTCCATCTCTCAGCTCATAATTTGTCGCAAAGATTTTTAATTTGTGTGCCTCCAATCTATTTCTTGGTATTTCTCCTTTTTCCAAATATACATGAAGTTTTGCTCTCCAATCTTCGACATTGGGTATTTGTTATTCTTCTTCACCTTCTATTATCATAACATCTACTTCTTCTTCTTCTTCTTCTTCTTCTTCTTCTTTGTTTACATATGGTGATAGAAGTGTTTGTATCTTTATGCACCTCGCAGCAGGATCTGTCATCATGCTTGGAATGAAAGCATAAGCATCTGCAAGTCTATTGTCTTTCCTTGATATGTGTATCCACTTTATTTTTGGGATTTTCGCTGACAATTCTTCAACAAGTTTCTTATATTTTTTCAAGGATGGTTCATTTGTAGTGTATTCTATGTAGTTGCAGGAAATCCTACAATACATCTCTCACAAGAATTCATAACAATCAACACATTTCTTAAGATCAATAACGTCACTTTTTATTAATTGAATCTAGAAATTTTACAAGAAGGAAGTGAAATCAAAAATACAACATTGTTTTGGACTTTTTCTCTCCTCAAAAATTTCTCAACACTCCAAAAATTATCTCTCTCTTTCTTACACCTATTCATCTCTTTATAGAGGGTATTACATAGTGGATGACAGCTAAGTTGACCTTTATTTTCGGATCTTGTAGGACCAAAATATCGCCATGACAGTATTCTTGCGAGATTAACAACACTCCTGCGATCATTACCGCGAGCTCTTTAACAACACTTTGCGAGCGTCATAAAAATAACTTAAAGAATGATCTAAAGAATGACGTAATAGCTGACGATTGAAGAAACACGAGAAGAGCATGATTGATTTGCGATGGTTAGAACGCTTATGAGAATTGACATTATAACTACCGCGAGAACATCTCAAGCCAAACCCGAAATTAAAGGACAGCTTAGCTGTCATCCATTATGTAACTACCCTATATAAAGAGATCCAGTATGTCCAGAGAGATGATGATGTATTTTTGAGTGTTGAGAAATTCTTGAGGATAGAGAAATAAAAGAGCGGTTGTATGTTTAATCAACTTCCATTATTTGTAAACTTTTCTGAGAATCAAATAATAAATTGTTGTTCTAATCATCAAATATGTGTTAATTACAGTAAGATCTCATCAAGGGTGTAGTGTAGGATTTCCTGCAACTACATTTTGGCGCCCGAAACAGGGAGGAATTGATGGTTATTTGAAGGAAAAGATAAAAATTGACATTGTGATTGGAAAAAATTTGGAATACTTAGTGAAAGATCTTACGCAACATTCAACAGATTACAAAGATTAATGGCTAGAAGAAGAAGAAACACATCAGAACCACCAACAACTGTAAGGAAGAGTAAAATACTTGCAGGTGGAGAAACAAATGAAATGGGAGAATCTTCAAGAATAAGAACAAGAAGAAATAGAACAAGGAATGAAGTATAAAATCAAGTTCAACAGCCACACCAACAAACACCAATACAAGATAGAGTTGTGTATTATGATAGAGTTATCGTGCATACTTGGCGATCAGATTCGATGGAAGAAGCAGAAGATCGACAATTAAGAAATGAGAGAAAAGAAGAAAGAGATCAAGGAGTGGTTGGAATATTAATTCATGGAGAAGGCTAAAATGAAACAGCAGATGATTTAAGACAAGGAATACAAGAGGAAAGGAGGTTAGAAGCAGAAGAACGTGCAAATTTAACAAGACAAAATCACGAGTTAAGAATGGAGAATTTGAGATTGCAGAGTAGGAGATCAAGAAGTACTGCTAAATCAAGTTCAAGATCATTTAGAGAAGTACCAAGGAGAAATTCCCCTATGAAAAATGCTAGAGAAAATATCCGAGAAGGAATGCAAAATCCAAATGAAGAGTAGCATCATAGATAAGAAGAGATGATTCGTGATCATTACATTCCACGCGGTGAAACTGTGAATGGTAGACGTGATAATAGAAATCAAGAGGATGGAAATAACCAAGATGGTGAAGAAAATTGAGAAGAAGGTAGAAAAATCATACATGGGCGAGAAATTCAAAGAAATCAAAGAATCATTGAGGAAGAAATTGAGAGGCATTATGCTGAACAAGCACGTCTAGCTTGCGAAAGGGAAAGATCAAGAGCAAAAGTGGAAGAACAAGAATTTCAAGATGCAATACGGCAGAATAATCATGACAATCAAGAAAGAAGACGCACACAAAATCTCCATAATAATGATATCAATGAGGAATATCATAGAATAAGAATAGAAAGACAGCGAAGAGAAATAATGAGAAATGAAGAAACTCGCAGAGAAGAAATTGGAATACATAACCAGTTGCGAATCCAGGAAGGAGGAGAAGAGGAAAATCACAGAGGAAGACAAAATGAAGATGCAGATGAAGATGAAGATACAAAAAATCTCGCAAGACAAGAAAGGCATGAACGTAGAAGAAGAGAAGCTGCGCTAAAAAAACCAATGGAGCAAAATTCAGCTGGAAATGAACAAATTTTAAGAGAATTAGCAGAAATGAGGGGAATGTTGAATAACAGGAGAGAATGAGGAAGAATGCAACTTGATGAATCCATTGAAGAAGCTGCGAGAACTCCATTCACTCAAGAAGTACAACTAAGAGGAATTCCTCCAAAATGCAATTTACCAGCGTTAAACAGTATCTTCGATGGTACTACCTGTGATGTTCAACATTCCAAGGCTTACGTTAGGTGTATGCTACAATGGGAAAACCATGACGCTGTGTTATGCAAATACTTTGCATCTAGTTTAACAAGCGAGGCGTTAAAATGGTTCGAAGGCTAACCTAAAAATACAATAACTTCTTTCGACCATTTGCAAGCTACATTTCTGGGAGCATATATAAGCAACAATTCTTTACGACCCGGTATTGAAGATGTATTTGGATTAAAATATAGGATTGGAGAGAGTCTGAAACATTTAACCATAAGATGAAAGACAATGTGCAGTGAAATGGAAGGAAGAGTGGATGAGAGATACCTCATTTTATCTTTCATTAATGCCATGTTCGCAACCAATCTGCTGTACATACAAATTTTCAGAATCAAAAATACCATCACAATGACTGAGCTACGAGAACTACAAGAATACATTGCTTTGGAGGAGAAACAAAATGAGATGGAATCATATCCAGTCGCAAACACCAGCTCAATAGTAGCGAACGGGAGTTTACTTCCTAAAATGATAAACAATGTGGCGAGCACCTCGCAGTCACAGCAAGAAAAAGTGCTGATTGAAAATTAGCAGAAGTTAGTAGCTATGGGAAGTCAAGATCAAGAAGAGTATGAAATAGAAAGGAATTATTACAATCGTGGTGGAAATAATAAAATTCAAAGATTGGATCAGACACAAGAGACTTATGATGGTCAGAGGCAAAATAATTTCAGAGGACAAGGGAATCAAAGAGTAGTATGGGAAGAAATTAAGATGCCACCCCTGAATGCCAGCATAGAAAAGATTTGGGAAGCTATCATTTTGATGTAAAATATACCATCACCCCAGAACATGGGAAAAGAGCCACATCAGAATAATCGAAATCAAGAATTTTGTCCTTATCACCATTTCCATGGACATTCAATAAACGATTGCAGGAATGTAGAAAGAATAATTTTGAGGATGATTGATCAAGGAAAGTTAAATCATTTTCTAATAGGACATCCGCAATCTCAGCAGCTACCACCAGCAACAGAAATTCGCAGAGTGAATACTGTAAAGGAGCAGAAACATTTGTGATAAAGGTTGGAGACAAGGCGAAGAACTTGTTCTGTAATTCCATCATACACTTATATAAGACTATTGAGGATTTCCACGACAATGTTTTAAGCAGAGTCTTCGCGAGAGACATTGATGGAAAAGAGGTAATGAATATTGCGAGAGTTTTGCCATTGGAGGAATGGCAAAAGCAAACTATTTCTTTCACTGCACAAGAAGTACCGGAGCCTGGCGAGATGCATGACAACCCCCTGGTAGTAAGGTTAGAAATCAATCCAAAACAAATAGAAGAAGAAGATGAGGAAACTGATGACGATAAAACTGAAGATTCTTGGGCCATTAACAGAGTTCTAATAAATACCGGAAGTTCAGTTGACATCTTATTTTATAATACTTACAGAACCATGGGTGGAAAAGATGAGGATCTGATACCATCAACCTATAAAATCTATGGTTTCAACGGCACTGCCAACAAACCCAAAGGGTAAATTACAATGTGAATTCCATTAAAGGGGATATCTTCAAAGATTTTGTTCTTTGTTGTTGATATTAAATCACCTTATAATGCCTTGATTGTCCGACCGTGGCTACATGGGAACTTGGGTGTGGCATCTACCTTTCACCAATGTATTAAATTCCCTCATCCTAATGGTGTTGGAGTCATTAAAAGTGATTGGGGAGAAAGCATGAAATGTTATGATATTGATGTAAAATTTTGCGAAGATAGAGCCGCGAAGAATAACAGTTGGAAACACAACATTAAGCAAAGACAGAGATGTGACAGATTAATGGTTGATGCAATAGAAATGCAATAGGAAGAAGATGGCGAGAGTCTTGCAGACAAAGAGAAAATAACAAAACGCAACAAAAAAGCAGAAGCGGAAAGTAGTAAGTAGAAAGGTAAAAGGATGAAATTTAAGAAATTTATTATTGAGTTGTTTGAAGAAAATGTTTCAAAAAAGTATTTCGTTTGTATGAAAAAAATGAAATTGAAAATTTTAACAAGGAAAGAAAAGATCAAAGAAAAGAAATTTTATCAGAATTGCGATACTCGTAAGAAATGCGAATAAAATTTCGCAGAGACATAAGAATGGGACGAACCTTTATGGTGTACAGCTTAGTTCGCGAATAAAACTTCGCAAGAGGCAAATGTAAGACCTAAAGTATGACATATAAGGGGGTATATCTTTGTGTGGCTCAGGGATAAGGTTATACCGCTGCTGGAACCTGAGACATGGAGACTGGGGTCCATCTCTTTGAGATACCTATCCAGGAGAGATACTTTGGATTTCCAACTATATAAGGTTATACCCTGGTTGGACAACCGGGGGTCTCTTCTAAGGAGTGCAGAGTATGACTAAGGCGCCGAGGTACACAGTTGAGCCAAGGATGCCCGGGACGGACGAACCTACCCTGGACATTCTTGGTAAGTCTTGGCTATGATGCACTCGGCCTGAAGAAAACCCCACTTAGGGTGCAGTCTTGTAACTATAAGCCATATAGGCATAAAAGACAAGAGGCTGCGAAAACAACTGGTTGTTGGTAAATCCGGATGGGAGGAGCTAGTCTTGTATGGCCGATGTGCCCTCCTTGAAGGGGCAACCAGGGGGAAGATAAAGGCGGAACCCTCCATTAGGGAGATGATAAGTGTCTTAATACGGCAATGTCATAGGGCTTTATGCTCGCAAGAGCTTTTATGCCTGTCATATTGTCGCGTGACAAAGATTATACAGAGGCAACAATCCATAAGAGAAAAGATGAGATGAGATCAATGGGTTTTTACATGAAAGTGTAAAGACGTCCTGCGATTTCATCGCAAGACGACAATGTCATGAAGTTATGTTCTTGCGAGGGAACTTAGACTTGTCATATTGTCGCAGAGAAATTGAAAAAATACAGATAAGGAAAGATCAATGGGTTTTTACATACAAGTGTAAAGACGTCCTGCGATTTTGTCGCAAATACACAAAGTGGAAAAGTAAGACCTTTAACTAGGAAGGCATAATAAGACCACAAGAAGTTGAATGACTGCGATATTTCTGCAGAGATTATGAAATTTGCGATATTCACGCATAGATCATACATGTATACAACTTATACTTGCGATGATGCTCGCAACTCAATTTTATTTACAATTGATATCTAAGTTTTACTCAATTTTTTCATATTGCAGATGAATAATAGAGGCAAGTATGGGAATGCACAGAGCGATAAAATTATTATTCATCATTATACGATAAAATTACGTAGATCTTATTATATGACACATTTACGCAGATAGTTAAAGGGTAATAATTATGTTAATTGACTATGTTGCAGAAACAAATTGTTTTATAATTCATACAGATTGAAGAAAAAGAAATTTATATATCAAGGAAATCTGCAAGTTGAAGAAACTCGCAGCAATATTACAAAAGGAAGGAAATAAGTGTACAAAAATTACAAGGAAGATAAAAAGAAGAAACATAACTAATTAGATCCATCGCCATCTTCGCCAGATTTATCTACTTCTTAATCTTTATCATCATCTTCATCCTTTCCATACTCCTCAGCTTCACTATCAGAGATAATAAGGTTTGGAGTATCTGCTGGAATTTCTTCTGCTAGATCAGGATACGTAGAATAAGGAATGTTATGCTCATTGCAGACCATTTTAATAGAATCGTTACCAACAACAATAAGGGCATTACTAAAGTTCGCAGCAGTAATCTTCAATTGATCTTTCAACCTTGAATATTTCTCATTGTGAGCAGCAAGAGTATTCGCGAGTTGATTCTTATTAGCTTTGAGTTCTCCAATTCTTTCAGAGTATCTCTTTTCAGCTCCTGCGAGTATATAACAACAAGTTGGAAGTTTTGCAAGGAAGAATAATAAAAGCAAGGAATTAACAAAGGAGAACGGTTAACAACCTTCTCTTCCAGAAATCAAGTCTTTAATTAAAGCTTCTTGTTCAATGTGAAGACTAACATCTACACCTAAATTAGTTCTGGCATTGTCAAGAACTTTCGCGGCCCAAGAAAACTCCTCATCATTATTAATAAGAAGGAGGGAACGAATTTGGTTTTCTCTTTCAACAAAACCCTCCTTCTCGCGGATAAGCCCATCCCTTTCAATTTGAACTTCAAGAATGATCTTATGGAAATCTGCTAAGGTTTCAGCTCCTTGTCTAGATATACGATCTCTGTCTTTTGAAAGATCACTGTTCTTGGACTTTAAAGTTTTAATATCTACTTTGGAATTGTTATAAAGTTGTTTAAATCTATTAGTTATATCTAAACAAGATCTGTGGTCAATCTCCAAAATGAAAAATTTAGATCTGAGTTCATCTATGGAAAGAGAATTAATTTTAGAAGGATTATTCAAAGAATTATTAAGAAGCTCTAGAAGAGCATCATCATCTATTGGTTCAGGAAAAGAACGAATGGTTGAAGCCTCATCAGTGAGACCATAAATGTCTGCGAGAATGATAAATCAAGTAAGAAAGAGAAATGAAAAGTAAAAATATGAAACAAAAGGAGAAAATTTTCATACCTAAGAGTTGTTTGTTAGCATTTTCAAGATTAAATACTTTGAGCGATTGTGGAGAAAGATTTTTCTCAAGATCTGTATTCTTCTTGCGAAGACTAGCAAGTTCAAATTCCATTTGTTCATTCTTCTTACAGAGACTAGTGAATTCAGATTCTAGCTTCTCATTCTATTTGCGAAGTGCAATATTCTTCTTTTGAGAAGATGCACGCCTTTTATCCAAATCAGAGGAAGCAACAAAAGAAGCTTTTCCAACCTGCGAGAGAATAATATAAATTAAAGTATGGCGATAAAAAGAAATATCTAAACACGTTGAAAAAATGGAAATATACCAAAATACCAAGCGAATGTAAGAGGCTGGGAGTCAGCGATCTTGAGATTCCATGAAGAGAATCATTATAAACTAATATGGGAACATCGCAGACTTTGGCGAGAGCCTGGATATCCCATTAAGAGCTTCATCTCCGTAATCGTTTGCGATACCATGAGTAGCATCGCCAAATTTTTTGGATAGTTGAGTCATTGAAGACTCAGAAGAGGAAGAATTCTTCATGGAAAAGACATCATCATCATCATTAAAATCGTCATCATTGTTGTCCTTATCAAGATCATCACTTAAATTTTCTGGAATAGGTTGAGGATCTGAAGAAGAAGAGAGTTGGGTTTTTATTCTCTTTGAGGGAGGATCATCAGATTCTTCACTGCGAGGAGCAGTAGGCTTCCCTTTGGGAGGAGCAGTAGATTTTCCCTTGCAATCAATTGTAGATTTATCCTTGGTCCTCGCGGGTTTTATTGGTTCTAATTCTTCAATTACCTGCGAACACATATAAAGATAAGAAATAGGGGCAACAATATATTGTCAATATTCATGAAGGGATATTTCTTACTTCATCTGTGAAGGATTTAAGAGCTAAAAAAGTGTTGGGTTTCCTAAAATTCTGGTAGTTGAGTTTCAGCCTGTCAATCTGGAAAAATTGAAGTAGTCAGCGAGAATATAAAAATATGAGAAAGACAATAGTAATAATTGTGCAATAAATTGAAGGGAGTATAACTCTTTAGTCTTTTCAGGCCATTTGAAAATCCATGGCTGATATTTTGTAAGATTCGCAAGCAATACGTGAGAACCAGAGATATAGGGACGTTCAAGACATAATGGAAAAATGAACCATTTGTCATCGATGGAGTGGTGAGGGCCTTGATTATTATTTGTATGCCAATCAATATCTAACATAAGAATCTTATCTTCAGCGATCTTATCTTTCTTTTGCAAACGGATACCCCAACAGGTGCTATCCCTCTTCATAGGGATTATGTCATAGTTTATGAAGAAATTATCTACAGTATACATCGCAGGAATAATTGGAATATCCTTAAATTTAGGATTCTTCGCAGTCTCAGGGTAGCGAGATCCTTTATTAGCACCGCGAGTAGCATACTCCATCATCAGACGAATGTAGTCCCCACCCAACTGATATATCGCTCGCGAGAACTTCTCATGAGAAAGTATTTGATAGAATAATGGAAGTTCCGGGTTATAGAGAGGAATGGGAAGACCAGCTTCAAGATGACCTAGCGATACTATGATTTTCTCGCAATTAGATTGAAAGTTAGAAAATAATGGTACAGAAAGTTCAGACTTAGGGTTTTGATTAGGAATAGTAGATAAAGTAAAACCTTTGTCTTGAAATTCTTGTTGAATTTTCTCGAAAGCCATCTCGTATTTGCGACCAGCTACAACCATTTTTAGTATGGGAATGAAGATTGAAAGAGTGAAAGATCGAAACAAAATTTGTAATGAAGAATCAGATCCGGAATTTACGGAAGAACAGTGAATTTGCAGAGAAGTTACGGAGAGAAGAAAGAAAGAAGTAAAAAGAAGAAAGAAAAGGAATGAAGAAGTATTTATAGAAGAAGATATTTCTCGAGAAGATGAATGTAATTAATGCAAAGAAAAGACATGAATGGTCAGATCGCAGCGGTTAAAAAGGATGTGTCAAAGATTTACTGGAAGAAAAAGTACGAGAAAACAACTGGCGAAGAATATAAAAACGTGTCAAAGTGGAAGAATGCAAAAAGATAAACAGCTACGGCATTGTAAAAAAGTTCAATTCTCATGATCTTTCCTCCTTCGCAGAAAAGACATGAGAAGAGGCAAGATGTAGGACCAGAATATCGCCATGACAATATTCTTGCGAGATTAAAAACACTCATGCGATCATTACCACGATCTCTTTAACAACACTTTGTGAGCATCATAAAAATAACTTAAAGAATGATCTAAAGAATGACGTAATAGCTGACGATTAAAGAAACACGAGAAGAGCATGATTGATTTTCGATGGTTAGAACGCTTGGGAGAATTGACATTATAACTACCGCGAGAAAATCGCAAGACAAACCCGAAATTAAAGGACAGCTTAGCTGTCATCCATTATGTAACTACCTTATATAAAGAGATCCAGTATGTCCAGAGAGATGATGATGTATTTTTGAGTGTTGAGAAATTCTTGAGGAGAGAGAAACAAAAGAGCGGTTGTATTTTTAATCTACTTCCATTATTTGTAAACTTTTCTGAGAATCAAATAATAAAGTGTTGTTCTAATCATCAAATATGTGTTAATTACGGTAAGATCTCATCAAGGGTGTAGTGTAGGATTTCCTGCAACTACAAATCTGTTTTGCGGTATTTCGCAAGCTTACAAATGTTAATTTCGCAAACATCCTAAATTTTGCTAGATCATCACACTTTTCTCATGTTTACGATGTCGTCATATGTTATGTCATTTCTGAATTTCGCTAGATCATTCTAAGTTAATGAAGATTTCACAAGTTTGTTGTTGTTGCGATATTCTGATCCTACATCTTGCCTCTTCTCATGTATTCTCTGCGAAGAGGAGAATGTCATGAGAATTTGTACTTCAGAATACCGCAGGTGTTCATTTTCCTATATTCTTCTCCTGAAAAGTTTTCGTGAATTAAGTATGACGGCCTACACGTGTCAAATACTCCTCTACTTACCGAAACGTTCATTGTCATCTAGTCATCATTCTTTTGTCTATTTAAGGAGAGACCTAGTAAAGGGATAATTTTCTTCTTTTATTCATCCGTTTTCCTTATCTCTATGCTCTCTGTAAGGCCTCATCATCTGCAATTTTCTTCTTTTGAAGGTTCATATGCTACTGCTTTCATGGAGTCATCAAGGTAGATATTCTTCTGATTTTGCTGAAACCGATCTTGTTTATTGAAGTTATCTTATATGACTTTATTCGACTCTATGTAATTCCCATACTGTTTCTGTTGTGGAAATTGAAATATTATCCCTCATTCTGATGGGCCTTCACAAATATCCCTAAGCCTCTTTACAAATGTCACTGATGGCATAATTGAAATTATCAATAGAAATATATTTTGCAATATCCCCTATTTAACCTCTCCCTTCTTTTTGTAACCCTACGTTATTTCACTTCCAAACCTAACGATTGTATATCTTTTCTTCTTCTCTCCCTCCATTTCAACGCACCACCAACACCTCTGCAACTACCGCCACCAGCTTCGTCGTCGCAGCCACCACCACGTCCTCCGCTATTAATAACAGACTTATGACTATGTTTTTGTCAAACCAGATCTAAAAATTGAGAGAAGATTATCAAATTGAATCGTCGTAATCATGATGAAAAATTAAAAATTTATTCAGAATCACATCTTGAAATCGATTTACACTCTCTACAATAGATTTCTAGAGAAATTGTAATGAGGTGTTGTAATTGGCAGTACTGTGGTGGTGGAGGAGTATTTATACTCGAAAATTCATCGCCGTCATCATCAGTGGTGTTAAGTTTTGGATAATGTTTTATCAGTGGTGTTAGATTTGTGTCAAATGATTTGTTTCATTTAGTTATTTTTAATTAGTCTTTTTTTGTATAGATAAGAGGTTCGATCTAAGATGTTTAATTAGGGTGATCCATATTTCACAACTATAGGAAGCTAATTTGTTGGTTTGCAGCCATGTGCATGGGAATCCAACCAGGAAGATGATATATGATTGTGGCTTACTGCCTTTGGTTTCCAATGGGTACAAAGGACCCCCTAGATATCCAGTTCACATGAATTCAGTTTTTCTCTAATGGAATCTTGGTCTTGAAGTTGTTTATGAAGCTACAGGTGATGATCAATTGATGTTATTTATATGTTTTTATGGGATTAATAATGGTTGTTGATCCATCTATATGGATCAACTCATGTTGTTGACCCAATTTTTTATTGGATCAACTCCTGTTGGTTTTGGTTGGAATGATGAAATTGTTGTTGGATTTTGGTTCTGGTTTTTTTGGGGGTGGTGGTGGTGCTGCTGGAGATGTGTGATTTTTTTGGTGGCGGTAATGGTGGAGAGGTACGAATAATAAATTAGTGATTAAAATAGTAGTAGAATGGTGGTTCAATTGTTTATCTTCTCTGAATTGTTTATCTTCACTGAATTGTGTGGTGAATGGTACTATAAGGATGATTAATTAGATAGTGTGCATTATAGAAGTAGAAATGGAGTTGTTGGTGTTGTTTTCCATGAATGTGGAATTGTTGTTGATTAATTAGTGTGCATTCTATGTTTTTGTGGGATCAACTTATACTGTTGATCCAAATGAAATGGATAAACATCCACTGTTGATCCAACTGAAATGGATAAACTACTATTGTTGATACAAAATTATCTGAATCGATGGTGGCAGCGGCAACAGTGGAGGTGGTTGCTGTTATGGATTATTAATGGTGGTTGATGGTTTTGTTGGTGGATCTAAAACTGCAGCTGATAAAATGGTAGCATTTTTCCATCAGCATGGATAAGCATCCATTGTTGATCCAACTGCAATGGATAAACATCCACTGTTGATCCAACTGAAATGGATCAACTACTTTTGTTGATACAAAAATATCTGAATCCATGGTGGCGGCGACGGCGGCGGACTAGTGGTGGTGACGGCGACGGACTAGTGATGGTGGAGGATTGTTGGTGGTGTAATGGTGGTGGTGAAGGAGTGGTGGTGGAATATTGGTGGTGGTGGCAGTTGGTAGGTGGTGGTGGTGGAATGGTAGTTGAATGTTGGTGGTGGTGGTGCTAGTGAAGTGGCAGAGGAAGAAATTTGTGGTATTTTGAAATAAAGAAAAATATTATATGGGTGAGGGTATTAAGGTAATCTAATATTAAATGGATAAGGTTATAAAAAACTAGGGATATATTTATTGTTGAATAAGGATATATTTATTGGGTGTCAAAAGTAGGGACATATAAATAATATACCCATTTCTGTTTCAGCAGAATCACCTCTAATACCAGATTTTCAGTCCAAAACCCTAATGCTCCCAAAGATTCGCAACCCAAAGTCGCTGCAAACAAAAAAAAAGTTTGCGAATCGCAAGGTAGTAAGAAATACTTATTCTTTTAATAATAATATTATTGCCTCTGTTTCTTATCTGGATTGTGATTCGCAGGGTGATGGAGATGCCACCAAGCCTCCCAAGAAATCTCTCCATCTTAAGACCATTGAAACTTATGTTCAATTTTCTTCACTTATCCCTTCAAAATCTCCTACGATATCTTCGCAAACTGAATCCTTACTTCTTATTCGCGAAAATGTTGCCTCAGATTTCACCCCTTAGACTGGTCTTCTAGTGAATGAAACCCTTCTTATTAACCCTTCTGCGAATGAAACTACCTTTTATCTTGTTTTTAATGCTTCTTAAGTCGACTCCTCCTTAATCTCAATTACTAATCCTACTCAAACCTCACCTTCGAATGATACATCTGTCATGAAGAATGATTCAATTCCTCCATCTTCTATCATCACCACTTATTCATTTGAATCACTTCCTTTTTGTAAAGAAACTGTGGAAGGTATAAATATTGCTTTTAAAGTGTTATCTGATGTTCTGGATAATGTTAAGAAGTCTCCTACTGATCCTATCAAGTCTAGCGTCTGCGATATTTTGAGTAAATATTTTGGTTCTGATAGAAATGTTTCGCAAATAGCTCTGGAGAAAGAAGTCGAAGTCTTGAATAAGAATCTCCAAGTGATGACCTTAGAATGTAATGCCCTTCGCCTACAAAACCAAAAACTCTAGAATGTCTCGTTGGATCGTGATAATCTTCGCAAGAAAAATAACGAACTAAAATGTATAATTTTTCTTATCTTCGCCCTTAATTTATCCTTTTTTAGTACTTTTGTCCTTTTTGTATTCAATTTCTTAAAATCCTTTGTTCTTCCTTTAAGTCTTAAACCAGAAACGAATAATTGAGAGATATCAATTTGAATCCATCGCGGAAGAGGCTCGTGTGGATAGAGATATTTGGATGGATCAATATAACCAACCAGATAACCTTCATACATATTTTGTTGATCAAATAGATAATATTACCAAAGATAATGCCCAATTAGTTCAGAAGCAAAATTTATTAAGCAATGAAGTCTGTTGCCTCTCTTATTCTTTGACTAAGGCTAACCTGATGATGGAAACTTTATCAGATGAGAATAAAATTTTATCTCAAGAGAAGCGAATTCTTTCAAACAAGGTGGCGATCTCTTCGCAATAATTTAGCATGCTTCAAAAAGTATGTGATGACCAAGAGCAATCTCTTCGCTCATTGAAGAGAGAACTTAAGGAAGTAATAGAGTCATCTATTGCTGAGAAAAATACACTCATCCATGGTAGAATAGCTTTAAGTTTAAAGGCAAGTCAACTTAAAGAACAATACTCCAAACTAGAAGAATCTTATTCTTCGCTTGCGAAGGAAAATGCTTTTCTTATTTTTAAAGAGAAAAACCTTCATTCTCTCCTACAAGGTTTAGTTGGAGATAAATTTGACGATGCGATGGACCACTTGGAGAATAATTTCTTGGCCTTGACTCAATATCTTATTTCGCAATAGGAAGGTAGTCATAAAAATTTGACCGCCTTAATTATCTTTTCTTTGTCAAGTCTCTGTGTAATATTTATTTGCGAATTCTTCATCTTAATGAAATTTTTGTATTCTATTTTTTCGCAGAGTCTGAGAAAAATCTTCATTCCTCCATTTCTGTTTTAGAGTCTAAATATGCCAAAATTCGCAAAGATAATGTATTACTTGCTTATTCCTTTGCTTGTTCTCGCGACCGAGCAGAAAGAAGGTTTGATTATCTTTCCTACTTCAAGGATATTCAAGATAGAAACCATCAGAAGGCATTTCTTCGTCAAGTCCATCTCAAAGATGAAGTTCAGGTGAATGACATATTGTTTTCCAAGTCTCTTTCTCCTGTATCAGTCGAACCTTTATAAGTAGATTATGATGAAATTCCTCGTCATGCTGACAGCGATTTTGACTATGAAAGTGGTGAAGAAGCTTTTTCTCAAGAAGATTTTGCAAATGAGGAAGAAATCCCTCTCAAAGAAACAACCGTTGGTGATGTCCTAGATAAAGAAGAATCTAGAATAAATGAGTCAACTGTTGATGATAACCCAAATAAAGAGGAAGCCAGAGTAGACCAGAATAAGGAGAATACTGGCGAAAATGATAAAGATGGCGAAGAACGTCCACTATCTCCTTCTGGCGAAACTAACACTGAATTCTGAGTTGTAGTTTTAATTTCTTGAATTTCTTCTTCTTCTTCTTCTTCTTCTTTTCTTGCGAATGATGTATTTCAGTCAACTTTGAGATTCATTTGCTCTTTTAGTATTTTGTATGCTTGCGAGAAAGGTAATGACATTTAGTTTATTAATTCCCATACTTGTCTCTCTTTATCTTTCTTGCGATGAACAAATTTTTCCTGCATAAAAAATAGTTAATTTTTATAAAATTTTGCTTTGTCATCTGTTCTTATTTTGCCTTCCTAATTAAAGGTCTTATTTTGCCACCTCTTGTCATTGCGACAAAATTGCAGGATGTTCTTACATTTTCATGTAAGAACCCATTGATCTCGTCTTATCTTTTTCTCTTCACTTATTGCCTCTTTATAATTGTTGCACAAATATGACAAGTCTTGATACTCCCGTGAGTAAAAAAGCCTTATTACATTTGCGTCTTATGGCACTTATCAGCTCCCTAATGGAGGGTACTGCCCTTATCTTCCCCCTGGTTTCCCCTTCAAGGATACGTACTTCTGCCATACAAGGCTAGATCCTCCCATCCAGTCTTGACAACAACCAGTTGTTTTCGCAGCCTCTTATCCCTTTTTCCTATATGGATTATGGTTACGAGACTGCACCCTAAGTGGGGTATTCTTCAGGCCGAGTGCATCATAGCCAAGACTTGTCAAGAATAGCAAGGTACGCCCCGTGCACTCTTGACTCAACCGTGTACCTCGGCGCCTTGGCCATATTTTGCACTCCTTAGGAAAGTCCTTATTACCCTAGTCGCCCAACTCAAGTCGTATACTTAAGTTGAGAATCCAAGGTGCCTCTCCTGGATGGGATTTATTGACCCCAAATCTCCATGACTCAGGTTCCAGTAGAGGTGTAACCTTTTCGCTGATCCATGCAACATGTACCCCCTTATATGACGCACTTTAGGTCTTACATTTGCCTCTTGCGAAATTTTAATATCGCGAAATAGGGTGCACGCCATAGTAGGTTCGCCACATTCTAATATGTCATTAATCACTGCGAAATTTTCGCACATTGTCATTCTGTTTTGGATGTTTGTAATTTTGGAAGTTCTCTTTCATAAGATTTTCGCAAATATTTCTTTTATTTCAATCATACATTGTTTCGTAATCTACCTGTAGTTGCATGATTTCCCACACTACACCCTTGTTAAGATTTTGCTATAATCAACTCATAATTGAAGATGAAAAATGACACTTTATTATTTTGGTTTCAGAAGTGTTTACAGAAATGGAAGAATTCAAAATTACAACTATTCTTTTGAAGTTTCTCTCTACTCAAGACTTTCTTAACTCTCAAAAATACATCATCCTTTTCTGGATACATTGGGTCTATATTTATAGGGTAGTTACATAGTGGATGACAACTAAGTTTTCCTCTTATTTCAGGTTGATTCTGTGATTGTACCGCGATTAGTTACAATGTTCACTCTCGCAAGTTTTGTAACCATCGCAGGACAAACATGCTTTTCTCAAGTTTTCTTCACTCGTCATTTATTACATCGCTCTTTTGACTGCCTTTGTGACACTCGCAAAGTGTAGTTGAAGATCTTGCGGTGATGCTCGCTGGGAAGTGTCGTTAATCTCGCAGAGAAGTATTGTAGCGATATTCTGGTCCTACATCTTGCCTCTTCTAATGTCTTCTTCGCAAAGTGAAGAGGATATGAGAATCTTCAATTCTTCAAAGTGCTCGCAGCCTCTCTTATTTCCATATTTTTTTCTCGACATTGCTCCGTTAATTTAGCTTTAACTGCCTACATGTGTTTTAAATTCATCTTTTTTGCTGACACGCCTTTACTCAACAGGTTATTCCCTTTTGCCTATAAAAGGTAGAGTTAAACTTCAAAACTATTTTTCTTCTTCTACTTCTCTATCTTCTTCATCTGTTTATTTTATCTTCCGTCTGCAACTTTTCTTCTTCTTCATATTCTCCTGCTACTGTTCTAATGGAATCATCAAGGTATGTTTTTTTATTATAATTTTCATTTGATTCAATTTTTACTCATATTTTTCGATCTTCTCTATTTGATCCTTCATAACTCCCGTATTATGTCTTCTCTTCAGTGGATTTATCCCTAACACCCAATCCTCAAGTCAAAACCCTAATGCTCGTAAAAGACCGACTGAGAAGAAGAAGAGAAGCTCTGCGAATGATAAGGTGGTAAGAAACACATCCTATTTTTTAATAAAAATATTGCTGCCTCTGTTTCTTATCTAATTTATTATTCGCAAAATGTCGAGAACATCGCTAATCCTCCCAAAAGACCTCGTCAGTTTAAAGCTCTTGAGGATGATTTCTCCATCCCCACATTAATATCTGCAAGAGTTACTCCCATACCTTCGCAACTAGGTCCTCTTCCTTTTGCATGCGAAAACATCGCTGCCAACGCCTCTACTTATTTTGATTCATTGACGAATCAATCTCCTGAAATTGCTGTGACTGAAGTTCCCTCTAGCCCTTTACTTCCTTCAACTGTTGTTTTTCCCAACACTCCTCCTTCTGATAATACAACTATCGCAAATGACTCAATCGTCAACTTTCCATTGTTACCACTTCACCCTCTTCATCTCTTCCTCCATTGAATGTAATCTTAGCTGGAGTTGATATTGCTTTTAAAATTTTATCTAATATTTTAGACGATGCTAGAAAATCTTCTACTGACTCTCTCCAATATGAAGCTTGCGAGACCTTACTTAAATATTTTGGCTCTGATAACACTGCTTCACGAGCATCTTTAGAGAATGAAGTTGAAACTCTGAGAAAAATCCTTCAAGTCAAAACTTCTGAATGTGATACTCTGAACCATATGCTTCACAACTCTTGTCATAACTGCGAGAATCTTCGTAGAAAAAATGACGAGCTGAAAGGTACAATTTTCCTGCCTCTACCCTTTTGTTTTTCTGTTTTGCTTTCATATCTTTGGTACTCAAGTCTCCTTCTTAAATTCTTGATTCATATATTAGTTTCAAATCGGACTCGTTTCATGGAAAGACTTAAATTTGAATCTATTGCTGACAAAGCTCGTGTTGAAAGAGATTCTTGGATGGACTAGTATAATAGATTAGATAATCTCTATACATATTCGATCGATCAAATAGATAATCTTACTAATGAAAATAACCAATTATCACAAAGTCAAAATTTATTAAGTAACGAGATTACTCGTCTCTCATATTCGTTAACCAAGTCTAACTTGGCGGTAGAATCTTTATCAGATGAAAATAAAACTTTATCCCAAGAAAAACATAGATTTTCAAGATTGATGGCGATTTCTTCGCAGCAATTGAGTAACCTACAAAGAATATGTGACAATCAAGAGCAATCTCTTCGTTTCCTTAAAGATGAACTCAAGGAAGTAACTGAATCATCTGCTGATGAGAAGGATAAACTTATCAAGGGTAGGTTAACTCTTAGTTTGAAGGCCAGCGAGCTTCAAGATCAATATTCTCAATCGAAGAAGTATCATTCTTTACTATCAAAGGAAAACTCGTATTTACGCACCAAAGAAGAAAACATGAAGTCTCGTCTGAAGGGTGTGGTTGGCGATAAATTTGATGACGCTATGAATCAATGGGAAAACCGTTTCTTTACATTAATTCAAAACTTAACCTCACAGAAAGAAGGTAGTTAATTGACTGCCTGCCTCTCTTGTTGTCCTTTCAGTCAAATCTTGTGTTATGTTTCTTGCAAAATCTTTGACTGAATGATCTTTTATCACTTTTGTTACTCACAGAATCTGAAAGAAGTCTTCATTCTACCATCGCTGATCTTCCGGTAAAATTTGGATAAAGTTCGCAAAGAAAACAAGACTCTTACTTCCAATTATATTGAAGCTCGCGACAAAGAAGAAAGAAGACTTGATTATCTCGAGTACTTCAAAAATATAGAGATTAGGAATCGTGACAGAGGTTTCCTTCGCAAGGTTCACCTCAGTGCTGAAGTTCTTGTGAACGATATTCTGCTCTCTCATTCTCTCCCTCCTGTATCTGTTCCTCCTTTAAAAGTTGATGATGATGAAACTCCTCTTCCCATGGATAAGGAATTAGAATTCACTGATGAAGAAAATATCACTCAAGAATATGATGAAGAAGGAAGAAGTCCTCCTAAAAAAGTAACTACAAGCGGTGAGAAGAATACTGATGAAGCTGACAATTCTGGCAAGAATAACAAATCTGGCGAGACAATCGTCAAAACTTGAATTTCATTTTTGCTTTCTTTTTCTTTTTCTTTCTTGTGAATAATGTAACTTTTGAAATTTTGAGAATTCAACTTTTGATTTTATTTACTTTGAATATCCTCAAGGAAGATAATGAAATCTTATTTCTCTACTCCCCTACTTGCCCTTCATTATCTTTCTTGAAATGGTGAATTATTTCATGTGTCTCCTTTCTGTGAACTGTGAAAATATGAATATTTCTGCGATGTAATGAGTACAGCTGCGATATTCCGAAAAATTCTGAAAGAGTTTACGATGTTACGAAGCTGCCTTCTTATATATTCTTCTGCGATGAACAAATCTTTCCTGCATCTTAAAATAGAATAGTTAATTTTTTAAGATTATTCTGTTGGTCTTATTTTGCCTTCCTAGTTAAAGGTCTTATTTTTCCAAATTTTTTTTTCTTTCTGCGACAAAATCGCAGGACGTCTTTACATTTGCATGGATTGACCCATTGATCTTGTCTTATCAATATTTTTTCAACATCTCTGCGACAATATGATAAGTGTAAACTCTCTTGCAAGAATTAAACCTTATGACATTGCCGTCTTGCGATGAAATCGCAGGACGTCTTTACACTTTCATGTAAAAACCCATTGATCTCATCTTAACTTTTTTCTTTTGGCTTGTTCCCTTTGTATAACTTTCTTCACACGACAATATGACAGGCCTAAATGTTCTTGCGATCATAAAGCCTCATGACATTGTCGTCTTTAGATACTTATCAGCTCCCTAATGGAGGGTGCCTCCCTTATCTTCCCCCTGGTTGCCCCTTCAAGGAGGGCACATCAGCCATACAAGACTAGCTCATCCCATCCAAATTTTCCAACAACCAGTTGTTTTTCGCAGCCTCTTGTCCTTTATGCCTATATGGCTTATAGTTACAAGACTGCACCCTAAGTGGGGTTTTCTTCGGGCCGAGTGCATCGTAGCCAAGACTTGCCAAGGATGGCCAGGGTAGTTTCGTACGCCCCGGGCACCCTTGACTCAACCGTGTACCTAGGCGCCTTGGTCATACTCTGCACTCCTTAGAAGAGGTCCTTAGTCGTCCAATCAGGGTATAACCTTATATAATTGGAAATCCAAGATCCCTCTCCTAGATGGGTTTTCTTTAACCCCAACATCTGCATAACTCAGGTTCCAACAGCGGTATAACCTTATCACTGAGTCATGTCAAGAGATACCCCCTTATATGACGCACTATTAGGTCTTACATTTGCCTCTTGCGAAATTGTATTCGCGAACTAGGGTGCACGCCATATAGGTTCGTCCCATTCTATTAATCTCTGCGAAATTTTATCCGCCATTCTTGCGATTATGCTCGCAGTTCTTGATTTGCTTTATTATTAGGAGAACCTCGCAATCGTAAATATTTTTTTTTACAACGTACTTGTATCTCTTATCTTGCAGAAGTTGTCATTGATAATACATTTTCAGATATAGTCTATTCCATGGTCTGTCAAGTCTTTGACCAACATCTCTCCCTTCATGGTCCATTAGTTTGTATGACCTGGCTCCAACTATCTCTTTAATGATGTATGGCCCATCCCATTTTCTCGCCAACTTTCCACCATTCTCTCGCTGATAACTTGGCATTTCTCGCAGCACTAAATCGCCAGGTTGAAATTCACGTTTCTTAACATGTTTGTTGTACTCGCGAGCTAATCTTCGCTGGTAATTTTCCATATGTTGCAAAAAAAATTCTCTTTTTTCTTCTAATTCATCCAATTTATTTAAAATCATTCCAGCACTTAGATTTCTTTCCCAAGCCTCTCTTTTTGTTGTAGGAATATCTACTTCTGTTGGTAACACAGCTTCAACTACATATGTCAAACAAAAATGTGACATTCCAGTAGCTTCTCGTCTAGTTGTATTGTAGGCCCATATTGCATTATGCACCTGTTCACACCATGCTCTATGGTATCCCTCTAATTTCTTTTTTAAGATATCTGTGATTGTCTTATTAGTTGCTTCAGCTTGACCATTTGTTTGTGGATATAGAGCAGTAGATTTTCCACACTTTATCTTAAATGCATTGAGTAGCAATTCTATATTCTGCCCTTCAAATTTCTTTCCATTATAAGATACCAACTGTGCTGGAATCCCAAATCTGCAAATTATATTCTCAAATATGAATGTAAAATTATGTTTATCGCGAATATGTTGTATTGCCTTACTTCTCCCCATTTTGTGAAATAATCTGTTGCGACAATCAGATATCTTCTTTGTCCATAACCAGGTACAAATGGTCCCACAATATCTAACCCCATTTCCTAAAAGGCCATACACTTGTTGAAGATGATAATGGTGCTCCTGGTGCATGTATCTTCTTTCCATATCGCTGGCAATCTTCACAACTCCTTGAGAGTTGTTTTGCATCTTCATGCATATATGGCCAGTAATAGCCTTGTATTTTTGTTCTATATGCCAAAGATCTTCCTCCACTATGATTACCAGCGCCACCACTATGCAACATCTTCAATATTTTTTGTCCTTCTTCCCTCGTCAAACATCTTAGCGATGGACCACCAAAAGATCTGCGATATAATACTCCATCTCTTAATTCATAATTGGTTGCCCTACTTTTCAATTAATGTGCCTCCAGTCGATTTCTTGGGATTTATCCTCTTTCCAAGTATGCATGAAGATCTGCTCGCCAATCTGTAATGTTGCTCTTTAATTCTTCTTCGCCAATTTCTACCATCATCACATCTTCCTCTTCTTCTTCCTTGTTTATCGCTGGTAATAAAAGTGTTTGAATTTTTATGCACCTCGCAGCTAGATTGGTCATCATACTGGATATGAAAGCAAAAGCAACTGTGAGTCTATTATCTTTCCTTGATATGTGTCTCCATTTTATTTTCGGAATTCTCGCAGATAATTCTTCGACTAACCTTTTATACTTTCTTAAAGATGGTTCATTTGTTGTGTATTCTCCTTTTATTTGGCGAATAACCAACTGTGAATCGCTGGTGATTCTAGCATTTTCCAACTTCATTTATACCGCAAATTTTAAAGCATGAATCACGGCCTCATATTATGTTTCATTATTAGTGGATGCAAACTCCAATCTAAATGAAAAGGCTGTTTTTTCTCCTTCTGGTGAAAGAAAAACAAATCCAATCCCATTTCCTTCCCCATTTGATGATCCATCCACCAGTATCTCCCATCTGTCGGGTTCTGTTAATAGCTCTTTTGGATCTCCATGTTCCTCTTCTACATCCATCATCTCTTCTACAGCTTCATCATCTTCTAAAGGAAATTCAGCTAAGAAGTCTACGATAACTTGTGACTTTGGCGAGGATAAAACTTCATATTGAATATCAAAGTGTCCTACTTGTGCATTCCATCTCTCAACTCTACCTGATCTTTTTGAATTTTTCACTACCGACTCAATTGGCACTTTTGTTAACACTTTGACCTTATGTGCTTGAAAGTAGATGCGAATCTTAAAAGTTGCATGTACCAATGCTAGAATTAGTTTCTCAATCTTTGAATAATTTCTTTCTGCAGAATTGAACATTTTACTGATGTAATAAATTGGTTTTTCTACCCCTGCATCTACTCGCAGCAACACAGCATTTAGTGCATATGTGGTTGTTGCGAGATAAATCAATAGTTCTTCTCCCGGTTCAGCTTTGTGTAAGATAGTTATGTTCATAAAATGTTCTTTTATCCCTTGAAAAGCCTTTTCACACTCATCTGTCCACTTGAATTTTGTTCCCTTCTTGAGTATATCGAAAAAATGTTTGCACTTGTCTGAAGATCGCGAAATGAATCTTCCTAGCGAGGCTAAGAGTCTATTCAATTTTTACACATCTTTTACCGTCGCAGGCGTTGGCATATCGCGAATTGCTTGTACTTTTTCTGGATCAACTTGTATTCCTTCTTTTGATACAATATACCCCAAAAATTTCCCTGAAGTTACTCCAAAAGTACACTTATCGGGATTCACTTAATATTAAATTGTCGTATTTGATCGAAAATCTCTTTCAAATCTTGCACATGATTCTCAGCTTCTTTGCTTTTGATCAGCATATCATCTACATACACTTCTAATGTTTTGTGGATCCAATTTGCAAACACCTTCTCCACCATTCTTTGATACATTGCACCAGCATTTCGTAAGCCAAATGGCATCTTTGTATAACAATATAATCCTCTTGGAGAAAAAAATGCGGTATGTTCTTGATCTTCTTCAGCGGGAGGGATGTGATTATATCCTTTATATCCATCTAACGATGATATTCTAGCATTTCCCGCTGCTGAATCAACCATCTGTGGGATATCTGGTAATGGAAAACTATATTTAGGACAAGCCTTGTTTAAATCTGTGAAATCTATACAAATTCTTATCCCCTTGTTCTTCTTTGGGACCACTACCATATTTGCAATCCACTCTGGATATTTTGCTTGCCTTATAATTCCCGCGTCGAGCATCTTCTGTAATTCTTCTTCTATCTGAGAATGATATGTTGTTGCGATTTTCCTTATTCTTTGCTTAAATGGTCTTATATTTTTGTTGATTTCTAATTTATGACATGCTATTGATGGATATATCCCTGGCATCTCATCCATGCTCCACGCGAAGATATCTTTATATTCTCGCAAGATATTTATAGTTCTTTCTTCCTCATCTGCCTCCATTCTAGTCCCAATTTTCAGCATTTTAGGCTCTTCTTCACTCCCAATATTTACTTCTTTTGTTGGTTCTGCTGCAATATAACTGGCTTCGGGTTCTCCCATTGGTGTTGGTGTTTTCATAACTCTCGCGAGTTCATCTCATTCTCGTGAGATTTCACTGGCTATTCCTTTTCCTTCTTTTGCTCTTATCATGTAAACTTTAAATTCTTCCTCCTTTTTTGTTTCTGTCGCCAATTTTCTGCGAGCCTTTCACAGCTTTGGACGTTCTTCACAATTTCTTACTTCAATTTGGCAACATAATTTTGCAAAATCTGTGTCTCCTCTAATTTCTCCAATTCCACTGGGTGTAGGAAATTTGATGCATTGATGCAACGTTGATGCTACAGCCTTAATTGCGTGTATCCATGGTCTTTCTAATATCATGTTATACGGTGATTCCACGTCTACCACACATAATGTTACTTGTGTTTCAATCTCCCCTAGTGGAATTCGTACCACTATCTCGCCTTTAGGTTTTGTTAAATACTTTCCAAAGCCATGAACATGATATGTTGGATAAGACATTTCTTCATCCTTATATCCCATTTTCTTGAAAGTATGATAAAATATTATGTCTACATAACTTCCTGCATCCACCAAAGTTCTATTCATAGACCATTCTTCTACAGATTTTATTGATTCCTCCTTTCTCATTGGTATAGTGGATACTGTGACTACCAATGGAGATGTATGACTTAGATTTTCTTCTGGTATTTCTTCTACTGTAAATATGATTTCCTGCTTTTCCCAATCTTTCAATGGTGATATTTTTTCCACTGTCATAATTTTCCTTCCTTCAAAATCCCGTTTGTGTATCTTCCCCTTAATATTTTCATGAAATCTATCAATCATTGTTCTCGTTACCATACCACACTCTAATTTTCTACAATCCTTTTTTATTCTAATCATCCTTCTTTTAAATATCTCACTGATTTGTTTTATGATTTTCTTAATCTTGAACAATTTTTATCTTCTTCTTCACCTTTTTCTATGATTTTGCTAATTCAATCCCTGTTTCGGGCACCAAAATGTAGTTGCAGGATTTCCCACACTACACCCTTGTTAAGATTTTGCTATAATCAACTCATAATTGAAGATAAAAAACGACACTTTATTATTTTGGTTTCAGAAGTGTTTACAAAAATGGAAGAATTCAAGATTACAACTATTATCTTGAAGTTTCTCTCCCCTCAAGACTTTCTTAACTCTCAAAAATACATCATCCTTTTCTGGATACATTGGGTCTATATTTATAGGGTAGTTACATAGTGGATGACAGCTAAGTTTTCCTCTTATTTTGGGTTGATTTTGCGATTATACCGCGATTAGTTACAATGTTCACTCTCGCAAGTTTTGTAACCATCGCAGGACAAACATGCTTTTCTCAAGTTTTCTTCACTCGTCATTTATTACGTCGCTCTTTTGACTGCCTTTGTGACACTCACAAAGTGTAGTTGAAGATCTTGCGGTGATGCTCACTGGGAAGTGTTGTTAATCTCGCAGAGAAGTATTATAGTGATATTCTGGTCCTACACTACCCTTTCCCAAAATCTTTTATGGGTAATACTTCTTTAGATATAATATGTTCCATGGTCTCCCAAGTCTTTGAACCTCATCTCTACCCTCTGGGTCCATCAACTTATACGCCCCTGTTCCAACTATCTCTTTAATTATATAAGGTCTGTCCCATTTCCTTGCAAGCTTTCCTCCATTTTCTCGCTGATATATTGGTGTTTCTCGCATCACTAAATCCCCTGTTGAAATTCACGTTTTTTGACACGTTTATTATACTCTCGGGCTAATCTTCGTTGGTAATTTTCCATATGTTGTAGTGCTTTTTCTCTATTTTCTTCTAATTAATCAAGTTTGGTTAAAATCATTCCTGCACTAAGGTTTTTCTCCCAAGCTTCTCATTTTGTTGTGGGAATAACGACTTCTGTTAGTAGCACAACTTCAACTCCATATGTTAAACAAAAAGGTGACATTCCCGTAGCTTATATCCTAGTTGTGTTGTAAGCCCAGACTGCATTATGCACATGTTCGCACCATGATCTATTATGTACTTCTAATTTCTTCTTCAGTATATCTGCAATTGTCTTATTTGTTTCTTCTGCTTGTCCATTAGCCTGTGGATATAGAGGGGTGGATTTTCCACACTTTATATTAAATGCATTGAGTAAACTTTCTATGTTCTTCCATTCAAACTGTTTCCCATTATCAGATACTAATTGTGATGGAATTCCAAATCTGAAAATGATATTTTCAAATATGAACGTGAAGATGTCTTTGTCGCGAATATGTTGTACTGCTTTCACTTCTGCCCATTTTGTGAAATAATCTGTAGTAAAAATTAAATATCTCCTTTGCCCTGGTAAAAACGGTTCCACAATGTCTAAACCCCACTTTCCAGAGGGCCATACACTTGTTGAAGATGTTAATGGTACTCCAGGTGCATGTATTTTCTTTCCATGTCGCTGACAATCTTTGCAACGCCTTGATATTTGTTTCGCATCTTCATGCATATATGGCCAATAATAACCTTGTATTTTCATTCTATATGCCAGGGATCTTCCTCCACTATGATTGTATGCATCCCCACTATGTAACATCTTTAACATTTCTTCTCCCTCTTTTCGTGTTAAACATCTGAGTGATAGTCCATTAAAGGATCTTCTATACAACACCCCATCTCTTAGCTCATAATTTATCGCACGGCTTTTTAGTTTGTGTACCTCCAATCTATTTCTAGGTGTTTCTCCTTTTTCCAAATATGCATGAAGTTCTGCTCTCCAATATTCGACATTGGGTATTTGTGCTTCTTCTTCACCTTTTATTATCATAACATCTACTTCTTCTTCTTCTTCTTCTTCTTCTTCTTCTTCTTCTTCTTCTTCTTCTTCTTCTTCTTCTTCTTCTTCTTCTTCTTCGTCTTTGTTTATAGATGGTGATAGGAGCGTCTGTATTTTTAAGCATCTCGCATCTAGATCTGTCATCTTACTTGAAATGAAAGCATAAGTATCTCCAAGTCTATTGTCTTTCCTTGATATGTGTCTCCACTTAATTTTTGGAACTTTCGCTGACAATTCTTCGACAAGTTTCTTGTATTTTTTCAAGGATGGTTCATTTGTAGTGTATTATCCTTTTATTTGGCGAATAACTAGCTACGAATCACTAGTAATTCTCATGTTCTCCAATTTCATTTTTATTGCGAATTTTAGAGCATGCACTACAACTTCATATTCTGTTTCATTATTAGTGAATGCGAACTCTAATCTGAAGGAAAAAAGCCATTTTGTTTCCTTCTGGCGAAATCAGGACAATTCCAACTCCATTACCTTCCCCATTTGATGACCCATCTACTAATATTTCCCATCTATCAGGTTCTGTCAACAGTTTTCTTGGGTTCCCATGTTCTTCCTCCACATCCATCATTTCCTTCATTGCTTCATAATCTTCTAGAGAAAATTTTGGTAAGAATTCTCCAACAACTTGTGACTTTGGCGAAGATAATATTTCATATTAATTTCGAAATGTCCTACTTGTGCATTCCATCTCTCCAACCTGCCTTACCTTTTTGAATTCTTCATCACTGATTCAATTGGTACCTTTGTCAACACCCTCACTTTGTGTGCTTGAAAATATATGCGAAGTTTAAATGTTGCATAAACTAATGCCAGAATTAGTTTTTCAATTTTTGAATAATTTTTCTCTGCGGCATTGAAGGTTTTACTGATGTAGTAAATCAGTTTGTCAACTCCTGCATCAATTCGCAACAACACAACACCTAATGCATGCGAAGTTGTCACAAGATAGATTAATAGTTCTTCTCCTGGTTCTGCCTTTTGTAAAATTGATATATTCATCAGATATTCTTTTATTCCTTGGAAAGCTCTCTCACATTCATCTGTCCATCTGAACTTTGTTCCCTTTTTGAGTATGTTGAAGAAATGTTTACATTTGTCTGAAGATCGCGAAATAAACCTTCCCAGCGAAGCCAAGAGTCCGTTTAACTTATGTACATCTTTTACCGTCTCTGGTGTTGGAATATCGCGAACTGCTTGTACCTTCTCTGGATCAACTTGTATTCCTTCTTTTGATACAATATAGCCTAAAAAATTTGCTGACGCAACCCCAAAAATACACTTCTTTGGATTTATCTTGATGTTAAAATGCCGCATCTGCTCAAAAATCTCCTTCAGATCCTGTACGTGATCTTTAGCTTCTTTAATTTTTATTAATATATCATCCATGTACACCTCTAATGTTTTATGTATCCACTTCACGAACACTTTTTCCAACATCCTTTGATATGTTGCACCGGTATTTCGCAGACCAAATGGCATTTTTTTATAACAATATAACCCTCTTGGAGCTAAAAAGGCAGTATGCTCTTGATCTTCTTCAGCGAGAAGAATTTGATTATAGCCTTTATACCCATCTAGAGAATATATTCTATCATTTCCCGCCGCTGATTCAACCAGTTATGGAATATCTGGTAATGGAAAACTATCTTTCGGACAAGCTTTGTTTAGATCAGTAAAATCTATGCAAATCCTTATCCCCTTATTTTTCTTTGGGACCACCACCATGTTTGCTATCCACTCCGGATATTTAGCTTGTCTTATAATTCCTGCGTCAAGCATCTTCTGTAACTATTCTTATATTTGGGGATGATATGTTATTGCGATTTTTCTTATTCTCTGTTTGAATGGCCTTGCACTTTTGTCAATCTCCAGCCTATGACACGCTATAGATGGATCTATTCCAGGCATCTCATCCATGTTCCATGCGAAAATATCCTGATATTCTCGCAAAAGACTGATAGTTCTTTCCACTTCATCTACCTCCATTTTGATCCCAATCCTTAACATTTTGGGTTCTTCTTTAGTTCCAACATTCACTTCCTTTGTTGGTTCTGCCACAGTGTAACTGGCCTTAGGTTCTCCCATAGGTGTTGGTTCTTTTATCATTTTCGCAGATTCATTTCCTCCTTCCGGAATTTCGCTAGGTCTCCCTTTTCGTTCCTCTGCTCTTAACATGTAAATTCTAAATTCTTCTTCATTCTTCGCTTCTCTTACCATCTTCCTGTGAATTGTTTACTTCTTTGCACGTCCTTCATAATGCCTCACTTCAATTTGATAACATAAATTTGCACTGTCAACATCCCTCTAATTTCACCAATCCCACTCGGCATAGGAAATTTAATGCATTGATGCAATGTCGACGCTATGGATTTAATTGCGTGTATCCATGGTCTTCCCAATAACATATTATATGGCGACTCCATATCCACCACACATAGTGTCACATGTGTTTCAATTTATCCTAGCGAAATTCGCATCATTATTTCTCCCTTAGGTTTTGTTGTAGATTTTCCAAGGCCATGAATATGATATGTTGAATGAGTCATCTCTTCATCTTTGTATCCCATTCCTCTGAATAAATGGTAAAACATTATATCCACCGAGCTTCTTGTATCAACCAAAGTTCTATTCACCGCCCATTCTTCCATGTTTTTTTGTGGATTCCCCTTTTCTTTCCGTGTGGTTACTGTGATTACCATAGGAGATGTGTGGTTCAAATTTTATCTTGGTATCTCTGCTGCTGTGAATGTAATTTTCTGCTTTTCCAAATCCTTCAAGGGTGATACCTTTTCCACTGTCATAATTTTCTTTCCTTCAAAATATCGTTTATGTATTCTTCCTTTGATGATTTCATGAAATTTATTAATCATTGTTTTTGTGATTAGACTACACTCCATCCTTCTGTTATCTTCATTGATTTTAATTATCTTTTCCTTAACTGGTTTACTGATTTGTTCCATCATCTTCTTGGTTTGAACAGCCTCAATAACACTTTTTGATCTTGCTTTTGAGTAATCTTCAACTTTCATCCCTGTTTCTAGTGCCATTATGTAGTTGCAGGAAATCCTATAATACATCCCTCACAAGAATTCATAACAATCAACACATTTCTTAAGATCAATAACGACACTTTTTATTAATTGAATATAGATATTTTACAAGAAGGAAGTGAAATAAAAAATACAACACTGTTTTGGACTTTATCTCTCTTCAAAACTTTCTCAACACTCCAAAAATTATCTCTCTCTTTCTTACACCTATTCATCTCTTTATATAAGGTATTACATAGTGGATGACACCTAAGTTGACCTTTATTTTCGGATCTGATTTGTGGTATTTCGCAAGCTTACAAATGTTAATTTCGCAAACATCCTAAATTTCGCTAGATCATCACACTTTTCTCATGTTTACGCTGTCGTCATCTGTTATGTCATTTCTGAATTTCGCTAGATCATCCTAAGTTGATGAAGATTTCGCAAGAAAGTTGTTGTTGTGATATTATGATCCTACATTCTCCTTTTATTTGGCGAATGACTAGCTGCGAATTAGTGGTAATTCTCATATTCTCCAATTTTATTTCTATCGCGAATTTATGGCATGTACCACAACTTCGTATTTTGTTTCATTGTTAGTAGATGCGAACTCTAATCTGAAAGAAAAAGCCATTTTATTTTCTTCTGGCGAAATTAGGAAAATTCCAACTCCATTACCTTCCCCATTTGATGATCCATCTACCAATATTTCCCATCTATGAGGCTATGTCAACAAATCTCTTGGGTTCTCATGTTCTTCCTCCAAATCCATCATTTCCTCCACTGCTTCATCATCTTCTAGAGGAAATTCTTCTAAGAATTCTGCAACAACTTGTGACTTTGGTGACGATAATATTTCATACTTAATTTCGAAATGTCCCACTTGTGCATTCCATCTCTCCACCCTGCCTGACCTTTTTGAATTCTTCATTACTGATTCAATTGGTACCTTTGTTAACACCCTTATTTTGCGTTCTTGAAAATATATGTGAAGCTTAAATGTTGCGTAAACCAATGCCAGAATTAGTTTTTCGATTTTTGAATAATTTCTCTCTGCAGCATTGAATGTTTTACTGATGTAGTAAATCGATTTTTCAACTCCTGCGTCAATTCACAATAGCACAACACTTAATGCATGTGAAGTTGTCGCAAGATAAATTAATAGTTCTTCTCCTGGTTCTGTCTTTTGTAAAATTGATATATTCATCAGATGTTCTTTTATTCCTTGGAAAGCTTTCTCACATTCATCTGTCCATCTGAACTTTGTCCCCTTTTTAAGTATGTTGAAGAAATGTTTAAATTTGTCTGAAGATCGCGAAATAAACCTTCCCAGATAAGCCAATAGTCCGTTTAACTTCTATGCATCTTTCACCGTCGCTGGTGTTGGATATCGCGAACTGCTTGTAACTTCTCTGGATCAACTTGTATTCCTTCTTTTGATACAATATAGCCTAAAAAATTTCCCGACGCAACCCAAAAAATACATTTCTCTGGATTTATCTTGATGTTAAAATGCCGCATCTGCTCAAAAATCTCCTTCAGATCCTGTACGTGATCTTTAGCTTCTTTAATTTTTATTAACATATCATCTACATACACCTCTAATGTTTTATGTATCCACTTGACGAACACTTTCTCTACCATCCTTTGATATGTTGCACCAGCATTTCGCAGACCAAATGGAATTTTTGTATAACAATATAACCCTTTTGGAGCGAAAAAAGCAGTATGCTCTTGATCTTCTTCAGTGAGAGGAATTTGATTATAGTCTTTATACCCATCTAAAGAAGATATTCTATCATTTCTTGCCACTGATTCAACCATTTGTGGAATATCTGGTAATGGAAAACTGTTTTTCGGACAAGCTTTGTTTAGATCAGTAAAGTCTATACAGATTCTTATCCCCTTATTTTTCTTTGGAACCACAACCATGTTAGCTATCTACTCTGGGTATTTAGCTTGTCTTATAATTCCTTCATCAAGCATCTTCTGTAATTCTTCTTTTATTTGGGGGTGATATGCTATCGCGATTTTTCTTATTCTTTGTTTGAAGGGTCTTTCACTTTTGTCAATCTCCCACCTATGACACGCCACCGACGGATCTATTCCAGGCATCTCATCCATGCTCCATGCGAAAATATCTGTGTATTTTCGCAAAAGACTAATAGTTTTTTCTTCTCCATCTGCCTCCGTTTTGGTCCCAATTCTTAGCATTTTGGGTTCTTATTTAGTTCCAACATTCACTTCCTTTATTGGTTCTGCCGCGGTGTAACTGGATTTAGGTTCTCCCATTGGTGTTGGTTCTTTTATCGTCTTCACATATTCGTTTCCCTCTTCCGAAATTTCACTGGGTATTCCTTTTCCTTCCTCTGCCCTTATCATGTAAATCCTAAATTCTTCTTCTTTCCTTGCTTCTTTCTCCACTTTCCTACGAATTTTTCGCTTCTTTGCACGTCCTTCATAATGCTTCACTTCAATTTGATAACATAATTTCGCACTATCAACATCCCCTCTAACTTCACCAATCCCACTCGGCATAGGAAATTTAATGCATTGATGCAATGTCAACGCTACGGCTTTAATTGCGTGTATCCATGGTCCTCCCAATAACATATTATATGGTGATTCCATATCCACCACACATAGCGTCACCTATGTTTTAATCTCTCCTAACGAAATTCGCACCACTATTTCTCCTTTAGGTTTTGTTGTTGATTTTCCAAATCCATGGATATGATATGTTGAACAAGACATTTCTTCATCTTTGTATCCCATTCCTTTATATGCATGATAAAACATTATATCCAACGAACTTCTCGTATCCACCATAGTTTTGTTCACCACCCATTCTTCCATATTTTTTTGCGAATTTCCCCTTTTCTTTCAGTGTGGTTACTGTGATCACCAAAGGAGATGTGTGGTTCAAATTTTCTCTTAGTATCTCTGCTGCTGTGAACGTAATTTTCTTCTTTTTCCAATCCTTCAAGGGTGATACCTTTTCCACTGTCATAATCTTCTTTCCTTCAAAATATCGTTTATGTATTCTTCCTTTGATGTTTTCATGAAACTTATTAATCATTGTTTTTGTGATTATGCTACACTTCATCCTTCTGTTATCTTCATTGATTTTAGTTATCTTTTTCTTAACTGGTTTGCTGATTTGTTTCATCATCTTCTTGGTTTGAACAGTCTTAATAACAATCTTTTAATCTTGTTTTCAGCAATTTTCAACCTTCAATCCCTGTTTCTAGCGCCATTATCTAGTTGCAGGAAATCCTACAATACATCCCTCACAAGAATTCATAACAATCAACACATTTCTTAAGATCAATAACGACACTTTTTATTAATTGAATATAGAAATTTTACAAGAAGGAAATGAAATCAAAAATACAATACTGTTTTGGACTTTCTCTCTCCTCAAAACTTTCTCAACACTCCAAAAATTATCTCTCTCTCTCTCTCTTACACCTATTCAGTTCTTTATATAGGAAATTACATAGTGGATGAAAACTAAGCTGATCTTTATTTTCGGATCTGGCTTGCGATATTCTCGCAAGCATTCTAGTGTTAACTTCGCAAACATTCTAAATTTCGCAGGATCATCATACTTTTCTCGTGTTTAAGCTGTCGTCATCTGTTATGCCATTTCTGAAATCATTCTGCGACGTCTTCGCAATGTTGTTGATAAATATTTCGCAAGTGTGTTGTTTGTAGGATCAGAATATTGTCACAACAATATTCCTGCGAAATAAATAAATGTTCTCGATACATCAATAATAAACAACTGTTCTGCGCTATATCAATGATATTATGCGACACATCTCAAAGTGACGTAAGGAATGACATATTGGATGAAAACGACAGAAACATGAGAAGAGCGTGACATTTTTGCGATGAATCTATAAAGCCTGCGAAATATTAAGGTGGTGCTAACTGCGATTTATCGCAGGAACCTAGATCCCAAATTAAAGGGAATCTTAGCTGTAAATGAGCTGTCATGAGCTGTAATCCACTATGTAAATACCTATATAAAGGAAATGAATAGTTCCAGAGAAAGGGATGACATTTTTGAGTGCTAGGAAAGTTTTTTAGGAGAGAGATAATCTTTATCAATGGTTTTGTGTTCTTGATTTCTGTAACTCCTTAAAGATCATATTAATGAAAAAGTGTCTTTAATCTTCAAATTATGTCATAAATATTGATAAGTTCTTGAATAGGGTGTAGTGTGGGAATTCCTGCAACTACATTTTGGCGCCCAGAAACAGGGATTGAAGAATTGAAAATTATAGTAAAAGTTAGGTAAAAGAAAGAAATTATTCAAGAGTTAGAAGAATATCAAGAAAATTGGTGGAAGAAAAGATGATTGAAGTCAAAGATAATCAAAAGAAATTGGAGTGTGATGTAATAACAAAGATGATGATAGATAAATTCCATGAAGATATTAGAGGAAGGATACACAAGCGAGATTTTGAAGGAAAGAAAATCATGACGGTAGATGAGGCATCACCGTTAAAATATTGGGAAAAACAGAAGATCACATTCACGGCAGCAGAAATTCCGAAAGAAAATTTAAGTCATACATCTCCATTGGTGATCACAGTGTCTGTTGTACCAACAAGAAAAGAGAAATCAATAAGATCTACAGAGTAAGAGGGTCATTTGTGAATAGGACTCTGGTAGATGCAGGAAGTTCTGTGGATATAATGTTTTACTACACATTCAAGAAAATGGGATACAAAGATGAAGAAATGCTTAGTCCATCATATCATATTCATGGATTTGGAAAATCTCTAACAAAACCTAAAGGTGAAATTGTAGTGCGAATTCCGCTGGGGGAAATAGAGACGCAGATAACTTTGTGCGTGGTGGATGTGAAATCACCTTATAACATGATATTGGGAAGACCATGGATACATGCAATCAAGGCTGTGTCATCAACTCTACATCAGTGTTTAAAGTTCCCTATGCCTAGTGGAATTGGCGAAATTAGAGGAGATGCAGATTATGCAGCGTTATGTTTCCAAAATGAAGTAAGGAATTGAGAAAATCAAATTCAGTTTCGAAAATAGCGCAGAAAAGTGAGGAGAGAAGAAAAGAAAGAAGAAGAATTCAAGATTTACATGATAAAATCAGAAGAAGGAAAAGGAATATTTGGCGATGTATCGCAAGAAAATGATGAACCAGCGGAGATAATAAAGACACCAACACCAATGGGAGAACATGAAGCTAGTTATACTGCAGCAGAACAAACAAAAGAAGTAAATGTTTGAAGTGAAGAAGACCCAAAGATGTTGAAAATTGGAACTAAGATGGACGTGGAGGAAGAAGAGAAAACTGTAAACCTTCTGCGAGAATACAGAGATATTTTGCGTGGAATATGGATGAGATGCCTGGAATAGATCCATATGTTGCGTGCCATAGGTTGGAGATTAACAAAAATATGAGACCATTCAAACAAAGAATAAGAAAGATTGCAACTACTTATCATGCCAAGATAGAAGAAAAATTGCAAAAGATGCTAGATGCAGGAATCATAAGGCAAGCGAAATATCCAGAATGGATCGCCAATATGGTAGTAGTTCCCAAGAAAAACAAGGGGATAAGAATTTGCATTGATTTTACTGATTTAAATAAAGCATGTCCCAAAGATAGTTTTCCCTTACCAGATATCCCGCAGATGGTAGAATCTGCCGCAGGAAATGATCGAATATCTTCGTTAGATGGATACAAGGGCTATAATAAAATCCCGCGCTTTAAGAAGATCAAGAACATACTGCATTCTATGCTCCCAGAGGATTATATTGCTACACAAAGATTCCTTTTGGGTTACGAAATGCAGGAGCAACATACCAAAGAATGGTGGAAAAAGTGTTCGCAAAATGGATACATAAAACTTTAGAGGTATATGTGGATGATATGTTGGTAAAAAGCAAAGAAGCTAAAAATCATGTGCAGGACTTAAGGGAAATTTTTGATCAAATGCGGCTTTTTAATATCAAAGTAAATCCTGAGAAATGTACTTTCGGAGTATCATCTGGGAAATTCTTGGGATATATTGTATCAAAAGAAGGAATACAAGTTGACCCTGAAAAGGTGCAAGCAGTTCGAGATATGCCAACTCCAGCAACAGTAAAAGATGTGAAAAAATTGAATAAACTTTTAGCCTCACTAGGAAGATTTATTTCGCGGTCATCAGATAAATGCAAGCATTTCATCAACATACTAAAGAAGGGAACAAAATTTAAATGGACAGACGAATGTGAGAAAGCTTTTCAAGGAGTTAAGGAATATTTGATGAATATATCCATTTTACAGAAGGCTGAACCAGGAGAAGAATTGCTGATATATCTTGCGACAACTCCACATGCTTTAAGCGCAGTACTTTTGCGAAATGACGCAAGAGTTGAAAAACCTATTTACTACATCAGCAAAACATTTAATGCTACAGAGAAGAATTATTCGAAGATTGAAAAACTAATTTTGGCATTAGTTTATGCGGCTTCTAAACTTCGCATATATTTCCAAGCGCATAAAATCAAAGTGCTAACAAAAGTACCAATCGAGTCAGTAATGAAAAATTCAAAAAGATCAGGCAGAGTCGAAAGATGGAATGCACAAGTGGGGCATTTTGAGATTCAATATGCAATTTTATCTTCGCCAAAATCTCAAATTGTCGCAGATTTTCTCGCAGAATTTCCTTTGGAGGATGATGAAGCTGTAGAAGACATGATGGATATAGAAGAAGAGTATGGGGATCCTAGAGATATTTTAACAGAACCAAATAGGTGGGAGATATTAGTAGATGGATCATCCAATGGAGAAGGAAATGGAGTGGGAGTTGTTTTTATTTCGCCAGAAGGTGCAAAAATGGCATTTGCATTTCGGTTGGAATTCGAATCTACCAATAATGAGACAGAATATGAGGTTGTAGTACATGCTCTAAGATTTGCGATAGAAATGAAGGTAGAGAATGCAAGAGTTACCAGTGATTCACAGTTGATTATTCTCCAAACTGAAGGGGAATATGCAACTAATGATATATCTTTGAAAAAATATAAGAAACTTGTTGAAGAATTATCCGCGAAAATTCCAAAACTCAAATGGAGGCATATTTCAAGAAGAGATAATAGGCTTGCAGATGCTTTTGCGTTTATATCAAGTATGATGGTAGATCCGACTACGAGAAATATAAAAATACAAACACTCATAGCACCATTAATTAATAAAGAAGAAGAAGAGGAAGCTGAGGCAATGGTAGTAGAAAATAATGGCGAAGAATCAAGTCGAATTATCACAGATTGGCGTGCGGAAATTCATGCATATCTAGCAAGGGGGGAGATACCAAGGAACATATTAGAAGCACATAAATTAAAAAGTAGAGCAACAAATTATGAGTTAAGAGATGGGGTATTATATCGAAAATCTTTAAATGGGCCTTCCCTCAGATGTTTGACACAAGAAGAAGGAAAGCAAATATTAAAAATGTTACATAGTGGGGATGCTGGTAATCACAGCGGCGGACGATCTTTAGCATACAGAACTAAAATGCAAGGTTATTATTGGCCATATATGCATGAAGATGCAAATAATTTATCGAGAAGTTGCGAAGAATGTCAGCGATTTTCAAAAAGAATACATGCACCAGGTGAAACATTAACATCCTCAAAAAATGTTTGGCCATTTGGAAAGTGGGGTTTAGATATTGTGGGACCATTTGTACCAGGGACAGGGCAAAAGAGATACTTAATTGTCGCAACAGATTACTTCACAAAATGGGCGAAAGTTAAAGCAGTACAACATATTCGTGATAAGGATATTTTCACATTTATATTTGAAAATATCATTTGCAGATTCGGAATTCCAGCGCAGTTGGTGTCAGATAATGGAAAACAATTTGAAGGACAAAATATAGAGATGTTACTTAATGCATTCAAGATAAAATGCGGAAAATCGACTCCTTTATACCCACAAGCCAATGGACAAGCTGAAGCAACTAACAAAACAATCGCAGATATTATCAAAAAGAAGTTAGAAGGGCATCATAAAACGTGGTGTCAACAAGTTCATAATGCAGTTTGGGCTTATAGTACAACACGAAGAGAAGCAACTGGGGTATCACCTTTTTGTTTAACATATGGGGTTGAGGAAGTATTACCAACAGAAGTTGTTATTCCTACAACAAAAAGAGAAGCTTGGGAAAAGAATCTTAGTGCTGGTATGATTCTAGACAAACTTGATGAGGTAGAAGAGAAGAAAGAAAAGGCACTACAACATATGGAAAACTACCATCGCAGATTAGCTCGTGAATATAATAAACGAGTAAAGAAGCGTGAATTCCAAGTTGGAGATTTAGTTCTGCGAGAAACACCAGAATATCAGCGAGAAAATGGAGGAAAATTAGCGAAAAAATGGGATGGGCCATATATAATCAAAGAAATAGTTGGAACTGGAGCATATAAATTAATGGATCCATAAGGAAGAGACATGGGTCAAAGACTTGGCAGACCATGGAATAGACAATATCTAAGAAAATATTATCAATAAAGGTTTGAAAGACTAGAATGAATGGATTACACGCAAGAAATTGCGAGAGAATAAAAGAGATGTTCTGCAAGAACAAAGTTGGCTGAATATAAAAGTTATTTTCCGCAATAAATTGCGAGATAATTAAAATTTTTAATGCAAATGCATAATACGGGCGCAAATCGCCTAAAAATATATAAGAACGGGACGAACTTTTATGGTGTACACCTTAGTTCGCGGATTCTATTCCGTAAGAGGCAATGTCCTTAAAGTGCGTCATAAGGGGGGTATCTCTTTGCATGGCTATGGGAAAGGATATACCGCTACTGGAACCTAGTCATGGAGATTTGGGATTATAGAAAATCCATCCGGGAGAGATAACTTGGATTCCCAACTATATAAGGTTATACCCTGGTTGGGCGCCCGAGAGTTTCTCCTAAGGAATGCAACGTATGATCAAGGCGCCGAGGTACACGGTTGAGCTGTGGGTGCCCGGGATGGATGAACCTACCCTGGCCATCCATGGAAAGTCTTGGCTTACGATGTGTTCGGCCCGAATAAAACCCCACTTAAGGTGCAGTCTTGTAACTATAAGCCATATAAGGCATAAAGGACAAGGTCATGAAAAACAACTGGTTGTTGGAAGAACCGGATGGGAAAGTGCTAGTCTTGTATGGACGATGTATAATCCTTGAAGGGGCAACCGGGGGGAGAGATAAGGGCGATACCCTCCATTAGGGAGTTGTGTATCAAAAAAGACGGCAATGTCATGGGGCTTTATATTCGCAAGAATATTTAGTCCCGTCATATTGTCGCGTGACAGAGACAGCAATGTCATGGGACTTTATATTCGCAAGAATATTTAGGCCCGTCATATTGCCGCGTGACTGGCCAAAAAGCCTAAATAGAAATGTTAAGATGAGATCAATGGGTTTTTGCGATAAGGTCAAAAGATGAGATAAATGAAATTAATAATAAGAGGATATAAATCGCAAAGACGGCAATGTCATAAGTCTTAAAAATCAAAGAGAGATTAATCTCACAAGATGGCTTAAATTTATCATATTGTCGCAGAAATTAAAATAATGATAAGGAAAGATCAATGGATTATTACATGTAAAAGTAAGAATGTCCTGCGATCTTGTCGCATAAAAGTGGCATAATAAGACCTTTAACTAGGAAGGCGAAATAAGACCACAAGAGAAGTTATATCTGCGAATCATATAACAGATTGTTTGCAGAAATATTTGCGATAATTCATTTATCATATTGCAGATTAATAACAAGAGGCAAGTATGGTATTTCTTATAAGGGTAACAAATAACATACTTCACAAGGAAGATTATGAGGGGCAAATATGGGGATTATTCCAATATTTCATTATCTTCCTTGAGAAGAATCAAAATAATAAAAAGAAGGAGGATAATCAAGTTACAAGAATTTATGAATATTGGATTCAGATTAATAAAAATATATAAATAAAAAAAAAGATAATTGAGTTACAAAAACTTCAATGTATCGCAAAAGAAGCAGGAAGAAGAAAGATTCAGAAATTACAATCATTCGCGGGATAGGGAGAAGAATAAGATATTTCGCAGAAATACATGATACTTTAAAGAGTATTCTTCTCTAATTTCATCATTCTTTTTCACCAATATTATCTTCAATAGCATCATCTTTTTCAGTTTGAGTTTCTCCATCACCAGCGATTGTTTCATGAGGAGGATTTTGTTCTTCATGAGGAGGATTTTGTTCTTCTGCTTCATTAAGAGGATTTTCTTCATCTTCAGGTGGATTTTGTTCATCTTCAGAAAAAATTTATTCATTACTTGAATAATTTAGATATTCATCTATGGGATGAGGAACTTCATTATTATCTATCTCCAAGGGTTTGATCTTCATAGGAGGTAAAGAATGAGAGAATAGAACATTGTTTATGAAAACTTCAGCGCCTAAATGAGCCTTGCGGAGGCAATTATTTTCCCGGTTTCTGATCTCTATATCTTTGAAATATTCAAGATAATCAAATCTTCTCAATGCTCTGTTGTGAGAGTTGGAAAGCGCGGTATTCTTTTTGCGAAGTTTGGCTAACTTCATAGACAGATCAGAGATAGAAACTTGAAGATGTTTCTCAGATTCTGCGATAGAAAAATTGCATATTAGATGGAATTCTCGCGAAAAATAAGATGGGAAAATACAATGAAGTAATTAGTAGATGAGGCAGTCAAAATGACTACCTTCCTTTTGTGAAGATAAAGTATGAATTATGTTAAAGAAGCAACTCTTCCATCGATTCATAGCGTCATCAAAATTATCCCCAACCTTACCTTTCAAACGAGATTTTATACTTTTTTCACAATTGCGAAGATAAGCATTTTCTTCCTTCAGTCGAGTACAATCATCTTTGAGATTGTTAACTTTTACACTTAGAGCTAACCTACCCTTTATAAGTTTCTCTTGTTCAACAGCAGATGATTCAGTTATCTTTTTAAGTTCATCTTTCAATGCACAAAGGGATTGCTCTTGCTCCTTACACAACTTTTGAAGATTGCCTAATTGCTGCGAATAAATCCTTGTTGTATCCACAAAGCTACGTTTCTCTTGGGATAAAGTTTTGTTTTCGTCTGATAAAGATTCCACCTTCAAATTAGTCTGATTTAGCGAATATAAAAGTTGAGTGGCTTCATTATTTAGATAATCTCGTTCACGAATTAGTTGGTTATTCTCATTCTTAAGATTATTTATCTCGTCAATTGAATATGTGTGAAGAACATTCAATTTATCAAATTGATTCTTCCAAGATTCTTTCCCAATGCGGGCCTCATCAGCGATCGTTTCCCACTCAAGTATCTTCATTAATTGGTTATGTTTTGAAGCTAAATAAAGCATCAAAAAATAAATAAAGAAAAATTGAGTACATAGAAAACAAAGATTTACAGAAGAAAAAGCAAAGGCAAGAAAGTTATACCTTTTAGATCATCGTTTCTGCTGCGAAGAATTTCGCAGTCCAATTCAGAATTGTGAAGTTTATGATCGAGAAGTTCACACTCCAAAGTTTTTGCTTGAAGATTCTTCTTCAAAGTTTCAACCTCACCTTCTAAGGCAGTTAGTGAAGATGAAGAACCGCAAGATCCAAGATGCTTGCTTAGAATCATATAAATATCCTGTTTCGCAGGATCTGAAGAATATTTCATAGCATCGTTCAAAACTTCAGATAATATTTGAAAAGCAGCTTCAACCCCTGTTGTTATTTCTTGGGAAGAAGGAAGAGAAGTAGATGAAGAAGTTTTGGAGATAGTCAATAAAAGATTAGGATCATTTGTGGTAGTAAGAGTGGAATAAGGAATTTGATTAGGATCATTCACCGCAAAATCATCCACCGCAGATCCATTAATCACAGCTTCATTTACCACAGTTTCACTATCTACGGCTTTATTCACCGCAGCCTCATTAACTACCGTTTCATTTACCGCAGTTTCATTCACCGCGGTTTTATGCATCCCAGATTTGTTTCCAACTATCATAGATTCATCCATCGCAGCTTTTAAAACATTGGGATTATTAGGGATGGAAGTATTAGCATTAATAACTTTACTTGGAGTTGATGAAGAAATAGTATGGGTATTAATATTGGAATTCACGCAAGGAGAAGAAGAAGCTTTATCTTGCGCCGGAACATGGTCTGCAGGTAAAAATTCAAGAATATCCACCTTATCTGAAAGAGATTTAACTTGGCGAGAATGCTTAAGAGGTTTAGAAATATTTTCTTCATCCTGCGAATAATAATGTAGATAAGAAACAGAGGCAACAATATTGTTATATTAAAGAAATAGATGTTTCTTACTACCTTATCATTCTCAGATCTTTTCGTCTTCCCAACACGCCTTTTCTGAGAACCCTTAGGGTTTTTGATAGTAATTTTAATCTGAGAAGTGGTGTTACTGAAAAAGATGATAAAATATGGGTATTATGAAGAAAATGGGGCGATAAAGATAACATAACATGAACAAAATAAGATTCAAGATAAGAACATACCTTTGAGTCTCCATTAGAGCAGCAGCAGGGAGGATACCAGGAGAGAAAACGTTGCAGACAAAAAAAGGGAAAAGTTGAAGAAAAAAGAGAAGGTGAAAGAAGAAAGAAATACTCTCGAGTGGAACATCTATTTATAGATGAAGGATGGGTAACCGGATTAATCGGTAAAAATTGACGCGTGTCAGCAGTAAAAGCGTAAAGTAGGGAACTTTGTCGGGTAAAAGATGAGGAGTTGCGGCAAATCAAAAAACTTAAATTCTCATGATCTTTATCTTCTTCGCAGAAAAGATATGAGAAGAGGCAAGATGTAGGATCAGAATATTGTCACAACAATATTCCTGTGAAATAAATAATTGTTCTGCGATACATCAATAATAAACAAATGTTCTGCGATACATCAATAATATCAATGATATTCAATGATATTCTGCGACACATCTCAAAGTGACGTAAGGAATGACATATTAGATGAAAACGACAGAAACATGAGAAGAGCGTGACATTTTTTGCGATGAATCTATAAAGCCTCACGAAATATTAGGTGGTGCTACTCACGATTTATCGCAGAACCTAGATCCCAAATTAAAGGGAATCTTAGCTGTAAATGAGCTGTCATGAGCTGTAATCCACTATGTAAATACCTATATAAAGGAAATGAATAGTTCCAGAGAAAGGGATGACATTTTTGAGTGCTAGGAAAGTTTTTTAGGAGAGAGAAAATCTTTATCAAGGGTTTTGTGTTCTTGATTTCTGTAACTCCTTAAAGATCATATTAATGAAAAAGTGTCTTTAATCTTCAAATTATGTCATAAATATTGATAAGTTCTTGAATAGGGTGTAGTGTGGGAATTCCTGCAACTACATTGTTGTTGCGATATTCTGATCATATAGAGCTGTTCTTCGGGGATATAAGTTTGGTTTTATTGATTGGTTCCTGTTCACCTTGATTTATCAAAAGACGGAACAAAATCATAGGTTTATTCGCGGGAGACGAATTTATCTATCTTGTAGACTTTTATGTGTGAGACGGATTTGTTTGCTAAAGTCTTCGACTTTGGGTCGTAGCAACTATTGGTTGTGGGTGAGATCAGCTAAGGGAATTAAGTGCGCAGTATTCTGCTGGGATCAGAGGTGTAGGAGCATAACTGTACCTTGGATCAGTGTGAGATTGATTGGGGTTCAACTACAGTCCAGACCGAAGTTAATTTGGAGTAGGCTAGTGTCTGTAGCGGCTTAATACAGTTTATGTTTAATCTAGACTAGGTCCCAGGGTTTTTCTGCATTTGCGGTTTCCTCGTTAACAAAATTCTAGTGTCTGTGTTATTTCTTTTCTGCATTATATTTTGTTATATAATTGAAATAATACAGGTTGTGCGTTGTTCAATCAATTAGATTTTATATTTTTTAATCATTAAAATTTTATTACTCAAAAGGGAAACAAAACAAACTCAAATAATGAGCTCAAAGTTATTTACACACCAAAGAGCAAAACTGAAAATATAAAAACAGAAAGAAGAGCTAAAAAAAACACATGCCCATTAGCTAAGGAATTAAACAACATCCCAAAGCCCTCAAGCATTTCAACAAAATATAAAGTATATTTTGTCAGGCATTTCCAGTGAAGTTATGAAACTTGGTCTTGTTGTGTACTTCTGAAAAAAAAACCTGCCTAGACCTGCACTCTCTTTGCCGTATCATCTGCAGTAAAGTTGATTTCCCTCATACTATGTACAAATTGTATCCTCCCTAATATTTCTTTTATTTTGTACCATCTTGCTTGGATTACCCAAGGCATCTTCCCTGAAACATAGGCTTTTATTTCTTCATTGGAATCTGATTGAATGCATATATCAAAATTACTATTCTCCCCAGCCCATTCTGCTGCTCCCAGAATTGCCATTATTTCAGCTATGAAGTTGGTTGCCACACCCAGACCTCTTGATTCTGCATAGATAAATTCACCTTTTGCTCCTATGCACACAAAACCACAACCTGCTACACCTGGATTACCTCTAGAGGCACCATCACAGCAGATGAGTATCTGGTTTACTTCAGGAAGAAAGAATCTCAATTCAACAATCCTCTGAACCTTTATTGGTTGGTTTCTTAAATCAAAATTTCTGAAAATCATGTAGTCATAACTATAATCCCACATGAAATTCTTTATTCTCACTGCACATTCTTTAGTATATTGTCTTATTCTCATTTTTAACTTTATCAGATTTACTTGTTCCCCCTCAAAGCATCTTATGTTTCTCAAGAACCATAATTCCATCATAGTTATGGAAGCAGCCAACAAACACAACTCCGTTACTGCTCCACTTTTATGCTTTGCAAAATTTACCACCTCTTCATAAGAATTTGTATTGCATAATAAAAATATACCTCCCGACCATTGCCAAATCAACTGACTAAAATTGCACTTCCACAGAATGTGCTCTAAACTGTCAGTGTCTTCCCCACAGATATAGCATTTTGAAGCAAGGCTGAATCCTTTTCTTTGCATCTTCTCATCAGTGGCACAAATTCCTTGTACTATCTTCCATAAATTACTTGCAGTAGTAGGATGAAGTACTGGATTATAGACATTTTTAGACCAGTTAAACTTACTGTATTTGTCCCTAATAAGTTCAGAAGCATAATCCACTGTAAAGTTACCTGACATTGTACCATCCCACACTCTTCTGTCTTCTTGTCTTGAAAGTACTGGTAGATCTTCCACTTTTATATAATTCAATAACCTTGGAGGTATTAACCATTCCCCGTCCACTATCAAGTTTGATACTTTCATTTGTGCAGTTTGTAGAATATACTCATCTTCTTCAAATAGTTCTTTTAGAGGCTTTTCTTTGATCCAATTATCATTCCACAAAGAGATTTGTAATCCATTCCCAGTTATCCATCTTGTATGCTTTTGAACATCTTCAAAACGGGCCATATTGATGATTTTTTATAACCTGTAATCCATTCTCCCTTCAAATTTGTGAACTTTGCTCTCATAAACCTTGACCATTCTGCATCATAGGTTTGAATTTTCCATACCAGCTTCATTAAAAGTGAATTATTAATAACTTATAGTCTTCTTAAACCAAGCCCTCCTTCCTCCATTGGGGAACATGTCTTCTCCCATTTCAAAGTAACATATTTTCTCTCATATGGATTACCAGTCCATAAGAAATTCCTTAGCATTATCTCACAAATATTCACCACACTAGAAGGCCACTTATAAACCGACATGTTATATATAGGGATGCTACTTAAAATGTATTTCACAAGAGTTAATTTGTCCATAAAAGAAAGCATTTTCCCAATCCAACTTGCCAGCCTGTTTTGCAACATTTCAACCACCCCCCATACTGTAATTAATGTCACCCTTCCTGGTTTTAATACCACTCCTAAATATTTATCAGGTAAAGTGGAGACATTCATCTGAAACTCATTAGCTAAAAGTTGTTTTCTTTGTTCAGTAACTCCTCCAATAAATAGTTTACTCTTTTGTTGATTTATTATCTGCCCAGAGGATGATTAATAATCTTGTAAGAGCTTCATAACAGATTGTATATTTATCTTGTGCCCATTAAAGAACAATAAAACATCATCAGCAAAAAGAATATGAGTTGGTTGTACTCCTCTATAGTTCACCATAGGAATGATTTTTCTTTCTGCCACCATTTGTGTTAAGCTTCCACTCAAAAGATCTTCAGCAATAAAAAACAAAATAGGTGATAAGGGGTCACCTTGCCTCAAGCCTCTACTCACTTCAAAAAAACCAACAGGCCCCCCATTTACCAGCACAGAAATTCTAGCTGATTTGAACAATTGATGAATCCAATTAACACATTTATGAGAAAAACCAAACCTCTTCATTACTTCAAAAAGGAACAGCCAGCTTGGGGAATCATATGCTTGTGTGATATCCAACTTTAAACCTATATTACCACCTCTCCTTTTTGTATCCATCTCATTAACCATTTCTGATGCCAAAATAATTTGTTCTTGAATGTATCTACCTTTTATAAAAGCTCCTTGTTGAACTGAAACAATCTTGTCCAGTATCCCATACATTCTTGTTGTCATGATCTTAGTAAAGATTTTGAAGAAGAAATTGCTCAGTCCAATTGGTCTGAACTGACTTGCTCTTCTAGCACATTTCACCTTTGGCAGCAGAAAGAGAAAGTTAGAATTAAGTCCTCTTGGTATAAAATCCTTGCTCCAACAATATTGAATTGCTTTGATTAGTTCTTCACCAATTATATCCCAAGCAAATTTATAAAAGAAACCTGGAAACCCATCATGGCCAGGGTCACTATCTACATTAAGATAAAAAACAGCCTCTTTAATTTCTTGAATTGATGGAACCTTTTCCAACATAGTATTGTCTTCCAGATTGACTACTGCTGGTATGGCATCAAAAATTCCATAAGCAAAATTAACATCTTTAAATTTAAACTTCTCTTCAAAATGTTGTTCTAGTAATTGTGCTCAATAATTACAGATCAAATTCAAATTGTTCAATCAATTAAAATATCCGACCTTATTGGTTGTTGATTTAAATTGATTGACACTTGGATATTGGTCTTTGGTACCATCCAAGTTATCTCTCTTTGATTATAACTCGCGAATCATATTTTCTTGAGTAAATCAAATCGAGAGATTGAGATAATAACTCCTTGAGTATTTTCTATTGATTGAGTCTAGTTGATTCTCTAAAAAAACAACTCGGAGTTGTCCATACAGATTGCTAATCAAAATATTGGGTGAGGTTGTTAGACCCCCACTATTTCAATTGGTATTAGAGAAGGCAAACATGTTCAAGACCCTACAAGTCTGTGTTTGTAGCGATCTGACTCTATGGACGACAAAGTCTCTTATAACACTTCACCGGGATTAAAAACAATGGTAAAATAAATTCTGATAAACTAGTTATCCTTCAAAGGTTGGATGAACAAATCCAGATCAATTCTGATCTTATTGCAGAAATAACAATCCTAAAGGATTTGAAACCCAATTTAAGTTCCTTAATGGATATGGGTAACTATAATTGTTCCTCTCTAAGAAACCGTCATATATCAGATGATAAACAACGTATAAAGATTGTGAAAACTGATGTGACTCAGAACTGTTCTACCAAGCTTAAAGGTGTTTGTCTATGTTTGGTTTGTGATTCCTCTAATCACTTTCAACATAAGTATGTATTTTTTCAAAAGAGTTTAAAAGTTGTAAGTGATCTTTATAATAAAACTAAACAACTTCTTGCGTCTCTAAAAAGACATACAACTATTAGAAAACACCAAAAAGGATAGCACTAATAGTATGGGAGCATTTGCTTTAAAATCAACGTCACCTTTTCAATGGTTTCTTGATAGTGGATGTAGCAGAAATATGACAGGTGATCTTACTTGGTTTGTTTCCGTAAAAGACTATGAAGGAGGACCAGTAACATTTGGAGATGGAAGATGTTGCTACATAAGTAAGAAGGGAACGATCAAATTATCTGGCGTACCTGAAATTCATGACGTAGTCTACGTAAAAGGTATGACTGCAAATCTTATTTCTGTTAGTCAAATTTGTGACAAGGGCCATCGAATTGTCTTCAATGCAAATGGATGTGACATTATAAACAAAACTAGGAAAGTAATTTTTCAAGGAACTCGTGGTAAAAACAACTGTTATCTTCTCGATACTCAATTTATCAATTGTTGCAATTTGACTAAGGTGGAATCTACACATCTTTGGCATGAACGTTTTGGTCACATCAATTATTGCCTTCTAACTAAGATCATTAACAAATAACTTGTTAGATGTGTTGCAAAAATCAATTCAAAGATTGAAGGTGTATGTGGTGCCTGTCAAAAGGGTAAACAAACAAAAGTTCACCATAAATCATCTCGAGACATTCTAACCAAAGCCCCACTTGATTTAATTCATATGGATCTCTTCGGACCAATTCAACATCCGACTATTGCTGGCAATAAGTATGCTTTGGTTATGGTAGATGATTACACCAGATTCACTTGGGTTGCATTTCTATCTCATAAGAATGAAAACCTTGGAGAATTCAAGATTATTGTGAGTAGAATCCAGAACGAACAAGGTCGTAAACTAAAGAAAATTAGGAGCTACCGTGGAACTGAATTCAAGGACACTAAAGTTTTTGAATTTTGTGACGAACTGGGGATTACTCAACAATATTCTCCACCTATTACTCCTCAAGCTAATGGAGTTGCCGAAAGAAAGAATAGGAATATTCAAGAGATGGCCAGGGTAATCTCCATAACAAAAATCTACCTTTAAGATTTTGGGGATAAGCTATTTTTACAGCATGTTACTTGATCAACCGTGTTTACTTATGGTCTAAAACTCTCAACACTCTTTATGAGTTATGGTATGGTAGAAAACCCAACTTACACTATCTTAGAGTGTTTGGAAGTAAGTGATACATACTAAAATATCGAGAGCAAATAGGGAAATTTGATACCAAAAGTGATGAAGGTATTTTCCTTGGCTATGCTTCTAAATAGTCGTGGGTTCCGAGTATTTAATCTCAGAACACAAGTCACGATGGAATTTGTTAATGTTATTATTGATGATATTAGTTATTTCCATCATGATAATTCTCCTACTGAGTTGCCTCCAACTGAGACAATTGAGAAAGTAAAGGAAATATCAGAATCAGTTGAAGTCATTCCAACTATTACTGATCCTGATATTTCTAGTGACGAGGAGAAGGACACTGATCAGGCCACCCCTGACGAACCAGAATGTGTTCCCCCTCCATGACACCTTTGGGTTCAAAGGAATCATGATCCAAACAGTATTATTGGAGGAAGAGATTCTACAGCTAGAACAAGAGGACAACTTCAAAATATTTGCAATTTTGGTTATTATTTGTCTCTTGTAGAACCAAAAAATATTGATGAATCTCTTAATGATCCCGCTTGGGTGAATGCTATGCATGAAGAGTTAAATCAATTTCAAAGGCAAGACGTATGGGAACTTGTACCTTGTCCCTCCAATGTTAATATTGTTGGTACCAAATGGATATTTAAGAACAAGTATGATGAATTTAGCACAATTGTTAGAAACAAATCCAGGCTTGTCGCTCAAGGATACTCACAAATTGAAGGTATCGACTATGATGAAACCTTTGCACATGTGTCACGCTTTGAGTCCATTAGGCTCTTATTAACTCATGCTTGTTTTCTCAAAGTTAAACTTTTCTAGATGGATGTAAAATCTGCGTTCTTGGACGGGATTTTAAAAGAAGAAGTCTATGTTGCTCAACCAAAAGGGTTTGAAAAACTTGACTTTCCAGACCATGTTCTCAAACTCAAAAAGGCTTTATATGGGTTAAAACAAGCACCTAGAGCCTGGTTTGAAAAACTTATCACTTCTCTTATTCGGAAAGGTTTCTCAATAGGTGGAGCTGATAAGATCTTATTTACCTAATGGAGTGGGAAAACGTTGTCATTGCTCAAGTATATGTTGATTATATTATCTATGGATCAATATCTGAGAAGCTAGCAAAGGACTTTTAAGTTTCACTGGCTAGAGAATTTGAAATGAGCAATGTTGGTGAATTGAAATTCTTTTTAGGATTACAAATTCAACAACATAAGGATGGAATTTACTTATCCCAGGAAAAGTATGCAAGGGATCTTGTAACATGTTTCGTCTTGGATGAGTCTTCTCCAAAATTGACACATATGCCTACTACTGGTAAATTACATAGAGATGAGAAAGGAGTAAAAGTAGATCAAAAGATTATCGATCTATTATTGGAAGCCTTTTATATCTAACAGATACTAGACCTGATATTTCTTTTAGTATTGGTTGTTGTGCTAGATTTCAGGCTGATCCAAAGGAATCTCATCTTGCAGCTGCAAAAAGGATCATGCGTTATGTCAATCACACTGTCGGGTATGGTCTATCCTACACTTTTGATACTAACACTGACCTTTCCGCCTATTCTGATGCTCATTGGGCAGGATGTGTAGAAGACAGAAAAAGTACATTAGGTGGTTTCTACTATATAAGACTGAATCTTGTTGCTTGGCACAGTAAGAAAAAAAATTCACAATCCCTGTCTACATGCGAAGCAGAGTATATTTCTGTTGGGTCATGCTATACACAACTCTCGTGGATGAAACAAATGTTGGCAGACTATGGAGTTGATACTGGAATAATGAAGATCTTTTGTGATAACTCAAGTGCGATTCGAATCACTGAGAATCTTGTTGAGCACTCAAGAACAAAGAACATTGACATAAGGTACCATTTTATTCGAGATCTTTATGAGAATGGTATCATAAATATGGAATTTGTGTCTTCAGAACAACAGTTGGCTGACATTCTCACCAAACCATTATACACTGCCACTTTTCAGCACTCAAGGAAGTCTATTGGTGTTATTTTGGTTCATTAGCTACTTCAGTAACTCTTGCCCCTGTGCTTATCTCTTTCTTTTGGGCAATTGATATGGAACTACAGTAGGTGTATACCTTGTTTGTAGTTGATTTATCCATTCTTTTTTGTTAATGTGAATAAATCCTTCTTTTCTTTTTTGAAATTATTAAGGTCGCTCTTGTTGTTCCTTAGGGAATGACATACTATGGGGGAGAGTTCTTTTGAACTTGTGCTTAATTGCCAAATCTTTATGGGGAGTGCGGTTGTGGAATTTTAGAGGGGTTATATTGTGTCTTTATAAACTCCTTGATGAATGCATTTAGCTTCGGCTTTATGATTACATCTAAACAAGATGATACACATTTACCTTTGGTCATGAAATGTCTCTTACGGAAATTTCATTAGGATCCCGTTCTTGTACCTTTGGCAATTTTATTGACAAAAAGGGGGAGAATTAATATGTAGTTCACACTACAAATACATATGGTTTTTAGATCATTATGTAAGGGGGGGTGGTTTCCATGTGAGATGGAGTATTGACTAAGGGGGAGTAAAGTATCACCATAGTATTATTGTTGAAGTTGTGATGCAATTGGACTTTGACGTTGTGTAATAATACTATGACACTGTATAACAATGATTGAGAACCGATGCCTTTCTCATTGTTATAGTTATGGATTTTCAACAACGATGATGCTAAACTTACATCCTTTGGGATCATTGGACTACTTGGAAGTGACGAAGATTTCGAGTATTGTTGAAGATTAGACATGTGGAATATGAGCTACAAAGTTTATTTATATATATTTTGTATTCCGTATGTATTAATAGTTTTGCCACTAAAATTGACAAAGGGGGTGATTGTTAGAGTATTGCTCGGTTGAACTTGCATGTGTTGCTATCTCGAGCATGTTTGTCAATGTTAGTGATAAAAACTATAAAGTTTTGATTTCTAGTCTACTATAGCTAAGGTCTCGGACTAGGATAGAAAGTGTAGTTAAGCTCAAGATCTCCATGGAAATCATCATACAAGACAAAGGACTACTCAAGGAACCAGTGGATCTTCATCGACTAAAAGGTACGTGGAGACTTGAACTTATCTATCACTCAAAAGTCTATCTACTCTATCTCCTATCTTGAGACAAAAGTCGTATTACTATATAGACTAAGAATATACACATGTGACATTTCGAGCTGAGTATATCTCGCTTATCTATTTATCTAAATGTGTGTTGGTAAAGCATTCATTTTAGCCAAGTTCATATTTCCCTAGTGACGAAAGTCATGTTATGTTTCAATCACTTTGGAAATTGCTCTGACGAAAACTAGTTTGTGAATAACAACTATATGATGTCCTCTGAGAATGTTTCAATGGTTGAAATAAGAGTTTAGACAATATAACCACTGGGGGATATAAACATTGTTGTGGTAACACATATATGTATAAGTCCTTAGCACTTGAACCGAAGTTTGCGAACTTTGTTGATCAAGTGAAAACAGGAACTTGAGCAGTCAACCCAGTCCGCAAACTCAGTCCACGAATGTGCGTAGTTCTCGAACCCGAGAATTTCTGCTGGAATTGTAGCTCGGTTTCATTCCGCGAACTCAGTCCGTGAACTGACGGAAATTATCGAATCCGAGAATTTCTGCTGGAGTTTGTGAAATCCAGCCTGTTAACTTGAGTCCGCGAACTTGAGTGGTTATGTCTAAAAATGATGTTCGTGAACTTATCTAAATTATCTAAGAGATGTTATTGCAAACCGTGGCTTTATAGTTCATAAATTGATTCGAGTGAATCACATTGTTTTTTATTCAATTGTGTCTTATGTAGTACATAAGATCTCATAGCAATTGAACAACTCTCTAACTAGTTCATTTGAGTCATTTGGACTAGTTATGGTGAAGAAGAATATGGTTGATATGAAAGTTATCATTTGGCTAACCATTTGGTTGACTAATATTGAACCAACTATTGTACACATTTGGGTACAGTTACACAAACCCAAAATCGTCAAGTACATGTGTGTATGGCAAGCTAAGTTTTCGATCTAACTGTTGAGAGATATTAACTTGTATCTAATCAGGTTTTCATCTAACAGAGAATATTGAATGCTTTGTTACTAAGCTAACATTGATTGCAAACCTTGCTTTGAAAGACTATATAAGGGAGAACTCTAGCAACTGGGAAACCTAATCCCCACACATTCTGTGTGATACTAGTTTGCTAAGCTAGAGTTTATTCTCCTTTAACCTTTGGTTTTCTTCTTCTAAAACCAGGTTAACGACTTAAAGACTTCATTGGGATTGTGAAGTCAGACCGATACTACTTTTCTTATAGTTGTGTGATCTGATCTTGTTGTTTTTATCGTACGAGTACAATTGTAATAATTGGCTTGAGATTTCTATCTCCGATAGGAAAGAGATAAAAGTAATCACAAACATCTTCATCTCATCGTTTGTGATTCCACAATATCTTTTTTCGCTGCGTTGATTAAGACTATTGTGAGGTGATTGATAAAAATGAGCTGTTCTTCGGGAATATAAGTATGGTTTTATTGATTGGTTCATGTTCACCTTAATTTGACGGAACAAAACTCGTAGGTTTATTCGTGGGAGACGAATTTATCTATCTTGTAGACTTTTCTGTGTGAGACAGATTTGTTTGCTAAAGTCTTCGACTTTGGGTCGTAGCAACTCTTGGTTGTGGGTGAGATCATCTAAGGGAATCAAGTGCGCAGTATCCTGCTGGGATCGAATCTAGTCGAAACTAGTATTACATAAGAGGTGTGGGGATTAGGTTTCCCAGTTGCTAGAGTTCACCTTTATATAGTCTTCAAATCAGGGTTTGATAACTTAGGAACAAAACAATCAATATTCACCGTTAGATGAAACCTGATTTAAGATTCAAGCTAATATCTTTCCACCATTATATGGTCTTTATCTTGTTACACACAAATGAAATATACCTTCATTTAGATATGGGTAACCGTACCTAAACGTGTATATTGAGTTGGCTCAATAATAGTTAACCAAAGTTAGCCATATGAACACTTTTCTCTTAACCTTGTTCATCTTAACACTTCTAGATTAATTGAAAGTCAAATGAATCTAATTTTGTTACTCATAGGGTTGTTCAATTGTAGTTGTAGGAAAACCTACACTACACCCTTCACAAGATTTCACAATAATCAACACATATTTGAAGATTAAAAACAACACTTTATTATTTGATTCTCAGAAATGTTTACAAGAAATGGAAGAAATCGAGAATACAACTGTTCTCTTGAATTTTCTATCTCCTTAAAAATTTCTTAACGCTCAAAAATTCATCTCTCCCTTCTGAATCTACTGGGTCTCTTTATATAGGGTAGTTACATAATGGATGACATCTAAGCTATCCTTTAATTTCGGATCTGACTCGCGATATTCTCGCAACAATGATAATGTTAATTCTCGCAGATGATATAACCCTCGCAGAATTATCATACTCTTCTCATGTTTCAGCTATCTTCATCTGCTACGTCATTCTTTGAGTCATTCTGCGACACTCGCATTATGTTGTTGAAGAACTCGCAGACAAATTCGCAGCTGTGTTGTAAATCTCGCAAGAATAATATCATGGCGATATTCTGGTCCTACATCTTTCCTCTTCTCATGCCTTTTCTGCGAAGACAAAAAGATCATGAGAAATAAAATGTCGCAGCTATTCATCTTTTCACATTCTTCTATTCTGACACGTTTCCGCATCCTTTGCCAGATTTTTTACACGTATTTTTTCTACCATTCAATTCTTGACACGTCCATTTTAACCGCTACGTTTCAACTGTTCACATATTTTCTTTGCATTGAATACATTTATCTTCTCGAGAACCTTTGCCTTCTATAAATACTTCCTTCATTCTTTTCTTTCCTTCTTTTTACTTCCTCTTTCTTCTCTCTGTAATTTTACTATTCTTCCGTGAATAACGGATCTGCTACTATTGCAATTTTTTCTTTTGATCTTTTACTCTTTCAATATTCATTCCCATACTAAGAAAATGCCTATAGATGGTCGTAAATATCTGAAAGCCTTTGAGAAAATTCAAAAAGAACTTCAGAACAGAGGTTTTACTTTATCTACCATTGCTGATCAAAACCCTAAGGTTGAGCTTTCTGTAAAATTATTTTCTGATCATCCATGTAATAGAGAAAAAATTATAGTCTCGCTAGGTCAACTTGAAGCTGATCTTCATATTCCTCTCTATGACCCTGAGCTTCCTTTATTCTATGAAATACTCTCTCATGAGAAGTTCTCGCGAGCGGTATATCAGTTGAGTGGGGATTGCATTCGCTTAATGCTTGAGTATTCCACTCGCGGTGCTGGTAAAGAATCTCGCTACCCTGATACCGTGAAGAATCCTAAATTCAAAGATGTTCCAATTTTTCCTGCAAAGTACATTGTAGATAATTTATTCACAAACTATGATATAATCCCTATGAGGAGGGATACCACTTGTTGGGGTGTCCACTTACAAAAGAAGGATGATGTTTCTGAAGACAAAGCTCTTATGTTGGACATTGATTGGCATCCGGGCAACAATACATCCCCTCGCCATTCCAGTGATGACAAATAGTATATTCTTCCTTATTGTTAGAAGGTCCATACATTTTTGGTTCTCATACTTTACCCGCGAGTCTCACAAATTACCAACCATGGATGTTCTGTGATAGGTATCTAAAACACCTTGATATTTATCTATTGTTGATGCTTTCTTTGCTAAGTTTTCTTGTAAATTATGTATCTTATGTTTGTTTTTGAGTATTCAGGTACTTTGGAGTCGTTTGGAGCAAAAGAAGAAGAAACAAGGCAAAAGGTGCAAATGTTATTGGAGGCGAACTATTTCTCATTATTTGCTCTTATCTCTTCATCTCTGTCTGAAAAGTATGTCGGCTTTAGTGATGCGAATTTCTGTCTGAAAATCACGACAACTTTAGTGATGACTCTCATTGAAGAGAAGAAGTGAATATGAGGAGTAAAATACGGTTGTTGTTAGCGGAGGAACTCGAAAGAAGGAGAAAGCGTTCATGGGAGATATATTTGGAGCAGGCTGACGTACGCAAGGAGGAGGTAAAGATTCACTGTTAGTTGCCCGAAACGAACAGTTGATCAAGCAAGCGGATAGGTGGTTAGTTTCCTGGAACTGACGGGCCAAATGGAATTTGAACACCCCTTATCCCATCAGTTGGGGTGGAATATCCATCCTTTTTCTAACACAAGACCTAAAAATCAGTGGGAATTATTTTCCAATCATTATTCCCAAATCAGAGAAGAAATGGAGAAAGAAAGACAAGCCATGGCGGCTGCTGTCTCAGGGAGGAGAATTGATAGAAGAAATCTAACATAGAGAGATCGAGTATGAGAAGAGGGGTTCTGCAATTGAGTTGGAGGAAGAAATGAAGTTACGAGAATTGATGTATTTGTTGCTGTTCAAATCACAATGCTGGAGTTGGATAGAAATGTGCAGAATCGAGAAGTTTCGGTTGTTTTTCAAATCAAGCAAGAGTTGATGGTGATTACTCTGAGATCGACGAACACAGAGAAGATGGGTTATCGATTCTTTAACTCAATTGGGTTTTATCAGAGATTGCAGAGTTAGGTTTGAATCTATTATGAAATTGAAGCTCAATAGGATGAATGTGAAGCTGAGTTAAGGGTTTCTGAGATTTTTCTATAAACTAAGGGTCTAATGCTTCTATGATGTTGTTGGTGACACTGGATTGAAGCATAGTGATGGGAGTGCTGGTTGAATCTGAGAAATTGAGAAGACTGGTTGTTGTTGCTGCTGCCAGTCAGGGCATGGAACTGGTGATTTCAGGTGTAGCTGTATTGTGTTGGTGATAAACTGGTGGCAGGGAAAGTGTGTGATGAGAGCTGCAGCTGATGGTTTGAACTGGAGATTTAAAATGGTTTTACAAGTGATCTGTGTAGCAGGGAATGATATTATTGATATGGAGTTGAGCTGTAGGGTACTGAGCTGGTGCATCTCGGAAATGGAGAATTGCAAGAAGTTGCAGGTGTTGAGCAGAACAAGGAATTGATGGCAGCTCATGGTGGTGTTTATAACAGATGTTTGTGGGGTTGATCCTGGAGCTGTTTGCAGCATGGATGGTGTTGAGATAAAGGGTATAAGATGGTGTTGGTGGGCTGGTAGTTCAATTATGTTAGGTTATGATGAAACTGCAGGTTGGTTTGGTACTGAGAAATGGAAGTGATGCATTACAGTGAGTTTGAGGTTATGAGTCTCAGCTGGATGAGGTGGTTGTGTTGTTCTACTAGGTTCGATAGACATGATAAGATTGAGATGGAGTTATTATGAACTCAGGGAAGAATTGTGTATCTGCGGTTGATGTGTGGTATGTGTTGTTGGTCGTTGGGTTTCAGGAAATGGAGATGATATTGATCTGCAGGTTGTGAAGTGCTGATGAATGTCGCAAGATATGTTGGAATCTGTCATGGGTGATACTGAGACTGCAATATGGGTTAGAATGGTAGTGTTGCAGGTGCGAGTGTTGCTTGGTGTTGGGAGATTATGAGGTTACTGAGTTTGTAGAATGACAAGATTGGAATGTTTGTGTTGATGCAGAAGTATGAGCTGAATAGGAGTGAAACAAGACTTGCAAAAATAGCCCAGGGCCATCATTGCTGAGCAATGGTTGCAAATGGACTGTGCAAGAAATTTTTTGGCAACTCAGCCTAGTCATCCGAGTTAGCTTTAACTCGGTTCTGACTCAGTTAACGCCGTTAATGACCGTTAACTTGACCGTCAGTCTTAACGGTGGGCTTTTATGTTTGACCGGTGACCGGGTGGACTTTGCCGGTCACCGGAGATACTTTTCTGGTGCAGGATTCCGGTCATATTCCGGCCAAAAACACAGTTTTCCGGCGAACACATTTTTGGTCATATTTTCACATGAGTTGAGTGGACTTCTTGGTATTGGACCGTGGGCTTTGAATACCTAATTTGGAAAGTTGGAAAGCTATAAAAGGAAGAGTTTCTATTCTTTTTGGAGAGGACGAATCTTTATTCTACTGGAGTTTTGGAGGAGAGCAGCGACTAGGGTTTGCTTTCGTTTATTTTTCATCTTTCTCATTTCATTTTCTATTGATTATGAATATGATTATGATGAACTCAAAAACTATGATTAGCTAAACTTCATATTATTGGTTATGGGATAAAGTGGATTTCACAAATGATATTTGATTCAATGATGTAGTTTTGTCTCAATACTTTATTGTTTATGATTCATGGTTTATTTTGTTTTATGATTTGATTGTTTATTTGGTTGAGTCCGGAATCAATCCAATTTGCATTCATATCTAGAGTTATATTAGGGTTTACAATACGAAAACGTTGTTTATCCCTGATTATAAGTAGCATAAATGTGGGTAGTGCTTGAAGTGATATATCCTACTAGTCATATATGAATCATAACTTGGGTTAAATCGATTTAGTGCTTTTACACATTTTGATTTCCTTGATTAGTCTTATTCCATAGAACTTATTGCTTTTAGGAAGTTAAAATCTAATTGTGCTTTTACACTTTAGGTTGCTTTCTAGGAAGAAGTCACATATGCATTTTTTAATGTGGTTGTGATGAAATCAGGGAATGATACTCTTGCGATCAAGGTATCCTCGGAATTTTAGTAAATGAGAGATTAAAATTTCAATTCTAGTCATTGTTGAAAATTCGAGTTTGTGAATGAAATTATCCCATGACCAATACTTTCTCCTTATTGATTACTTTTATTATTACTTTGCTTTCAATTCAATTTTATTGCTTTGATAAATCAACCCCCCCCCCCCCCTTGGTTACTAAGAAACTGAAAATTTTTATAACAACAAAAGCCTCTCTGTGGATACGAACTCTCTCTTATCGCATACTACATTTATTTTAGTAAAGTAAGAAAGTGAAATTAAATTTGACCGGATGACAACCGACCAGATTTTGGCTCCATTGCCGGGGAGGCAAATGGCTTGTTATTAAGTTTTTAGTTTCTTTTTACAATTTTTGCTTTTTGTTTCTTGTCTTGATTCTTACTTGTTTGGGAGAATTGTTTTCAGGTACCTAATCCCTGGCTTCTAAGGATTGGAACTATCCAAGGTGCGGGATTGCTACTCGAAGTGGCACAATACTCCAACCAAGTCAAGACACGTAAGAGCAAGAGTTAGAAGTGGAAGAAGAATTACAACTAGAAGGAGAACAAGAGGTTCCATTTGTAGAAGAACCACTAGTTGAAGAAGAAGAAGCAATGGGTGACGCAAATCGTACACTCAAGGATTTGGATTCTCATAGGCTTGATGCACAACGGTGGTATATCCAAACAAACTAAACTTTTGAGATCAAGACGGGGTTGCTTAGAGAGTTTCCAAAGTCTCATGGCATGGCGAATGAAGACCCAAACAAGCATCTTATGGATTTCTATACCATTGTCAAGGCTATGCTTCCAGCGGAGACTGAAGCCGATGGTGCAATGATGAAAGTTTTTCCATTTTCTATGGTAGACAGTGCTAAGGATTGGTTTTATTGTTTGCCTTCCGGAAGTGTCACTACATGGAAAGGATTGAAGAAAATCTTTCTAGAGAGGTATTTTCCTGCGTCAAAGGCTACTCAAATTCGCAAAGAGATTTGTGAAATAAAGCAACATGTGGGAGAATCTTTGTATGAATGTTGGGAGATATACAAGAGATTGGTGGAAACTTGTCCTCACCATCAATTCAGTGACGCTATGATAATCCAGTACTTCTACGAAGGCCTCCAATCAAGTGATAGATATATTCTTGACGCTGCGGGTGGTGGTGCACTAGTGAACAAGACGGTGGCCCAAGCTGCCGAGTTGATTGAAAGCATGGTTGCAAACTCGCAACAATTCTACACAAGAGGTGAACCAATGGTTTGGAAAGTGCATGAAGTTAGTGATTCATCATCATCACACCGTGAGCAAAGGATGGACAATATGGAGCACATGATGCAAAAGATGGCTGCGGTTATATTACCTTCGTTTGGTGAAGAGTTGGAGCAAGCTAATGCGGTTTTTCCAAACCCACAAAGACGATATGATCCCTATTCCAACACCTACAATCCGGGATGGAGAGATCATCCAAATTTCAGCTATGCCAACAAGCAAGGTGCGGTTCAACAACCAACCTTCAACCGTACGAGTGGATTTCAACCGCAACAACAACAATTTCAACCGCAACAATAACAATTTCAACAATAACAGCAACAATTTCAGCAACTACAACAACTGGTTCAAAACCAAGGTTCCGATATCGATGCAAAGTTACAAACAATGATGCAAGGTATTTCTAGCATGTTCAAGGAAAGCCAACAAGAAACCAAGAGTGCGATTAAGTATTTGCAGACTCAAGTGGGCTCCATGTCGATTGATATCAACAAGTTGAAAGCACAAAATGGTGGAAGACTCCCGTCTCAACCCATTAACCCAAAAGAGGGTGTCAATGCTATTACGTTGAGAAGTGGTACACAACTTGAGCAACCCAAAGTTGCTGATTTGGGTGAAGAGGAAGCTCCAAAGGAGCCGGTTTTGGAGGAAAAGAGGGATGAAATTCCCCAAACACCTGAGGTACCTATTCCTAACTCTAAAACTCTTATTCCTACTTATGTTCCTCATATACCTTTTCCTCGCAGATTTGCAAGTTCTAAGAAGGAGGAATTAGAAAAGGAGATTTTAGATGTTCTTAAGAAGATTCATGTGAACATACCACTCATCGATGCTATCAAGCAAGTTCCCAAGTATGCAAAAGTGTTGAAGAATTTGTGTACCAACAAGCAAAAGCTTAAAGGCAATGAAGTGCTAAGTGTGGGGAAGAATGCTTCGGAAATCTTACAACACAAACTTCCATTGAAATGCAAGGATCCCGGTAGCTTTGACATTCTCGCCACAATTGGTAACACCACTTTTGACAAAGCAATGTTAGACTTAGGTGCATCCGTCAATGTTATGCCGTCATCGATGTATAATTCACTTAATCTAGGTCCTTTGAAAAAGGCTGAAATTGTGTTGCAATTAGCCGATCGCTCTAATGTCTACCCAATGGGTATTGTTGAGGATGTTCTTTTGCAGGTTAATCAACTTGTATTTCCAGCTGAATTTTATATGTTAGAGATGGATGAAGGTTCACCGGACTCGTCTCTTCCATTGCTACTTGGGCGTCCCTTCATGAAAACGGCTAAGACGATCATTGATGTGGATAAGAGAACGTTGACTATGGAGTTTGACGGAGAAATAATACGTTTCAGCATTTTTGAGACGATGAGATATCCTAGTGATGTCCACTCTTGTTTCTCCGTTGATGTTATGGATACATTGGCACAACAAGTGTTTGAATTAAATCGTGATGATGCTTTGGAAACTGTTTTAACTACATCCATGGATGATGGTATGGAATGTGGTAACGAAGTCAAGGAAGCCCTTGGTGATCTTAACTCACTACAAGGATGTCCGGAAACTCATAATATATCTTTTATTTCTTTACCATGTAGTGATGAAAAGCTTTTACCTTCTATTGTTAAATCTCAAAAGTTGGAATTGAAACCTCTTCCAAGTCACTTAAAGTACCTGTACTTGGGTGACAATGAAGAGTTACATGTGATTGTTTCTAACGAGCTTAGTGAATTACCGGAGCAAAAACTTCTAAGGGTGCTAAGGAAGCACAAGACGGCCATAGGATGGACAATCGCCGATATCAAGGGTATAAGCCCTGCCATTTGTATGCATAAGATTTGTTTGGAGGACGATGTAAAGCCTACAAGGGAAGCGCAACGTCGTTTGAACCCTCCCATGATGGAAGTTGTGAAAAAGGAGATACTCAAGCTTTTGGAAGTGGGTGTTATCTACCCCATATCCGATAGCAAGTAAGTGAGCCCGGTACAAGTTGTACCAAAGAAATCAGGTGTAACGGTGGTAGAGAATGATGAGAATGAACTCGTCCCAACTCATGTGCAAACCGGTTGGAAGGTTTGTATTGATAATAGGAAATTGAATGCCACCACTAGAAAATATCATTTTACTTTACCCTTTATTGATCAAATGCTTGAACGTTTAGCTGGACATGCTTATTATTGCTTCCTTGATGGTTATTCAGGGTATAATCAGATTGTGATAACACCGGAGGACCAAGAGAAAACCACTTTCACTTGTCTGTTCGGTACTTTTGCTTATAGAAGGATGCCTTTTGGCTTATGCAATGCTCCAGCTACCTTTCAAAGGTGTATGGTAAGTATCTTTTCCGAGTATGATGAAAACATAATTGAAGTGTTTATGGATGACTTTAGTGTCTTTGGTGATTCATTTGACATTTGCTTGAACAACTTGTCATTAATCCTTGAATGATGTGTTGAAGCAAACCTTGTGCTTAATTGGGAGAAGTGCCATTTCATGGTAACTCATGGCATAGTTTTAGGCCATATAATATCTTCTAAGGGCTTGGAAGTTGATAAATCTAAGATAAACCTTATTCGTGCTCTAACCCCTCCCACTACGGTGAGGGAGATACGCTCTTTTCTTGTTCATGCAGGTTTCTATCGTAGATTTATCAAGGATGTTTTCAAGATAGAATCACCACTTTGCAACTTATTGCAAAAAGATGTGGTTTTTAACTTTGATGAAAAGTGTATGGCGGCATTCAATCGTTTGAAAGAACTTTTGATTTCAGCCCCTATCATTAAACCACCGGATTGGAGCAAGCCTTTTGAGCTCATGTGTGATGCTAGTGACTATGCGGTTGGTGCGGTGCCTGGGCAGCGTGTGGGGAAGATACCTCATGCCATTTATTATGCTTCTAGAACGTTAAATGAAGCCCAACAAAACTACACAACCACTGAAAAATAGTTTTTATCTATTGTATTTGCATTGGAAAAATTTCTCTATTATCTAATTGGTACAAAAGTTGTTGTTTTTTCTGACCATGCAACACATAGGTACTTGCTAATGAAGAAAGAAGTGAAACCAAGGCTCATACGCTGGATTTTACTCTTGCAAGAGTTTGATATTGAAATCAAAGATAAGAAAGGAATTGAGAACACCGTTGCGGATCACTTGAGTCATCTTTCTGTAGACAAGGAAGCTATCCCATTGTGTGAAAGTTTCCCGGATGAGCAACTATTCTCAATTGCCTTTGGAGAACCATAGTATGCAGATATTGTGAATTACTTGGTAACTAAACAAATCCCAAGGAACCTGTCTCGTGCTGAGAGGGACAAACTAAAGAGTTTAGGGAACCAATACATATGGGATGATCCATACTTATGGAAACATGGCAGCGACCAAGTAATAAGAAGGTGCGTTCCCGAATCCGAGTTTAATTCTATCTTGTCATTTTGCCACTCTTATGCTTGCGGAGGACATTTTGGAAGTAAGAGGACCGCTCACAAAGTTCTTGAAAGCGGTTTCTATTGGCAAACCTTGTTTAAGGATGCACATATATTTTGCACAACTTGTGATAGGTGCCAAAGAACAGGCAATCTAGGTGCCCGAAATCAAATGCCACAAACTTTTATTCAATTTATTGAAGTTTTTGATGTATGGGGTATTTATTTTATGGGTCCTTTTGTCAACTCTCATGAGAATTATTACATATTACTTGATGTTGATTATGTCTCTAAATGGGTGGAAGCTAAAGCCAACCCAACTAATGATTCCAAGGTTATTTCAGATTTTGTGCAAGCTAACATTTTTGCAAGGTTTGGAATTCCAAGAGCCATAATTAGCGATGGGGGTTCTCACTTCAAAAACAGGATTTTGTAAAGTTTGTTGAAGAAGTACAATGTCTCACACAAGATTTCAACACCTTATCATCCTCAAACTAATGGACAAGCTGAGGTTTCCAACCGGGAGGTGAAATCCATTCTAGAAAAGACGGTGAATCCAACAAGGAAAGATTGGAGCATGTGGCTAAATGATGCTTTGTGGGATTATAGAACCGCATACAAGACACCTATTGGGATGTCTCCCTTTAGGCTTGTATATGGTAAACCTTGTCACTTACCCGTGGAGATTGAGCATAAGGCATTTTGGGCAATTAAGCAATGCAATATGGAGATGGATGGGGCTGGAAAGCAAAGGAGGTTGTAACTCCAAGAGATGGAAGAGCTTCGCAATGATGCATTTGAAAGCTCTCGCATTTACAAGGAGGAAACGAAGGCCTTTCATGATACTATGATTTCTAGAAAACAATTTTGTGTTGGGCAGAAAGTGCTTTTGTTTAATTCTCGCTTGCATTTATTTCCGGGTAAACCAAGGTCACGTTGGATTGGACCTTTCATTGTTACTAATATGTTTTCTCATGGTGCAGTGGAAATTCGTAGCATAGATACAGGCAAGGAACTTACAGTTAATGGGCACCGGTTGAAACCATATTATGAGAATTTCACTTCCGAAGTGGTGGAAGGAGCCAATTTTGTGGATGCACTCCCTCTTGAGGAGTCATAGAAAGCAAGGGGAAAGTCGGGCTGACGACTTTAAACCAAGCGCTAAGTGGGAGGCAACCCACCGGTTTTGTATCTTTATCTTTATCTTTTTATTTTTAAGCATTTGCTTTTATCTTTATTTTCTTGTTTTTGCATATCATTTGCGGAAATTTCCCACCTTGAACTCTCTTTGGACGATTCAATTTTACATTGAGGACAATGTAAAGTTTAAGTGTGGGGGAGCATGTATATGTTTGTATAGTTTGTTTTTTTCCTTTTAGTAAAAAAAAAAAAATCAGAAAAATAGAAAAACCAAGAAAAAATTTGTGCTTTTTGAACTCCGAAATCTAGAAACTTGTTCCTTTAGGATGACACCATTAGTGGATGGAACCATTTTGATTGCAGGAGTTGAGGAACCAATTAATTAAAAGGGATGAACATAACTCAGAAATCACAAATAAAATGATAGTTGACCATATCTCGGAATATCACCATATCATGTTCTACTTTTATTTTTCCATATTTATCTATTGTTCTCTAAGTGCTTTGGTGGGTCAATAAAAATAGAGTTGTTATTACTGCTAGGATCAAATAGAGTGATTGAGTTGCTAAAAAAAAAAAAAAAAAAAACGAGACCGACCAATTAGACCAAACGGAATAAAAATGACATTTGGGAATAGCAGTATGTGTGAAACGTTATCCCTGTCTCCGTCGCCTAAACAAGCGTGGAATGCAGGATCCAAGGCAACTATCACGTACTTGCTGACAAGAAGCATGCGCTTGGATCCAAAAGATTTAATCATGCTGTCTGGAAAAAAAAAAGAAAAAATAAAATAAAAAGTGAAAAAGAAAAGAAAAGAAAATTATTATTATTATTATTGAATAAAGTCACTCCTGGTTCCCTTGTATATGCCAGTGAGTTGATGTAGAAATAAGATTGTTGACCACTGGTTCCCTTGTATATGCCAGTGTGTTAACACTAGAATTCAGACCAGTAGTTCAATCCAATAGGATGCATAGGTTCATCTTGGCGATGACCTTCAGACAGATATGGGATATATCGATCACTTGTGAACATTCACCAACATCTACATCTATATCCATCTTCTTTATCTTTTCATTGTGATTAGTCAGATTCCAAGTATTGTGGTTTGTTCGACTTTCTAAGAAAACTTTATTTACTTATATATGAATTGAATTTGCTTAAGGTACCTCCTCCTGTAATCATTTTGGATTCGTTCATTGATTTGTCACAAATAGATGGAGTTGGAAATATAGGTTTTGTAGGAAAACCTCTTGTAAACCTTCACGAGACTAAAACTCGTCCATTAGGGACACCTAGGGGTTCAAAGGCTTGTTATTTATGCTTAAAGTGACCGTAGCCTCGACGAGATGGAGTTGTATGTATGCTTTATAATTATTTTGTTTGATTTGCTCGAGGACTAGAAAAGTCTAAGTGTGGGGGAATTTGATAGGTGTCTAAAACACCTTGATATTTATCTATTGTTTATGCTTTCTTTGCTAATTTTTCTTGTAAATTATGTATCTTATGTTTGTTTTTGAGTATTCAGGTACTTTGGAGTCGTTTGGAGCAAAAGAAGAAGAAACAAGGCAAAAGGTGCAAATGTTATTGGAGGCGAACTATTTCTCATTATTTGCTCTTATTTCTTCATCTCTGTCTGAAAAGTATGTCGGCTTTAGTGATGCGAATTTCTGTCTGAAAAGCACGACAACTTTAGTGATGACTCTCATTGAAGAGAAGAAGTGAATATGAGGAGTAAAAGACGGTTGATGTTAGCGGAGGAACTCGAAAGAAGGAGAAAGTGTTCATGGGAGCTATATTTGGAGCAGGCTGACGTACGCAAGGATGAGGTGAAGATGAACTGTCAGTTGCTCGAAACGAACAGTTGATCAAGGAAGCGAATAGGCGGTCAGTTGCCTGGAACTGACGGGCCAAATGGAATTTTAACACCCCTTATCCCATCAGCTGGGGTGGACATATCCATCATTTTTCTAACACAAGACCTAAAAATCAGTGGGAATTATTTTCCAATCATTATTCCCAAATCAGAGAAGAAATAGAGAAAGAAAGACAAGCCATGGCGGCTGCTGTCTCAGAGAGGAGAATTGATAGAAGAAATCTAACATAGAGAGATCGAGTATGAGAAGAGGGGTACTGCAATTGAGTTGGAGGAAGAAATGAAGTTACTGGAATTGATGTATTTGCTGCTGTTCAAATCACAGTGCTGGAGTTGGATAGAAATGTGCAGAATTGAGAAGTTTCGGTTGTTTTTCATATCAAGCAAGAGTTGATGGTGATTACTCTGAGATCGACGAACACAGAGAAGATGGGTTATCGATTCTTGAACTCAATTGGGTTTTATCAGAGATTGCAGAGTTAGGGTTTGAATCTATTATGAAATTGAAGCTCAATAGGATGAATGTGAAGCTGAGTTAAGGGTTTCTGAGATTTTTCTTTAAACTAAGGGTCTAATGCTGCTATGATGTTGTTGGTGACACTGGATTGAAGCATAGTGATGGGAGTGCTGGTTGAATCTGAGAAATTGAGAATACTGGTTGTTGTTGCTGCCAGTCAAGGCATGGAACTGGTGATTTCAGGTGTAGCTGTATTGTGTTGGTGATAAACTGGTGGCAGGGAAAGTGTGTGATGAGAGCTGCAACTGATGGTTTGAACTGGAGATTTAAAATGGTTTTACAAGTGATCTGTGTAGCAGGGAATGATATTATTGATATGGAGTTGAGCTGCAGGGTACTGAGATGGTGCAGCTCGGAAATGGAGAATTGCAAGAAGTTGCAGGTGTTGAGCAGAACAAGGAATTGATGGCAGCTCATGATGGTGTTTATAACAGATGTTTGTGGGGTTGATCCTGGAGCTGTTTGCAGCATGGCTGGTGTTGAGATAAAGGGTATAATATGGTGTTGGTGGGCTGGCAGTGCAATTATGTTAGGTTATGATGAAACTACAGGTTGATTTGGTACTGAGAAATTAAAGTGATTCATTACAGTGAGTTTGAGGTTATGAGTCTCAGCTGGATGAGGTGGTTGTGCTGTTCTACTAGGTTCGATAGATATGAGAAGATTGAGATGGAGTTATTATGAACTGAGGGAAGAATTGTGTATCTGCGGTTGATGTGTGGTATGTGTTGTTGGTCGTTGGGTTTCAGGAAATGGAGATGATCTTGATCTGCAGGTTGTGAAGTGCTGATGAATGTCGCAAGATATGTTGGAATCTGTCATGGGTGATACTGAGACTGCAATATGGGTTAGAATGGTAGTGTTGCAGGTGCGAGTGTTGCTTGGTGTTGGGAGATTTTGAGGTTGTTGAGTTCGTAGAATGACAGGATTGGAATGTTTGTGTTGATGCAGAAGTATGAGCTGAATAGGAGTGAAACAAGACTTGCAAAAATAGCCCAGGGCCATCATGGCTGAGCAATGGTTGCAAATGGACTGTGCAAGAAATTTTTTGGCAACTCAGCCCAGTCAGCCGAGTTAGCTTTAACTCGGTTCTGACTCAGTTAACGCCATTAATGACCGTTAACTTGACCGTCAGTCTTAACGGTGGACTGTTATGTTTGACCGGTGATCGGGTGGACTTTGCCGGTCACCGGAGATACTTTTCCGGCGCCGGATTCCGGCCAAAAACACAGTTTTTCGGCGGACAATTTTTGGGTCATATTTTCACATGGGTTTTTCACACACATGAGTTGAGTGGACTTCTTGGTATTGGACCGTGGCCTTTGAAGACCTAATTTGGAAAGTTGGAAAGCTGTAAAAGGAATAGTTTCTATTCTTTTAGGAGAGGACGAATCTTTATTCTACTGGAGTTTTGGAGGAGAGCAGCGACTAGGGTTTGCTTTCGTTTATTTTTCATCTTTCTCATTTCATTTTCTATTGATTATGAATATGATTATGATGAACTCAAAAACTATGAGTAGCTAAACTTCGTATTATTGGTTATGGGATAAAGTGGATTTCACAAATGATATTTGATTCAATGATGTAGTTTTGTCTCAATACTTTATTGTTTATGATTCATGGTTTATTTTGTTTTATGATTTGATTTTTTATTTGGTTGAGTCCGGAATCAATCCGATTTGCATTCATATCTAGAGCTATATTAGGGTTTTCAATACGAAAACGTTGTTTATCCCTGATTATAAGTAGCATAAATGTGGGTAGTGCTTGAAGTGATATATCCTACTAGTCATATATGAATCATAACTTGGGTTAAATCGATTTAGTGCTTTTACACATTTTGATTGCCTTGATTAGTCTTATTCCATAGAACTTATTGCTTTTAGGGAGTTAAATCTAATTGTGCTTTTACACTTTAGGTTGCTTTCTAGGAAGAAGTCACATATGCATCTTTTAATGTGGTTGTGATGAAATCAGGGAATGATACTCTTGCGATCAAGGTATCCTAGGACTTTTAGTAAATGGGAGATTAAAATTTCAATTCTAGTCATTGTTGAAAATTCGAGTTTGTGAATGAAATTATCTCGTGACCAATACTTTCTCCTTATTGATTACTTTTATTATTACTTTTATTTCAATTCAATTTTATTGCTTTAATAAATCAACCCCCCCCCCCTGGTTACTAAGAAATTGAAATTTTTTATAACAACAAAAGCCTCTATGTGGATACGAACTCTCTCTTATCGCATACTACATTTATTTTAGTAAAGTAAGAAAGTGAAATTAAATTTGACCGGCTGACAACCGACCATTCTGCTGGCCTAAAAAGAATGAGGTATATTCCCAAATTTTTACTTATTTCTATTTTCCTCATATTCTTACATATACGCTCGCTTACTACTCCAATATTTCCATATTAACAGACTGAGGGCTAATTACAGATATTTACGACACCCCAATAATATTCTTACGTATACGCTCTCAAATCACTCACAGATGAGGTAAGAAATATTCTTTTATGATTCTTAACAATATATTGTTGCCTCTATTTCTTACCTTTATCTGTGTTTGAAGGTTATTGAAGAAATAGAACCTGTGAAGATCGCGAAGACTAAGGGGAAAAGCAAAGGTTCTTCTCGCAAAGATAAATCTACTGTTCTTCTCAAATAGAAATCCGCTATTCCTCTTTCAAAGAAAAGAAAAATCCAATCTACTTCCCCTTCATCATCTCAATCTAATGAATAAAGTTCTCATGATAATACTGATATTGATGATGATTTTGATGCTGATATCCCTTCCGCGAGGGAATCCTCCCAACCTAAGTCTTTTATGTCTCATATATCCAGCATATTTTCTGATACTATGCTTGGTATACGGAATGATGCACTTAGAGACACATGCCAAGCTCTCGCAAAGGTCTGCGATGCTTCCATATTAGTGGACAATGAATTTATTCAAGGAGTTTCAAGATCAGTGACTCCCAGCCTCTTAAATTCACTAAACATTTTGGTATGTTCTCACTTCTTCGCCATATTTGTATAATTTCATTTCTTCGCATGATTTTAATTTATGTTTATCTTGACAATTTTTTGTTTTCCCTCGCAGGCTGGAAGAGCTTCTTTTATTATTGCCTCAGACTTGGAGAAAAGGCGTGCATCCTTTCACAAGAAAAACACTATTCTTCGCAAAAAGAATGAGGAGTTAGAATCTGAGTTTGCTAATCTCCGCGAGAAGGACGGACAGATGGAATCTGAACTTGTTAGTCTTCGCGAGAAAAATAAAGAATTAGAATCTGCCTCTGCTTATCTTGGCAAAAAGAATAAACAACTAGAGAAGGATTTTTCTCATGAACTGCTCAAAGTATCCAATCTTGAAAGTTCCAATAAACAACTCTTAGGTATGAGAATTTTCCTCTCTTTTTTCGTATTTCTACTTTCCATTACTCCTTCTTATTTGATTTACCATTATCGCAGACATTTATGGTCTTTCTGATGAGGCTTCAACCCTTCGTTCTTTTCCTAAACCAGTAGATGATGATGCTCTTCTATAGCTTATCAATAACTCTTTGAACAATCCCTCCAATGATATAATTAATTCTCTTTCCATAGATGAACTCAGGTCTAAGCTTCGCCTCTTAGAAATTGACCATAGATCTTGTTTAGACATGGCTAACAAATTCAAACGCTTTTACCACAATTCAAAGGAAGAGATTAAAACTTTAAGGGCCAAGAACAGTGATCTCTCAGATGACAAAGATCGTATATCTAGACAAGGAGCTCAAACTTTAGCGGATTTTCATAAAACCCTTCTTGAAGTCCAAATTGAAAGAGATAGACTTATCTGCGAGAAAAAGGTTCTTGTTGAAAGGGAAACCCAAATTCGTTCACACCTTCTTATTAATAATGATGATGAATTTTCCTGGGCTACGAAGATTCTTGACAACGCCAGAACTAACTTAGGTGTAGATGTTAGTCTTCATGTCGAACAAGCGGCCTTAATTAAAAACATGATTTCTGAAAAAGAAGGTTGTTAACTGTTCTTCCTCATTAATTTCTTGTCTTTATATGTTTTTGCAAAATTTCCAACTTGTTGTTATATACTCGCAGGAGCTGAGAAGAGATATTCTGAAAGAATTGGAGAACTTGAAGCCGACAAGGGTCAACTCGCAAAGACTCTTGCTTCTCGCAATGAAAAATATTCAAGATTGAAAGACCAATTAAAGATCACTGCTGCGAATTTTAGTAATATCCTTGTTGGTGTTCGTAATGACTCCGTCAAGAGGGTCTGTGATGATCATAACATTTCTCACTCTTTGTATTCTTGCCTCGCGGAAGAAGTTCCAACGAATACTCCAAACCTTGTTATCTCTGACAGTGAAGCCGAAGAATCTGGCGAAGATGAAGGATATAGTGAAGATGATGGTGAAGACGAAGAAGGAGAAAAATCTGGCGAAGATGATGATGGATCTTGTTTCTCCTTTTTAATCTTCTTGTAATATTTGTACATTTATCTCCTTCTTCTTGTGATATTGCTGCGAATTTCTCCAGCTTCTAAGGTTCCTTGATGTATAGATTTCTTTTGCTTCTATCTGTATAAATTAGAAAACAATTCTTTTTTTGCAATATGGTTAATCAACATGATTATTAATTTTTAACTATCTACGTAAATATGCCATATAAAGATGAATAATAATTTTATCATTCTGTTCATTCCCATACTTGCCTCTGTTATTCATCTGCAATATGAAAGATTGAGCAGATTTAATGTTGAATAAAATCTGTTTGTAAATTTTGCCTCAACCTCTGCGTAAATGGAGTAGGTCATGTCTGCATAATCTCATGATCTCTTGTGGTCTTATTTTTCCTTCCTAGTTAAAGGTCTTATTTAGCCACTTTTTATTTTTGGCAACAAAATCGCAGGACGTCCTTACATTCGCATGTAAAAACCCATTGATCTTATCTTATCCTTGATTTTTTTAATTTATTGCGACAGTATGACAGGCCTAATTTATCTTGCAAGAACAAATCCCCATGACATTGCCGTCTTGCGATGAAATCGCAGGACGTCTTTACACTTTCATGTAAAAACCCATTGATCTCATCTTAACTTTTTCTCATGGATTGTTGCCTCTGTAAGGTATTTTTCACGCGATAATATGACAGGCTGATGCGTGTCGTATGCGTCAAAAATAATTTCACTTCCTCACTCAACTAAATATAAATATAGTATTCGATAGGAAAGAGTTCGTATCCACAGAGAGGCGATTGTTGTTATGCAATTTTCAGATTCTTAAGTAACCAAGTAACCCAGGGTGTGTTTTTGTTTTTATCAAAGTAATAATACTAAATAAAGCAAAGAAAATAATTGGAATAAGGAGAAGATATTGGTCATGGGATAGTATCATTCACAAGCATGTATTTTTCATCTATAATTAGAACTGGTAATTTAATCTCGCAATTATCAAAAGTCCTAAGATATCTTGATCGCAAGAGTATCCCGTTTATTTCCTGATTTTATCACAAACAACATTAAAAGATGCTATTGTAAAATCTACTTAAAAAGCAACCTAAAGTGTAAAAGCACAATTAGATTTAACTCCCTAAGAGCAATAAGTTCTATGAAATAATACTGATCAATGCAAACAAACGTGTAAAAGCACTAATTCGTTTTAACAAAGGTTATGATTCATATGCGATTAAAAAGATGTATCACTACAAGTATTAACCACAAGATGCTACTAAAAATCAGGGATAAACAACTTTGACGTATTGAAAACCCTAATATAGCTATAGAGATGAAAACAAATCCAATTGATTCTGGACTCAACCAAACTAGCATTCAAATCATATGATAATATAAATAATGAATCAGAAACGATAGAATTGAGACAAAACTAAATCATAGAATCAAATAACATGCTTGAAGAAATCAACTTTTATCCCATAACCAATAGTTGTATTTAGCTACACATATTAATGGAGTTCATCATCATAATATTCAAAGAAAATAGATGAAACATAAAAGAAAAAAAACCCTAGAAGTAGTTCTCTGCAAAAGCTCCAAGAATAGAATAAAACGTGATGTCCAAAAGTTAGTAGAACTTTTCTTTTGGTAGCCTTTTCTCCAACTTCTAAAATTAGGTCTAGTCTTCAAAGTCCATTAGATAGAAGTCCACCAAACCCACAAGTGAGAGAAACCCGTGTAGAAAATATGTCCAAAAAACGCTAGTCGGAAAACTATGTTTTTCGACGGAAATTGGCCGGAATCCGGCATCGGAAAGTCGTCGCCGGTCACCTAAAAAGTCACACCGGTCAACGATCCAACTCGGAGTCAACTGAGTCATTACCGGGTAAAAACGAGTCAGAATCTAAGTCAGAACCGAGTCAGTTGGCTAACTGGTTTACCAAGGCCATTGCAATCATTGCGCTCAGCCATGATGGCCCTGCTGCACCATGATTGTGCTTCACTTCCAGCCATGATGGCTGGCCTATGTAAACTTCCACATCGCATTTCAACCTGCTACCACCATCAACTCATCACATTACCATCCTGCAAGCGCCAGAACTTGCTCTTTGCCGCAATTGGCAATCAACAGCTCCACTACCATCTCTTCCACCTGCACAATTCCATTGCAGCTGGACTTTTTCAAACTCGAGCAGCACACCAGTCCTCATCTTCATAAAAGCAACATCCACTAACTGCACCAGTACCTATTAACGCACATCACAACTCATCACTAGCCTGACTACCAACAATCCCACATCTCCTTATATCTGCAACACAGCCTATTACCGCCACAAGTTCACCTGCAACCCCAGTAGAAATACCTACTTTCCCTTTTCATCTCAGGTTCAAGCTTTCCTGTAATATCTAATACATTCATTCATCTCTGAACCCAGTATTCAATTGCTCTTGCCTCCTAATTCCATCACCTGCAATTTCCACCTACACCATATTCAACTACCAACTCAGGCATGTTACAACCCTGCACTCTCAATCAAACAACAGATGCACCATTGTTTCCCTGTAACCATTCTCGCTGGCAAACACCACCTGAGTTGGATTTCTCAAGCCTTAGCCATTCAACACCTGAGCCACCGACACCTGCAGCACAGCCACTGCACACAACTTCACCAGTTCCCTCTTCCTGTGTCACTTACCACCAGCTTATCCATTGCCGAAACATTATTGCTGCAACATGCCTGCACTTAACCATTCAAAACCACACAGTACATCACCTCCAAACTGCTCATCTCCCACACTTCATTCTGCTGCTTCTTTCTAACTCCTCCTTTGTTGTTTTGTCTGCAATTTGAGTACAACAACCAATTTTTCTTCCCATTGTAAATAGCACCACCAACTCCAATTCAACAGCATCATCTGAGCAACACAATTCCATGTGCTTCAACCATAAAATCATAAAGACTTCAGTTCCAACCCCTTTATTTATTGGCAGCAAACACCATCACAAGACCCATCAATTCATTCTCTGTAACACCAGGATTAGCACTGTATTGCAACCACCACCTCCAGCTTTACATTCAACCCTAAGCATTCAACTAATCCATTTCAGCTCAACACCCAGCAGCAACAACTTCTCCTTCTCAGATTCAAGTTCTCAATCTCAATCTCAATACCTAATTCAATTAGAGCTCAATTTCACAACAACAAGCTGCTGTTTTCTCAATTTTAGGGAAAATGATTGAGAGACAAATCTTTTCTCAATTTTAGGGTTGTAATAATTTGGGTGAATAGTTACACCCCATTGTAGAACCACCCATATGGGAGCCCCCTTTAATCTTGGCTGGACTTTTTTTAGTATTCCTCCCAAGAGCTGCCTCTTAACCAGTACCGGGCTCCAGATAGTGTTCTTCCCTAAAATGACAATTACTCCACTTTATTCTCCAAATAAATGCTCTCTCCTTATTTCGAGTTCCTCCGCTAACAGCAACCGTCCCTTATTTATCATATTCACTTATACTCTTCAATGAGAGTCATCACTAAAGTTGTCGTACTTTTCAGACAGAATTTGCATCACTAAAGCCGACATACTTTTCAGACAGAGATGAAGAAATAAAAGCAAATAATGAGAACAATCCGCCTCCAACGCTTTTTCCATGTTTCCTCTTCTTTTGATCCAAATGACTCCAAAGTACCTAAATACCCAAAAACAAAACATAAGATACATAATTTACAAGAAAACTAGCAGAGAAAGCATAAAAAATAGATAAATAATAAGGTTTTTTAGACACCTATCACAGGCCTAAATGTTCTTGCGAACGTAAAACCCCATGACATTGCCATCTTTAGACACTTATCAGATCCCTAATGGAGGGTTCCGCCCTTATCTTCCCCCTGGTTTCCCATTCAAGGAGGGCACATCGTCCATACAAGACTATCTCCCCCCATACGGTCTTAACAACAACCAGTTGTTTTCGCAGCCTCTTATCCTTTTTGCATATATGGCTTATAGTTACGATACTGCACCCTAAGTGGGGTTTTCTTCGGGCCGAGTGCATCATAGCCAAGACTTGCCAAGAATGGCCAGGGTAGTTTCGTACTCCCGGGCACCCTTGGCTCAACCGTGTACCTCGGCGCCTTGGTCATACTCTGCACTCCTTAGGAGAGACCCTCGGTCGTCCAACCAGGGTATAACCTTATATATATAGTTGGAAATCCAAGGTACCTCTCCTGGATAGGTATCTCTCACGGAGATGGACCCCAGCTCTCCATGACTCAGGTTCCAGCAGCGGTATAACCTTATCCCTGAGCCATGCAAACAAATACCCCCTTATATGACGTACTTTAGGTCTTACATTTTCCTCTTGCGAAATTTTATTCGAGAACTAGGGTGTACGCCATAAAGGTTCGTCCCATTCTTGTATGATTTTTCAATTTCATCTTTTTTATTGAAACGAAATATTCTTTTGAAACATTTTCTTCAACAAATCATTCATACATTTCTTAAATTTCACGATTTGAGAAATTTTACCTTTCTACTTACTACTTTCTGCTTCTGCCTTTTTGTTGCGCTTTGCTATTTTCTCTCCATCTGTGAGGCACTCGCCATCAATTCTTTTTAGTGTGTGTTGATTTTGCAGCATTCCATCTTCTCGCCGTTCTATTGTATCAACCATTAATTTGTCACTTTTTTGCTTCTGTTTGATGTTATGCTTCCAATTTCTATTCCTCGCAGCTCTTTCTTCGCAAGATTCCATGTCAATTTCATAGCACTTCTTTCCCTCAATCCAATCTCCCGTTATGACTCCAACACCGCTGGGATGAGGAAACTTAATGCACTAGTGATAAGTTGACGCTACTCCTAGAATCCCATGCAACCATGGCCGGCCAATTAAGGCGTTATATGGCGATTCTATGTCAACAACACAAAATTGAACTTTAGAAGATAGCCCCTTTAATGGAATCCGCATGGTAATCTCCTCTTTTGTATTATTGGTGGTACCATTGAAACCATAGATCTTATAGGTTGACGGTATCAGATCCTCATCTCTTCCTCCCATTGTTTTGTAAGTGTGATAAAACAATATATCCACTAAGCTTCCAGTGTCAATTAAAACTCTGTTAATGGCCCAAGAATATTCAACTTCATCATCCTCATTTTCTTCTTCATCTTCATCTTCCTATTCTTTTTGTTTTGGGTTAATTTCTAATCTTACCACTAGCGGATTATCATGCATTTCGCCAGGCTCAGGTACTTCTTGCGTAGTGAAAGAAATAGTTTTCTTTTGCCACTCCTCTAATGGCGAGGCTCTCGCAATATTCATTATCTCTCTTCCATCTGTGTCTCTCGCGAAGACTCTGCTTAGAACATTATCGTGGAAATCCTCTATAGTCTTATATGAATGTATAATGGAATTACAGAATAGATTCTTCACTTTGGCTACAACTTCTATCACAAATGTTTCTGCTCCTTTTGCGGTATTCACTCTGCGAATATCTGGTGCTGATGGTAATTGTTGAGGTTGCAGATGTCCTATTAGAAAATTATTCAACTTTCCATAATCGATCATCCTCAAAATTATTCTCTTTACATTCCTGCATTCGCTTATTGAGTGACCATGAAAATGATGGTAAGGACATAATTCTTGATTTCGATTATTTGGATATGGCTCTTTTCCCATATTCCAGGGTGATGGTATATTTTCCATCAGGATGATAGCCTCCCAAATTTTCTCTATACTAGCATTTAGAGGTGGCATCTTAATTTCTTCCTATATTATCTTCTGACTTCCTTGTGCTCTATAATAATTTTGTCTTTGACCGCCATAAGTTTCCTGCGGATGATCAAGTCTTTGACTTTTATTATTCCCACTTCTATTATAATAATTCCTTTCTATTTCATACTCTTCTTGATATCGACTTCCCATGGCTACTAACTTCTGCTGACTATCAGTCACTACTTTCTCTTGTTACGGTTGCGAGGTGCTCGCCACAATATTAATAATCTTAGGAAGTAAGCTTCCATTCGTTGCTATTAGACTGGTGTTTGCGACTGGATATGATTCCATCTTATTCTGTTTTACCTCCAAAAAAATGTATTCTTCTTGTAGTTCTCGCAGTTCAGTCATTGTAATTGTATTTTTGACTCTAAAAACTTGGATATATAACAAATTGGTTGCGAACATAGCATTGATCAAAGATAAAATGAGGTATCTCTCATCCACCCTACCAGCCATCTCACTGCACATTGTCTTTCACCTTAATGTCAAATGTTTCAAACTCTCGCCAATTCTCTATTTTAACCCAAACATATCTTCAATTCCAGGTCGCGCAGAATTGTTACTTATGTATGCCCCCAAGAATGTAGTCTGTAAATGAATAAAAAAAGTTATAGTATTCTTGGGTAAACCCTCAAACCACTTTAGCGCCTCGCCAGTTAAGCTTGATGCGAAATATTTGCATAATACACCATCATGGTTTTCCCACTGTAGCATACACCTAACATAGGCTTTAAAATGTTGAATGGCACATGTAGCTCCATCAAAAATACTGGTTAATGCTGGCAAGTTGCACTTTGGGGGTATTCCTCCTAGTTGTACTGCTTGAGTAAATGGAGTTTTCGTAGATTCTTCAAGGGCCTCATCAAGTTGCCTCCTGCCTCCTTCTCTTCTATTGTTCAACATTCCCCTCATTTCTGCTAACTCTCTTAAAATTTGTTCATTCCCGCCTGAATTTTGCTCCATTGGCCTTTTTAGTGCAGCTTCCCTTCTTATGCGTTCATGTTTTTCTTACCTTGCGAGAGTTTGTGCTTCTTCTTCAGTATTTTCATTCTGCCTTCTCCCGCGATTTTATTCTTCACCTCCTTCTTGAATTTGCAACTGTTGATGTCTTCCATTGTCTCCTGTGCGATCTTCTTCATGTCTCATCGTTTCTCTCAGCTGTCTTTATATTCTCCTTTGTATTCTATCATATTCCTCATTGATATTATCATTGTTGCGATTTCGTGCACGTCTTCTTTATCGATTGTCATGATTATTTTGACGTATTTCTTCTTGAAATTCTTGTTCTTCCACCTCTGCTCTCAATCTTTCTCTCTCGCAAGCTAGACGTGCTTGTTCAGCATAATGTCTCTCAATTTTATCCTCTATTATTCTTCGGTTTCTTTGGATTTCTCGCTCATGTAGTATTCTCCTTCCTTCTTCTGGATTTTCTCCACCATTTTGGTTATTTCCACCCTCTTGATTTCTATTATCACGTCTACCATCCAAAGTTTCAATGCGTGGAACGTAGCGATCATTAATCATTTCTTCTCCTCCATAATATTGTTCTCCATTTGGATTCTGCATTCCCTCTTGAATATTTTCGCCAATATTTCTCATAGGGGAATTTCGTCTTACTTATTCTCTAAATGACCGTGAACTTGATCTTGCAGTACTTCTTGATCTCCTACTTTGCAACCTCAAATTCTCCATTCTTAACTCGTGATTTTGTCTTGTTAGATTCGCGTGTTCTTCCGCCTCCATCCTTTTTTCCTCCTGTTCTCTTTGTCTTAATACCTCTAATGTTTCATTTGCGCCATCTCCATGTATTAATCCTCCATTTACTTCTTGATTTCTTCCATCTCGTCTTTCATCTCTTAATTGTCGATCTTCTGGTTCTTCCATTGAATCTGATCGCCAAGTATGCACGCTTACTCTATCATAATCCACAGCTCTATCTTGTATTGGTGTTTATTGATTTGGCTGTCGAACCTGATTTTCTCCATCATTCCTTGTTCTAATTCTTCTTGTTCTTATCCTTGAAGATTCTCCTATTTTATTTGTTTCTCCACCTACAAGTCTTTTACTCCTCCTTACGGTTCTTGGTGGTTCTGATGTATTTCTTCTTCTTCTAGCCATTAATCTTAGTGAACTGTTGAAAATTGCGTAAAATTCTTCATTAATTATTCCAAATTCCTTCCAATCACAATGTCAATTTTTACCTTTTTCTTCAAATAATCATCAGTTCATCCCTGTTTCGGGCGCCAAAATGTAGTTGCAGGAAAACCTACACTACACCCTTCACAAGATTTCATAATAATCAACACATATTTGAAGATTAAAAACAACACTTTATTATTTGATTCTCAGAAATGTTTACAAGAAATGGAAGAAATCGAGAATACATCTGTTCTCTTGGATTTTCTCTCTCCTCAAAACTTTCTTAACGCTCAAAAATTCATCTTTCCCTTCTGAATCTACTGGGTCTCTTTATATAGGGTAGTTACATAATGGATGATAGCTAAGATGTCCTTTAATTTAGGATCTGACTCGTGATATTCTCGCAGCAACGATAATGTTAATTATCGCAGATGATATAACCCTCGCAGAATTGTCATACTTTTCTCATGTTTCAGCTATCGTCATCTGCTACGTCATTCTTTGAGTCATTCTGCGACACTCGCGGTATGTTGTTGAAGAACTCACAGAGGAATTCGCAGAAGTGTTGTAAATCTCGCAAGAATAATATCATGGAGATATTCTGGTCCTACATCAATTGTTTATATTCTCGTAGAAGTATACAAGACACAATTAAAGCAAAATCGGATTGATTCAAAAGAATCAATACAAGAACATTTTAGCCACGGTTTGCAACGATTGCATTCCTTAATTTACAAATGTATTTGTTCATGAGTATGAAATCATACTTCACCGATTTAAGAATCCGAACCACTTAAGTTTGCAAACGGGTACGCAAACTTAAGTTCCGGACATTGGTCACAAGCCGACAGTTTGCAAACGGGTACGCAAACTTTAGCTCCGGACCGAACTCACTTGAAACCGTTTGCGAACGGGTACGCAAAATTGGTTCCCGTACTTCAACATTTAAATCATTTTGCGAACGGTTATGCAAACTTAAGTACCCTGACTTAAACAGTTGAATAAGTTTGCGAATGGGTATGCAAACTTCCGGTCCTGAATTCCGTCAAAACAGTTCGTACACTAAGTACATAAACCTTAATGTATCCAGACATTGGTTTTAGGTCTTAACTTCCATTTAAATCATTGAAACATTCTTAGAAGACGACAATAGCTGTCTCACACAAACTATTAGCTTATAAGAAATTTTTAGGTGATCGAATGATCAATACGAAACATTCGGAGCCTACATCAAATGGCCTTCTCACACAAATCATGTAAGATGTTACCAGGTGATTTTCACATGATCATATTTTAACTTTCATCAAGAATAATGATGAACGTGGTTAAAGCAAAAAGCTTTCCAATAAATATTTCGAGAAAGATATAAGCAATTTAAACGTAGCTCGAAATATCAAATGTGTATAATGTAAAGTCTATATAGCTATACGACTTTGGCCTCAATAGGAGATAGAAAATAATATACTTCTGAGTGATAAATGAGTTCAAGTCTCCACACACCTTTTTTTGATGAAGTTCCACAAGCTCCCCTTAGTAGTTCTTCGTCTTTAATCGATGAACACCGTGAAATCTAAAGCTTAACTACACATTCTATCTTAATCCAAGACATAGCAATAAGTAGGCTAGAAATAAAGACTTATAGTTTTGACAACTAAACTTGACAAACAAGCTTGAGATAGCAATGCTTGCGAGTTTGACCTAGCAGTGCTCTAACAGTCAAGGTATTATTTCCTTCTGAAATTTTTGAAATGATTACCGTTTTTATTTTTGAATTACAGTCCACGATTATCATTTTCATTTTTGAATTTACTTTTTATTTCCAAGATTTCGTTGAAAAATCTAAATATATCATATACCATTGGTTTTCGTTTGATTTTTCCAACAACTAATTTGCCTTTCTTCGTCATTATCCAACAATTATCTTTGTTATTCTCTCAAACTAATTTGTTGGTATAAATATCATTGTCAAACTGATTATTTTCAAATCAGTTATTTTCACCACTTTAATTTTATAGTGTCCTATTTGACACTGAGATTATGGATTACTATAAAAACCGTATCAAAATTGACACGAATCAAACCATCTTTATGCCTCTCAATGTCCAATACCTCATTAAGTCAGATTGATAATGCGGGTATTGAATTCTTATTTGCGTAATTGCATCCTAGCCTTGTCTTTTACAAGGTTCATTCTATGATTTTCTATTAATTTGATGTGGTTATCATCTATAATTTTCTGATAGTCATTGTTTAGATTCTCCTATTATGAAATTCAATGCATAGAGAAATTTTTTATCATTTTTGGTTATCTCTTTTTCTGAAAATATTTTCCATATTCCTGAAAACTATTCTCATTCTTTGTTCCACAATTATGGTCATTTGAATCGACCTAAATATTTTGTTCCAAATATTATTCCAAACAAAATTTCGAATATTTTTTTTTTTGAGAAATATTCATTTCGTTTTGATCTTCTATATCTAGGGAGTATCAAAATTTGGGTTTACCCATCCAAATAAAATTTATCATTGTCTTTAATTTATTCAACATCTTTATCAATTTTCATCAAAGATGCTCGTGCACATGTCTCTCTGTTCTCAAACAATCAACAGTGATGACATTCTGTCGTATTCATGTTTTGCATATAAGATTCGTGGATGATTAAATATCTCCATACGCTCATATCTCTTGATTCAAGTGTTGTTTATCAGTTTAACAAGTTTATATCATTATTAGTTTGTTTTCACTTGACAAACTTTCTTAAACGACGAACACCATCAGTTCAAGTTGTTGTTTCGTCTATCATGTTTCGTCTTGTTCAGAAATCAACAAAAAAAGCCTATTCAAGCGTTTCACGCATCTAAGACTTTTTGAGCTCACAAACAAGACTATTTTCTATAGTTTTGAAGATCAATATGATGTTTCAAGTAATTTGGTTCTAATAAAAGTTTGAAGACCGTCATTCAAGATGTTGGTGTTGCTGTCCATTGGTGTTTGCAGCAATCGTTTTTGTTCGATCAATTTTTTCAAGTTAAACACTTCAAAATATCTTTGTGTCCAACCTGAAGGGGGTATTGGAATATTAGTGTGTATCACACATAGATAGCCGAGGTTAAGGTATTGTAAAGGATAGAGGAAACAAGTGCATTCAAAACACGTACCGGAAAAGAGGATAATCTAACTACTGTGGAATTAATCAAGATAAGTGAAGAGGAGCTTCCAAGATACTGTGTAATCCACGCAGTTATCTAGATATGCTTCTTATCATGTAACCAATCAATAACACTTATCTTTTATCACTCTATAAATATGAATATTCTAATGTAATAGAGATTATCCCAGTATCATATAATCTGGAGATCAATATATTTCACCTTTCGGGGTTTATCCGTGGATGTAGGCGTTAGTGTCGAACCACGTTATGATATTGTCTTCTAAATTTATCTTTGATTTTGTTTTCTCTAATCGATGATCCATCTCGATACCATAATTTATTAATTTTCTCTTGCATCTCTCTCGCAGCAGCATAAACATATTCTTGTTCATCTCAATTTCTAAAAACCGAATTAAAACCCTAACATGTAGCTCATTTTATTGTCAATTTTAGGTTCACATCAAACCCTCAATTTCTTGTTTCTGTAGCAGCAACAAACCTCATCAGCAAACCACATTTCATCTTATAAACCCTGTCATAAATATTCATCTAAACCCGCAATTGATGTTCTTTACTGCTCAAACTCAGATTCACTCCTTACCTCATAAATCTTCAATTCAAATCCCCGTCCTTGTGTTATTCACTCAAAAATTAGCAGAACTAGATCCTCTCTCAAACTTCTTAATCGATTCTCTTTTGAATTCTCGATTTATCTTTATTTCTCTTCAGTTATGGTGCCGCCATGCCTCTCTCGGTTAAAGACAGAGCAGTAAAGAGAAGAGAAAATACTTCTCTTGAAGTTAGGGCTAGGTAATGACTGAAATTACTATAGGCGCCCAACAAACGGATACATTCCACCATAATAACAACAACTAAGTAAAGTCAGTTGGTTTCCTATGGATTAGCTTCTAATATCACTTTGAGGTGAAATGATAATCTTTTCCTTTTCATTAATTTCTTCTTCTTATTCTCCAAATAACTCCAAAGTACCTAAAAATTCAAAAGCAATCATAAGATACATAATTTACAAGAAAAATAGCAAAGACAACACAAACAATAGATATAAAATCAAGGTACTTTAGACACCTATCAGAGGCCTAATGGGTACACTTGACTAAGTTGTGTGTGTGTGTGGGGGGGGGGTTCCCAGTTAAGCTTGCTCGGCCGAGAGCAGTTATAGGATGGGTAACCTCTCAGAAAGTTATTGCTAGATGACCGAAGCAATGCCCGTTGAAAACCCCACACTGGTGGATGACCATAATGGCTGATTGGGGACAATATCGGTGGAGAGTTGGGTCATTACAAATGGTATTATAGCTGACTACGAGTCACCTATCGAGGGTGGGAAGGTACGCTGGATGGGTTAGTCTAGATGCTTGTCTTATGAGGGGCAGGGAACATCGAATATATTCTGGAGCCGAGGATGACCCAATTTAAGGTGGTGGTATTGTAATACCCGTTTTGACAGGTAGGGTTCGCGATTAGAATATAGGTAATGGTTTCCTAACACCGAGGCCAAATGGGTATACTTGACTGGGTTGTGGGAAAAACTTCTCAATTAAGGGCGCTCGGAAAAGAGTAGTCACAGGATGGGTGACCTCTCGGGAACCTTCTGTTGGATAACCACAGTAGTACCAGTAAACATCCCATACTGCTGGATAAACGCAGTGGATAAGTGGGAACAATATCAGTGCAAGTTGGGATACAACTTGGGACGGTTCATCGCTCAGGTGGCTGAGTATACTGGGTGGTTATAACATATACTAGTCTTACAGGAGACAGTGAACGTCTACATTATACCGAGACCTGATGGGTACACTTGATTAAGTGGTGGGATCAATTTCTCAATTAAGCGTTCTTGGCCGGGAGTAGTCACATGATGGGTGACCTTTCGAGAAGATGTTGCTGGATAACCGCATTTGGATTTGTCAACAGGCTAGGGTTAGGGTCAACCCGACCCTAGCTTGACAACCCGTGGGGGGGTTAGGGCCGGCCCTAACCGTAGTATTACTCACGAACAAGCCCAAAACCCTAATCCTAGCCCGAGGTGAGTTGGCTCTGGCGGGTTGACTGGTTGGTTGGTCAATTATCAATTTAAATAAAACATAATAATTTTGCTGTTGAAAAAAGATAAATCAGATGTTAGTTATAAATTTAAATAAAATAATAATAATTTTGTTGTTAAAAAAAAGATAAATCAGTTATTAGTAAGGACCGAACCAGTTCAACTGGGTGTTCACTTAACAAAACGACCACTAGACTACAATACCAAACCTGTCTGCTAGCCATTAATAAAATATATGATTCTTGTACTTTACTTTTCTACCTAAAATAAAAAACCTACGACAAACTGCATTTCTAATCTTTTCTTCCACATCACCGTCTCTTATCTTTTCTTACCGTGTGTCCTTCGTCTAAATTTAAAGAAACAATTACCGGAGGTTGTGATCGGGAAATTACTCTCCAAACAAAGCTAGATAACTTGGAGAACACTGAGATGAACTTCTTATTTGATTCGGAACGAGAAGATCTCAAAGTTCAATGTGAATCATCCAAGAATGATTTATTTATTGTGCTTGAAAAGGTCAAAAAGGTTGGAAGAACAAAACTCGAGATTAAAAGAGAGTTTGTCTAGAAATAACAGCTCAGAAAAATTAACCTCGATATTGGGAGCATGTATAATTCATCATGATACACGAGGATTGGGATATGAAGGAATAGACGCTCCTGGTACTTGCAAAGAGGTTATATTTGTCAAAGCTAAAGATTCTTCTCAACCTGAAAATGCGGGGGTCTAACAACCTCACCCAATATTTCGATTAGCAATCTGTATGGACAACTCCGAGTTGTTTTCTAGAGAATCAACTAGACAGTTAGACTCAATCAATAGAAAATACTCAAGGAGTTATTATCTCAATCTCTCGATTTGATTTACTCAAGCAAATATGATTCGTGAGTCTAATCAAAGAGAGATAACTTGGATGGTACCAAAGACCAATATCCAAGTGTCAATCGATTTAAATCAACAACCAATAAGGTCGGATATTCTAATCGATTGAACAACGCACAACCTGTATTATTTTAATTATATAACAAAATATAATGCGGAATAGAAATAACACAGACACCAGAATTTTGTTAACGAGGAAATCGAAAATGCAGAAAAACCCCGGGACCTAGTCCAGATTAAACATACACTGTATTAAGCCGCTACCGACACCAGCCTACTCCAAATTGACTTCGGTCTGGACTGTAGTTGAACCCCAACCAATCTCACACTGATCCAAGGCACAGTTATGCTCCTATGCCTATGATCCTAGCAGGATATTGCGCACTTGGTTCCCTTAGATGATATCACCCACAACCAAGAGTTACTACGACCCAAAGTCGAAGACTTTAGCAAACAAATCTGTCTCACACAGAAAAGTCTACAAGTAATAGATAAATTCATCTCCCACGAATAAACCTATGAGTTTTGTTCCGTCTTTTGATAAATCAAGGTGAACAGGAACCAATCGATAAAACCAGACTTATATTCCCGAAGAACAGCTCAGTTTCATCAATCACCTCACAGAAAACTTAATCGACGCAGCGAAGAATATTATTGAAGAATCGCAAACAATGAGACGAAGATGTTTGTGACTACTTTTATCTTGCCTATCGGAGATAGAAATCTCAAGACAATTATTACAATTGTACTCGTACGATAGAAAGAGCAAGATCATATCACACAACTACAAGAAAAGTAGTATCGGTCTGGCTTCACAATCCCAATGAAGTCTTTAAGTCGTTAACCCGAATTTAGAGAGAAAACTCAAGGGTTAATGGAGATCGACTCTAGCTTAGAGAAAACTAGTATAACACAAGAAAGGTGTGTGGGATTAGTTTTTCCAATGCCTAGAGTTCTCCTTATCAAAGTAGTCGAAATCACTCATCGGTCCTACTCGGTTGGGTAGCTTGGACTGAGGAGCAACAAGTTCGGACTTGGAAATCGCCAAAACTCGGAATCTATTTGTTAATAACTTATGTATTGCTACTCATAAGTCATGATTTTTACCTAATTAAAATTACAATTTTTATACTATCGTGTAATTAAACGTTTAATATGTTTATATTGAACATATTTATCATGTATTTAGAGGGTTTTCTATTTTATAACTCTCATCTGAGGGGTTACGGAAATTTTATTTTCTGATTTTAGTGCATGGATGGCCAACTCGGAGAAATCGTTAACTCGTTTTGCTCAAATATCGGTCTAAATCGACAAAATCGGCCGCCTTAATCGCTATAAATCGGGAATGACTTGGAATCGGAAATCACCTCGGTCATATAGCCTGTAACGATTACTCGGCGAGTAATCGGCCTTGGAGAACGATTTTGACTACACTTATCCTTATCTAGTCTTTCAAATTAGGGTTTGCAATCAATGTTAGCTTGCTAACAAAGCATTTAATATTCACCGTTAGATGAAAACCTGATTAGATACAAGCTAATATCTTTCAACCGTTAGATCGAAAACTTAGCTTGCCATACATGCATGTACTTGACGTTTTGGGTTTGTGTAACCATACCCAAACATGTACAATGGTTGGTTCAATATTAGTCAACCAAATGGTTAGCCAAATGATAACTTTCATATCAACCATATTTTTCTTCACCATAACTAGTCCAAATGACTCAAACGAACTAGTTAGAGAGTTGTTCTATTGCTATGAGATCTCAAGTACTACAAGAGACACAATTGAATCAAAAAATATGTGATTCACTCGAATCATTTCATGAACTATAAATCCACGGTTTGTAAAAGCATTCCTTAGTAATTTAAGATAAGTTCACGAACAATCGTTTTCAGACATAACCTCTTGAGTTCGCGGACTAAGTTCGCGGACTCAAGCTAACCGGTTGAAGTTAATAAACTCCAGAAGAATTTCTCGGGATGAGAACTTCCGTTAGTTCGCGGACTGCACCTGAGCTTCAACTCAGCAGATATTCTCGGGTTCGAGAACTTATGCCAGTTCGCGGACTGAGTTGCTGCTCATGTTCCAGCTCCTCTTGATCAACAAAGTTCGAAAACTTCGGTTCAAATGTTAAGGACTTATACATATATGTGTTTCCACAATAATGTTTATATCCCACAATGGTTATATAGTCTAAACTCTTATTTCAATCATTGAAAAATTCTCAGAGGAGGTCATATAGTTGTTATCCACAAACTAGTTTTCATCAGAGCAATTTCCAAAGTGATTGAAACGTAACATGACTTTCGTCGCTAGGAAAAGATGAATTTGTCTAAAGCGAGAGATTTACCAACACCCATTTTGAGAAATAGATAAGCGAGATATACTCAGCTCGAAATGTCACATGTGCATATTCTTAGTCTATATAGTAAACCGACTTTTGTCTCAAGATAGGAGATAGAGTAGATAGACTTTTGAGCGATAGATAAGTTCAAGTCTCCACATACCTTTTAGTCGATGAAGATCCACTGGTTCCTTGAGTAGTCCTTCGTCTTGTATGATGACCTCCATGGAGTTCTTGAGCTCAAATATACTTTCAATCCTAGTCTGAGACCTTAGCTATAGTAGACTAGAAATCAAGACTACATAGTTTTGATCACTAAGATTGACAAACATGCTTGAGATAGCAACGCATGCGATTTTGACCGAGCAGTACTCTAACAATCTCCCCCTTTGTCAATTTTAGTAGCAAAACTATTAATACATATGGAATACAAAATTATATAAATAAACTTTGTAGCTACTATTCCACATGTCTAATATTCAACAATACTCGAAATCTTCGTCACTTCCAAGTAGTCCAATGATCCCAAAGGTTGTAAGTTTAGTATCATCGTTGTTGAAAATCCATAGCTATAACAATGAGAAAAGCATTAGTTCTCAATCATTGTTATACAATGTCATAGTATTATTACACAGCGCCAAAGTCCAATTGCATCACAACTTCAACAACAATACTATGGTGATACTTCACTCCCCCTTAGTCAATACTCCATCTCACATGGAAACCACTCCCCCTTACATAATGATCCAAAAACCATATGTATTTGTAGTGTGAAATACAATTAATTCTCCCCATTTTTGTCAACAAAATTGGCAAAGGTACAAGAACGGGATCTTAATGAAATATCTGTAAGAGACATATCATGACCAAAGGTAAATGTTCTACCATCTTGTTTAGATGCAATCATAAAGCCTAGGCTAAATGCATTCATCGAGGAGTTTATAAAGATACAAGATAACCCCAAAAAATTCCACATCCGCACTCCCTACAAATATTTGGAAATTAAGCGCAAGTTCAAAAGAACTATCCCCCATAAGATGTCATTCCCTAAGGAACAACAAGAGCGACCTTAATTTCAAGAGAAAAGAAGGGTTTCTTTAGACTCAACAAATTTCATACAAGTATGAATTTGGAATTCAAAATATTCAATCATATTAACCAAAGCGAACCAAGATTAATTTGACTAAATATACTCAACACAAGTAAACTTATGGAGACTTAATTCATCGATTAGATTATTCACAAGAGAACTTATAAATATTCTAACCGGATTACACAATTAAACTAATCACAAAGTAATCAATTCAATTTTCCACACTCGACATGAGAAAAATATATGGAGTGCTAGCTGAATAATCACACAAGATGATTGATTTAGTTCATTTGGGATCAACATAAGAGATTATGGAACCCCGACTAAGATTATCATAGGAAATGACAACCTTAATAGTACATGTACACAACATGAGAGAACTCATGGAATAAAAACTAAATAACCACACAAGTTGATTAATTTAGTTCTTAATGCTCAACATATAGCATCTCATGGAACAACCAACCATGCCAATAAGAATCGATTTAGTTGTATCGTGCTCAACATGAGATACACAATGGAACCTTCACGGTAATACATAATAATATGGAACAATTAAGCTCTATGCAGTGGATAACAAACAAAAGATTTTAACCTATCTTACATCAACAATTGACAATATAGGCTTACCTTTTGTGTTTTGCCAAAAGTATATTCATTCCTTTATCAATATTTGCATACCAATATGTGAACTACTTTACTTTTGATAAAATATGGGACAAACAAGTTCACGGACGTAAACACACATATCCCATAAAAAAATTACAATATATAAAATCAAAAAGATTAATACTGCAACCATCATCTTCCAAACAAACTTATAATTTTTAAACCAAAAAATCTAAAAACAAGTAGATGAAATCATTGGATATAGCTATGTGTAATCACAATCATTGATATTCCAAAACACTAGTTATTCTTCTAAAGAAAAAGAAACAATAGAAGATTTACTAGACATTAAGACCTTTGAAGAATTCATTATCGTCCCCGTACTCCTTGTTGTCAACATCCATTGGAACATAGGGTTCATTAAGAAAGGAGTTTATATCAATGAACCTTCTTGGTTGATGTTGTCGAAACAGGGCCTTCTGAATCTCATGAGTCTTATACACAAAATCCTTTATTTGTTGAATCTTCTTTTGCAGCTCCTTCAACACTTCAAGAACATCATAAAATTTCAGAGAATTTGTAGGAATAGCTCTTGGCTTCCTCGTATTCCTTCTTTTTCTTTTCAAGGTTGGAGGCAATGGAGATTTTCCCTTTTCCTTCATGATTGATGGCTTAACAATCATATTACCTTCTTTTTCATCAGAAGACATCATTCTTGGAGCTTCCATATGGGTTTGCGAGAGGAATTCACAATTATCTCAACAAGTAGTCTTAAGATAAAGAGAGGTTTTAGAGAAGGAAAAGGAATGTAGGGTTCAAAACCTAAAACAGGTTCTTGGACGATCAACTCTTATCCCTATAAATAGCATAATTGTCGATAGTACCCTTTTTATTTTGTTTGATAGACAAAAATAAGACAAAACTAAGAAAAGAAGAAAAAAAAACTTTTCTTAAAGCCTGAGAGGTACAAAATCATTGTTTCTTTTGATCAGGCACATGAGACAAGATTTTAGACACAACATAATTACGTTGTGTTGTGGTGAACAACAATTTGTCCACTAATTTCCTATTGAGAGGAATCCACAGACCTCTGTCTATCAAAACGATTTGACCATATTTACTTTTCAAATGGTCTTGATTTTTCCTTGGAAACTAACTTCCTAGACGAAGATAAAATCCTACATACCTCTGCGGTCTTCTGAGAAAGTTTAAGCTTTCTTGCTGATTTGCTCTTCATTGAAGTTTGTTGACATGCCTTTACTTGTGTTTGAACTTGTAACACCTTGAGAGTTTATGACTTTTTAATGAACAATATGAGCATGTCACACTTGGATAATAATCAGGCTTCTGAATTGTGCAGGCGGCTAGGCACATAGTGGATCATGAGATATTATAAACAATGTTTCCAAGAAAAGGGTCAACTTTTTCTGTATTGCTACAATTATCAAAATTAATATTTTCTCCAAGAAGTGCAACACTTGATTTCTCATCTTCATTTGAATCATAGTCATCAGACACTTCATCAAGAGTTGCAGCACGACCTTTATTCCCAGTGTATTTTCTCCGATTTGGACACTCGTTTGCAGAATGACCAAATCCTTTACACTTAAAGCACTGAGGCATATCCTCATCATCAGTTTCATCAATATCCCTGTTTTTAGGAGGACCACGATTATGAGGTGTGACAGATGCCTTAGGCTTATCTCTGGAGAACCGTTTACTTCTCTTCAAAATAAGATCCCTAAACTGTCTTGTGATCATCGAGACCGATTTGTCAAGATCTTCATCTGATGAATCTATCTCAGAGTGATCATCTTCAGAGATATACACTTTTTTACTTTTATCAAGTAATTTAGTGTCCTTTAGTGCTTTGAACGCAACATCCTTAGCCATGGATAAAAGTTCGTGATCAAAGATCTTAATCTTACCAATCAGCGTGTTTCTGGAGAGATTATCTAGGTTATTTCCCTCAACGATGGCATGATTCTTAGCATCGTATCTAGATGGCACTTACCCAATGCAAAAGATGCATTAACAATTTCAGACACTTTGTGATTAAACTCATCAAACGTTTCTTCTTCTGCCATACGAAGGTTTTCCCAATCGGAACTAAGGTTTTGAAGCCTAACTTCCTTTTCACCGGTGTTTCCTTCAAATACGGTTACTAAGATATCCCAAGCTTCTTGCGACTTAGTGCAGTTAGACACATGGTGCTGAAGATTTGGGGTAATGACATGTATAATTGCATTCAAACCGTCAGAGTTTTGCTTTTCAGCAAGAATCTCTGCATGGGTGTATTCCGCAATATTCTTTGGAAAATTTACATCTCCAACTGCATCAACGGGAGCATTATAGGCATTAACAACATATACCCATGATTGTAATTCACGTGCTTGAAGAAAAGCGCACATAATAATTTTCCACCATAAGTAATTAGTGCCATCGAAGACTGGTGGTACGTTTATTGAGATAGCACCTATGTCCATAGAGTCAGATCGCTACAAACACATACTTGTAAGGTCTTTAACGTATTTTCCTGCTCTGATACCAATTGAAAATGCGGGGGTCTAACAACCTCACCCAATATTTCGATTAGAAATCTGTATGGACAACTCCGAGTTGTTTTCTAGAGAATCAACTAGACAGTTAGACTCAATCAATAGAAAATACTCAAGGAGTTATTATCTCAATCTCTCGATTTAATTTACTCAAGCAAATATGATTCGCGAGTATAATCAAAGAGAGATAACTTGGATGGTACCAAAGACCAATATCCAAGTGTAAATCGATTTAAATCAACAACCAATAAGGTCGGATATTCTAATCGATTGAACAACGCACAACCTGTATTATTTCAATTATATAACAAAATATAATGCGGAATAGAAATAACACAGACACCAAAATTTTGTTAACGAGGAAACCGCAAATGTAGAAAAATTCCAGGACCTAGTCCAAATTAAACATACACTGTATTAAGCCGCTACAGATACTAGCCTACTCCAAATTAAATTCGGTATGGACTGTAGTTGAACTCCAACCAATCTCACACTAATCCAAGGTACAGTTATGCTCCTACACCTATGATCCCAATAGGATACTACGCACTTGATTCCCTTAGATGATATCACCCATAACCAAGAGTTTCTACGACCCAACGTCAAAGACTTTAGCAAACAAATCTGTCTCACATAGAAAAGTCTACAGGTAATAGATAAATTCTTCTCCCACGAATAAACCTATGAGTTTTGTTCTGTCTTTTGATAAATCAAGGTGAACAGGAACCAATCGATAAAACCAGACTTATATTCCCGAAGAACAGCTCAGTTTCATCAATCACCTCATAATAAACTTAATCGACGCAGCGAAGAAAATTATTGAGGAATCACAAACAATGAGACGAAGATGTTTGTGATTACTTTTATCTTGCCTATCGGAGATATAAATCTCAAGCTAATTATTACAATTGTACTCGTACGATAAAAAGACAAAGATCATATCACACAACTACAAGAAAAGTAGTATCGGTCTGGATTCACAATCCCGATGAAGTTTTTAAGTCGTTAGCCCGAATTTAGAGAGAAAACTCAAGGGTTAATGGAGATCGACTCTAGCTTAAAGAAAACTAGAATCACAAAAGAAAGGTGTGTGGGGATTAGTTTTTCTAATGCCTAGAGTTCTCCTTATATAGTCTTTCAAATCAGGGATTGCAATCAATATTAGCTTGCTAACAAAGCATTCAATATTCACCGTTAGATGAAAACATGATTAGATACAAGCTAATATCTCTCAACCGTTAGATCAAAAACTTAGCTTGCCATACACACATGTACTTGACGTTTTGGGTTTTTGTAACCGTACACAAACGTGTACAATGGTTGGTTCAATATTAGTCAACCAAATGGTTAGCCAAATGATAACTTTCATATCAACCATATTCTTCTTCACTATAACTAGTCCAAATGACTCAAATGAACTAGTTAGAGAGTTGTTCAATTGCTATGAGATCTCAAGTACTACAAGAGACACAATTGAATCAAAAACGATGTGATTCACTCGAATCATTTCATGAACTATAAAGCCATGGTTTGCAAAAGCATTCCTTAGTAATTTAAGATAAGTTCACGAACAATCATTTTCATACATAACCTCTTGAGTTCGCGGACTCAAGATAACTGGTTGAAGTTAATAAACTCCAGCAGAATTTCTCGGGATGAGAAATTTCATCAGTTCGTGAACTGGGTTCGCGGACTGCACCTGAGCTTCAACTTCAGCAGATATTCTCGGGTTTGAGAACTTACGCCAGTTCGCGGACTGAGTTCGCGGCTGAGTTGTTGCTCACGTTCCGGTTCCACTTGATCAACAAAGTTCGCAAACTTCGGTTCAAGTGTTAAGGACTTATACATATATGTGTTACCACGACAATGTTTATATCCCACAATGGTTATATAGTCTAAACTCTCATTTCAATCATTGAAACATTCTCAGAGGACGTCATATAATTGTTATTCACAAACTAGTTTTCATCAGAGCAATTTCCAAAGTGATTGAAACATAACATGACTTTCGTCACTAGGAAAATATGAATTTGGCTAAAGCGAAAGCTTTACCAACACCCATTTCGAGAAATAGATAAGCGAGATATACTTAGCTCAAAATGTCACATGTGCATATTCTTAGTCTATATAGTAAACCAACTTTTGTCTCAAGATAGGAGATGGAGTAGATAGACTTTTGAGTAATAGATAAGTTCAAGTCTCCACATACGTTTTAGTCGATGAATATCCACTAGTTCCTTGAGTAGTCCTTTGTCTTGTATGATGACCTCCATGGAGTTCTTGAGCTCAACTACACTTTCTATCCTAGTCCGAGACCTTAGCTATAGTAGACTAGAAATCAAGACTATATAGTTTTGATCACTAATATTGACAAACATGCTTGAGATAGCAACGCATGCGAGTTTGACCGAGCAGTGCTCTAACACAACCAAAACCTTCCACGGTTGACAAAAGTGAAGTATCTCTACCAACTGTCGATGATGAAAATAGGAAATTCTGTCAAGCTCCAAAGCAAGCACATACACATTCAGGTAACACTGAACATAACTTTTTCCATTTTACTAAACATTGCTTTTATTGTGGAAAACCAGGTCACTTGAAAAGGAATTGCAGATTTCTTAATGGGATAAAACCAGATCTAATTCTATTAAGATGACAAGATTTGATATTCCAAACTAGAGAAAAAATGAGTCTCATAATATCATTTCGTCCAGTATTCCCCCCAAGAAGTTTCATAATTATATTGGGGATAAAAAGAAATACCTTGCTCCAAAAGCTGCTCAGAAATGGGTACCAAAGAAGATCAATAAAGCATCGAGTGCTATTAAGAAGGATCTCCCAGACAAGAGTTCGTCAAGGGATAACATCTTAAAAATGTATGGAACAGTTATTCAAAGTTTCAAGGAAGTTGTTAAATGCATCCTCACCAAGAATCCCTTGTAAATGCATCCTCACCAAGAATCCAACAAGGGATACCTGTGGTGAGAAAGAGTTCAACAAGGGATACCTGTGGTGAGCAAGATTTTGTTCACCTTAATACAAACTGATTGTGTTGGAAATGCATCCTCACCAAGAATCCCTTGTAAATGCAGTGAGCATTGCAAAAGAATTGGGGAGCACATATTATGTTGGGTATTTTTTATATATGTGGAAGCTTTTTACTTTAGCTAGATTCATTTTTATTCTTGACGAAAGTCAAAAGATGATCATGTGAAAATCACCTGGTAACATCTTACATGATTTGTGTGAGACAGTCATGTGATGTAGACTCGGAATGTTTCGTATTGACCATTCTATCATTTGAAAATTGCTTTGAAGCTAATAGTTTGTGTGTGAAAAGGCGAGGGTACCCAAATATACCTCAAGATAAAACTTTTCCACCAATAAGTCCATTATCCGAAAGTGACTGTCTATAGACTGAGTTGAAACAATATAACTAATCCGTTCACACTTCGTGTGATCGTCTATGGGTACGAGATCGAGACAATACAATAACGAAGTATGTTTACTTGATAAGAGGTTCAGACTTAACCAAACATAATGGGATTGCTATCAAGTAAATAGGAATTAACGTTTGTGTAATTTACTTTAAATTATAATAAGAACAATTATAATTGCGGAAAATAAAAATAAATGTGTTGATGGTGGATTTTCATTTAAGACTAAGATTGTAAAAGCCATAAAATTATGCGCTAACATCTTGTAAAAGATAAAGCCATTAATAAGTGATGAATACTTCTTCACTGTACTAATTCACCTAGAATGGAGCATGTGGCAACAATCTCATTCTGTGAATTAAATACACGAAATTCATCCAGGTTGGAGCATGTAGAAACAATCCCATATGAAATTGTTATATATTTAGCTTAAGTTGGTGGGTAGCCTGGCAACAAGCTGGGCACCAACACCATATACCCTGTGAATTTGCAGCATTATTCATTAATGCGCAACCAGCCTTGTATTTCCAATACTCATTATCAGTGCGGCATGACGACTGAGTGTTGCTCTCAGCAGAGCAACACGAATCTCCAAGCATTATAATGAAAGCATGTACAAAATACCCGTACAGGCTGCAACTTTCGGTGTGTTATACTAGCCCGACTGAGCATATTACTCTCGGTGTGTTATACTAGCCCGATTGAGCATCCGTACTGTTCATATCAATCTGGAAATGATCATGACCATCCAACTCCACCAGCATGATTGGATGGACCAGATCGATTCCATAACCCCCGAGCAGGTATGAAATATCCGCTGCCGAACCAATGCGGGCCCCGCATGGTCAGCCTCCCCAAAAGATTGGCCTAGCTTGCCAAAATGCCCAAACCAAAGCAGTATGGACGATTGTGTCGCAAAACAGTCTCAACCATCCATCTTCGCATGTATAGATGGAGGGTGTAGATGTAGATTCAAAGGGCCCAGAGCATGTCAACACAATCACCGTGGACCCTCCTGCATACCTGACTGATCGGTCAGGACCAACTATAGTTGGACACCTCAATTCGCATGCCCAAAACCGGGTGTGACACACGGCCGCCAATACCCTAACTAGGGTTTGTCTAGCGATCTCGAACGTCCATCTTATCCTGAGCGGATGGAGGGTCCCGAAATAGGCTAAATAGGTCCGGTAAGTATCAACACGATCATTGTGGGACCACCTATCTCCACACCCAACCAGCCAAGACCGAACTTGTCTATATGTCTCGATTCGCGCGCCCAAAACAAATGTGGTCGCATCTCCCAAGCTGCAAACTAATCTTGACCACTCGATTTCGCCTGACAAATTGAGTGTCTTAGATCATGTTTCTATGGGATGTTAGGGTATGGACGTGAACTCCAGCCTACCACCTACACGCTGGGTCAATCGTCCAGGACCGACCAAGCCTTGTCGTCTTGGAACACGCGCCCGAAGATGGCATGATGTGCGTCTTTTGCAGCACCAGTTTTTTGTCGCAAATTGATCTCGACCACTCAAATTCTCCGGACGAATTGAGTGGCTCAAATCACACTTTCATGAGACAATGAGGTATGGGCGCCTACACCGTCATGCCGTCTACACACATGCACGATCGGCCTAGCCAAAATTGTGTCCCGAGCTTGGATTCGACCAAGCTTAAAAGTGATGCTTGCGCACCTTTTCATAAACCCTAATTCCATCAACGGTCGCAGATGAGTGTCTCAAAGATCATCTCGTCCGTCCAACTTCACCGGCTTGGCTATACAGCCCTGATCAGGAGTTAATTGGTCAGTGCGGAGTCATGGTGATCACCATCCGTCACTCTACCATACCATGTGGTCGGCCAAGGGAGGACTTGCTTGCGCAACCTCCAAACCATCACGTGAAGTCAGCCGGACATGAGGTTATTTTGAGACGCTAAAACAGTGATGCTTCATACGTGCTGAATATACTCGATGCGGTACCTGCATAGTATACACACGATGCTTCACAAGTATCAACTTCTTAAATAACATAGTTATTTAGTCTAGCATTACATGCTATTTTATGTGGGTCCCATGATCCATTCGCTCAAGGCATCAGTCGTGTCACAAACTGGGGGATACATACTGGGGTATTGGTCTGGCGGTTTACGGCGTGCAGCGCATAATGCGTCATCACAAGAACATGTCAGGAAGTCATGGATGGTTAGTGATGATGGGAGAAGTGGGCAAGCCTGGTCATATGATAGTAACACATTACTCCACTACTCCATCACTCCACTTCCCACGAGATACGAGGGTTAGGCTAAAATACTTGTATAAATGGGTTATCCATCCTATTTTTCAAACATAACAAGACAAGACAACAGAGGCAAGTGTTAATACAATCGTATTCAAACACCGGAACTGGTATATTACATCCTGCAAGCCAGTTCAGCCTTATAATACAAGTCATGCATATCCAACACCTTCACAATCTCAACACCTTCTTCACTTCCCTCCCTAAGATCAACCCCATCTCCTTCACTTTGTGACCGAAACAAGTCTGAAACGACCATTTCTTGGTTTAGGCCGGACTTGCACAGATTGATCTCTCGAATCTACAAGCACTCACCGCGCAGTGCATTTGTTTAGGGTTTAGATTCATTCCTCATCCACACACCCCAAATTACCAAAACCGGCAGGAGTAGTTTTCACCCATAAACAATTGGCGACCACAGTGGGAGGTTAATCTCTCGGTTGTGAAGTCAATTTCTTCGAAATCCGATTCAATTTTATCAATCTCAAAAAGGGTAAATCTTAGGACCAATCTAATCATCAATTCATTTCAAGATGGTAGAACTCAGGTCTAGGTCAGCAATCCATTCTTACGGAGCTAGTGTGGATAACACTCCCGGTGTCGATGTACCTGTCAGTGGAGATACCGTAGTCAATAAATCTCATGGATCCGTCACTTCTACCATCAGCGCCATCATAGCAGGAAATATTCCAGTAAGTGTAACACCTCCCATTACCAGAGCCAGAGCATCCGCTAATCCCGGCATCTCCTCAAGTGTAACGCCTCCGGTGGTCACCAGAGAAAAAACTTCCACTCCTTCATCAGGACAAGGAGCCGGAGGGACAAGAGGAGCACCACCGCCCATTACCATTGCAGACTTGATGGAGAAACAAGAAGTTCTGGATAAGACTCAAACGGATATGGCTGCAACTCAGAAAGAGGTACTCACTTTCCTCAAAACTTTGACTGAACGATTACCACAAGGTTCACGACAACCCCGGGGAGACTTTTACATCTTGGCCAAAACGGGTGAGAAAACTCGCGTTTCTCCTGAACGCCCAAGAAAAAGGAACCAACCGTCCAACTTCATCACACGCGAGGACCTGGAATGACTTCTCCAAAATCGAGTTAAAGGGGACCGAACAGATGTACACCAGCACCAGCCGCCGTACCCTCAAGATGTGCAACGAATTCCACTTCCAAGAGGTTACACCTCTCCCCAATTCTCCCTCTACGCTGGTACTGGTAATGCTCGTGAACACGTATCTCGATTCTTAGAATCTTTGGGGGATCATACAATCATGTTCTCCGCCTAATTTTTTTTTTCAAAGTCACTTACGGGAAGGGCGTACACCTAGTACAACAACATTGCACCTAACAGCATATCCAATTAGAACGAGATGGTCAGTTCTTTCTACATAAAGTATTTCTTCGTGTCTGAACAGATCACCTTTTCAGATCTGGGAAGAATTTTTCAGCGGAATAACGAGCATCCCAACGACTTCGTTAAGAGGTTCAGAACCCAAGCACTGGATTGTCATGACTCGAACATCACTGAACGACAATTGGTGGAGTTGTGCATCAATGGGATGATACCCATATACCACGCTCTATTAGAGAATCTGGGCTTTCAAACGTTCTATGAACTCCATGAAGCTTCCAAACGTTCAGCAACAACCGCACCAGCATTGCTAGAAAGAACCAGAGTTGTTCGAAGTGAAGATTCACGTGAAAGTTAAGGAAGCATGCGTCTCACGAACAAGCAATACAACACTGGTCCTTCTGTGAGTGTAGTGGGCGGAGGAGAAAAAGGAAAGCTTCAGCGACAGAACAACAAACCAAGCAGGCATCCCCGGTACACAAGACTTCGTCTCGGAAAGGAGCGGACAAAACTCCTTCACAAGACACCGAAGATACAGGTTTTCCTTTCCCCATGAATGAAGTGATGGAACTCTTAGAAGCGTGGATCCAAGACGATGCTATCAAGATGCCTCCTATCAGATGTCCTCCAACTAAGAAAGACATGGCGGATCCCAAATATTGCTGCTACCATAGATTCGTTCACCATCCAACTAAAGATTGTAACAGGCTGAAACAAATCTTCAGGGAAAAGATAGAGACAGGGGAACTCCAACTTGGAAACGAAGGTGTTCATAGAGATCCTCTTCCTATCAGGAACTGTATGATTTCTGGAGGTTCTGTTCGCAAGACTGTACAATCTATGATGGAGCACTTGTGTGAAATCTTGTATTTCTCCAAGGGATAGCGTCAAGGCATATTTATGGCTCTAAACCGTGTTGTATCAAGCATGCATTTGTATCCAAAAGCAGTCCAGGAACCCCAGTCTTTCCTGAAAGTTGCGAGCAAAGGAAACTGAGGACTCCTAACCGTCACTCATTTGAGAGATGTTGAGTTCGATAGCGCGTTGATTGATACGGCCTCCGAATTTAACATCATTACTGTCAAGACCTTGAGAGCAGCAAAGATTCTGAAGCAGGAGGCTACTCATCACCTAACTGTGGTTAAGGATCCCGAAGGAGAACTCAGAGATGCATATGGATACATTAATCTTGAAGTCAAATTGGGTGATGCCTCGACACAAGCAAAGTTCTACATAGTCAAAGATCATCCCAACTATGACATGATCCTAGGACGCCCTTTGATGCACGACAACAAGGCAATGCTAGGAGTATGTTCTCTACCGGCTTCGATACCTAAAAGAATCTCCAACACGCCTTCTGGACCTGGCGACTGTTTGTTGCCGCACCAACAACTTGCCAATGTGACACAACTTACCGGAAAGAGCCTGTCAGCATATGTTGAAAGGTTCTGGTCTCAAGTAATTCTCATCACGCAACCCTCTTTACAACCAACCGCCCCTCATTCTGATAAGTCATGGGGACTGGCTCTAGCCAAAAAACCAACCTTGGATAAGAGATGCGAATGGGATGCCGTCCCCTTTAAACAGTTTATCAGGAGTCTAGAAGCTGTCTCGATCAAAGACGACAAAACCAAGACCCTGATTCTACACTCCCAAACCCATTTGGAATTGGAGACCTAGTAATGAAGACAACCGCGTTCAAGGTCGGAAGCATTACGGTGAAAATGGCTACCTCACCTAATTCACCCACCGAGAAGGAGGATGAACCGTACCTGGTAGCAGATGTCATCCTAGGAGGCTACTGCAAACTCATCAACACCGACAAGCTAGAAGGCGTAACAATTCACTCGCGGTGGCTCAAACCCTACCGTACTTAAAACACTGTTCTATCACTTTCCATCATCCTACATGCTTTAAGATGTTGTGCTACTTCTTCCAGCGTATTTTCCCTTACAATTTCACATCATATTTGTAATTCCTCTAGAAAATGATTGAAATACTTGCATTCATAGTTAGGGTTTCAGTTTTTAATTTTCAAATTAATTGAAGTATTATTTCCATCCGAGAACCTCTTTATCCCTAAAGACACAAAGTCCATCCTAACCCAACCCACTAGAATAGGTCAGGAAAGAAAACCTAAGCAAAAACATCCTGAAAAGAGTTGAGGAAAAAGATGTGCGCGGAAAGGGAAGGAGATTTGAGCCACTCACCCCAGCAAGGACAGGAATATCTTGCATCAAGAACACATGACAAAGGGATATAAAGCAAAAACCTTTATTCAAACAATCAAATAGAAGAGAACCTTGAACTCAGCTGCCACTGAGTACAAGAAAGATGTTCACAAATTACGGAATATACTTGAAAAAAAAAGGTTTTAGTCGTCAAGAGGGTCGACCACGCCTGCACCACCGTCAAGTTCTGCTTCAACGCCATCACCTATTGATGCTCCTCCTTTCGGATCTACCTAAGCTTCTGCATCAGACGTTTCCGCAGGTGATGCTCCTTATTTCGGATCTACCTCAGCTTCTGCATCAGACGTTTCCGCAGGTGATGCTCCTCCTTTCGGATCTACCTCAGCTTCTGCATCAGGCTTTTCCGCAGCAATGCACTTCATCCCAACATCATCAGAAGGAGCATCAAAGGCCACGGCAACATCAGGAGTCGTGCCGATTGCTTTCAAACATTCAGGTTCGCCTTTGTCGGAATCGAGAATTATCACGCCATCCTGGATTAGGTAATTACAATTATCTTCATTCATAGGTCGTTTATGCTCAACCCTTCGTCTCTTCAACCGCGCTGCAAATCTGTCTACCCTTGCGCTTACTGGTGCTTGCAACGCTTCCTCGCGCCTCCATTGTTCCTCCATGTCAATCGCAGCTAAAAGTGAACAGATGCATCCTCTGGAAATACACAGGTGAAAAATAGACATCCCCTGTATAGCACGGCCGACTTCGCGAAGTGGAAGATCGATCTTAGCCATTACTTCTTCGTGTGCATGGGTTTCGGGCTTGTCAACTTCGAAGCTTATTTATGGAGAGGTGACAGGATGGTCGTCCACCGTTTCCATGATAAACTGCAAAGAAGAAGAAGTTATAAAAAAAAATCAATCAGTCAATCAGAAGATCAGATAAGTGTGGAGCAGTACCTGAGATATAGAAGGAACAACTATGTAAGATGATTCTTTATAATCTCGCAAGTCGACAGAATCCCAGGAGAAAAGAAGTCTTTACTTGCCACCTATGAAGGCTACTATTTCGGGATAGCAATCAACGATGCTTATCGCATACATCTGAGGAAAGCTGCCTATGATGAAAAGGAGTACACCTGACCCAAGGAAGTGACCGAGCTCTGCCCAGATATGTACAAAGGAAACAAAAGCGACTCACCGGATCAAGTCATGCTTCCTTCACAACCCTAATCAGGACTCCCAGGGCAACACCTGACGATGTCGACCTATTCGGTAAATATGCATTCACTTTAGCTTGGTCATTTCAGTGTACAAATTTGTCACCATCTCATACCTACCCCACAATAGTGTAACCATTATATGCTAGGCAGGGGACTTAATGTTAATGGTGGATTTTCATTTAAGACTAAGATTGTAAAAGCCAGAAAATTATGCGTTAACATCTTGTAAAAGATAAAGCCATTAATAAGTGATAAACACTTCTTCACTTTACTAATTCACCTAGAATGGAGCATGTAGCAACAATCCCATTATTTGAATTAAATACACGAAATTCATCTAGGTTGGAGCATGTAGCAACAATCCCATATACCCTGTGAATTTGCAGCATTATTAATTAATGCGTAACCAGCCTTGTATTTCCTATACTCATTATCAGTGCGACATGACGACTGAGTGTTTCTCTCAGCAGAGCAACACGAATCTCCAAGCATTATAATGAAAGCATGTACAAAATACCCGTACAGGCTGCAACTCTCGGTGTGTTATACTAGCCCGATTGAGCCACTCTCGGTGTGTTATACTAGCCCGATTGAGCATCCGGACTGTCCGTATCAGTCTGTAAATGATCACGACCATACAACTACACCAACATGATTAGATGGCCCACATCGATTCCATAACCCCCGAGCAGGTATGGAATATCCGCTTCCGAACCAATGCGGGCCCTGCATGGTCGGCCTCCCCGAAAGATTGTCCTAGCTTTCTAAAACGTCCAAACCAAAGCAGTATAGACGAAAACCCTAAATTAGGGTTTGCGGCACATCACATGTGTCGCAAAACAGTCTCAACCATCAATCTTCGCAGGTATAGATAGAGGGTGTAGATGTAGATTCAAAGGGCCCAGAGCATGTCAACACAATCACCGTGGGCCTGCCTGTATACCTGACTGATCGTTCAGGACCAACTATAGTTGGTCACCTCGATTCGCACGCCCAAAACCGGGTGTGACACACGGCCGGCAATACCCTAACTAGGGTTTGTCACGCGATCTCGAACGTCCATCTTCTCCTGAGCGGATGGAGGGTCCCGGAATAGGATAAACAGGTCTGGTAAGTATCAACACGATCACTATGGGACCAACTATCTCCACACCCAACCGGCCAAGACCGAACTTGGCTATATGTCTCGATTCACGCTCCCAAAACAAGTGTGGTCGCATCTCCCAAGCTGCAAACTAATCTTGACCACTCGATTTCGCCGGAAAAATTGAGTGGCTTAGATCATGTTTCTATGGGATGTCAGGGTATGGACGTGAACTCCATCCTACCACCTACGCACTGGGTCAATCGGCCAGGACCGACCAAGCATGGTCGTTTTGGAATGCGCGCCCGAAGATGGCATGATGTGCGGCTTTTGCGGCACCAGTTTTTTTGTCGCAAATTGATCTCGACCACTCAACTTCGCTGGATGAATTGAGTGGCTCAGATCACCCTTTCATGAGATAATGAGGTATGGGCGCCTACACCGTCATGCCATCTACACGCATGCACGATCGGCCTAGCCAAAATTGTGTCCCAAGCTTGGATTTGACCAAGATGAAAAGTGATGCTTGCGCACCTTTTCATAAACCCTAATTCCATCAACGGTCACAGATGAGTGTCTCAAAGATCATCTCGTCCATCCAAATTCACCGGCTTGGCTATACAACCCTGGTCAGGAGTTAATTAGTCAGTGCAGAGTCATGGTGATCACCATCCATCACTCTACCACACCATGTGGTCGGCCAAGGGAGGACTTGCTTGCGCAACCTCCAAACCATCACGTGAAGTCAGCCGGACATGAGGTTATTTTGAGACGCTTAAACATCAATGCTTCATGCGTGCTGAATATACTCGGTGCGGTACTTGCATTGTATACACAAGATGCTTCACAAGTATCAACTTCCTAAATAACATAGTTATTTAGTCTAGAATTACATGTTACTTTCTGTGGGTCCCACGATCCATGCGCTCAAGACATCAATCGTGTCACAAACTGGGGGATACATTCTGGGGTATTGGTCTGGTGGTTTACGGCGTGCAGCGCACAATGCGCCATCACAAGAACGTGTCAGGAAGTTATGGACGGTTAGTGATGATGGGAGAAGTGGGCAAGCCTGGTCATGTGACACTAACACATTAATCCACTACTCCATCACTCCACTTTCTCCACTTCCCATGAGATACGAGGGTTAGGCTAAAAGACTTGTATAAATAGGTTCTCCATCTTATTTCTCAAATAGAACAAGATAACACAACAGAGGCAAGTGTTGATACAATCGTATTCAAACACCGGAACTGATAGCTTACATCCTGCAAGCCAGTTCAACCTTCTAATACAAGTCATACATAGCCAACACCTTCACAATCCCAATACCTTCTTCGCTTCCCTCCCTAAGATCATCCCCACCTCCTTCACTTTGTGACCGAAACTAGTCTGGAACGGTCATTTCTTGGTTTAGGCCGGACTTGCACAGATTGATCTCTCGAATATACATGCACTCACTGCGCAGTGCATTTGTTTAGGGTTTAGATTCATTCCTCATCCACACACCCTAAATTACCAAAACCGGTAGGAGTAGTTTTCACCCATAAACAAAATGACATATCAATATTTTATTAATGAGGAAACTGCAAATGCAGAAAAACCCCAGGACCTTGTCCAGAATTAAGTCGGTATACAAAATAAACCAACTTCGTATAGTCGAGACCAGGCAACTAAACTATAATTCACCTAGTTCCGTTTGTATTCCCACGCCTCCGACCTCTAATAAGTCATGTACTTGGAACAATTCCCTTGGTTCGTATTCCAAACAGTATTGGAAAAACAAATATGTTTGGTATCAACTCTCTTCAACCAAGTGATATGAGTTAGACAAAGGCTCTTTTGTTTATCTCAATAAACTCATTCGTCGGGTCCTTAGATCTATATTATCCTCAACTACCAAAGGTAGTTTTTAAGATTTTGCAATCAATACTTTTAATCACAAAGAATTATATTGATGTCGATCTATACAACTAATCATTCCAATCTACCACAAGGATAAACCGATTGTAGTTAGATCCTCTTATACCGAAATAAGTATTGTACATCACCAAAGATTATAAATCCAAGTCAGAAATATTCAATATCATCTTTGTCTTCAAATCTTCTTAAATCTTTAATAAACGCCTGCACACAACTACTTCTTGTGATCAATCACGCACAGAACAGAGTCTGTTAACAATGGGTTATCAGAAGATCATCTTTAGCACTAACAATAGCCTAAAGATCCATGTCAAAACTTCGATCTAGTTTGAGTGAATCTTATATCAAAAGAGAAGATTCTCAAGCATAAACAAACTAGGTGCAATCAGAGTTCAACCACTGTTAGTCAATCAAATCAATCGAAAACACAAGATAAACCGCAATCATCTAGTTTCCCACCAACGGTACTAATAGAGCTTCTCAAAACCAAAGAAGACTTTAAACTGAGCGGTCGTAAGAGATTTCGCCTAATTAGGTTACTATCCTCCTGAATAGGTGGCTTCACCAGTCACAACACAACCGAGGAAGTTTGCTGCTACGAAGGATTAGTTTTCCAGAAATGCAAACTTCAAGTATTTATAAACAAGGAAGTTTGGACGCAAAGGAATTTCCAAAACCGAAACTATTCTAAGGATATGCAATAAAATTCCAAATTCGGTTTCCATAATTCCCAGAAATGCTATGTCCAAAATATTGACCGAAAATCTCCTTGGAAAATATGTAACTAGTAAATGCACATTACTAATTCTTATTTTCCATATATAAAATTAATAGCCTTAAATGAAAGATTCTTAACTTATTTAATTTCGATCCTGGGATTTTCTTCCTTTATCTATTAAGGAATAACTTTGAACAATAAAAGATAAACATTAATGCACGTGTTCAAAGTGTGTCGACATCCTTACTTTGTAAGTCCTCTTTCATAATTACAACCTTGAAACCGATTTTCCACACTTCCAAACAAGTTTAGAATTGGTTCATATGACTTTCAAGAACTATATGATTGATTAAGAATACTCAATTACAAATCATGGGTTTAACGGTTCTACCAAAATAAGTTTTGTTTCTACCTCCATGTGAGTACTGTGCATAGTCACATTAGCTTTCCAAAATTCGGTTGACTAGGTACTAGGATCGGTTCCCCACATATATATGGTATCTAACTTATATATGTTGCACATGTCCATCGGATTGGTTTCCCTTTGCCTAAAAACGTGTCGCACGTGTCCATAGGATCGGTTCCCCTTTCTGCTATAAACCTTGCTACACCTCATACAAGGATCAATTCCCCTTTGTGATGTGTTGCACCTCTTATGAGGATCGGTTCCCCTTTACCCAGAGTTGGTCATTCAAACTCACAAACTCGATCATACCATCAGGTGATTACTTAAGATCGGTTTCACTAATAAAAGTCATACCAATACATAAGTCAGGTCTTTGTGAATAGTTTTACCAAGAACACAAACAAGTCATTAGCGGTTATACTAATCACACATATTGGTTGTTCAAAAGATATGCAATGAATAACAATACCAATAATGCCTGGCGATTTCCTTTTCGATTCACAAAACATGTTCATGAAATTACTTCCTTAAAACACATGTAAAACATTGTTTCCTAGGAAGAAATCCTCACCTCGTACCCATACATAATCACGATAGCATCCAAATGATTATGTCGATGTCTTATCTGCAAAGTTTAATGGTTAAGCAATAAACCTTGTATTGTATTCCTTAATACTATTCCTACCTAGAGTTTTCATGCTTCACATTTTTGTTTTCAATATGCACGACTTGAAAGATGAATTAGGGAATAAAACAGTTCAAGTCAAATATCACTAACCTCAAGTGGAAGGATGATGTTATCGTTGTAGCTTCTTACTTCTTCACCTTTTCAAGTCTTCGCAATACTTGTAATGTATCATATCTTAATAATTTCAAGCTAACCTATACGAAGTTCACTCTAGTACATAATCAATCGACTCTTAAAATGAGTTTTGATTCACTAAAATATGACAACCAAACTTGACATACCAACGCTTGGTGGGTTCAACCGAGCTATGCTCTAACAGTGTGAGATAACTATTGTCGTCTTCTAAGAATGTTTTAATGATTGAAAAGAGAGTTTAGAACACTTAACCATGATTGGATTATAAAGCACAATATGCGTACTTGCATATGTGTAATCCAAATACGGGAACCATGGTCTGCATACCAGTATGCGTACTGATTGGTTTATTCAAGGTCCGGGAACCAAGTACGCATACCGGTATACGTACTGGTGTGAGGTTCAAGTTCTGGGACTTTACTGAGTTTGGTGGTATGCGTGCCAGTTCACGTACTAGCGAATCCAAACTTAGTCCGGCCACTTAGGTATGCGTACCCGTTTGCATACTTGAGTGGGTTATGTTCTGAAGTCAGTTTGTTCATGAATTAATGCATTTATATAATAAAAAATGCAATCTTTTGCAAACCGTGGCTATAATGTTCATGAATTGATTCGAGTGAATCAAAACAATTTTGTTTCAATTGTGTCTTGTATACTTCTATGGGAATATAAACAATTGAACAACTCTATGAGTAACACAATTAGATTCATTTTATTATCATTTGATCTAGAAGTGTTAGATGAATATGGCTAAATTCCACGTGTATGATTCTTAATTACCTAACTTGATTTGTGATTGAAATTCTTAAGTATAACGGGTTAAAAGCAATAATGAAAGCCATTGGATGTTGGTTTTTATTGTCAAAGAAACTTTTTCGTACACTTATGGTAACCATTCTTGGTGTAAATCCTAGTGGAAAAGGTTATTCTTCCTTCTAAGCATATCAATTCTTGTTTATACAAGTTTGTATCTTAGAAAAGATGATCACAATACTTGATCTTCATGATTACATATTGTGTATTGTTACCATGAGATAGTTCTATTTGTTTTAGTAACACGATCTCATGAGAGACTTTTAATGATTGGTCCTTAGCTCGTATCTCCTTGCGGGTTTTTTAAAATCCATTATATAAATCCTTCTCCCTGGAGAAAGGTGTTAGAGCATTGCTCGGTCGAACTCGCATGCGTCTCTATCTCAAGCATGTTTGTCGATGTTAGTGATCAAAACTATAAAGTCTTGATTTCTAGTCTACTATAGCTAATGTCTCAGACTAGGATAGAAAGTGTAGTTGAGCTCAAGAACTCTACGGAAATCATCATACAAGACGAAGGACTACTCAAGGAACCAGTGGATCTTCATCGACTAAAAGGTATGTGGAGACTTGAACTTATCTGTCACTCAAAAGTCTATTTACTCTATCTCCTATATTGAGACAAAAGTCATTTTACTATATAGACTAAGAATATACACATGTGATATTTCGAACTGAGTATATCTCGCTTATCTATTTCTCGAAATGTGTGTTGGTAAAGCTTTCTCTTTAGCCAAGTTCATCTTTTCCTAGTGACGAAAGTCGTGTTATGTTTCAATCACTTTGGAAATTGCTCTGACAAAAACTAGTTTGTGAATAACAACTATATGATGTCCTCTGAGAATGTTTCAATGATTGAAATGAGAGTATAGACAATATAACCAATGGGGGATATAAACATTGTTGTGGTAACACATATAAGTATAAGTCCTTAGCACTTGAATCGAAGTTTGCGAAATTTGTTGATCAAGTGAAAACCGGAACTTGAGCAGTCAACCCAGTCCGCGAACGTGCGTTGTTCTCGAACCCGAGAATTTCTGCTAGAGTTGTAGCTCGGTTTCAGTCCGCGAACTGACGGAAGTTCTCGAACCCGAGAATTTCTGCTGGAGTTTGTGAACTCCAACCGGTTAATTGACTCCGCGAACCCAGTCCGCAAACTTGAGTGGTCATGTCTAAAAACGATATTCGTGAACTTATATAAATTATCTAAGTAATTCTATTGCAAACCATGTCTTTATAGTTCATGAATTGATTCAAGTGAATCACATAGTTTTTGCTTTAATTGTGTCTTGTGTAGTACATAAGATCTCATAGCAATTGAACAACTCTCTAACTAGTTCATTTGAGTCATTTGGACTAGTTATGGTGAAGAAGAATATGGTTGATATGAAAGTTATCATTTGGATAACCATTTGGTTGACTAATATTGAACCAAATATTGTACACGTTTGGGTACGGTTACACAAACCCAAAATCGTCAAGTACATGTGTGTATGGCAAGCTAAGTTTTCAATCTAACAGTTGAGAGATATTAGCTTGTATCTAATCACGTTTTCATCTAACGGTGGATATTGAATGCTTTGTTACTAAGCTAACATTGATTGCAAACCCTGATTTGAAAAACTATATAAGGGAAAACTCTAGCAACTGGGAAACCTAATCCCCACACATTCTGTGTGATACTAGTTTGCTAAGATAGAGTCGATTCTCCTTTAACCTTTGGTTTTCTTCTTCTAAAACCAGGTTAACGACTTAAAGACTTCATTAGGATTGTGAAGCCAGACCGATAATATTTATCTTGTAGTTGTGTGATCTGATCTTGCTGTTTCTATCGTATGAGTAAAATTATAATAATTGGCTTGAGATTTCTATCTCCAATAGGAAAGATATAAAAGTAATCACAAACATCTTCGTCTCATAGTTTGTGATTCAACAATATCTTTTTTCGCTGCGTCGATTAAGACTATTGTGAGGTGATTGATAAAACTGAGCTGTTATTCGGGAATATAAGTCTAGTTTTATTGATTGGTTCCTGTTCACCTTGATTTATCAAAAGACGGAACAAAACTCATAGGTTTATTCGTGGGAGACGGATTTATCTATCTTGTAGACTTTTCTGTGTGAGACAAATTTGTTTGCTAAAGTCTTTGACTTTGGGTCATAGCAACTCTTGGTTGTGGGTGAGATCAGCTAAGGGAATCAAGTGCGCAATATCCTGCTGGGATCAGAGGTGTAGGAGCATAACTGTACCTTGGATCAGTGTGAGATTGATTGGGGTTCAACTACAGTCCAAACCGAAGTGAATTTGGAGTAGGCTAGTGTCTATAGCGGCTTAATACATAGTATGTTTAATCTGGACTAGGTCCCGGGGTTTTTCTTCATTTGCGGTTTCCTCGTTAACAAAATTCGGGTGTCTGTGTTATTTCTTTTCCGCGTTATATTTTGTTATATAATTGAAATAATACAGGTTGTGCATTGTTCAATCAATTAGAATATCCGACCTTATTAGTTGTTGATTTAAATTGATTGACACTTGGATATTGGTCTTTGGTACCATCCAAGTTATCTCTCTTTGATTAAACTCGCGAATCACATTTGCTTGAGTAAATCAAATTGAGAGATTGAGATAATAACTCCTTGAGTTTTTTTTATTGATTAAGTTTAGTTGATTCTCTAAAAAACAAGTCGGAGTTGTCCATACAGATTGCTAATTGATATATTGGGTGAGGTTGTTAGACCCCCGCTTTTTCAATTGGTATCAGAGCAGGCAAACACTTTAAACCTGATAAGTTTGTGTTTGTTCGTTCCTTGAAAATTGTCCCATGGGAAATTTCTTTGGAAAATTTGCTCTTGGAATCTGTAACATACACCAGAATTTCTTAAAGATTGATCAAGATTTATTATGGTCAAAACCTCTGGTTTCTCATGATAATCTCGTGTCATCTAAAAAGGAAGTTTTAGATGATATATATCAATCTAAAGAAAAAATTAAGAAGAAGGAGAAGTTGAAGAAACGTTCATGGCGCTTAAGGATATGGAACCTCACTAGATTAACCATCAATCTCTATGAGGAGCACTATCATAATGGATCATTTGATAAAGATCTATTCAGAGCATTCAGAGACGTTTTTAGATCCTTAGAAAAACTTAATTATGTTAAGTCTAAGAATCACTCCGCAAAGGGTTTTATACATATTAAATCCCTGAATAATATTGTACAACCTGGGAATTGGAAGAATCTTCCTTCTAAGCATATCAAACAAAGGATAGGAAGCTCAGAGTCCCCTAATTACCATCATTATGGTGATTACATTACAAGGACTGTTCACACAGATCAACCAGAAATGTTGCATGAGAATTTCGCTGCACATTATGCCTCTTGGTAACAAGTTTGGCACTACCCATGTGTATATATCTTGATATGGGGCAAGAAATGGTTGAATTAGTGTAATGTTCTCAAATAAAGATTTTTCATGCATCCATAGTCCCTCACAAGTGTGTTGTCTGTAGGAGCGGAATATCACATCAAATGATAACTTACGAAATTGTGGAGAGAAAATACATTTTGCGAGTAAAGAATATTTTGCGGGCAAGAAGGACGTTTTGCGAGCAAAGGAAACCACGAAGGTTCGCAAGATAATCTTCAAATCCGAAATGGCGGGACAACACAACTGTCATCTATTGTAAAATCATATAAATAGCCATTTAGGCATGAGAGGAAAGGGAGAGACACATTTTGAGAGAGGGGATAATTTTAGGAGGAGAGAGAAATTTTTAGAGAGAGATTTATTTTCTTTATCATCTTCTTCCCCAAAATTCTAGAGCTCCAAATATTCATTAATGGAGTCTCAATTGTAAAATCATGTAATCACATACAATCACTAGTGAAGCATCGTGGACGTAGATCACATTGATCGAACCACGTAAAAATCTTTGTGTCTCTTTATAATTTTAGTACCTTTATTCTTAGTTTCATATCAAATTAATTAGGTTTAGGAATCATTTTAATGGATTCTAATGAGGGTGTAGTTGTGAGATAATCCGCAACTACATAATTGGCGCTAGAAACAGGGACGACAAATCTCATCAATATTATCACTACTGGTTGGAGAGATGAAGATTAAAAGGAAATTAGCAATTGTTGGTGATGAAATTACAACAAATTTCGACATCTGAAGAAGACAAAGAAGAGGAAAAGGAATGTAGAAATAAAAGGAAAACATAGCAGATATAATGTGAAGAGCAAAACTATCAGTTGCGAAGAGAAGTAATAATATCATGCGAAGATAACCAAGATATAATTTAATTAGTAGATGGTGGAATATTACTGCAAGTTTCGATCTAGATAGAAAAATATAGCACAAAGAGAAAAGATAACATTTTTGGGGTTATCCATTCTTGAATGAAAGCAGCAGACAAAACTTTATTGAGGTGATGATTGTAGCAGTTGGTTGTTGCTTGAGCCAATCATGTCAATGAAGGGAGATTGAGTTTAATAGAGAATTAGTTTTACAGCTGTTAGTGTCGCTGTTGTAACCGTAAATTGGTAATGAGAAGAGATGATAATGGATTTGCTATAATCGGTTAATGGGAGAAGACGACGTTTTTTGTTAATTGTTTGACATTGTTTAGATTTTGACAATACTCTCAGACACATATTAGCAAATATTCCTGCGAAGAAACATGAACACCCTGAATGCAAGAAGGATACAAAAGTAAAGAGGAGAAATTAATAATTCATGCGAAGTTAATTAGTCTCTGCGAAGAAACGTCATGCCAGTGAAAGAATGGATAGAGTTAATTAACAGTGGCCATTAAAGATATTGAAGAAATATTAAGAGCAACAGCAGCTAGTAAAGATGACACTTACCTTGCAGACATTTTCAGCAAGAGTGCACATTTCGCAGAATTTCATTTACTTCGCAGAAATGTTCACTTTGCCTAAATCATCACCAGCGTAAAGAAAGCCCAACCAACAATAAAGAGCAACGAGCAATGACGCCAAAAGGGGAGTAGTATCACATTTCTTATCTTCTTTCATCTTTTATCTTAATAATGTTTTTTAATGATCAAACTTTCGTTTATAGGCAGTAACAGAAGTCATAATAATAATTTAAAACAGTAATATTATTGATTCTTAGCCTTCCTGGGTAGTTACTGATATATGAATTTGTAGGGCCTGTGGAGTTCACTAAAAATGAACAGAAGCCAAAGACATAAAAAGAGTTTGAGGTCGCAGCCTTGCTCGTAATATTAGAAAATTGTGAATGGAAGAAAATGCAGCTATAGTATAAAATGCTTCTGAGACGGAGAAAATGGGAGAGCTAGATACGTGTTGCTGTAAATTAATGGATTAACAGAGGTTGGTTCTTGATGTACTTCTTGTTGTCGAGAGAAATGTGAATGAGATTCAGAGGGTGTTCTGGAGCATGAGACTCAAAATATCTCACATTCAAAAGTTCCAAATTGAGAGTTTTGGAAGAAATACTACCGAGCAAAGCCAGAAACTGATGGAATAGAGACATGAGAGCAGCTCTACATTTTACAAATTTTACAAAACGTCAGTTGACCATTAGAAAGATACCGGTACTGCGAATACACCAGATTTGCGAATTAAGTTTGCGAAGTTGCTCTTGAAAATGGAGTAACCAGCTTCTCAAGTAAAGGTCGTGGAGGAAGTTCAACAACATACAGGAACCAGAACTTGGTCAACAACTTCAGCAAAAGAAAGTACTAGGAGATAATTACTTCGTCAGGACGTTATCACTATTCGTCAGGACGTTATCACTATTCGTCAGGACGTTATCACTATTCGTCAGGACGTCTTTGTTTCATCAAAAAATTTCAAGCAACGAAACTCAGCTAAGATGAATTTGATAGCATACGGACATCAAAGTTATTGCTATGGAATTTTCACTTTCTGAACTGCCGTTAGTTGAGCTAAAAAGAAGAAGAGTATAAAAGAGTATAGCATTGACAGTGAAGAAGAGTATAGTATAAAATAAGAGCATACTGAAAACAGTCCTACAACTTCGCAAAAATTAACGAATGTTCGCAAAAATTGATGAATGTTATTGCTAGTGTAGTTATCTGACGAATGTTCTTGCGAGTAAAAACTCAAGAGGAGTAACCAACTCAGGAAATTATAGAGACGTTTATGATGAAATATCTCGCAAAACATGAAAAGAAAAGGAGTTCAGTTAGCTTCAGCAACTAGATCACTTTACCAGTAAACAAAATTAACAGTCACAAGAAACAAAAATCGAAAGGTACATCAGCTTAGCCATCAGTTGGGAAGGTCACCATAGTGAAACCAAAGAACCAACCATTCAGCATCGAACTCACTTCATCGGCAATTCCAGCGAAGTTCAAACTAGAGCAGAAGGGACATAGATGAAGTTTAACTCGTGAGAAACTCAAGTGAGGGACACTAAGAGGGAAGTTTAGTTAAGAGGGACACTAAGCTCAACCATCAGTTCGTAGGCACAAAAATGGTGTTGTTCGCAGCTTAATGTTACGAGCAATGAGTAAACACGAAGTTAAAGAAAACTTAATTCGTAAGAAACATGAGAATAGTGAAGCAGCTGAAAACTTAACTAAGAATGCCTCACTTAGTTAGTTTACATCAATCTTCGTTAGTTTACATCAACGAATATCAGCATCATCTCCAATGTCCTTGAACTGATACAACCCATGGTTCCCAAATTCTGAGGCAACAAACAGGAGCCCTGTCCTGAGAATACACATAAGAAGTTGTGAAGAAATAGTGCACCAATGAAGAAGAGATACAGTAAACAAGTTTACTATATCACTATTAAATTCTGTGATGGATAAATGAACAATTACAAGAGAATAAGTTACAAAAAGCTTATCTTACTTTCACAAAACAGCAGCCAGCATAGATGGTTGTCTGCGAAGTCAACAAGCTTGAGGTCGCACGGTCGAATCCCAACCATCGCAGATTTCTTGCATGTTAAAGACTAGAGCAGAAGATCACATTAAATAAATAGCGTGATCACATTCATTCGCAAAAAAGAAGCCAGCATTGATGGTTAGCAAGGAAGGCTATGAGTTAGAGGACTCATGATCGAATCTCCACATTCGCAAAAACCTTTTTGCACTTCAAAAATGTTTGCCATGCGAATATTCGCAACACCAACACTTCTACTCTTTGCACTTCGCAAATATTTACCTTACGAACCTTCGCAGCATGAATTTATATCGTAAATATTTACTTTGCAGATGTTAACTTCGTACAAATGTTTACTTCGCAGATGTTCGTTTACTTCGTGCACATTATTATTTCGCAAGATTATTCGATATTTCGCAAGAATAAAATGAGAGATTATTTCACAGACATATTTCGCAAAAAATGGCTAGAACAGTTGGTATGACACAACATTATACAAGAAGCAGATTAAGAGACAACAACAAACCGTAAAAAGGTAAGTACCATTTCCTTGAATACTTTATTTACTGAAGACAAAAGAATTTTCATTTTATTTACTAAAATTGCTATACTCGCAAAATTTCTACAATTTCTAAGATTTCAAAACATTTCAAAGATTTTTTAGATTGGTGAAATAATAATTTCATATGAACAGAGGCAATATTTATCACTCTCCTAAGGATACTTCATACTTCTTATATATTTCGAGGATTAAGTACTTCTTATACTTCTTCAAGGATATTTTATATTTCTTATACTTCATACTTCACAAGATGATACTTCTAATTACTTCTTAAAGCTTCAGAACTTCGCAAAAGAATAGAGGCAAGTATATACTTTTTGAGTTTGATATTCTTTCGCTCGTTCCTTTATCAACAAAGATCAAAGACTACTACAACGGATTTTTTCTTAAAGATCGCTCTTCAATCAATATTCAAGAAAAAAGAGGCAAGATGTAGGAGCGGAATATCACAGCAAATGATAACTTACGAAATTGTGGAGAGAAAATACATTTTGCGAGTAAAGAATATTTTGCGGGCAAGAAGGACGTTTTGCGAGCAAAGGAAACCACGAAGGTTCGCAAGATAATCTTCAAATCCGAAATGACGGGACAACACAACTGTCATCTATTGTAAAATCATATAAATAGCCATTTAGGCATGAGAGGAAAGGGAGAGACACATTTTGAGAGAGGGGATAATTTTAGGAGGAGAGAGAAATTTTTAGAGAGATATTTATTTTCTTTATCATCTTCTTCCCCAAAATTCTAGAGCTCCAAATATTCATTAATGGAGTCTCAATTGTAAAATCATGTAATCACATACAATCACTAGTGAAGCATCGTGGACGTAGATCACATTGATCGAACCACGTAAAAATATTTGTGTTTCTTTATAATTTTAATACCTTTATTCTTAGTTTCATATCAAATTAATTAGGTTTAGGAATCATTTTAATGGATTCTAATGAGGGTGTAGTTGTGAGATAATCCGCAACTACATTGTCATAGGATGCATAACTTTGATATGCCAACATCTAAGAAAATCCCTCTTCCTTATTCGGGTTGCGGTTCACAAACGGGTCCAAGCCTATCTTTGGTCATATAAAGAAGAAGTTTACGGACTCACCTCTTCTTCTTCACCCGTCCGCATACGTGAACTTCTAGGGTTTTGTGAGTAACCTCCATTGAAGACTTTTTGGAGAAACTAAGAGAAAGGGTGTTGAAGATTCACTCCAAGTAAGTAATTTCCTCTTGTTCGTTTCAATTTATTGGATCTCATGATGAATTCTAAAGGCTCAAAAATAATTTTGAAAGTCTCAAATAGCTCTAGTATAGATCCTCCTTGTGACCAAAATTCTCTTAGGATTAGGTTTGTGGATGATTCATGTGCTAGAATTTTTGATAAGATTTCATTTAAAGGCTTTATCTTAGAAAAGAAATTGGATTTTTCTAGTGGACATGATGAGGATTTAACTTGTTTCAAAAAGTTCAATCTTGGAAATATCTTTGATGGTCTTGGACAAGGTTTTGATTCTCTAACAAGAATTTTCTATGCCAACATTCATGATGTTGATCTCAATAAGATAGAATTCAAATCCATAGTAAATAGAAAAAGGATTCTTGTTGATAGAGAGTTAATTTCGAAGATTACCAACATACCATTGGGAAACATGAATCTCCCTAGACCAAGTGATGAACGTCCTTCATGTGATGATATCTCTGTGGGGCTTTGTAGAAAGAAGGTATCTTGGAATCAAGGAAAGTTTCCTACTAATGATATTAGTATTGCATTAATGACATTTGGAAAACTTGGTATTCCCAATCTTTGTCCCTCCACAATTGAGAATTCTTGGTGGAGCCATGAGTTTGCTGAATTAGTCTATTTCCTTGAATCGGGTGTTCAAAGTCTTGATATTTGTGGATTCATTATACATCAAATGGTTTCAATTACTTCTCCCATCAAGATGTTAGGCTATCCTTGTTTGATTAGTCAAATCTGCCAAGATTGTGGTGTTGAATTCATTGGCAATTCTCTTGGGGTACCAAAACCAGTTCTTCCCTGTACCTTCAGGCGCATAAGGGAGAATGTATGCAAAATACAAAGAGATGCTTCTTTGAATAAGTGTGATCCTACCACCTTGAGTTTACTTTAAAAAAATTCACAAGGGAGTGTGTAAAGTCAATTCAAGGGTCAAATGCGTTCAAGAACAATTGACGGTGGTTGTAACTAAGTTTCCCGAGCTCAAGGATGAGTTGAACACAATTCAAGCCTCTTGGAGTATCTCCAATAAAGATGATGAGTAATGTGTTATTGTAAGTACTGAATATCGCAAGATAATAGTTCACGAGTATCGGGAGAAAAGAGTTATAAAATGTTACGATGATAGAAGAAGCGCAGAGAAGTATGAAGTTTTGCCAGGATGGAGTAATTTTGCGAGTATGAGTTGCGATGCTTCGTAACTCATGTACAGATGTATAAAGTTTTACTATAAATAAGAGTTCAAATGTAAAATTCGAGAGGTTCTTTTTAGTGAGTGTTAGAAAATATCTCAGGAAAGAGAATAGAGAAAGTTGTAACTATTCTAATTCCATTTAGATACATCTTTGTGATCAATTGAGAACATTAATAAGAAAATTGTTATTCATCATCAAGAACTTCTTGAGTTTTTACTAATTCTATTGAGGGTGTAGTTGTAGGTTATTCTGCAACTACATAATTGGCGCTAGAAACAGGGACTTGAGAATTGTGGTAGCCTAAATTTGAGGGAATTGTGAAAAAATTGAAGATCAAATGAAGTCAGTAGATGGAGATGGCAAAAAAAAAGAATGTAATATGATCACAGAGACAATGATTGAAGAATTTCATAATAATATGAAAGGAAAAATATACAAGCGAGATTGTAGAGGAAGAAAAATCATGGAGGAAGAAAAGATGACAACTTTAGAAGAATGGAAAAAGCAAAAAATCACATTTTCAGTAGCAGAAATTCCAAATGAAGACTTGAACCACACTTCACCATTGGTGATCACATTGCCAATCATGCTAGAAGATAAGAAAGCTGAAGAAAAATGGAAATTAAACCGAATTTTGGTTGATACAGGGAGTTCTGTTAATATTATATTCTATCATGCACTTAAGGGGATGGGAATTAGAGATGAAGAAATCATAAATTCAAAATGTCTTATTCATGGATTAGGGAAATCTACAACAAAATCTAAAGGAGAAATCGTGCTGCGAGTATTACTAGGAGAAATCGAAACACATGTAATCTTGTGTGTGATAGATATGGAATCTCCATATAACATGCTGATAGGAAGGCCGTGGATTCATGCGATCAAAGCTGTTGCTTCAACATTACATCAAAAAATCAAATTTCCTACGCCAAATGGAATTCAAGAAATAAAAGGAGATCTTGATAGTGCAAAATTTTGTTATCAGATTTAAGTAACACAATGCGGAGGAAGAGCAAGAAAGAAACAACTTCGTAGGAAACTTGCGAAGGAAACAAGAAAAGAAGAAGAATTCCGAGTGTATACAATAAGAGCAAAGGAAGGGAGAGGTATACCAAATGAAATTCCATAAAAAGAAGGGGAACTAGCAAAAATAATTAAAGAACCAACACCTATGGGGGAGCAAAATCCAAGCTATGTTGCAGCTGAACCAACTAAAGAAATAAATATTGGAAGTAAAGAGGAGCCTTTATTCTTACGAATTGGAACTAAGATGGATGAAGAAGAAGAAAAAAGGACTACTGATCTTTTGCGAGAATATAAATATATCTTCGCAGGAAGTGTAGATGAGATACCAGGAATTGATCCATTAGTGGCATGTCATAGATTGAATATAGATAAAAATATAAGACAATTCAAACAAAGAATAAGGAAGATATCACAAAATTATCATGTACAGATAGAAGAATAATTACAAAAGATGTTGGATGCAGGGATCATAAGGGAAGCAAAATATCCAGAATGGATTGCGAATATGGTCATTGTTCCGAAAAAGAATAAAGGAATAAAAATCTGCATAGATTTCACTGATCTAAACAAGGCATGTCCCAAAGATAGTTTTCCATTACCAGATATACCACAAATGGTGGAATCAGCTGCAGGTCATGATAGAGTCACTTCACTTGATGGATATAAAGGGTATAATCAAATATCACTCGCAGAAGAAGATCAAGAACATACTGCCTTTTTGCTCCAAGGGGTTTGTATTGTTATGTGAAGATGCCATTTGGTTTGCGGAATGCGGGTGCTACATATCAACGTATGGTCGAAAAAGTGTTCGCGAAGTGGATACATAAAACTTTGGAGGTATATGTAGATGATATGTTGATAAAAAGCAAGGAAGCTAAAGACCATGTGCAAGATTTGAAGGAAATATTTGAGCAAATGAGAAAGTTCAACATCAAATTAAATCCTGAGAAATGTATAATTGGGGTTTCATCTGGAAAGTTCTTGGGATACATAGTATCGAAGGAGGGAATACAAGTTGATCCAGAAAAGGTCCAAGCAGTTCGTGACATGCCAACACCTGCAACGGTAAAATAAGTACAAAAACTAAATGGACTCTTGGCTTCACTTGGGAGATTTATTTCGCGAATGTTAGATAAGTGCAAGCATTTTTTCAACATACTTAAGAAGGGAGCAAAATTCAGATGGACTGATGAATGTGAAAAAGCTTTTCAAGGAATCAAAGAATACCTCGCAAATACATCTATACTACAGAAACCAGACAAAAACGAAGAATTATTGGTATACCTCGCAACAACTCCATATGCTCTAAGTGCAGTTCTGTTACGAGCAGACGGGAGTAGAAAGGCCCATTTACTACATTATTAAAACCTTTAATGCAGCAGAAAAGAACTATTCTAAAATGGAGAAGTTAATCTTAGCCTTGGTTTATGCATCATTCAAGTTGCGAATATACTTTCAAGCACATGTAATAAAAGTGGTAACCAAAGTCCCAATTGAATCAGTCATGAAGAACACAAAAAGGTCAGGAAGAATAGAAAGGTGGAATGCACAAGTAAATCATTACAAGATAAAATACGAAGTGTTATCATCGCAAAAATCACAAGTTGTCGCAGATTTTTTGGCAGAATTTCCTTTGGAAGAAGATGAAGCAGTAGAGGAAATGATGGATGTTGAAGAAGAATTTGGAAATCCAAAAGACTTGTTAACAGAGCCTGATAGATGGGAAATTCTGGTGGATGGATCATCCAATAGTGAGGGAAATGGAATTGGAGTCGTGTTGATTTCACCAGAAGGAGATAGAACAGCATTCTCATTCAGACTAGAATTTTCATCCACGAACAACGAAACAGAGTACGAAGCTGTAGTGCATGCATTAAAGATCGCAATAGAAAAGAAGCTTGAAAGTATAAGGATAACAAGTGATTCACAATTAGTGATTTGTCAAATTAAAGGGGAATATACCACAAATGAATCTTCTTTGAAGAAATACAAGAAACCCGTTGAGGAATTATCTGCGAAGATACCAAAATTAAAATGGAGACATATATCAAGAAATTATAACCGTCTCGCAGATGCTTTTGCATTTATTCCAAGCATGATGACAAATCCAAATACAAGAAATATCCAAATACAAACAATTCAAAACCCATCAGTGGACAAAGAGAAAGAAATTGAAGAAGCTGTTGCGATGGAAGTAGAAAGAGAGTTATCAAACAACATCGCAGATTGGAGAAAAGAAATTCATGAATACCTCGCAACAGGAGAAACATCCAGGAACAGGACTAGAAGCACATAAATTAAAGAGTCGTGCAACAAACTATGAGTTGCGAGAAGGAATTTTATACAGAAAATCTTTTAGTGGACCACCTCTCAGGTGCTTAACTCGCGAAGAAGGAGAAAAGATATTGAAGATGTTACATGGAGGAGAAGCTGGCAATCATAGTGGGGGAAGATCTCTAGCATATAGAGCAAAGATACAAGGATATTACTGGCCTTATATGCATACAGACGCAAAATTGTTCGTACGAAGATGCAAGGAATGCCAACGACATGGTAAAAGAATTAATGCACCAGGGGCTACATTAACTTCTTCAACAAGCTGCTGGCCTTTTGGTAAATGGGGGTTGGATATTGTTGGACCATTTATACCTGGATCTGGACAAAGGCGATACTTGATAGTTGCAACAGATTATTACACGAAGCTCGCAGAAGTAAAAGCAGTACAGCATATTCGTGATAAAGATGTTTTTACGTTTATATTTGAGAACCTCATTTGCAGGTACGGGGTTCCAACACAACTAGTATCTGATAATGGAAAACAATTTGAGGGGCAGAATATAGAGATGTTACTCAGTGCTTTTAGAATAAAATGTGGGAAGTCAACCCCGTTATATCCACAAGCTAATGGACAAGCTGAAGCAACAAATAAAACAATCGCAGATACAATCAAAAATAAATTAGAAGGACATCTCAAAGGGTGGTGCGAGCAAGTACCTAGCGCAGTTTGGGCATACAATACAACTAGAAGAGAAGCAACTGTAATGTCTCCTTATTGTCTAACATATGGAGTAGAAGCAGTATTACCCACAGAGGTTGTAATTCCAACAACAAAGAAAGAAGCTTGGGAAAGAAATTTAAGTACGGGAGTAATATTACGAGAATTGGATGATTTGGAAGAAAAAAGAGAAAAGGTGTTGCACCATATGAGGATTTATCAGGAACGATTAGCTCGAGAATACAACAAGAGAGTCATTGAACGTGAATATAAACCAGGTGATTTGGTCATGCGAGAAACACCTCGATATCAAAAAGAAAATGGAGGGAAATTAGCACCAAAATGGGATGGACCATATGTTATGAAAGAAGTTGTAGGAAGTGGAGCTTATCGGCTGATGGATACAGAAGGGAGAGACATGGGTTTGAGGCTCGGTAGACCTTGGAACAGACTATATTTGAAAAGGTATTACCCATAAAACTCATGAAAATTTTTACGAATATTGTTTGCTCGCAGGAAATTGGAAAAAGTTACGAATTTTCAAAATTTATATTCTGATTAAAATTTCATTAATTTGCGAATAAAAGACCGCAATCTGTGATCAGCCTCCAAAAAAGAAAGAGAGCCGCAGAAAATTTTATACAGGCAAACCTTTGTGGCGTACACCCTAGTTCGCGAAGCTATAATTCGTAAGAGGCAAAGTCCTAAAGTACGTCATTTAAGGGGGTACCTATAACGTGGCTAAGGGTAACCGGAACACCACCAAGGGCCCTTAGTACATGGTAAAAAAAATTGGGTACAACCCAATAATGGGGTACCTATCCGGGTTAGACACCTTGGATTCTCACCTAATCTAACGACATTACGCAATATAAAATGCGGTGTAAGAAGATTTAGGTTGGGCGACTAAGGCATACTGTCTTTCCCAAGAAGTGCAGAAAACGATCAAGGCGCCAAGGTACACGGTTGAGTCAAGAGTGCCGGGTGAGGTTGAACCACATCTGCCATTTTTTACAAGTCTTGGCAAATGATGCACTTGGCCCAAAGATACCCCATAGGGTGCAACCTCGTAGCTATAAGCCCTATAGGCAAAAAGGATAAGAGGTTGCGATCAAAAGCAGTTGTTGGCGGAACCAGGATGGGAAGAGCTAACCTTGTATGGTCGATGTACGCTTCCTTGAAGGGGCAATCAGGGGGAAGATAAAGGGCAGCACCCTCCATTAGGGAGCTGATAAGTGCTATAAGATGCAAATGTCACGAGGCTTCTTGTTTGCGAAAACATAAAGGCTTGTCATATTTGTGCAACAAATGAAGTTCTGCGAGCCTTCTAAAAAATAAAAAAAAAAAAGAAAGAAAGAAAAGAATAAAGAACTCGCAGAACATAATAAAGTTAAGATGAGATCAATGGGTCATTACATGAAAGTGTAAAGACGTCCTGCGATTTCATCGCAAGACGGCAATGTCATGGGGCTTTATGTTCGCAAGAATATTTAGGGCTGTCACATTGTCGCAACAATTCCTGAAGAGGCTAAAATACTATACAGAGAAGTTAAGATGAGATCAATGGGTTTTTGCATGAAAGTGTAAGAACGTCCTGCGATTTCATCACAAGACGATAATGTCACGAGGTTGTATGTTCGCAAGAATGTTCAGACTTGTCATATTATCGCAAATAATTAATACAAAAGAGGTGGCAAAATAAGACCTTTACTTAGGAAGGCATGATAAGACCACAGAAATTAATGAAATTTATTGCATCAATATCATTGAAGAAATTTTACAAGAATATACATCAAGATATTTTGAAGAGAAGATAGCTCTGGCAATATCATTGAAGAATTTTACGAGAAGTCCTATCAAAAAAGGACAACATCATTGAAGAATTTTAATGAAGACTTAACAAAAGATGCGATTTTCATAACAATCAAATACAGATAAATTCATATTCGTAAATATTTACGAGAATTACATACTTCTTATACTTCTCCATATATTGAATACTTCCCCAAAAAGTTGAGTACTTCTTATAATTCTTAAAGAATATCTCATATTTATTATACTTCTTCAACGGATATTTAATTTTGCGAAGGTTAAGTACTTATTATACTTCTTCATACAATGAGTAATAATTTTTATACTTCTTCATATATTAGGAAATTCTTCATAAATTGAATGCTTCTAATACTTCTTATACTTCTTAAGGGTATTTCATATTTGGTATACTTCATATTTTCTATACTTCAAGGGGAAATTTATTATTTACTTCGCAACATTCCGTAGAAAGCAAAAGGCTTATATTTCTTATACTTTGAAGGGAAGATTTCTTATTCATAATCACAATAAGAAGAAAATTCGTAAGATAAATTCAGAAGGATATTCTAATACTTCCAGTGGTAGTTGATCATTTGAAGAGAAACAATAAGGGGAAAGGGAATATTAAGCTAAGTCTTTAAGATATATTATTTCTCTCCATATGATCAAGTTATGCGAATAAGGGAATTAAACATCAAAGAAAGATTAATTCAAATTAAGCTTTGGAAAATAAATTGTTGGATTGATTGAAAGCATAATCAAGAATAAAGTGTTGTATGGAAAAGTTACAGAACAGATATACAAAAAAGAATGAAGTTATTCTTCAGGCGATCTGTTCCCATCAAAATGATCTTCTTCTTCAACTTCACTATCATCTTCAACTTCACTTTCAGAAATTTCCAGATATGGAGTATCTTCAGGAATTTCTTCAGAAAGGAGCGTATGGTACTTCTTGAGAGGAATTTCATTATCTTCGCAAATCTTGCGAGTCATCTTAGATCGAAAATGCTTGACATATAAACTATGGTTATGCTGGGAAATTAGAAGCTGAGATCTCAAGTCAGAAATTTTCTTATTACGATTAGCAAGGAGAGTTTCCAGATTATTATCTATCTTCGCAAGATTTTCTGCAGCAAGAAAAGAAATTAAGGAATTGGTTAGAAAATTATGAAGGAAAAGTAACTAAAATAATTATCATCACAAAGAATTTACCTTCTAGTTGCTTCTTATCATCACGAAGAGAAGAAATTTCAAGCTTTAGTTGATTATTCTCCTCAAGAAGAGAAGAATTATCAATTGCGATGCTCGCAGATTGTGAATTATCTTCGTGACGAGATATTAACTCTGCGTTATCAATATTTAGATCTTCTATTTTCTGACGGAGACTTGAATTTTCAACCTCTAACTTCTTACAAAGATTTAAAGTTTTCTTCTCAGCAATAGAATGACGTCTTTCCCAATCGAAGCAGTTTGCACAACTAACTCTTCCAACCTAAACAAGAAAAAAGGGGTTAGAAATCGATAAAATAAGGAAATAAACAAGGAATAGAGAAGAAACTTACCATGTTGCCTAAAGCATATAATGAAGCAGGAGAGACGAATCTTGAAATTCCTTTGAGGGAATTATTATCAATAACAGTAGAAACTTTACAAGCCTTCGCAATAAGTTTGCGAGCATTCGCTGTAGGAGAATTTCCTAATCCACGAGAAGAATGGAGGAAAGCCTCAGAAATGCTAACCATTGCTGAGGCAAAAGTTTCTGGGATACTATAATCTTCATTCCCACCTTCATCAACATCATCATCATCTCCTTTGTCCGAAAGGGTATCAGAATTAGAACTAAAGTCCTTCTCAGGAAATTTATTATCTTCATCACCAAGATCTTCCTCAATGTCCTTATTATAGGAAATTACATTGGAATGGGATTTGGTTGAGAGTATCTTCTTTTTCTTTCTCTCGTAAACAATATCTTGGAGTTTTCTTTTTCCTTTGCGAAGAGCATCATCTTGACTATCAGAAGCTTGAGAAACCTTCGCAGAACGAAGAGTTTGTTGCCTCGCGGTAAGCCTTTTAGAAGAAGTGGAACTTTTATTTTCACTCGCAGCAATCTCAGGAAGAAGTGGAACCTGTAAATTCAAATAAGGATAAGAAACAGAGGCAACAATATATTGTTTATAAAAATACAAGAGTGTTTCTTACCTCATTTGAAATTAAAGGTAACAAAAAGATAAGGAAGTGGAAATACATACATTTCTAAAAACCCAAGGTTGATAATAGCGGTTACGAAGATTCGCAGGAAGTTCTACTATCCCAGTAATATAAGAACCTGATAACATTAAAGGGTACTTATACCAATCTTCATCATTAGAACGACGAGGTGTCTTATTATTTCCTGAAGTATAATCAATATCGTGCATGAGAAGATCATCTACTGCGATATTAGCTTTACGATGAAGACGAACACCCCAACGATTATCTTCTTTCCTCGCAGGAATTAGTATGTAACTTTTGAAGAAACCCTCAACTGTATAATTCGCAGCAACAATTTCTATATTCTCAAACCCAGGTTTTATAAGATCAGTTGAATATAAATATTTCCCAAAAGCAGCACGATTTGCGAATTCAACTAAGAGGCGAATGCAATCACCAGTCAATTGATAAATGGCACAAGAAAAATTGGGGTGGGAAATAATTTCATAGAATAAAGGAAAGTTAACATCATAAAGAGGAAGAGGAAGACCTGCGAGGATTTGACCTCGTGAGATTAAAACTTTCTGATCATCCCAAACATAGTTGGTAAAGAGCTTCACACAGAGAGAAGACTTATTATCATAACCTTCAATCTCAGAAAGAATAAGGTCTCTATCAGCAAGATCTGCATTAAGTTGTTCAATAGTTTTCTTCTTTGGTGCCATTGAATATAAGAGGGAAAATAGGAAAGATAGAAGAGGTTGCAGAGGTAGAAGCGGTAAAGAAGATGAGTAAGAGAATAAGAAGCAAAAACAAAGGATAATATTTATAAGAGAGCTTGATGAAGATAAAAATTCATTAATACGAGTAAGCGTGAACGGTTGAAAAGAACGGTTATGAAGAAACGTGTCAGAAAGATAAGGGAAAAGTAAAAAGACGTGTTGCGAATCTGAAGGGTGGTAATAACTACACTAAATTTACGAGAATAGGGATTCTCATGACATTTCTTCTTCAAAGAATTGACATGAGAAGAGGCAAGATGTAAGTACTGAATATCGCAAGATAATAGTTCACGAGTATCAGGAGAAAAGAGTTATAAAATGTTACGATGATAGAAGAAGCGCAGAGAAGTATGAAGTTTTGCGAGGATGGAGTAATTTTGCGAGTATGAGTTGTGATGCTTCGTAACTCATGTACAGCTGTATAAAGTTTTACTATAAATAGGAGTTCAAATGTAAAATTCGAGATTTTCTTTTTAGTGAGTGTTAGAAAATATCTCAGGAAAGAGAATAGAGAAAGTTATAACTATTCTAATTCCATTTAGATACATCTTTGTGATCAATTGAGAACATTAATAAGAAAATTGTTATTCATCATCAAGAACTTCTTGAGTTTTTACTAATTCTATTGAGGGTGTAGTTGTAGGTTATTTTGCAACTACATTTATGTCTAGTAAATCTTCCATTGTTTCTCTTTTATTTAGAAGAATAACTAGTGTTTTGGAATAGCCATTATTGTGATTACACATAGCTATATCCAATGTTTTTCATCTTCTTGTTTTTAGATTTTTTGGTTTAAAAATTCTAAACTTGTTTGGAAGATGATGGTTGCAGTATTAATCTTTATGGTTTTATATATTGCAATATTTTGATGGGATATGTGTGTTTACGTTCGTGAACTTGATTGTCCCATATTTTGTCAAAAGTAAAGTCGTTCGTGAATTGTTATGCAAATATTGATAAAAGGATGAATAGACTTTTGACAAACACAAAAGTTAAGCCTATATTGTCAATTAATGATGTAAGATAGGTTAAAATCTTTTGTGATTCAAGGATCATGTCTATTGTATGTCATTATGCAAATGGTGATGGAAACATAGAATGAATCCTTGTGTTATCCACGGTATAGAGCTTTATTGATCCATATTATTATTACTGTGAAGGCTCCATTGTGTATCTTATGTTGAGCACGATATGACTAAGTCGATTCCTTATTGGCATGGTTGGTTTTTCCATGAGATGCTATATGTTGAGCATTAAGAACTAAATTAATCAACTTGTGTGATTATTTAGTTTGTATTCCATAAGTTTTCTTATGTTAAGTACATGTACGGTTAAGGTTGTCATGTCTTATGATAATCTTAGTCGTGGTTCCATAATCTCTTATGTTGAGCCCAAATGAACTAAATCAATCATCTAGTATGGTTATTTAGTTAGCACTCCATAAATTTCTTATGTTGAGCATCTCTTTTGACTGGGTTGGTTTTTCATAATTAACTTAGTAATTGCTCCATAGATTTTCTTATGTCGAGTGTGGCCAATTAAATTGATTACTCTTGTAATTACTCTTGTGATTAATCTAATTGATTTATTAAGTCTCCATAAGTTTACTTGTGTTGAGCATATTTAGTTAAATTAATCTTGGTTCGCTTAGGTTAATTTGATTGAATATTTCTTGTTGGATTCCAAATTCATACTTGTATGTAATTTGTTGAGTCTAAAGAAATCCTTCTTTTCTTTTTTGAAATTAAGGTCGCTCTTGTTGTTCCTTAGAGAATGACATATTATGGGGGAGAGTTCCTTTGAACTTGTGATTAATTGCCAAATCTTTGTGGGGAGTGCGGCTGTGGAATATTAGAGGGGTTATCTTGTGTCTTTATAAACTCCTTGATGAATGCATTTAGCTTCGGATTTATGATTGCATCTAAACAAGATGATACACATTTACCTTTGGTCATGAAATGTCTCTTACAGAAATTTCATTAGGATCCCGTTCTTGTACCTTTGCCAATTTTATTGACAAAAAGGGGGAGAATTAATATGTAGTTCACATTTCAAATACATATGGTTTTCGGGTCATTATGTAAGGGGGAGTGGTTTCCATGTGAGATGGAGTATTGACTAGGGGGAGTGAAGTATCACCATAGTATTGTTGTTTAAGTTGTGATGGAATTGGACTTTGACGCTGTGTAATAATACTATGACACTGTATAACAATGATTGAGAACCGATGCTTTTCTCATTGTTATAGCTACGTATTTTCAACAACAATGATGCTAAACTTATAACCTTTGGGATCATTGGATTACTTGGAAGTGACGAAGATTTCGAGTATTGTTGAAGATTAGACATGTGGAATAGGATCTACAGAGTTTATTTATATATTTTTTTGTATTTCATATGTATTAATAGTTTTGCCACTAAAATTAACAAAAGGGTAGATTGTTAGAGCATTGCTCGGACGAACTCGCATGCGTTGCTATCTCAAGCATGTTTGTCAATGTTAGTGATCAAAACTATAAAGTCTTGATTTCTAGTGTGCTATATCTAAGGTCTCGGAATAGGATAGAAAGTGTAGTTGAGATCAAGAACACCATGGAAATCATCATACAAGACAAAGGACTACTCAAGGAACCAGTGGATCTTCATCGACTAAAAGGTATGTGGAGACTTGAACTTATCTATCACTCAAAAGTCTATCTACTCTATCTCCTATCTTGAGACAAAAGTCGTTTTACTATATAGACTAAGAATATACACATGTGACATTTCGAGCTGAGTATATCTCGCTTATCTATTTCTCGAAATGTATGTTGGTAAAGCTTTCGCTTTAGCCAAGTTCATCTTTGCCTAGTGACAAAAGTCATGTTATGTTACAATCACTTTGGAAATTTCTCTAACGAAAACTAGTTTGTGAATAACAACTATATGATGTCCTCTGAGAATGTTTCAATGATTGAAATGAGAGTTTAGAGAATATAACCACTGGGGGATATTGTAGATGGGGAAAAACGATTTTCTGGTTTTTAAGAAATTGAGGAGACGACCGTACGGAGGATACTCCTTGAACCGAGCGAAATGTTAAACCTCACACAGATGTACTGCAAGAAGGGAGTGCTTTGAATTCGAGAGATCAATTTGTAGTACTCCGGCCTAAACCAATACAATGGCTGTTCTAGAGTAAATTCGGTCACAATAAAGGGAGATGGGTCGATCTGTAGGAGGAAAGCTGAGAAATATGTGGAATAAATGGTAATCAAAGATTGTAGGTGTGTTGTGAATTCTGAATATGATAAGTTCTGAATGATTGAAATTGCTCAGTTGAGAGTAATTGCTCAATTGATGAGTTGTTGATCTCGTGTTGTCTGTGAGATGTGAGATCGTTGTTGTTCTTGTCATTATTTTTCTTGTTGTTTCAATCATGATTCTGAGAATTATTTATATTGCTGGAATTGTAGACACCATGATCCCATGAAGTGTGATAGTTTATGGAATCAAAGAGTGGAGAAATGGAAATCGTGTTTGAAACCAGTTGCTCATCGTGCGGAGACTTGGTTGATTTTCCATCCACTACTTTGTTAACTCCTTCAATTGATTGCACGACTTTCTCAGATTCCATCGTGTGTTTGAACACACATGTCATAGACCGCCAGACGAAACCCCTAGTTGATATCCCACCAAGTGACACGATTGACGTCTCGTGGTTAGTTTAGTCAGTTGTTGACTTCATTATTTAATGGGACAATGCATCCGTGTATTACTGAGTTGAACATGATTTTGTAAAATGTTCTGAAACTTATTAATTGAATGTGGACATGATACTAACGTTGATAGTTAAGGTGAGCAAGTATTACTCTGATTTGTTGAATATTGATAGTTGGACCAATATTCCTTGATTTGAGCAAGTATTGCTCATCTAATGAATTATTGGTGCCGTGACCAAAATAAAGCATTAATTAAAATACCGGTTGTTGTACCGAGCATAATTAATAAAAATTCTGATCATGAGATCGTCGTAAAATTATTAGTGTTCGAATCTGGAATTATGATCCTTGGACTCAGAAACCCTAATTTGATCAATTGATAGTTTATTTGAAAATTAACCATGGAATGAAGGAAAACCGACTTCATGGGACCGTGGGTCGACCATGCAGCTCCATATGCTCGTGTGAGAAAATACCAAGGCCTCTTAAAGAGTTGGTGATTCGTTGATGAAAGAATGATCAAATGCTGGTGTTTATAGGTGAAAATAGCTTCTGCTGATTTTGGTAATTGCAGGTGTGAAGGTGAGAAACTGTTTAAACTCTAAATAAATGTACTGCAAGGGAGTACTTTTAAGTTCGAGAGATCAATATGTACGAGTCCGGCCTAAACCAAGAAATGGCCGTTCCAGACTTTCTTCGGTCACAAAGAGGAGGAGAATGGGTTGGTTTTGGGGAGGGAAGCAAGGAGAGTGTGAGACCAGAATAGTTGATTCCGGGAGAGCAATTGGGTTTCTACAACTTTTTTTAAGAAAATTAGGAGAGCTCACGAGGAGAGCTAGCCAGTAAGTATTCTGAGTATTGTCTTGTCCGAATGAACTTGTTGTCAAATAGAAATAGGTAAAACCTATTTATACAAGTTGTAGTAAAAACGTACCCTGGTCTCATTAAGGAGTGAGGAGTAAATTGGAGGAGGTGGTAACCGTATGCATGGACTTGATTATTCCATAAAGTGGTTAACGCATGAAATTGATTTCCATGAAACTGTTAACGTTATGGAATTGATGTTCCATAAGTTTGTTAACTCACGGCTTTATGTCCCATGAACGTTTTCCCATATAACTCCCGTATTTACAAGGTGCCTCACTCTTATGACACTTCCTTATGAGGGGCGTAGTGCACGCCGCACGCTGTAGACCACCAAACCAATACCCAAAAAAGATCCCCCAGTTTGTGTTGATGTCTCGAATGTTCTTGAAGAACATGTAATACGTTGTTGTGACTTGGCAAGTCGAGTTCGAGGAACTTGCTTGCCTGGTGACCTTCGATGGTTGAGATTTTGTATCTTGAGAGGTGCGTTGCGCGCCTTAGTTTTGGTAGTGAGGGCCATCGTGGTGGCGCGACCGGGTTGGCATGCCATCAGCATGGCATGGTTTGGAGTGGCCAAACTTAGGTTTTGGACCCCAAAAGTCATGAGGTGACTTTAGACGGCCAGGATTCGCTCCTGGGTTTGAAGGTTGGCCATTGATGGCCGTATGCCTTTTGTTTTTGTGGCCGCGTAGGGAAGGCGCGACCAAGGTGTTGTTTAGAGTTGGCACGTGAGGCCAATGGTCTGCCATGGGCGTATGGCGTAGCTGGGGCCAAGGCAAGGGGCGCTTGGCTTGGCATAGTGTGACTAGCATAGCTAGGGCCAATGCATGGGTGGTTGGCCTGGTGCGACTAGCTTGGCTAGGTACGGTTTGGCTTGGCACGTGGGGCCAAGGGTATCCATGGGCGCATGGCGTGACTATCTTGGGCTAGGTGAGTTCCCCAAGCTAAGGTTTTTGGGCCAAAGTCGTGAGAAGACTTTAGGCGGCCATGATTTGCTCCTGGGATTGAAGAGTATCCATTGATGCGCGTCTTTGTTTTAGAAACCCTAATTAGTTCCCTTCACTAGAATCTTTGTAAAAATTCTAGTACGGACTCGAATTTTGACGGTCCGCCCCTCAAATCAACCGGAAAAGAATTTCCTATCTCCCAACGCAAGGATATTTAGGTTTTGAACTCGTTTAGGAGGAGAAAACAGCCCGAGAGAAAAACTCAGGAAGAATTCAGGAGGGATGATGGCATGGCCAGGCTATCATGGTATGCCTTGGAGCAACTAGGTTGGCATGGCATGCCTTGTCGTGGTTTGGCACATGGTTCCAAGGGTTTGCCATGGTCGCATGGCATATCTAGCTTTGGTTAGGCGTGTGACCAAGCTAGGGTTTTGGGGCCAAAGTTATGAGGTGACTTTGGGTGGCCAGGATATGCTCCTGGGATTGAAGGGCAACCTTTGATTGGTGCATGCCTTCTCTTTAGTATCCGTGGGGGAAAAATCCATCAGGGTGGCGCGGCATGAGGGCCATGGCGCGACTGGATTGGTTATGTGCGTGACCAAGCCAGGGTTTCGGGTCCAAAGTCATGAGGTGACTTTGGGAGGCTAGGATTTGCTCCTGGGATTGAAGGTAAACCATCGATTGTTGCACGCCTTCACTTTAGTGGTCGTGAGGAGAAGGCCAACAGGATGGCGCGGTTAGCATAGCTAGGGATAAGGCAGAGTGCGATTGGCATGGCGCGGCTAGCTTGGGCTAGATGTGGCTGGCATGATTTGACATTAGCACAAGGGTGCGGCTAGCATGGTTGGCATGCTTTGGCGCAGTTGGGTGTGACTGGAATGTTTTGCCATTGGCACACGAGATGTGTCTAGCATAGCTAGGGCCATGGCACGGTGCGATTGGCATGTCGCGGCTAACTTGGGCTAGGTGTGGCTGGCATGATTTGCCATTGGCACACAAGGTGTGGCTAGCATATCTAGGTCCATGACACGCTGCGATTGGCATGGCGCGGCTAACTTGGGCTAGGTGTGGCTGGCACGATTTTCCATTGGCACACGAGATGTGGCTAGCATTGCTAGGGCCATGGCACGCTGCGATTGGCATGGCGCGGCTAACTTGGGCTAGGTGTGGCTGGCATGATTTACCATTGGCACACAAGATATGGCTAGCATAGCTAGGGCCATGGCACGCTACGATTGGCATGGCACGGCTAACTTGGGCTAGGTGTGGATAGCATGATTTGCCATTGTCACACGAGATATGGCTAGCATAGCTAGGGCCATGGCATGCTGCGATTGGCATGGCGTGGCTAACTTGGGCTAGGTGTGGCTGGAATGATTTTCCATTGGCACACGTGAGAATTAGGGCTTGGTTTGTCTAACCCTAATTTGAAAAATATACCCTGGTAATTATTTAGAGACACATTAAAGTCTTTTATTTAATGTGCCTAGTAAATGCTTGTTTTAAATGTCTGCTAGGGTTTAGTGTTTTACGATTTTAACCCTATACTAAAAACCACCATCAACATTAAGTCCCCTGCTTAGCTCAGAACAGGTGCCTTGTTGCGGGGTAATCATATGATGGTGACAGACAATGTAAATTATTGCAAAGACGGTTAGGAGAATCCGACTAACCTTTTAAGTGGTAGAGAGTACTTCGGATTTCCATGTTGGTAGTCCTTTCCGCGGCAAAGGTATAGGGGGAACGATTTTGGAGAGATTGCTTGGATCACGACAATGACATGGGGGACCATGCAGGGGAGACTAGGCGTGATGGGACCAAGGTTATGGAGCAAGGTCCAGGGCCATGGCAAGATGGAGCGCGGTTTGGTGAGGCGTTTTATTTCGAGGTTGGTTTTCCGGCAATGATTTCGGCATGTTCCGCCTATTTAGCTTGCGCTTGTCTTTCTTTCCTTAGGGTTCCCACAGTATTTACGCCCGGAAAATTTACAGCATCTTCCCAGTTTTCAACATAGATTTCTTTTTGTCAGGCCTAACTTCCCTCATGTCGATCAGAAGCGAATTTTCCTCGAGTCAATCAGGATCTTCAACAAAGCGCGCTAAGCTGGATTCTTGCGACAGCTCTCCCATTCGGGTCATTCGGGTTAAGAAAGTTGTACCAGTATGTTCTCATTAACCAGCATACATTTTATTTACTGATAAATAATTGAAATTTTCTTCTGTGTAGAGGTATCCTGTTGGAGCATGCGTTACCGTCATTGATGAATATGACTTGGTTACTCCTTTTCCTTCGAGCTCGATTCTTTCGGCTGCTACTGGTCTGGAAAACGCTGACTTAGGGATTTCTTGCCATGAGTATCCTAGCGCTGGTTCATTGTTCGGAACCCATATGAGGTGTCTTTCTCCTAACTACCGGAACGTTGGGGGGTTCCTCGTGCGAAAGAATTCGTAACTCTTTACATGAGAATATGGAATGTATACGGTCACATTGCCACCAGAGAAGTTATACAATATTGTTTGTCTGCCTTGGTTTCTGTCGTGAATTGTCTCCTTCCGATGATTGTTGAAATTAAAAATGTATCCATTCGCGCCGTTGCATAAGCAGCTATTCAAAAGTGGGAGAACATGGTGTCTACTTGCGAATCTCTGAAGTTCAATGTTAGTTGGTTGCGACATCATCTAGAAATTGTGAAGGTCGACAGGGCTGGTATTCTTGCTGGCATGATCCCTGCCACGAAAGCTATTCTGGAAGAGGAGAAAGCCTTGGCTGCGGAGTCACATAAGGTAGATGAGTCGATTCAGAATCAGAATGGAGAGGTACCAAAGTCGCTTGAAGATGATGTTTTCCAGGGACTATCATCTCTTGGATGGGCTTTTCTGAATCATGTGGTTTTGATGTATTTGGGTTTCTTTTATGTGTTTTCAAGAAAATTTTTTTTTGAAAGAACAAGAGAATCTTATTGGTTTTCTTTTAATCTAAATGAAAATAAAACTCAATATAGTATGGAGGAAAGTGGAAAGATGCCTGGTTATCCGTGCTTGTGATATGGTGGGGCGAGGCGATGCTTAGGCGTAATATTCATTTAGCCATTTCCCATTGATGACCGCTTCCAGTTTTCCTCCGTCTTCCTTAATGACTTTGTAGTACCCACTACTGTATGCTTTAGTGACTATGTAAGGACCTTCCCAATTTGCGGAGAATTTTGGTGTGGATGCGTCTTGCTGGACGTGCTTATCCATCTTCAGTACCAAGTCTCCTACTTGAAAAACTTGTTGTTTCAAGGCTTTATTGTATGCTCTGGAAACCCTGTCCCTATACGCCTATGCGTGTTCTTCCACTTTGGCCCTCTTGGAGTCTACCGTGTCCAAATCTGCAACTTTGGCGTTTAGGGCCTCAGCTTCATTCCATCGAACTCCACTTTCTTCGGCAATCCTGGCTGATGGGATTTTAATTTCCGCTAGGAGGATAGCGTCTGCGCCATACACAAGAGAATAAGGGGAAAATCCGGTGGAAATTCTCGGTGATGGCTGATATGCCCAGAGTGCCATGGGCAGTTTCTCATGCCATGTTCGAGGATTATCGTGCACTATCCGACTGAGTATTCGAATTAGGGTTTTGTTGGTGCTTTCGGCCTGCCCATTCCCTTGAGGGTAGTATACGGTGGAGAAGACTTGCTTAATCCCATATTCATTTAGTAACTCTCGTACTTGTCTGTTCGCGAAAGGTGTGCCATTATCAGTGATGATATGTTTAGGTACACCAAAATATCATATAATGTACTCCTTAATGAACGCCGCGATTGTGGTTCCGTTGGTCCCTCGTAAAGCTATGGCTTCGACCCATTTGGTGAATTATTCAGTTGTCGTTATTATATACTCGTGTTGTTTTGAGGATGGTGGGTTGATCTTCCCAATGATGTTGAGTCCCCAGCTATGAAAGGGCCATGGACTACTTACTACGTGCAAGGTGGTTGCTGGTACATAAATAAGGTTCCCGTGGTCCTGACATTCCTTGCACCTCTATACAAAAACTGCTGTGTCATCTTCCATGGTTGTCCAGTAGTACCTCTCGTGTATTTGGAGAAACAAATTCCGCTTTCCTTGGTGTTCACCTTCATGCATCTCTTTAAGTACAATTGGGACCTCTGCCTTGTTCAAGCATCTTAGAAGACTCCCCCCAAAACTTTTACGATACAAGGTCCCTTCGTGAAATACGAACCTTCGGGACCTTTGTTTTACCTTGGACGCCTCCTTCTCATTGGTGGGGAGCTTCCCGTCGCGAAGGTAGCTGATGTATGGCCTATGCCAGTCCCCAGTGTGACCAACGTTGAAAATTTCTAATTGATGTGATGGTGCCTAGCAGTTGGGGCAGGTTTTCTGAAGTAACCGAGCTTGGACTTCCATCTCTGGCCAATAATAGCCGAGACGTTGTAAACGGTGATAGAGGGTCACCACCAACGACTGTCCACAGATCTCACCATGGATGCAATTGAGATATTGATATGCTTCCTCTTCTCCGAGGCATCTTGACAAGGAGCCTTCTTAGGAAGAAATCACACAAGGTTTTAAGAATGACCTTTCCTCGAAAGAGCGAGCTGCTAAGCTCTTGGATGATCGGTGTCCTACAGTCACCCACTTCATATTTTTCATGTTGTGAAAGCCACGTCGAAGCCACAGTTCCTTTTTTCACGGTCAGGGTTTACTTTAGGCCTTCAAATCGTAACTTTGATGTTAGGGTTGCTAGGCAGTCAGCATGTTGGTTGTCGCCGCGCCCGATATGGGATATTGTTTCATCGGCGAAATAGTTTAGCAATTTCTGTGCCTCCGCTCTATATGGGGATAGGGTTAACTCCTTTAGTGCGTATACTCCATTTACTTGGTTGACCAGTAGTTTAGAGTCCTCTCTTATTTCCAGATGTGTAGCTCCAGCTTGTTTAGCCAAGGACAAACCAATGAGGAAGACTTCGTACTCTGTTGAATTGTTGGTGCAGGGGAAGTCTAACTTGAAGGAGTGTGAGAAAACTTCGCCAGTCAGCGATACCAGAACTATGCCGTACCCTCCTATGCCATTTTTTGGGGTGGCGGATCCGTCAAAAAACAATAGCCAGGTTTCCTCTTGGATGAAAGAGATTTCTGGAAAGTCCCCAGGGAGATCCTCGCGCAATGTTACATCGTTTTCTCCTGGGAATGCTGCTAACAAATCTGCAACCGCCTGTCCTTTGATGGCCCTCAGGGAAGCACATGTTATGTCAAATTCAGACATCTGGAGGATCCATTTGGCCGGCCTTCCTATCAGATCAGGATTTGAGAGGAGGAACTTCACAGGATCAGATTTGGATATTAGCACCACTTTGTTGGACAGCAGGTAGTGCCTGGATTCCTAGATGGAGTAAAACATGTCTAGGCATTCCCTTTCTGCCTTGGGGTACCTGAGTTCATCATCTCTCAAAGTTCGACTGAAGTAATATATTGGGTACTCAGTCCCTTCGTCATCTTCCTGGGCAAGGAGGGCTCCGACAACAGTGTCACTGAAGGCCGTGTAGAGATGTAACGGTTTTTCTTGCATGGGTGATTTCATGATGGCTGGGGAAGATAATGTTTGTTGAATCTTCCGAAATGCTTCCTGTTGTAATGAGGTCCAGACAAAGCTTGCTCCTTTCTTTAGTAATGGGGTAAACGAGGCAATAAGTTGGGCCAATCCGGGTATGAAGCGACGGATGTAGTTTATTTTCCCCATGAAGCTCTAGAGTTCCTTCACGTTTCGTGGTGGTTGTATCATGAGGATAGCTTGTGTCTTGGTTGGGTCAACTTTGATCCCCTCAGAGGTTACTTGGAAGCCTAGGAACTTGCCCGAGGAGACGCCAAAAGCACACTTTAACGGGTTCATTTTTAGCTTGTATTCACGGCACCTTTTGGACACCTGCTGTAAAACTTCAGTATGAGCTGCACGGGTCCTTGATTTGACCACTATGTCATCTACATAATCCTCAACCTGCTTGTGCATCATGTCGTGGGAAATGGTGGTCATGGAACGTTGGTATGTAGCGCTAGAGTTCTTCAAACCAAAAGGCATCACAGTATAGTAAAAGTTTCCGAGAGGAGTCCGAAAAGCGGTCTTGCTTGCATCATGCTCATACATATTTATTTGGTTGTAGTCGTTGTACCCGTCCATGAAAGAAAACATACCATGTCCACTGGTGGCATCTACTAACATGTCGATGTTGGGGATCGGAAAGTCATCTTTAGGGCAACATTTATTTAGATCTCTGAAATCAACGCATCACCAGATTTGACCATTCTTCTTCTTCACTGGAACTATGTTTGCTAACCAGGTGGGGTGGTGGATTGGTTTGATGAAGCCAGCCGCCAATAATTTCTGAACCTCCACCTTAATCTGTTCTTCAATATCGTGTCAAAACTGCCTTGGGGTCTGCTTGACCGGCTTGGACCCGGGTATCACATGCAGATGGTGAGTGAACAGCTTCTCGTCCAAGCCAGGCATTTCCTCGTACGTCCATGCGAACACATCTTGATATTCCTTGAGGAGGTCAACCAACTTTGTGCGTTCGTCCACGCGTAGATTCGAGCTTATGGAGATGGGTCGTGGAGCTTCCTCATTCCCAATATTGACAATTTCGAGCTCGTCCGTGGTTGAATTGGTGTCGTCTTGTAGCTGCTGAGGTGCATCAGGTACTGATAAGTGCACTTTGCACATATATTTTGTGTTAATTCCATGCTAGTATTTGTTGGTTTTCTTTCAAATCATTGTGTGTTATGCTTGTTTTCTTTTAGTTGTGTGTTATTAAGAGAATAATCCAAAAAGAAGTGAATTTGAGCTTAGTTGTGCAATGAAAGAAGCTAGCTAAGAGTGGAGAAGGGACAAATACCAAATGTAACTCGTTCAAATACAATATTTCTACTTTTCATTGTGTAGAGGTCGAGAAGGCGAAGCCAACGGCAAAAGAACGGAGTCATTCGGAGTTCGTATGAAGAAGTTATGAGCAAAACAAGAATGAAGTTGGAACTAAACTGTCAGTCTTCCAGAACTGACAGTTAAACAAATATTGCTAAGGGGCACCCTCTTTTTAAGGGCCACTACTATTAACATCCCGTCGTTCGTTAAAGAGCAACCTGGTTCAAAGAGAATTGCTAATGGCACCCATATTATTAATCAGGGCACCACTTCTATCATCAACGCTGCATGTCCGACGAGTTCAGGGAAGTTCAGGCAATGGTGGTGATCATCAGAAGATATGGGTTGGTCAATAGAAAGCAGTCGGACGTTGGCTACTGCCGTTAGGATATCATAGGGGATAATCAGTGATGATCGACGGAATATATCAACAAAGGAGCTGATGTTTTTGGTCTCATGGTCGTGAGCGATGGAGCTGTGAAGAGATGTTGACAACAACCGAGAGAACATGGAGGTTGATATGATAATAGCAACAACGAGTAACATAGATGATGGTGATGGTTCTCGGGCTGCTGTCTGTGGAGTTCGATGACGTTCATGGCAGGGAAGAGCTCGAGAATGCCGGGATTGATACTGTTGGAGCTTGGGACGTTGATGCTGCTTTCTCGGTGATCCAGGGGAAGATACGGTGGTTGTTGTTTCCGGTGTTTCGCTGGGATAGTGATGATACTGTTGGAGATCGAATGACGAGCTCGGCATTTACGGTGCTGCTCATACGATGATGGCAATGAGCCAGGGACATGATGCTCAGCTGAAGAGTAGACGTTGGCTGCTGTCGAGAGAGAGTGGTAACAACTGTTGGATGTTGTTGCTGTCATGGCCGTGAGTGATGACGAGACGCTGATGCCATGGATTGAAGTAGCTGGCAATGCTCGAGTAGTGACAGGGAGGGAGAACTCGAAGAGCACATGCGAAAATCTAAAGAGAAAGAAAGAAAATAAGAAGAAGATGCCAGACAAAGAAGCACATGCTGCCCGCAATTGATGAAAACAAAAGAGAAAGTAGCATTCAACGCATACATCACGGAAGAACGAAAAGAATAGAAAAGAAGAAGCATGCGCAGCGAAAAATTAGCCGGGGAAATTAGGAAATGTGTCGAATCCTTTGGTATAAATATGGGTCGAATACCCACTTCTCAAAACACACCAAGAGTTCTGTCTTCTTTCTTCTTCTTCATTTGTTCTCGTATCTTGCGAGAAACATAGCTTTCATTTTTAATTCTATTTTAATTCATTCTTATTTATTTATTTGTTAGTATTTTAATTATGAGTAGCTAATCTTTTAATTGATTAGGGATGATTTCAATGTCCTGAACCATGAAGCAGTATTTTCTTTAATCATGTTTATTTCAAGTTTTATTTAATTGTTGATTATCTTTATTATTTTTAATGTCTAAGAATATTGAGGGGCTATTTAAAATGATCAATTAAATTAACCAATCAATATTTCTTCTACTAGTTTAGGGTTGTGTGATACGTGTAATTGTCACATTAGCCCTTTACACAGGTAGTAAATCACAAGAGCTGATAGAGGGATTTTGTTAAGTAATTGTGTGTAAAGATAACATTAGTAAGCAGATCGAGCTTATGCGTCTGATGCTAGGATCAACCTAATTCACAAAACATAGGGCATTCGTTTGAGTTACACCTTGAGAGCTTATTCAGGGTGGCTCAGATGGATAGAATCTGGTAGTCGAGCGCTTCCGTATCCAGTGGCAATAGGAATTCTAGGGAATAGCAGAGCTTATTGATATTCTACGGTTGGTAACAATATAAATTCAACAAGAAATAAATTTGCATTTTTTTAGGCTTCGGTTCAGTGACGGCGAATGATTCCCTAGTCATCTTTCTCCATATTATTTTTAAATCAATCTTTAATATTTTCGTCTCATTAATTATTTTTAAAATCTAAAAACCCCCATTTTGGTTAATTTAAAACAGCTAGAAACTCACTGCTCTTTGTGGGAACGAACTCCTTGCCATTATATTACTAGTTAATTGTGTGAAAAGGAATAATTAATTTAGTGCGTAAACGACGCGCACCAGGTACCTCATCTCGTGGTTCATTATTGAGCTGGTATTCCATTGAGCGGAGAGACCCTGTGGTGGTCTCCCCTGTTAATTGCTAATAGAGGCGTTGATATACGGTTTTCCCCTTTTCGTCGTGACCCGCAACGAAAGTCAGTTCTCGCTTGGTTGGAACCAAGCTCTGATTCCGTGGATGAAGGGGAGTGCGCCTCTCTCCTGAAGGTGTGATGTGAGGTCCATTTCCTCTTCGGGGTTGTGCAGGACTATCGCTTCCTTCAATGGATGTCCATTTCGGCAGTGGGATGTGGTGAGCCTTATTGGTTGTGACTTGTGGCCCATGTTTTGGCTCAAAAACTTCCATGCCATTGATTGGCGCATAGGGAGATAATGACATTGCGATGCGAACAACTTCTCCGTTTAGCATAGTTTTCAAGCATTGGTGGTATGTTGAAGGAATGATCCTGTTGTCGTGGAGCCATGGTCTCCCCAATATCATGTGGTAGTCTGACTCCTTTTCAATCACCTCGAATCTTACTTCTGACTGGACAGGTCCCACCGACAGATTTAAATTGATGTACCCATAAGTACTTGGTTTGGTTACCTTCAAAGTCTGTCATGGTAGTAGGTTGTTGTATCACCTCGCTTGATCGTACTTTGTCCATCCTAAGCATCCTAAGGGTGACAACGTTGGAGGACGCTCCTGTGTCGATGAGGGCCCTTTTGAATTCCACGTCTTTTATTCGAGCAGTGATGTGTAAGGCACGGTTATGGCCTTCTTCAGCCATCTTGTCATCGTCAGTGAACGTGATATTATTAATGTATGAATCATGCGTTCTAGTTGTTTCCGAGCGTGTAGGAATCAAGGGCACATTTAACGTTATTCGATTGATGGCGGCGAACGTCTCCATCCGTTGACCCCTTGAGAGATGTAAGAGTTCACATAGGTTTTCCACCAGTGAGGCCGCTTCTTGGCTCATGGGTCTCTGGTTGGCAGTGAAGATGTTGGCTTGAGAATACTCATTTGGGACGACAGTCCCCAGCTCCGAAATTTCGGAGGTAGGTGAACCGCTCATCTCTATCGTCAAACTGATGAGGAATTCTAATATGGCGTTTATTGCGTCTTTCATCAGATCCATGTTTTTTGTGTGAATCCCCTGGACCCGTGCCAGATCAATCAACCTTGGAACTTCTTCGTCTGCCGCGTTGTTGGGCGTCAAAATACTGTCGTTTTCTTGAGTGGAATGAGGACGCAGATTCAGTCCAAAGACCAACCATCCTTCCTTGTTAGAGGTACGTATTTAGAGACTAATATTGGGACCGATAGATCAATCCTCCCGCTGTGGTCGCCAATTATTTATAGGTGAAAATAGCTTCTGCTGATTTTGGTAATTGCAGGTGTGAAGGTGAGAAACTTTTTAAACCCTAAACAAATATACTGCAAGGGAGTACTTTTAAGTTCGAGAGATCAATCTGTACAAGTCTGGCCTAAACCAAGAAATTGTCGTTCTAGACTTGCTTCGGTCACAAAGAGGAGGAGAATATGTTGGTTTTAGGGAGGGAAGCAAGGAGAGTGTGACACCAGAATAGTTGATTCTGGGAGAGCAATTGGGTTTCTACAACTTATTTTAAGGAAAGTAGGAGAGCTCACGAGGAGAGCTAGCCAGTAAGTATTGTGAGTATTGTCTTGTCCAAATGAACTTCTTGTCAAATAAAAATAGGTAAGACCTATTTATACAAGTTGTAGAAGAAACGTACCCTGGTCTCATTAAGGAGTGAGGAGTAAATGTGAGGAGGTGGTAACCATATGCATGGACTTGATTATTCCATAAAGTGGTTAACGCATGAAATTGATTTTCATGAAACTGTTAACGTTATGGAATTGATATTCCATAAGGTTGTTAACTCACGGCTTTATGTCCCATGAATGTTTTCCCACATAACTCCCGTATTTACAAGGCGCCTCACTCTTATCATACTTCCTTATGAGGGGCGTAGTATACGCTGCACGCTTTAGACCACCAAACCAATACCCAAAAAATATCCCCCAGTTTGTGTTGATGTCTTGAATGTTCTTGGAGAACATGTAATACGTTGTTGTGGCTTGGAAAGTCGAGTTCGGGGAACTTACTAGACTGGTGACCTTCGATGGTCGAGATTTTATATCTTGAGAGGTGTGTTGCGCGCCTTAGTTTTGTTAGTGAGGGCAATCATGGTGGCGTGATCGGGTTGGCATGCCGTCGGCATGGCGTGGTTTGGCATGGCCAAACTTAGGTTTTGGACCCAAAAGTCATGAGGTGACTTTAGATGGCCAGGATTTGCTCCTAGGTTTAAAGGTTGGCCAATGATGGCCGTATGCCTTTTGTTTTGGTGGCCGCGTAGGGAAGGCGTGACCAAGGTGTTGTTAAGACTTGGCGCGTGAGGCCAATGGTATGCCATGGGCATATGGCGTGGTTGGGGCCAAGGCAAGGGGCGCTTAGCTTGGCATAGTGTGACTAGCATAGCTAGGTCCAAGGCATGGGTGTTTGGCTTGGTGCGGCTAGCTTCGCTAGGTGCGGTTTGGCTTGGAGCGTGGGGCCAAGGGTAGCCATGGGCGCATAGCGTGACTAGATTGGGCTAGGTGCGTTCCCAAGCTAAGGTTTTTGGGCCAAAGTCGTGAGGGGACTTTAGGCGGCCAGGATTTGCTCCTGGGATTGAAGAGTAGCCATTGATGCACGCCTTTGTTTTAGAAACCCTAATTAGCGCCCTTCACTAGAATCGTTGTAGAATTCTAGTTTGGACTCGGATTTTGACGGTCCGCCCCTCAAATCAACCGGAAAAGAATTTCCTATCTTCTATGTCCGGGATATTTAGTTTTTGAACTCGTTCTTGAAGAGAAAACAGCCCTAGGGCAAAACTCAAGAAGAATTCAGGAGGGATGGCAGCATGGCCAGGCTATCATGGTATGCCTTGGCGCAACTAGGTTGGCATGGCATGCCTTGGCCTGGTTTGGCACATGGGGCCAAGGGTTTTCCATGGTCGCATGGCATAGCTAGCTTTGGTTAGGCGTGTGACCAAGCTAGGGTTTTGGGGCCAAAGTTATGAGGTGACATTGGGCGGCCAGGATTTGCTCCTGGGATTGAAGGGCAACCGTTTATTGGTGCATGCCTTCTCTTTAGTAGTCATGGGGAAAGACGCCAGCAGGGTGGCGCGGCATGAGGGCCATGGAGAGGCATGGCGTGACTGGCTTGGTTAGGTGAGTGACCAAGCCAGGGTTTCGGGGCCAAAGTCGTGAGGTGACTTTGGGCGGCCATGATTTGCTCCTGGGATTGAAGGGCAACCGTCGATTATTGCACGCCTTCACTTTAGTGGTCGTGAGGAGAAGGCCAACATGATGGCAAGGTTAGCATATCTAGGGCCAATGCAGAGTGCGATTTGCATGGCGCGGCTAGCTTGGGCTAGATGTGGCTGGCATGATTTGACATTGGGTGCGGCTAGCATGGTTGGCATGCTTTGGCGCGGTTGGGTGTGGCTGGCATGGTTTACCATTGGCACACGAGATGTGGCTAGCATAGATAGGGTTATGGCACGGTGCAATTGGCATGGCGCGGCTAACTTGGGCTAGGTGTGGCTAGCATGATTTTCCATTGGCACACGAGATGTGGCTAGCATAGCTAGGGCCATGGAACGCTGCGATTGGCATGGCGCGGCTAACTTGGGCTAGGTGTGGCTGGCATGATTTTCCATTGGCACACAAGATGTGGCTAGCATAGCTAGGGCCATGGCACGCTGCGATTGGCATGGCGCGGCTAACTTGGGCTAGGTGTGGCTGGCATGATTTGCCATTGGCACACGTGAGAATTAGGGCTTGGTTTGTCTAACCCTAATTTGAAAAATATACCCTGGTAATTATTTAGAGACACATTAAAGGCTTTTATTTAATGCGCCTATTAAATTCTTGTTTTAAATGTCTGCTAGGGTTTAGTGTTTTACGATTTTAACCTTATATTAAAAACCACCATCAAGAGCTGGTTTAATCATTTATTCGAAAATGCTCGTCTGATCCTTAGGTGATAAAACCTAATTAATTATGAAGAGATGAGATACCGACCAAGGGGTCATGAAACCGGCCCTGGGTGGTCACGGGATCGAATGACGATCGTTCCATGAAAATCCCAAAATTATTTGGAAGAGTTTTGGACCTAATACGTGTAATTGCGCAAATTAGGTCAAATTGTGTAAATACGCGGGACCGGCTCCTTGCGAGCCAAAAATCCAACCTTGGTCGATCATGTCACCAAAGTGTTCGTATCTCAGTTATGAGAATTTTGATATTTTCAGATGTGCATTTGAGCAATCATTTGAGAAAATATGAAGAAATCTGGGGTTTTTATGAAACCATCAAAACTTCATGAGATGAAGGAAAAATAATAAAAAAAGTGAAGGAATCATGAAATGTGGGATCGGCCATGGCCAAGGCATGGACGGTCGGGCCAAAGGGCCCAATCCCACACATTTTTTCAATTTCTTATAATATTTTCATGATTTTAGGGAAATATGATAAAACCAAGGAATTTGTTAAAACCAAGGAGTTTTTGTTGAAATCAAAGAGTTTTGTTGAAATCAAGGAGTTTCCATGAGATGAGGAAAACATGAAAAATAATAATAATAAAATAAGGTACGTGTGGGACCAGCTTGAGCATGGATGGCCGGCTAGGGCCCGGTCCCGTGAGTTTTCCCTAATTTTATGTATTATTTCATGATTTAATGGAATTTTCATAGTTAGAAGGAAATATCATGAAATCAAGGAATTTCATGGGATTATGGAAACATGAAAAATATAATAATAATAAAACAGGACGTGTGTGGCCAGCTAGGGCTTGACCGGCCGGCTAGGGCTCGGTCACACGGGTTTTCTTAATTTTATATTATTTTTTCATGGGATCAAGGAAATATCATGAGATTAAGGAGTTTTCATGAAATTAGGGAAATAATAATAAAATAATGAGGAACCATGAGGTGTGGGGCCTGCTGGGATCAAGGCATGGCCGGTTGGCTAATAATCACGGCCCACAATATTTTCCTTAATTTTATATTATTTCTTTGGTGTGAGGGAAACACCATGAAACTGAGGAGTTTCCTCAAAACGAAAGATATTTGTTCAAGTGAAAGGATTTTCATGAACTCAAGGAAAATAATAAAAAATATGATAAAAATATGAAACTGGCATGGGATTGACCACGGAACGTCCGGTCGGTCAGTGGGCCCATGCTCCCAGTGCCTTGGTCAATTTTTAATTATTTATTATTTTCCTTCCTATTTTGCATAGGTTCATCGTCTCGTCGTATTCAAAAATACTTGCTCGTACGGTGATTTTTAGTGCATCATCGTCGAGTACACTTGCACCATTTGAGTTGGAGCTTACTCGGAGGTAGCTCAGATGCCCGTGTTTTTGAATATTTATTACTAACCCATGGAACTCTGCTGGGAAGAACCATGGATTGAAGTAACGAAATATTACAAAAGTATTTGAATACTTTTAGAAAATATTTGAATATTTTCAGAAATTCAGTGGATGAATCCAAGAATTTAAGAATAATTAATTGATGGCTCTATACTAGCAAAGAAATGTATCTAGGAGCATTAATTATCTGATATGAGCTTGTTGGAGCTTCATATCCTTTATATAGTCAGGGAAAACTGTTGTTTGTATCCTGAAGATGTTATCGCTCTATACTAGCAGAGCAAGCTGTCTAGGAGCCGTCAATCTTGGGATTCTATATAGAAATAATTACATAAGTTTTCAGTATTCATGATATACGTCGTTGTCCAGCCGAGAGACTACATATCTACGTGTACTCTGAGAGACAGTATTTCTCAGTCAGAGGTTCGATGAGAGACCCGTGTCTCAATACTCACGTCTGATTGCTGGATCAGAAGTTCATATAATTATGGGTTTATAGTTTTAGCCTTTGTCAAAAATCCATCATCTATATTAAGTCCCCTTCTTAGTGAGGAAAGCCGTGTTTCTCAGTCATCATTGAATGGTGATTTTCCGGTCATAAACAATATAAGTAATTGAACTTAGTCGTAAATTAAGACATTACCGAATTTTGATAGTACGAGCAAACCATGACTTGAATGACGATCCCAGTGGCATGATGGAGCATCGACTAATGAGCATAGATTGGTGTTGAACCGCTAATATTGATGACGGGACCTTGGTCGTTTAGGATTCGCTGGCCGGGCCCAAAAAAAGAAATCCTTATTTTAGGAATAGACGCTCGTTTGTTCGTTAGTTTAAGGAACAAACAAAATAGACCTGAGTCTAACGATATAAAATTTTGTCTATGAGCTTTCACGAAAACCAAAATTTTATCTTTGTGAGATTTCACAAAATGGAATAAACTCTCGTTTCAAAGGTGGATGCTCGTACGAGAGAAAAGTTTTTTTTTTTTAATAGACGTGCGTCTGTTAGTTATAAAATTTTGTTTATGATCTTTCATGAATTTTTTTATCTTTGAGCTTTTGGAAATCTTTGAAAATATACTCTTGCTTCAAGGACAGATGCTCGTGCGAGGGAGCAAAAATATATAGATATATTTTTCAAATTTACGTGAGTTTCACGTTAAAACGTATTTTTTGTAAAATCAATGTTTTGATTTTGAACAACCGTTGAAAGTAGACAATTATACATGGCGAAATAATGCCTATATGTGAGTTTTCACAATTGTAGAATGGATGTCTGTCCAAATTTTGAAAAATTGTTCACACAGTAAAGAGTTACATGGGTTGTTCACGATTTTATGAAAGATTTTGCAAAGTCAAGTTTTGATTTTAAACAATTGTTAAAAGCAAACAATGATGTTTTCATGAATTTCGTGATTTCATAGTGTATGCACACATGGTAGAAAATAAGTGAATGTTCACATGAAGGGTTATGTGAATTATTCATAATTTCGTGAAAAGTCAGGTGTCATACTTTTAAGTAATGGGGTTTCTCGTCTTTGCAGGTTTGAAGGAGCGAGCAAGATTTTCGAAGTTTTACGTTATTATCACTAAGTTCGTGAAATTGTAAATAGGTAAGAGTTGAGAGTTACCATTTTGTAGATGCTGATGTGAGCATCCTAATTTCATGATTCATTGTTTTGTCGAATCCTGCGCTTTGTATGAACGATGTGCTAAAATAGCCACTTTGCAAGAATGACTGACTCCAAGAATGATACTTCCAAAGATGGCGTTTCCAGAGATGACATCTCTACGGATGAAACTTTAAGAAATGGTACTCCTGGGACCTCTGAGTGATGGTGAGAGATCCTTCATACTGAGTTGTACTTCTGCTTTTTTCATTAGCTTTACCACAGGATGATCATATAGTGAAATCCCGGATAAATGTAGATCCCACATAAATGGAAGAAAGTCTATGGGAGTAGAGAACCCAAGGACTACAGGATGTTAGCAAATGACGTGCAGTCCCCAGCCGTTTCTTTGGTGAGTTGTTAGCACTCCTTGTGTCATGAATTTTTCCTTCCCGTGCAATTAGGATCACGATACCAAGGTTCGTTACTTCTTTTATACTTTTTCTCCAACGATTGACGGCCTTTAACTTGTTCTCAGGCAAACAATCCAGCACTGATGAAGAAGTCGATGTAAGCATCTCTTTCGTGCAGGCGATCGTGGTATCTCCTTGAATGAAATAATAATAATTATTGTTGATGAGTCCAGGAAGAAATTATTGTAGATAAGCAGCATGTTGATGAAGCACACTCTTCTTTGGGGCATGGGAATATGGAGAATTCCAGACATCCCGAACCAAATGGAGATAACAGCGTTATCAATGGAGATTCCGGCATTATCGAGCCTTCAAATGATTTAGAGACTCCCTTAGTAAGTATATATCTTGTAATATCTTCATAAAAGTATGAAATTTCTGATTTTTGAATGAATGAATGAGGATCCATGCGAGTAATTTCGTCGAAATACGTCACCAGGAAATTTCAGACTTCAGCCTTTGATAGAAATGCTGTAGAATCTTCGTCCGAAGTCGGATTTTCTCGGTATGCCCATGTATCCTTATGCCCAGGAAATTTACAAGCTTTAGCAAAGAAGACTTTTAAGTTTTGAGAACGTTCATGGATCGAAATCGATGAAACATTAAACTTCCATGAGACTTTCAGAAAATTTTTAGCTGACACAACTCTTCACTCGTTTCTCCGATTGCTGTGAATTTTGGATATGCTGTAGAATACATCCATGTGAAGAGAATGGTATATGACCCATACCAATATTCTTCACCAACTGCTCCCAGATCGCTGCTTTGTGCGGGACATTGTAAAATCATCTTAGACGAGCTTGTTGTAAAACACTCTTGTTGTGTCTTAAGACCATTCGCCTGTATCCTGAACGGTCGGTGAAGGATTTTAATGTCATTGATTCATTTGAGATCAGTAACCCTGGATTGATACATGAGCATGGTGGTGCTTTCAGTGCCATCTTCTGTCAGTAGTAGAAACATCACTTCTGAAACCCTGGTCACGGGACCATAACTGAGGTTGCTCTCAAGAGGGGGTGATGTAATGACCATGGTTTCATGTCCCGGTGGTAGCATTATTTTTATGATGAATGATTGGCACATGAGAGTCTGGTACCAAGGGTCTTGGATTGTGAAACTGATCGTCATGATCAGTGGACCGTCAGTCCCCAGTATTTTGTTAAATCTCTCCTTTTCGTTTTCTCTTCTTCTGGCAAGACTATGGATAGAGGACCCGGGTGGAAAATTGACGTAAAGACCCAGGTGGTAGAAGTTGGAGGTACCTTGATTAAGGACTTAGCGAAAAGACCTGGTGGACATCGATCGACTGTAGAGGTTATGAATCTCTTCCACGAATTTCAGCTTGCATGTAGTATGCTTTGGAAGTTGTAGGAACCTCACACGACGTCGTAATTCGATGCTTGACCCAAAATTTTGAAGCTAAGAGACTGGGTTGTTACATGATATAAGAATTACTCAATTTGAAGTTGTAGAAGTCCGCCAATGAAGCGTGCACATTTGTAATTTGTAATCCCGTACAAATTTTTCAGGTTTTGTAGACCTGACGGTAAAGGCCATATCTTTCAGCTCGTATGTCCGATTAATGCGCCCTTTTGGTATGTTGTAGAAGAGACATAGACGAACATCTTTCGTTGAGGAAGCATTGTCCCATTCCTTACCCATTGGTAAGTTTTTGCAAACCCATGACCTGAAGTGTGTTGTATCTCATTTGTAGAGGTGATGAGAACATCTTGTAGAAGACTTTGGATTATGTCCCCCAGTCGTGCCAGCTTTGGGAAGACTTTCATATGAGCATGTTATCAGGTCTACACATCTTGATATGAATCATTAGTTCTTAGAGAAATCTGCTTCATGTGTAACACTTCAGAGAATGATTAGTTGATGAATCCTTGAGGATGTTGCTCCTAAGACCGTCGTTGGTGCTGAGACTATGAATGATCACGCTCCATAGATCCTTGTCGATGCTGATATCATGGATGGTGTTTCCCAAGAGATTATTGTTGATGCTGATACCACGGTTGAAGTTTCTCAAAAGACCAAAAATCATAGAACCACGATTATAGATATAATCTTTGCTCATTCTTCTAGTGAGACTTTTACATTCACAAACTAGTTGATGAGTTGAGCATCCGTAAGATGAAGGTGTACGGAGAGTTCAACCTGAATTCTCCTGAAATCATAACTTTACCACGAACTAGCTTTGTCAGTGAGTCGTCATTGTTGCGGTAGATAGCTTCAACAATTTTCGTACTGGATGTGATTGGTGAAGATAGAAAGTTCCTCAATCATGCAGGGGATTGTGACGTAGAGAAATCCCGTTGATGAAGTTTCACAGAATTGCCTTAAGTTTCCCAGTGTACATTGAAGGAGTTAGTGTCATCCATGTATGAATGATGTTTTATCTGCTTCAGATATCTTATCATGGGATAATGAAGACTTATCGATTGTATTTTAGTAACACTTTGATCGTGCTGGTGTTGAATCAATATGTCATCGTCTAGATATTTGTGCTGCTGTACTCTTTGATTGGGAGTACAATTTGATGGCTTCTCAGATGCTTAAGCGTTGAAGCGTATACTCCTTAAGCATCAAATGCCTTAGGGGTTTGATTATCTCGGCCCTGGAGTTTCTTCTGTTGATTCAGCATCCCTTTCGTTGTGGTAGTGGGATTCAACACTTGTGTAGACATCAGAGCCTTATGATTTTGTGGAACACATGGACTTGCAGGAAAAACTCCCAAAGTATTTTTCGCCATGTTTGGACATCATCTCAGTAATAAATATTTCAGTGCTTGATTCAAAGAAGCGTCAGATTCAACCACTTGGTAAAATACTAGTGCGGTAAAGCTATCATTCATAACATCTTGTAGAGTTGCTAGCATAATTAAGTCCCCATGCTAGGATAGCATGTGAGGAATTAAATGACATAGACATGGAATGAGACTTTTCTGAATTCGGAACCTCTTGATGAATGTCTATGTATATTTTTGCAGGTTCTTGTTTCAACCTCGTCAAAGTTTGAAATTCCCCAAAGTACTCTGATGATGGAATGTTCGTCAAACCTTCTGGATCAGAACTTTCTTCGTTGGAGAGATGTGTAACCAAATGCGCTTTGTAAGTATCCATCTTTTTAGCGTGGATCCACTCTCGTCTGAAGGACATGTCATATCCTGGATCTTCCTGATTATGCGAAACTTGGTTTTTGTCCAGGTTGGACTTATGCTCACTTTGAGAGTGATGTAGCCATGAGTATTTCCGAGCGCTCCTTCAAGGTCTCTTATTGAGATGAGAGCATGAGTAGCTTCTTGTAGAGTGATGCATGCGGCTTTGAGGGTTTTCAGTGGAATGATGTTGATGGGGGTGCCAGCATCGATCAACATTCTTCCAAATTCGTTTCTTCTGAGATTGACTGTGTTAGGCAGTCCCCAGTTGTATATATCTTGGTATATGGCTAGAGGCTTAAGAAGTATTCCCGGAATGGAATTCTTGACACGATGTGGTTCAGTGCTGTGAACATGTCTCTCCTTTGTGCCTTCGGCAGATAGATAAATTCTACAGATTTGCTCGAGCAACGATTGAACTACTTCTTTAAATTCAGAGAGCACAAGGTTCTGACTGGGGAGGATTCTTGTGTACTCCTGGGATTCTCCATTTCTTTTTCTGTTGGCTTTCTCCTGATGAACGATAATTTGATCGCACCATCTTGAACCCAAACTTCCAGTAACTCGATCACTCCTTCATGAGACAAGAGAAGTTTAAGTTTGTCCGATCATTTCCCGTTCGATGCCGGGTCGAGGTTTGTGCAAGATTAGTTATCCTTCTGTGATGCTTTTGTAGGATGAAATGTTGGATATCGCATGTTTGAGCAGAAGCTTTCCTTTTTCCTCCTTGAGCAACAACGTTCATGGAAGGTTGGACATTTTACTGTTTGTTGATCAGGCGTCGGCTTATCCGAGGTTCCTCGACCTTGTAGACTTTTCTTAGTAAAGCAGGTGTAGTAGTCGCTGATCGTTTGGCTACTTTATGAAGTTCTGAAAAAGTGTGGAACCGGAGGTTTTCCAGCGAGGCTCTGTAGACCGGGATCATTTTGTTAATGCACAAGTCTACAAGTTGCTGCTATGTGACGTTTGGATCGTGGAAATCCAAGGCTTGAACTGTGAACCATTTCACATAATCATCAGGATGTTCGCTGCTCTTTTGAAACATCCTTCCTAGATCAGAGAGAGTGATTTGCTCTTACACGAAGAAGTATTTTCAATAGAAAGCATTAATCATCTCTCTCCAATCGGTGATACTTCTCGGTGCAATGTTATTGTACCAGGTGTATGCTCTGCCTGTCAGAGACTTTGAAAATTCCTTCAGACGGATGACATGTTGTGCTCGTGTTCGCCCAATAATTCCAGAAACCGAGAAATATGTTTTTGATTATTGCATGTTCCATCATAAAGAATGCATGTTGGAGCGGTATAACCTTTGGAAGAGGAATCCTATGTATGGAAGCAGGACATGAAGGTTGGTGAAGATGAACAGATGATGCTTTGTCTTTTTCTCGATCCTCAAAAAGTGCTCCACGTCTTTACGAGTGATGAAACTTGCGGGTTCCATTGCTGGAGAGTCATCTACATCTTTGCAGAATTCTTCATCATGTACAACATGGATTGGAGATATTTCAGGATCAGCAGTTAAAGATGTTTCTTTAGATTTTCCTTTCTCGCGTTGAGGCTGAGTTCGTTCAGACGCAATCTTGTCTGTGAGAGTTTTGAGATAAGCACACAACTCTTTCTGTGCTGTAGTTACGTCATTCTGAACCTTTATGAGATCAACTATGGTAGGTTGATTTCCTCTGGTTTCTTTAGGAGATCAACCGAAGAGTGGATTATTAATGGCGGCAGTGCCGTCACTTGCAGGGGTGATCACTGGAGTATCAATGCTTGGAGGAGTGGTGTTAGCGGTACCACTAGAGCTTGCGATATTAGGATCGGGTTTGAACCCGGATTGGCAGACCTAAGATCGACCATCTTTGTGAGAATTGAGATTGTAACCAAGAGAATGATCTCCTACTATGGTCGCCAATCTGTAGATGGGGAAAAACGATTTGCTGGTTTTTAAGAAATTGAGGAGACGACCGTATAGAGGAGACTCCTTGAACCGAGCGAAATTTTCAACCTCATACAGATGCACTGCAAGAAGGGAGTGCTTTGAATTCGAGAGATCAATCTGTAGTACTCCGGATTAAACCAAGACAATGGCCGTTCCAGAGTAAATTCGGTCACAAGAGAGGGAGATGGTTCGATCTGTAGGAGGAAAGCTGAGAAATGTGTGGAATCAATGGTAATCAAATATTGTAAGTGTGTTGTGAATTCTGAATATGATAAGTTCTGAGTGATTGAAATTGCTCAGTTGAGAGTAATTGCTCAATTGATGAGTTGTTGATCTCGTGTTGTCTGTGAGACGTGAGATCGTTGTTGTTCTTGTCGTTGTTTTTCTTATTATTTCAATCATGATTCAGAGACTTATTTATATTACTGGAATTGTAGACACCATGATCCCATGAAGTGTGACATTTTATGGAATCAAAAAGTGGAGAAGTGGAAATCGTGTTTGAAACCAGTTGCTCATCGTGCGGAGACTTGGTTGATTTTCCATCCACTACTTTGTTAACTCCTTCAACTGATTGCACGAATTTCTCACATTCCATCGTGTGTTTGAACACACATGCCGTAGACCGCTAGACCAAAACCCTAGTTGATACCCCCCCCACCCTCCCCAAGTGATACAATTGACGTCTCGTGGTTAGTTTAGTTAGTTGTTGACTTCATGATTTAATGGGACAATGAGTCCGTGTATTTACTGAGTTGAACATGATTTTGTAAAATGTTATGAAACTCATGAATTGAACGTGGACATGATTCTCACGTTGATAGTTGAGGTGAGCAAGTATTACTCTGATTTGTTGAATATTGATAGTTGGACCAATATTCTTTGATTTGAGCAAGTATTGCTCATCTAATGAATCATTGGTACCGTGACCAAAATAAAGCATTAATTAAAATACTGGTAGTTGAACCGAGCATAATTAATAAAAATTCTGATCATGAGATCATCGTAAAATTATTAGTGTTCGAATCTGGAATTATGATCCTTGGACTCAGAAACCCTAATTTGATCAATTGATGACCAATTGATGGTTTATTTGAAAATTAACCATGGAATGAAGGAGAACCGACTTCATGGGACCGTGGGTCGACCATTCAGCTCCATATACTCGTGTGAGCAAATACCAAGGCCTCTTAAAGAGTTGGTGATTCGTTGATGAAAGAATGATCAAATGATGGTTTAATCATTTATTCAAAAATGCTCGTATGAGCCTGTAGATGGTGGATTTTCGACAAAGGCTAAAATCGTAAACCCATAATTATACAAACCCCTGATCCAGCAATCAGACGTGAATATCGAGACACGGGTCTCTCATCGAATTCTCTGATTGAGAATACTTTCTCTCAGAGTGCACATAAATATGAAGTCTCACAGCTGGACAACGGCATATCTCATGAGTACTGAGCACTTCAGTAATTATTTCTATCACGGGATGGACAACTCCCAAACAACTTGCTCTGCTAGTATAGAGTGATGACGTCTTCAGGATACAAACAACGAGTTTACCATGGCTATGTAAAAGATATGAAGCTCCAGCAAGCTCATATCAGAATAATTAATTCTCCTAGACAGCTTGCTCTGCTAGTATAAAGTCATAAATTAATTATTCCTAAATTCTTTGATTCATCCGCAGAATTTCTTAAAATATTCAAGTATTTTCGCAAAATATTTCATTACGCAAATCATGGTTCTTCCCAGCAGAAATCCATAGATTAGTAATAAATATTGGATGCGCGGGCATCCGAGCTGCCTTCTGAGCAAGCCATGTCTCAAACTTAAATTCTTGAATTCATCCGTAGAATTTTTGAAAATATTCAAATATTTTCAAAAAATATTTCATTATGCAAACCATGGTTCTTCCCGGCAGAAATCAAATCCATGGATTAGTAATAAATATTGGACGCACGGGAATCAGAGCTGCCTTCTGAGCAAGCCCTGTCTCAAACTTAAATTCTTGGATTCATCCGCAGAATTTCTGAAAATATTCAAATATTTTCGCAAATATTTCATTACGCAAACCATGGTTCTTCCCAGCAAAAATCCATGGATTAGTAATAAATATTCATCACACGGCATCGAGCTACCTTTTGAGTAAGCCCCATTTCAAATGGTGCAAGTGTATTCAACAATGATACATTAACAACCACCGCACGAACGAGTATTTCAAAATACGATGAAACGATGAACCTATGCAAAATAGGATGAAAAAATAACAAATAAATAAAAATTGACCAAGGCGCTGGGAGCATGGACCCACTGACCGGCCGACCGTGCCTTGGTCAATCCCACGTCAGTTTCATATTTTTATCATTTTTTTGTTGTTTTCTCTGAGTTTATGAAAACCCTTTCATTTGAACGAATATCCTTTATTTTGAGGAAAATCCTCAATTTCATGGTGCTTCCTTCGCGCGGAGGAAATAATATAAAATAAGGGAAAAACGTGATGGGGCGTGACCATTGGACAACCGGCCATGCCTTGGTCCCAGCCGGCCCCACACCTCATGATTCCTCATTATTTTATTATTATTTCCCTAATTTCATGAAAACTCCTTAATCTCATGATATTTCCTTGGTCCCACGAAAAATAATAAAAATTAGGGAAAACCCGTGTGCACGGGTCATGGTCGGTCGGTCAAACCCTAGATGACTCACACGTCCCGCTTTTTTGTTAGCATATTTTTCATGTTTTCATAATCCCATGAAATTCCTTGATTGCATGATATTTCCTTCAAATCATGAAATAATGCATAAAATAGGGAAAACGCACGGGACCGGGTCCTGTCCGGCCAACCATGCTCCAAGCCGGTCCCACATGCCCACACGTCCCTTATTTTATTTATTATTATTTTTTATGTTTTCTTCATCTCATGGAAATTCCTTGATTTCAAGGAAACTCTTTAATTTTGGCAAAACTCCTTCGTTTTATCGTATTAGGAAAAATACTATGGGACCGGCCCCTTGAATTTTTCCTGAGTTTTACTCTCCGGCTGTTTTAAGCTCCTGAACGAGATTACAACCTAAATATTCCCTCGTTGGGAGATAGGAAATTCTTTTCCGTACGGAATGGAGGGGCTGACCATCAAAATCCGAGTCTGTATGAGAATTCTACATCGATTCTACTAAAGGGCGCTAATTAAGGTTTCAACCAATCTGGGATTGCTCAAACGATCAATTTTTGATCCCGTGACCACCCAGGGCCGCTTTCATGACCCCTTGGTCGGTCCCTCACCTCTTCATAATTCCTTATTTTTTCATTATTTTCCTTTATCCGATGAAGTTTTGACGGTTTTATCAAAAACCCTAATTTTGTCATATTTTCTCAAATGGTCGCTCAAATGTGCACCAGAAAATATCAAAATTCTCAGGACTGAGGCACGGACATCTCAAAGATGAAAGCGTGTTACCTTGACTGACCAGGTTTAGCTTTTTGGCTCGCAATGAGCCAGTCCCACGTGTTTTCACAATTTGACCTAATTTGCGCAATTGCACGTATTGGGTCCAAAACTCTCCAAATAATTTTAGAATTTAATGGAGCGAACATCATTTGATCCCATGACCACCCAAGGCCGGTTTCATAACCCCTTGGTCGGTCCCTCATATTTTAATAATTAATTAGGTTTTATCACCTAATGCTGAACCCAGCAGTAATTCATCAAATGATTAAACCAGCATTTAATCATTCTTTCAACAACTCACCAACTCTTCAAAGAGGTATTGGTTTTTTCTCACGTGAGCATATGAGAATTTCATGGCCGATCCACGGTCCCATGACGCCGGTTCTCCTTCATTCCATGGTTAATTTTCAAATAAACCATCAATTGGTCATCAATTGATCAAATTAGGGTTTCTGAATCCAAGGATTATGATTCCAGATTCAAACACTAATAATTTTGCAACAATCGCATGATCAGTTTTCTTATTAATTATGCTCGGTTCAACTACCAGCGCTTTAATTAATATTTTATTTTGGTCACGCTGCCAATAATTCATCAAAGGAGAAACACTTGCTCAGATGAGCAATATTTACTCAAATCAAGGAATATTGGTTCAACTATCAATATTCAACAAATTATCGAGCAACACTCGCTCACCTCAACATGAGGATTCCACTACTATCTCAGCAGACATGTTCGATTCATGAGTTGCAGAACATTTCATAAAATCATGTTTAACTCAGCAAATGTGTGGACTCATTGTCCCACGAAGTCATGAAATCAACAACTGACTAAATTAACCACAAGACATAAATCATGTCAGTTGGGGGGATATCAACTAGGGTTTTGGTCTGGCGGTCTACGGCACGTGTGTTCAAACACACGATAGAATGTGAGCAAGTCATGCAATCAGTTGAAGGAATCAGGAAAATAGTGGGTGGAAAATTAACCAAGTCTCCGCACGATGAGTAATTGGTTAACACGATTTCCCACCTCCCCACTCTTTGATTCCAGCAAACTGTCACACTTCATGGGATCATGGTGTTTTTATCTCCGGTATTATATAATGTCTCTGAATCCTGATTGAAACAACAAGATTCGAAGAGTTTTCAAACATTCGAACAACAATCCTTTGAACGAGCAATTTCTCACCAAAGTTCATAAAGACGCTCTTTTGTCTACACGAACTCACATAAATTACTCTCAATCAGGCAAGATTCAATCATTCAGAGCATTTTCATACTGAATTTACAATACACCTACAATCTCATATCATCATTTATCTCACACATTTCTCAGCTTCCCTCCTACAGATCAACCCATCCTCTCTTGTGACCGAATTTACTCTGGAACGGCCATTGTCTTGGTTTAGGCCGGAGTACTACAGATTGGTCTCTCTAACTTAAAGCACCCCCTTCATAGCGGTTCATATGTGTGAGGTTGAACATTTTGCTCGGTTCAAGGAATCTCCTCCGCACGGTCGTCCTTAATTCCGCAAAAACCAGCAAATCGTTTTTCCCCATCTACAGAGCCTTAAGTGATAAAACCTAATTAATTATGAAGAGATGAGATACCAACCAAAGGGTCATGAAACCGGCCCTGGGTGGTTCCGGGATCGAATGACGATCGTTCCATGAAATTCCCAAAATTATTTGGAAGATTTTTGGACCTAATACGTGTAATTGAGCAAATTAGGTCAAATTGTGTAAATACGCGGGACCGGCTCCTTGCAAGCCAAAAATCCAACCTTGGTCGATCAAGGTAACATAATCATGTCACCAAAGTGTTCGTATCTCAGTTCTGAGAATTTTGATATTTTCAGATGTGCACTTGAGCAATCATTTGAGAAAATATGAAGAAATCAAGGTTTTTGATGAAACCGTCAAAACTTCATGAGATGAAGGAAAAATAATAAAAAAGTGAAGGAATCATGAAGTGTGGGGTCGTCCATGGCCAAGGCATGGTCGACCGGCCAAAGGGCCCAATCCCACACGTTTTTCCCAATTTTTTATAATATTTCATGATTTTAGGGAAATATGATAAAACCAAGGAATTTGTTAAAACCAAGGAGTTTTTGTTGAAATCAAAGAGTTTTGTTGAAATCAAGGAGTTTCCATGAGATGAGGAAAACATGAAAAATAATAATAATAAAATAAGGTACGTGTGGGACCGGCTTGAGCATGGCTTGCCGGCTAGGGCCCGGTCCCGTGAGTTTTCCCTAATTTTATGTATTATTTCATGATCTAATGGAATTTTCATAGTTTAAAGGAAATATCATGAAATCAAGGAATTTCATGGGATTATGGAAACATGAAAAATATAATAATAATAAAATGGGTATGGGGCCAGCTAGGGCTTGACCGGCCGGCTAGGGCCCGGTCACACGGGTTTCCCTAATTTTATATTATTTTTTCATGGGATCAATGAAATATCATGAGATTAAGGAATTTTCATGAAATTAGGGAAATAATAATAAAATAATGAGGAGCCATGAAGTGTGGGGCCGGCTGGGATCAAGGCATGGCCGGTTGGACAATAATCACGGCCTATAATGTTTTTCTTAATTTTATGTTATTTCTTTGGTGTGAGGGAAACACCATGAAACTGAGGAGTTTCCTCAAAACGAAAGATATTTGTTCAAGTGAAAGGATTTTCACGAACTCAAGGAAAATAATTAAAAATATGATAAAAATATGAAATTGGCGTGGGATTGACCACGACATGTCCGGCCGGTCAGTGGGCCCATGCTCCCAGCGCCTTGGTCAATTTTTAATTATTTATTATTTTCCTTCCTATTTTGCAGAGGTTCATCGTATCGTCGTATTCTGAAATACTTGATCGTACGGTGATTGTTAGTGCATCATCATCGAGTACACTTGCACCATTTGAGTCGGGGCTTACTCGAAGGTAGCTAAGATTCCCGTGTTGTTGAATATTTATTACTAACCCATGGAACTCTGCTGGGAAGAACCATGGATTGAAGTAACGAAATATTACAAAATTATTTGAATACTTTCAAAAAATATTTGAATATTTTCAGAAATTCAGTGGATGAATCCAAGAATTTCAGAATAATTAATTGATGGCTCTATACTAGCAGAGCAAGCTGTCTAGGAGCATTAATTATTCTGATATGAGCTTGCTGGAGCTTCATATCCTTTATATAGTAAGGGAAAATTGTTGTTTGTATCCTGAAGACGTTATCGCTCTATACTAGCAGAGCAAGCTGTCTAGGAGCTGTCAATCTTGTGATTCTATATAGAAATAATTACTTAAGTGTTCAGTATTCATGAGATACGCCGTTGTCCAGCCGAGAGACTACATATCTACATGTACTCTCAGAGACAGTATTTCTCAATCAGAGGTTCGATGAGAGACCCGTGTCTCAATACTCACGTCTGATTGATGGATCAGAAGTTCGTATAATTATGGGTTTACTATTTTATCCTTTGTCGAAAATCCACCATCTACAGATATAAACTTTGTTGTGGTAACACATATATGTATAAGTCCTTAGCACTTGAACCGAAGTTTGCGAACTTTGTTGATCAAGTGAAAACTGGAACTTGAGCAGTCAACCCAGTCTGTGAATGCAGTCCGCGAATGTGTGTAGTTCTCGAACCCGAGAATTTCTGCTGGAGTTGTAGATCGGTTTCAGTCCGCGAACTGACGAAAGTTCTCGAACCCGAGAATTTCTGCTGGAGTTTGTGAACTCCAACCGGTTAATTGAGTCCGCGAACTTGAGTGGTTATGTCTAAAAACGATGTTCGTGAACTTATCTAAATTATCAAAGGAATGCTATTGCAAACCGTGGCTTTATAGTTCATGAATTGTTTCGAGTGAATCACATTGTTTTTGCTTCAATTGTGTCTTGTATAGTACATAAGATCTCATAGCAATTAAACAACTCTCTAACTAGTTCATTTGAGTCATTTAGACTAGTTATGGTGAAGAAGAATATGGTTGATATGAAAGTTATCATTTGGCTAACCATTTGGTTGACTAATATTGAACCAAATATTGTACACGTTTGGGTACGGTTACACAAACCCAAAATTGTCAAGTACTTGTGTGTATGGTAAGCTAAGTTTTCGATCTAACGGTTGAGAGATATTAGCTTGTATCTAATCAAGTTTTCATCTAACGATGAATATTTAATGCTTTGTTACTAAGCTAACATTGATTGCAAACCCTAATTTGAAAGACTATATAAGGGAGAACTCTAGAAACTGGGAAACCTAATCCCCACACATTCTGCATGATACTAGTTTGCTAAGCTAGAGTCGATTCTCCTTTAACCTTTGGTTTTCTTCTTCTAAAACCAGGTTAACGACTTAAAGACCTCATTGGGATTGTGAAGCCAAACCGAAACTACTTTTATTGTAGTTGTGTGATCTGATCTTGTTGTTTCTATCGTACGAGTACAATTGTAATAATTGGCTTGAGATTTATATCCCCGATAGGCAAGATATAAAAGTAATCACAAACATATTCGTCTCATCGTTTGTGATTCCACAATATCCTTTTTCGCTGCGTCGATTAAGACTATTGTGAGGTGATTGATAAAACTGAGTTGTTCTTCTGGAATATAAGTCTGGTTTTGTTGATTGGTTCTTGTTCACCTTGATTTATCAAAAGACGGAAAAAAAACTCATAAGTTTATTCGTGGGAGACGGATTTATCTATCTTGTAGACTTTTTTATGTGAGACAGATTTGTTTGCTAAAGTCTTCGACTTTGGGTTGTAGCAACTCTTGGTTATGGGTTAGATCAGCTAAGGGAATGAAGTGCGCAGTATCTTGCTGGGATCAGAGGCGTATGAGCATAATTGTACCTTGGGTCAGTGTGAGATTGATTGGGGTTCAACTACAGTCCAGACCGAAGTTAATTTGGAGTAGGCTAGTGTATGTAACGGCTTAATACAGTGTATGTTTAATCTGGACTAGGTCCCTGGGTATTTCTGCATTTGCGGTTTCCTCGTTAACAAAATTATGGTGTCTGTGTTATTTCTTTTCCGCATTATTTTTTTTTATAATTGAAATAATACAGGTTGTGCGTTGTTCAATCAATTAGAATATCCGACCTTATTGGTTGTTGATTTATATTGATTGACACTTGGATATTGGTCTTTGGTACCATCCAAGTTATCTCTCTTTGATTAGACTCGCGAATCACATTTGCTTGAGTAAATCAAATTGAGAAATTGAGATAATAACTCATTGAGTATTTTCTATTGATTGAGTCTAGTTGATTCTCTAGAAAACAACTCGGAGTTGTCCATACAGATTGCTAATCGAAATATTGGGTGAGGTTGTTAGACCCCCGCTTTTTCAAAAAGTCGCTTGTTGTTCTTTCGGGAGTGACATTTTATGGGGGAGAGTTATTAAATGAGCTTGTGATTAATTGTTATATCTTTGAGGAGAAGCGGTTGTAGAACATGTATGGGTTAACTTGTATCTTAATAAACTCCTTGATGAAGTCACTAAGTTTCGACCTGTGATATCTATAGTAATGTTGATATGTTCTCTTTTAGTCACGAATAATCTCTTTGAGAATTTCATTATGATCCCACAATTTTCCTACCTTTGCCAATATATATTGACAAAAAATGGGGAGAAATAATTTTTGGTTCACACTACGTATACATATGTTAAAAGACGAGGGTACCCCAAATATACCTCAATCTAAAACTTTTCCACCTATAAGTCCTTTCTCCGAAAATGATTCTCTATGGACTGAGTCGAGACAATTAAACTAATCGGCTCACCATGTGATCGTCTATGGATACGAGATCGAGACAATATGACAACAAGATAACTTGTGTGATTGACTATGGATACAAGATCGAGATAATACAACAACGAAGTATGTTTACTTGATAATAGGTTCGGACTTAACCAAACACAATAAGATTGCTATCAAGTAAATAGGAATTAACGTTTGTGTATTTTACTTCTAATAATAAAAAAAAAAATATAATTGCGGAAATAGAAAAGTAAAATACACAGCTAGATTTTGTTAACGAGGAAACCGCAAATGCAGAAAAACCCTGGCACCTTGTCCAGAATTGAATACTCCCATGATTAAGCAGCTATAAAAAATCTAAACCAACTTCGTATAATTGAGACCAAGCAACTAAACCTATAGTTCACCTAGTTCGGTCTGTATCCCTGCGCCTCCAACTTGTAGCAAGTCACATACTTGGAACAATTCCTTTGGTTCGTATTCCAAATAGTAAAGGAACAACAAATTTGTTCGTTAACAACTCTTTTCAAACAAGTGATATGAGTTTGAAAAAAGTCTCTCCCGTTTATCCCAATAAACTCCTTTGTCATGTCCTTAGATCTATCCAATAACAACTACTAAAGTAATTGTCAAGATTTTTCAATCAACACTTCGAATCACAAAGAATTGTATTAATTCCGATCTACTCAACTGGTCAATCTAATCTATCATAAAGACAAACCGATTATAGTTGGATCCCTGATAGGTGTCTAAAACACCTTATTATTTATCTATTGTTTACGCTTTCTATGCTAGTTTTCTTGTAAATTATGTATCTTATGCTTTGTTTTTGAGTATTTAGGTACTTTCGCGTCATTTTGGATCAAAAGAAGAGGAAACATGGAAAAAGCGTTGGAGGCGAATTGTGTCTCATTATTTGCTTTTATTTCTTCATCTTTGTCTGAAAAGTATGCCATCTTTAGTGATGCAAATTATGTCTGAAAAGCATGGCGGCTTTAATGATGTTAAGACATTAAAGAGAAGAAGTGGACTTGAGATGCAAGAGGTGGCTGCAGCTGGTGGAAGAGCATTCATTTGGGCATAAAGGGGCAAAGCTGTCATTTCCTAGGCAAACATTATTTGGAGCACAACTAAGGATAAGGGGCTAGAAATTTGGTTAACCCTTATCAAGAATTGATCACCCATTATAAGAACCCCATTCTGGGGTGGTTTCTATTATTGGGGTGTACTCATCCACCCCAAATCATTACCTAAACCTAAATCGAGAAAACAGATTTCTCATTCAATCATTGGTATTGAATTTGAGAAAGAGAGGCGCAGTTATGGAGAATTGAGAAATCATTTTCTCATTCATTTTGAGCAGTCCTTGAAATTGAGAAAGATGCACAGCGGCGAGAGAATTTGAGAAAGACAGATTCACAATGAGGGAGATATGGGTATGAGGTGTTGTAGCTGAGGGTATTGATCGAAATAGCAGAAAGAAGATGAAATTGAAGGGGATCGATGGGTTTAAATCTGAGATAAGATTAAGGTGGTGTGAAGAAATCAGGGTTTCGAAAAGAATAAGTAATCAGTGAGAAAATTGAAATGGGGTTTTGGTGGAATTGGTGCTGTGATTCAGGAGGAGAAATTGATTATATGTTGTTTGTGGAGGAAATTGAGAGTTGAGAACAACACAGAAGCTAGGTAAAGTTCAGACTTGGGTTTGGATTGAAATTGTTGTTGGTGTTGAGATGAGAAGAGGGTTAAGAATAATTGATGAAATATGGTGGTTGAAGTTGAGAATTTGAAGCTAGGGTTGCTGTTGATTAAGATGAGAAGTCTTATTTAGATGAATGTTTTAGGAACAGGTGTGTAGTTGCAGGAATTCCCACACTACACCTTATTCAAGAATTTACTAATATCTATGACATAATTTGAAGATTAAAGACACTTTTTTATTAATTTGATATTAAGGAATTACAGAAATCAAGAACACAAAACACTTGTAAAGATTTTCTCTCTCCTAAAAAACTTTCCTAACACTTAAAAATTTATTACCCTCTCTGGAACTATTCATATCCTTTATATAGGTATTTACATAGTGGATTACAGCTCATTTACAGCTAAGATCCCCTTCAATTTCGGATCTGAGTTCTTGCGATAAATCGCAGTTAGCACCGCCTTTATCTTTCGCAAGTTTTATTGATATATCGCAAACATGTCACACTTTCTTCGTGTTTCTGTCGTTTTCAGTCATTACGTCATTGTTTAAGTCATCTTTGGATGTTTCGCAGAATATCATTGATGTATCGCAGAATAGTTGTTTATTATCGATGTATCGCAGTACTGTTGTTTATTTCGCAAGAATGTTGTTGTGACAATATTCTGATCCTACATCTTGCCTCTTCTCATATCTTTTCTGTGAAGAAGATAAAGATCATGAGAATTTAAGCTTCTTGATTTGCCGCAACTCCTTGTATTTTCACACTTTCTTTATTTTGACACGTCTCCGCATCCATCGCTAGATATTCTACGCGTGTTTTTCCTTCCATTTATTCCTTGACACGTATTCTTTCAACCGTTGAAGTCTGACCATTCACGTCCTTTCTTCATTGAATGCATTGATATTCTCGAGAATTTTCTTCTCCTATAAATACCTTCTTTACTAGTTTCTTTTCTTCTTTTTATTTTCTCTTTTCTTCTCTGCAACTTCACTGTTCCTCAACTTCTTCCGCAAATTCCGGATCTATTATTCTTTAAATTTTCCTTCTTTATTCTTCTTCGCCTTAATCATTGTTCCCATATTAAGAAATGGCTCCTGCTAAAAAATTAGGTCAATCCACTTTTCAAAAACACCAACAGAAACTGAACTTTCCATTGATCTAGTTTCGGAATTTCCTTCTTCCAATGAGAAGATCCTTATTTTGCTAGGTCAAATAGAAGTTGGACTCCCTATCCCTCTTTATAATCAAGATCTCCCTCTTTTTTATGAGATTATTTCCCATGCTAAATTTTCACGAGCAATCTACCAGTTAAGTGGAGATTGTATTCGTCTTATTCTTGAGTATGCTTCTCGTGGAGCTGGTAAAGGATCTTGCTATCCTGAAGATGCGAAACATCCTGATTTTAAGGACATTCCCATTATCCCTGCGAAATATACCGTGGAGAATTTCTTTGCGAATTATCAAGTGATTCCAATGAAGAAAGAGAGCACGTGTTGGGCTATTCGTTTGAATAGGGATAAAAAAGTTGCGAAGGATAAAATTCTTATGCAAGATATAGATTATCATTCCAAAAGAAACAATGGTCCACGCTTCTCCAAGGATGATAAATGGTGTAGATTTCCCCTCCTCCTTGAAGGTCCATATATTTCTGGTGCTCTTAACCTTCCTGCGAATCCTGCATATCTTGCGGCTTATCATCCTTGGGTTTTTAATTGGCCCGAAAAGAATTTGGAGGTATATCTCGCGAAGTTAATCATTATTCGCAGACTTAGATAAATATATTGTTCTTACTAGTTATCGAATTATCTTTTTTCAGATTGGAAAAATGAAGGCTAGCTACGCTAGTACTGGGAATCTCAATCTCCTAATTTTTTTGAAAACTTTCACAGATGAAGTAAGAAACATTCTTTTATAACTTTTAACAATATATTGTTGCCCCTGTTTCTTATCTTCATGTGTGGTTGTTTTCTAGGAAATACCATTTGTCGCGGTGGTTGAAGCCAAGGATAAAGGCAAAAAAGTAATAACTCCAAATGAGAGTTCTGGCACTTCTCCTCATCGCAATGAGAATCAAACTGCTGAGAGTCCTCCAAAAAAGAGAAGAAAAACTCAACCACTTAAAGAAATTTCTTCTGTCGCTGAAAAAGATAATGAGGTTGAAGAGAGTGGAAGAATTAATAATTATGCTACCGTGGGCACCTCTTCAATACGTTTTTCCTCTGCAAGAATTAGATCTGCGATGGGTCTTTCTCAACCTGAGAATCCCGTGGATCAATTGTCAAATATCTTTAGAAATCCCATGCAAGGTGTTGGAGATGATGATATTACTCACGCTTGCGATTATCTCTCAAAAATTTGCGATGCTTCCATCTTAACTAATAATAAAGATCTTAAAGGAGTCTCGAGATTTATCAACCCAGATTTTCTTCATGCACTAGCTTCATTGGTATGCCCCTTTTCTTTTATTTTTCTTGTAGTAAACTTTACATTTGTCATGAATATCGAAGATCTTTTATTTACCCTTACTTATTTTCTCTTATCTGCCACAGACTGCTAGAGCTTCTTTTTCTGTTGCTTCGGAATTAGAAAATAGATTATCATTATCGCAGAAAAGGCTTACCGATTCACAATCTGAATCTGCGAGACTTCGCGAAAAGAATAAGCAATATGAAGATGAAATATCCATTCTTCGCGATAAATGGAAGCAATTGGAAGCATCTGGGAATACTGAGCTCCTTAACAAGAATAAATCGCTTGAAGTAGACGTTGAGGTTCTTCAACAAAAACTAGTTGACAAGGAGAAGTTCTGCAAACAAATTATTGGTATGATTCATTTTTATTTTTTTTACTTTCTTCTTTCTTGCTATTTTAGCTTATTTGAACAACCATTTTGCAGATGCCTATAATCTTACTGATGAAGCTCTTATTCTCAATTCTTTTGATGAACCCATAGATGAATCCATTCTTCTTCAGCGTCTTAATGACGCTTTAAATAATTATTCCGATGAAAAAAATTAATGCTCTGTCTATCGATGAGCTTAAATATCACATTTCCCTTATGAGAATGGATTATAGATCTACTTTGAGTATATCCAATAGTTTTAAGACTTGTAGAGATGAATTTGGAAAAAGAATCAAAATCTTGAAAGCCCAAAATAAGGAACTTGAGAAGGATAAAGAACGTATTACTCTTCAAGGCGCTGAAGCTCTATCAAAGTTCCGCAATGCCCTTATTGACACCGAACTTGAGAGAGATAGACTTAAGAATGAAAACATTAAACTTCTTAAAGGAGAAAAAAAAATCCGTTCCCATCTTCTCATTCAAAATGATGATGAATTCGCATGGGCTGCGACAATTCTCGATAATGCTAGGAAAAACTTAGCAATAGATGTCAGTCTTCATACCGAACATGCAACCTTGATACAAGAAATGATTCATGAAAGAGAAGGTTATTTATTGCTCCTCTAACATCTTTATATTTTTTGTAAATTCTTGATAAATTTCTAACTTGTTATTGTATCATCGCAGAATCTGAAGAAAAATATTCTACAAGGATAGCAGAACTTGAAGAAGAAAAAAATAGTCTTGCAAATAATCTTGCTTCCCGCAATGATAAAATCTCTAGACTGCGAGAGAAGATAAAGATATCCAATTCCAACTTGCATAGTAAACTTCTCACCGTTCGCAATAATGCTATTGAGAAAGTCTGCAAAGATAATGATCTTCCTCTTAGTCTATATCCTTGCCTCTTAGAAGATATCCCAACCAGTTCTGAAGTACCAATTATTTCTGACAGTGAGGTTGATATAAATGAGAATGAAAGCGAAGATGAAGAAGAAACTGATGATGAATATAATGAAGATAATGGTGAAGATAAATCCCAATAGTTCTACTTCTTCCTTTTGATCCTCTCTTGTATTTTTCCCTTTCTTTCTTGCGATAATTATCTGCGACAAATTGTATCATTCTTTCTGCAAGATACTTGTAATTCCTGATGTTCTTCAATATATATAAATTCCTTTTTTGCCTCTATCCGTCTGTTATTTATATGAATTTATCATATAATGATTAATAACAATATTTATTGTTCTTATACATCGTTCCCATACTTGCCTCTTGTTATTAATCTGCAATATGATAAATGAATCATCGCAAATTTTTCTGCGAACAATTAATTATATGTTTCGCAGACATAATTTTCTTGTGGTCTTATTTCGCCTTCCTAGTTAAAGGTATTATTATGCCACTTTTATGTGACAAGATCGCAAGACATTCTTACTTTATATGTAATAATCCATTGATCTTGCCTTATCATTATTTTAATCTCTGCGACAATATGATAAATCTAAGCCATCCTATGAGATTAATCTCTCTTTGCTTTTTAAGAATTATGATATTGTCGTCTTTGCGATTTATATCCTCTTATTATTGATTTCATTTATCTCATCTTTTGATCTTATCGCAAAAACCCATTGATCTCATCTTAACGTTTCTCTTTAGGCTTTTTGGCCAGTCACGCGGCAATATGACGGGCCTAAATATTCTTGCGAATATAAAGTCCCATGACATTGTTGTCTTTGTCACGCGACAATATGACGGGCCTAAATATTCTTGCGAATATAAAGCCCCATGACATTGCCGTATTTTTTGATACACAGCTCCCTAATGGAGGGTATCGCCCTTATCTCTCCCCCCGGTTGCCCCTTCAAGGATTATACATCAGCCATACAAGACTAGCACTTTCCCATCCGGTTTTTCCAACAACCAGTTGTTTTCGCAGCCTTGTCCTTTATGCCTTATATAGCTTATAGTTACAAGACTGCACCCTAAGTGGGGTTTTCTTCGGGCCGAACACATCGTAAGCCAAGACTTTCTATGGATGTCCAGGGTAGGTTCATCCATCCCGGGCACCCACAGCTCAATCGTGTACCTCGGCGCCTTGATCATACGTTGCATTCCTTAGGATAAACTCTCGGGCGCCCAACCAGGGTATAACATTATATAGTTGGGAATCCAAGTTATCTCTCCCGGATGGATTTTCAATAATCCCAAATATCCATGACTAGGTTCCAGCAGTGGTATAGCCTTTCCCATATCCATGCAAAGAGATACCCCCTTATGACGCACTTTAAGGACATTGCCTCTTACGGAATAGAATCCGCGAACTAGGGTGTACGCCACAAAGGTTCGTCCCATTCTTATATATTTGTAGGCGATTTTCGTCCGTCTTATATACATTTGCATTAGAATTTTTAATTATCTCGCAAATTATTGCGGAAAATAGCTTTTATATTCAGCCAACTTTGTTCTTGCAGAACATTTCTTTTATTCTCTCGCAATTTCTTGCGTGTAATCCATTCATTCTAGTCTTTCGAACCTTTATTGATAATATTTTCTTAGATACTGTCTATTCCATGGTCTTCCAAGTCTTTGACCCATGTCTCTCCCTTCTGGATCCATTAATTTATATGCTCCAGTTCCAACTATTTCTTTGATTATATATGGCCCATCCCATTTTTTCGCTAATTTTCCTCCATTTTCTCGCTGATATTCTGGTGTTTCTCTCAAAACTAAATCTCCAACTTTGAATTCACACTTCTTTACTCTTTTATTATATTCACGAGATAATCTGCGATGGTAGTTTTCCATCAGATAAATGCGTCATTTCGCAAAAGTACTGCACTTAAAGCATGTGGAGTTGTCGCAAGATATATCAGCAATTCTTTTCCTGGTTCAGCCTTCTGTAATATGGATATATTCATCAAATATTCCTTAATTCCTTGAAAAGCTTTCTCACATTCGTCTGTCCATTTAAATTTTGTTCCCTTCTTTAGTATGTTGAAGAAATGCTTGCATTTATCTGATGACCGCGAAATAAATCTTCCTAGTGAGGCTAAAAGTCCATTCAATTTTTTCACATCTTTTACTGTTGCTGGAGATTGCATATCCCGAACTGCTTGCACCTTTTCAGGATCAACTTGTATTCCTTCCTTTGATACAATATATCCCAAGAATTTCCCAGATGATACTCCGAATGTACACTTCTCAGGATTTACTTTGATATTAAAAAGCCGCATCTGATCAAAAATTTCCCTTAGATCCTGCACATGATTTTTAGCTTCTTTGTTTTTTATCAACATATCATCCACATATACCTCTAAAGTTTTATGTATCCATTTTGCGAACACTTTTTCCACCATTATTTGGTATGTTGCTCCTGCATTTCGTAACCCAAAAGGCATCTTTGTGTAGCAATATAATCCTCTAGGAGCAAAGAATGCAGTATGTTCTTGATCTTCTTCTGCTAGCGGGATCTGATTATAGCCCTTGTATCCATCTAACGAAGATATTCGATCGTTTCCTGCGGCAGATTCCACCATCTGCGGGATATCTGGTAAGGGAAAACTATCTTTGGGACATTCTTTATTTAAATCAATAAAATCGATGCAAATTCTTATCCCCTTGTTTTTCTTGGGAACTACTACCATATTGGCGATCCATTCTGGATATTTCGCTTGCCTTATAATTCCTGCATCAAGCATCTTTTGCAATTCTTCATCTATCTTGGCATGATAAGTAGTTGCAATCTTTCTTATTCTTTGTTTGATTGGTCTCATATTTTTGTTAATCTCCAATCTGTGGCACGCGACAGATGGATCTATTCTAGGCATCTCATCCATATTCCACGCAAAAATATCTCTGTATTCTCGCAGAAGATTTACAGTTTGCTCTTCTTCCTCCACATCCATCTTAGTTCCAATTTTCAGTATCTTTGGATCTTCTTCACTTCCAACATTTACTTCTTTTGTCGGTTTCTTCTAAAGATAACTAGATTCATGTTCTCCCATTGGTGTTGGTGTCTTTATTACCTCCACTGGTTCATCATTTTCTTGCGATACATCGCCAAATATTCCTTTTCCTTCTTCTGATTTTATCATGTAAATCTTGAATTCTTCTTCTTTCTTTTCTTCTCTCTTCATTTTTCTGCGCTGTTTTCGCAGCTGAATTTTATTTTCACAATTCCTTACTTCATTTTGGAAACATAACGCTGCATAATCTGCATCTCCTCTAATTTCGCCAATTCCACTAGGCATAGGGAACTTTAAACACTGATGTAGAGTTGATGATACAGCCTTAATTGCATGTATCCAAGGTCTTCCCAATAGCATGTTATAGGGTGATTTCACATCCACCACGCTCAAAGTGACCTGCGTCTCTATTTCCCCCAGCGGAATTCGCACTACAATTTCTCCTTTAGGTTTTGTTAGAGATTTTCCAAATCCATGAATATGATATGTTGGACTAAGCATTTCCTCATCTTTGTATCCCATTTTCTTGAATGTGTGTTAAAACATTATATCCACAAAACTTCCTGCGTCCACCAGAGTCCTATTCACAGCCCACTCTTCTGTAGATCTTACTGATTTCTCTTTTATTGTTGGTACAACGGACACTGTGATCACCAATGGAGATGTATGACTTAAATTTGGAATTTCTGCTGCTGTAAATGTGATCTTCTGTTTTTCCCAATCTTTTAGCGGTGATGCCTCATCTACCGTCATGATTTTCTTTCCTTCAAAATCTCGCTTGTGTATCCTTCCTCTAATATCTTCATGGAATTTATTTATCATCATTTTTGTCATTACATCACACTCCAATTTCTTTTGATTATCTTTGATTTCAATCATCTTTTCTTCACCAAATTTCTTAATACTCTTCTAATTCTTTAACAGTTTCTTTCTTTTACTTAACTTTTACTTTGATTTTCAACTCTTCAATCCCTGTTTCTGGGCGCCAAAATGTAGTTGCAGGAATTCCCACACTACACCCTATTCAAGAATTTACCAATATCTATGACATAATTTGAAGATTAAAGATACTTTTTTATTAATTTGATCTTAAGGAATTACAGAAATCAAGAACACAGAACACTTGATAAAGATTTTCTCTCTCCTAAAAAACTTTCCTAACACTTAAAAATTTATTACCCTCTCTGGAACTATTCATCTCCTTTATATAGGTATTTACATAGTGGATTACAGCTCATGACAGCTCATTTACATCTAAGATCCCCTTCAATTTCGGATCTGAGTTCTTGCGATAAATCGCAGTTAGCACCGCCTTTATCTTTCGCAAGTTTTATTGATATATCGCAAACATGTCACACTTTCTTCGTGTTTCTGTCGTTTTCAGTCATTACGTCATTGTTTAAGTCATATTTGGATGTTTCGCAGAATATCATTGATGTATTGCAGAATAGTTGTTTATTATCGATGTATCGCAGTATTGTTGTTTATTTCGCAAGAATGTTGTTGTGACAATATTCTGATCCTACAAGATGCAAGCTGGTGAATGATGTTGTTAAGAAGTCTTTGGTGGTATGAACCGAGTTAGGTTAAATTGGCAAGGTCACAATGGCAGTGACTGGTGCAGGATATGATTGTGTGTGGACTAAAATCTCAGTGGAAAGAAATTTAGTGGTTACAACTGAGATAGCTAGAAGAATTGGATGGAGATTTGAATGGGTTTGCTCATTCAGGATGGTCTAGCATCTGATGTTGATGCTTCTCATCAGTGGAAACTCAGTTCTGGTAGTTTGTGACTGAGCAATTGCAACTGCAGTTAATGCAGTGGTACTGGGATAGAGAAATGGCTAGATAATGGTGTAATGTTGTCTTGTTATAGCTTTGAGAAACTGAATGCATGAGTGGGTCTCTGAAATTGCAGATGAGGGATTTAATGTGGTGCTATGGTTCTGTAATCAAGCCTGGAGTTGGTCTTGAGCTGGTGCTTCAATTACTGGTGGTATTGCAGGTGGATATGAGGCGTAGCAGGCATGAATCCAATGGTCATATGCAAGCAGATGTTGCAGCTGGATATCACAGGGAGAAGAAAGGTGGCCTGAGTTGAATGAAGTTGCAGGAGTGGCAGGAAGAGACATGAAATTGAAGCCACAACAGGGAGAGAAAGGGGAGCTGAGATGTCGTGAATATGTACGAGTGGTGGAAAGAGCTTACTGGTGCTGTGAGATGTTTCTGCAACTGGGTTATAGCTGAAATTAAAAGGGGTACAGGGGTTTGGAACTCAAGAATAGCTGTCACTGGTGGTTGGAAGGGAATGGATTTTCTGCAGTTAAAGTTATAAAAAGAAATTTAAGCTCATAAGATGTTGGTGGTATGAGCCAAAGCTACTGCAATGGTTTAGATGATGTTATGTGTGAGATGGTGCATCTGAGTGGGTTGTGTACAAGAAGTTGTTGCTGTGCAAATGGGAATGTTTTGAGTGCTGCAGGGTGGATATTGCAGCAGCACTCGATCCAAGAAACAAAGGAACTATAGTGTGATAACTGAAGTAAATTGGTGGAGCAAGAAGGAGGTAATGGACGGGTGATTGCAGCTCAAATGAAGGCAGTGATGCTACAGTTCAGGATGTGATGCAGTGGCACAGCCATCATAGTTGGGACTGAAGTATGGCATATGCAAGGTGCAACAGCTCTGGCCTAGAGACCAACCAGCCGAGTTAGATATTCAATTCGGTATAACCCGGTGCTTGACCCGAGTTGACTCAGCTTCTGACTTGTTTGACCTGACAGTGACTCAGTTGAATTCCCGTTGACTGTTTGACTTTTCAGGTGGCCGTCGGCGACTTTGAGGTGCCGGATTCCGGCCAAAAACACAATTTTCCGTCGAGCATTTTTTGGGACATATTTTCTACACGGGTTTCTCTCACTTGTGGGCTTGGTGAATTTCCAACTAATGGACTTTGAAGACTAGACCTAGTTTTGGAACAAGAAGAGCTATAAAAAGGAAGTTTTCTTCAACTTTTGGGAGATCACGTATTTTTTCTACTTGGAGCAGAGGAGAGAGCCGCAACTAGGGTTTGCTTTCGTATTTATTTTTCATCTTCTTTAATTCATTATGATTATGTTGATGAACTCCATTAATATGAGTAGCTAATTTATTATTTATTGGTTAAGGATGTAGTCCTATTTCTAAAACTTGTGCTTGATTAATGCATTAGTTTTCTCTCTTGATTATCGTTCATATCTCTACTATTTTTAATATCACATGAATGATGTATTGTGATAGGGTTTTGATGTTTGTTTAGTTAAGTGGCCAATTAATTGAACTTGCATCTTATCCATAGCTATTTTAGGGTTTTTCATCAAGCGATAACCCTGAATACAATTAGTATGATATGATTATAGTTTGTAGTGATACACTCTTATAATCATATGTAGAGTTTGACCATTGTCCGAATTGTTATGCGCAATGTATGACAATTGCATTGATTAGCCTATTTCCAAAACTTAATTCTCCTGGGAATTGAACTTGATTAGCGCAAGGCGTTAGGTTATTCTTTAGGTAGAATTCACATACGCAACTCTAATGTGTGTGTTGATTAACTTGGGAAATTATTAGATTATCTTGCTATCTTGATATTCTAGGCTTTTGATAATAAAAGAGATTAAATCGTAATTGTAATCATTTATGCAAGCACATGTTTAAGATTGAAGATGAACTCCTTGACCAATATCTTTCTCTCATTGATTACTTCCAACTTTTTACTTTGCTTTTATTTTACAAAAATCAGAAATCCCCCCTCTTGGTTACTAAGAAACTAGAATTTGATAACAACAATCGCCTCTCTGTGGATACGAACTCTTCCTTACTTTATACTTCATTTACATTTTGTTGAGTAAGAAAGTGAAATTATTTTTGACGCATACGACTGCGATCAAATTTTGGCACCGCTGCCGGGGAGGAATTCGCCTAGTTATTAGTTTTTAGTTTCTTTTTATTATTTCTGCTTGCATATTTGCTTTTCGTTTCTCGTCTTGTTTCTCACTTGTTTGCGAGAATTGTTTTCAGGTACCTAATCCATGGCTTCTAAAGATTGGAATTATCCAAGGTGCGGGATAGCTACTCGAAAAGGCACAATACTCCAACCAAGGCAAGGCACAATGGAAGAACAAAACTTGGAAGTAGAACACGATACTTTCCAGCAAGTAGAAGAAGAAGTTGCAGAACAAGAGGTTCCGGTTGAACAAGAACCACCTTTTGAACAAGAAGAAGAAGAAGAAAAAGAAGCAATGTGTGATGCAAATCGTACACTCAAGGACTTGGGCTTCTCACAAGCTTGATACTCAGCATGGTTTGTATTTAAACAAACTCTACTTTCGAGATCAAGCCGGGGTTGCTTACAGAATTACCTAAGTTCCATGGCATGGTGAATTAAGATCCAAACAAGCATCTTATGGACTTCCACACCATTGTCACGGCCATGCTTCCATCGGATGTTGAGGCGGATGGTGCTATGTTGAAAGTTTTTCGATTCTCTTTGGCGGATAGTGCTAAGGATTGGTTATACTATTTGCCTTCCGGAAGTGTGACAACATGGAATGGGCTGAAGAAACTCTTTCTAGAGAGATATTTTCCTGCATCAAAGGCTACTCAAATTCGCAAGGAGATTTGCGGAATGAAGCAAAATGTGGGAGAATCCTTATATGATTTTTGGGAACGATATAAGAGATTGGTGGCAAGCTGCCCTCACCACCAATTCAGCGACGCTATGATTATCCAATACTTCTATGAAGGACTCCAATCAAGTGATAGGAATATTATTGACGCTGCGGGTGGTGGTGCACTAGTGAGAAAGACGGTGGCACAAGCTAGAGAGTTGTTTGAGAACATGGCAGCAAACTCCCAACAATTCTTGAGTCATGGTTCGGATGTGCTTCTTAGGAGAGTAAATGAAGTGAGCGAGGTAAAGGAACTTCATCAAAAAATGGGTAACATGTCAGCAATGATGCAACAAGTCACAGCCGCGGTGATACCAAGTTCTCATGGGTATGAAGACGTCAATGAGCAATCTAATGTGATCTTTCCAAATCAGCAAAGACGGTATGATCCTTATTCAAACACTTACAATCCGGGATGGAGAGATCACCCCAATTTTAGCTATGCGAACAAGCAAGGAGCGGCTCAACAACCTAACTTCAACCATTCGAGTGGATTTCAACCTCAACAACAACAATTCCAGCCGCGTCAACAATTTCAACAACCACAACAATCAATGCAAAATCAAGGCTCCGATATCGATTCAAAGCTTCAAACAATGATGCAAGGAATTTCTACTATGTTTAAAGAAATCCAACAAGAGAATAAGAGTGCGATAAAGGATTTGCAGACACAAATGGGTTCCATGGCTACTGAGTTGAACCAAGTGAAGGCACAAATTGGTGGGAAACTCCCTTCTCAACCTATCAACCCAAAGGAGGGTGTCAATGCTATTACATTGATAAGTGGTACACAACTTATGCAATCCTAAGTTGCTGATTCGGGCAAGGTGGAAACACCAAAGGAACCTGTTTTGGAGGAGAAGAATGAGGGTTCTCCCCAAACTTCTGAGGTACCTATTTCTAACTCTAAAACTTCGGTTTCTACTTATGTTCCTCATTTACCTTTCCCTCAAAGATTTGCAAATTCCAAGAAGGAGGCACTAGAAAAAGAGATTTTAGACGTTCTCAAGAAGATTCATGTGAACATACCACTCATTGATGTTATTAAGCAAGTTCCATAGTATGCAAAGGTGTTGAAGGACTTTTGTACCAATAAGAAAAGGATCAAAGGTAATTGTAGAAGCATTTTACTACCAACTACATTCAAAGGATAGAAACCTACTACTCATACAAATGAAGGTAAAGACTCAATAACGAACACAAGATATACGTGGTTCGGTATGATTACCTACGTCCATGGGGTGAAAGGGTGAATCTTATTACTTCCAAGTGTCACAAAGATGTTACTCTTCACCGAACTCCCTTACACGATCCACTCTCTTCTCACTTTCTTACTCTTGTTGAAATCTCAAGTTTCTCTCCAAAATTACAACCTATCTCTCTTGGATATAAGTTCCTCTATTTATAGGAAAGATTACATACAACCAAACTATGGTGTTAGTCACACTACATCTAATCTGAAGTTCTGCGGTCGGGCCTACTTATGTCGTCCCTTTTTCAGTTCGTACAGCCGATGTGTTTTGACTCCTCCGTCTATCTCTCGTCCGAGCCGATCCCTTCGGGTGTTCTCATGGTACGATGACGCCCTTCTCGTCTGTTGTTCTTGTAGTTGGCTGATGTGACACATATCTTCTTATCCGTTTGACTACCGCTCCTCGTTTGACTCACTATGTCTTATGTTGTCAGCTTTGTCAGGGGCCTGAGGTTGAGTATTGTCCGACAGCTGTGGAGCAATCATGCCCGATCCATGTGGCTTCTTGAATCTCGCGCATGCTAGTTCTTCCTTCTATGCTTCGCGTCTCTTCGTTTTTGGGTGTATCAGAGCTTAAGATGTTGCCACCTGGCCCTGTGGATAACTTACACCTACATTTATGCCCCTTATTTCTCTCGTGCGGCAGACACGAGTGGAAGAAAGTCATCCCAACTGCCCACGTCCTCGTCCACGCCGCTAATTCCGCCATGCAGTCCCCCATCATTCCACTTTATTACCTGTAACCATCGACGTCGGTTACAACTCTCCACTTTTAACTAGTCCTCTTCCCTTCCTCTTTCTTCTCATTTGCCATTTTTTTTTTAGTTCCCCGCCGCTGCAACCTTCTCTTCAGAATTTCTTCATCACTTTCTTCCTTCAAAAACCCTTGTTTTCTTGATTTTCTTCCCTCATCTCTTTCTCTCCGATTGCTATAGTAGTCGTGGTTACGTTTTCGTCGTCCCAACTCTCTTCGTCGATTTCCGAGTTCCGCATTATTTCCGCTGATGGCTTCTTCTCCCTCTATGACTGAGAAAAGGTCTATTGATGATGTTTTTTCCGAGGTTGATGCTTTTTCCCTTTCTTCTCTGTTTTCTTACGAGAGTCCCTCTAAGTACGATGTTCGTGCCATGAAATCTATCTTTCCTGATGATTATCCTTCTGTTTTGTGCAGGTCCGAGAAAAAGGGGAAAGAGCTTTCTGACGAAGAATTTATTGAGCAGCTGAAGGAGAAGTACGATCTTCAAAATTACGAAGTCACCCTTGTCTCGGGCCGAAACAGCCTCTTGAAGAAGTCCGATATGGAGAAGCACGAGCAGTCAGCTAACTGCGTGGTTATCACTCAGGTCCAACAGGAGCTAGGCCTTCGTCTTCCCTTATATGACCCTGATAGCCCTTTCTACTATGATGTCCTCTCCTAGCTCAAGCTTTATCGCGCTTTGGATCAATGGACTGGCAATACTTTCCGCATTATGGATGAGTGGAGAGCTCCCCGAGATGGTCATGGTTCCGATGCTGAGTGGTCGACGTACAAGCCCGAGGATGCTCCCGCATATACTGTTTCCAACTTCCTTGCCAACTATCGAGCTAATACTTCCACCTTAGGTGACCTTGCCAGTTTTTCTGCTAGTCCTCATCGTCACCGATCTATGCCCAAGGGTGTTGAAAGGATGATGCTGGATGCGGATCCCATTGTCCAGGGTTCTAACAGGCGACCCCGTCATTCTAATGACCCAATTTATCCCCGAGTTCCTCTTATTTTCCGAGGTCCCATTCTACATGGCAGTTTCCCGCCGCCTTCTTTTCCCGTCGAGCCCTATCCTTTCTAGGTTGTTAGTGATGATAAGGCTGATAAGGTATGCGTCTCTTTCCTATTTTCTCGATTTCTATTCTGTTATCTTTGACGCCAATTGGTTGTTTTGTTATTATTAAAACCTCAGGGCGATTCTACCAAGACTTCCGGATCGTCGAAGAAGAGAGGTGCTAGCACAAGGGTCGAGGAAGACCAGAGGAAGTTAACAAACATAGTGATTTTATTATAAGTACATGTACTTGCCCCTGTTTTTTGCCTTCACATTTTCTGACGAGTAGCCTTGTGCAGAAGTTTCCCAGACGCGATGATGATAAGGCCGATGTGGAGTAGGTTGATCCTCAACCTTTGAGACGTAACCCTCATAGGGGGAAGCATGTCGTTGCTAATCCAGAATGTAGAAGCATTTTACTACCAACTACATCCAAAGGATAGAAACCTACTACTCATACAAATGAAGGTAAAGACTCAATAACGAACACAAGATATACGTGGTTCGATATGATTACCTACGTCCACGGGGTGAAAGGGTGAATCTTATTACTTCCAAGTGTTACAAAGATGTAACTCTTCACCGAACTCCCTTACACGATCCACTATCTTCTCACTTTCTTACTCTTGTTGAAATCTCAAGTCTCTCTCCAAATTACAACCTATATATCTTGGATATAAGTTCCTCTATTTATAGGAAAGATTACATACAACCAAACTATGGTGTTAGTCACACTACATATAATATGAAGTTCTGCGGTCGGGCCTACTTATGTCGTCCCTTCTTCAGTTCGTATATCCGATGTGTTTTGACTCCTCCGTCTGTCTCTCGTCCGAGCCGATCCCTTCGGGTGTTCTCATGGTACGATGTCACCCTTCTCGTCTGTCGTTCTTGTAGTTGGCCGATGTGACACATATTTTCTTATTCGTTTGACTACCACTCCTCGTTTGACTCACTATGTCTTATCTTGTCATCTTTGTCAGGGGACTGAGGTCGAGTCTTGTCCGACAGCTGTGGAGCGATCATGCCCGATCCACGTGGCTTCTTGAATCTCGCGCATGCCAGTTCTTCCTTCTATGATTCGCGTCTCTTCATTTTTGGGTGCATCAGAGCTTAAGATGTTGCCACCTGGCCCTGTGGATAACTTACACCTATATTAATGAAGTTCTAAGTGTGGGGGAGAATGCATCGGAAATCTTACAACACAAACTCCCACTGAAATGCAAGGACCCTAGTAGCTTTGACATTCCCGTCACTATTGGTAACACTACATTTAACAAAGCTATGTTGGATTTAAGTACATCCTTTAATGTTATGCCTGCATCTATGTACAATTCACTTGATCTTGGTCCTCTTAAAAAGGATGGAATTGTGTTGCAATTAGCCGATCGCTCTAATGTTTACCCAATGGGTATTGTTGAGGATGCTCTTGTGCAGGTTAATTAACTTGTATTTCCAACTGACTTTTGTGTCTTAGAGATGGATGAAGGTTCATCGGACTCGTCTCTTCCATTGCTACTTGGGCGTCCCTTCATGAAAACGGCTAAAACAATTATTGATGTTGACAAGGGAATGCTGACTATGGATTTTTAAGGAGAAATAATACGTTTCAACATTTTCGAGACGATGAGATATCCTAGTGATGTCCACTCTTGTTTCTCCGTTGATGTGATGGACACATTGGCGCAACAAATATTTGAGTTGAATGGCGCTGATTCTTTGGAAACCGTGCTCACTAAACCTATTGATAACGGTTTGGAGTACGGTGATAAGATTAAGGAAACCATTGGTTCTCTTAACTCATTACCGGAAAAATCTTCACTTAAGAATATTTCATATGTTTCTTTACCATGCAATGATGAAAAGCTTGTACCTTCAATTGTTAAATCTCCAAAGCTAGAATTGAAACCTATTCCAAGTTACTTAAAGTACTTGTACTTGGGTGACAATGAAGAGTTACATGTGATTGTTTCTAACGAGCTTAGTGAATTACAGGAGCAAAAACTTCTAAGGGTGCTAAGGAAGAACAAGACGGCCATAGGATGGACAATTGTCGATATCAAGGGTATAAGCCCTGCCATTTGTATGCATAAGATCCATTTGGAGGACGATGCAAAGGCTACAAGGGAAGAGCAGCGTCGTTTGAACCCTCCCATGATGGAAGTTGTGAAAAAGGAGATACTCAAGCTTTTGGAAGTGGGTGTTATCTACCCCATATCTGACAGCAAGTGGGTAAACCAAAGAAATCAGGTGTGACGGTGGTGGAGAATGATAAGAATGAACTCGTCACAACTCGTGTGCAAACCGGTTGGAGGGTTTGTATAGATTATATAAAATTGAATGACACTACTAGAAAAGATCACTTTCCATTACCTTTTATTGATCAAATGCTTGAACGTTTAGCTGGACATTCTTATTATTGCTTCCTTGATGGCTATTCAGGTTACAATCAGAATGTGATAGCGCCGGAGGATCAAGAGAAAACCACTTTCACTTGTACTTTCGGTACTTTTGCTTATAGAAGGATGCCTTTTGGCTTGTGCAATGCTCCATCTACCTTTCAAAGGTGTATGGTAAGTATCTTTTCAGAATATGTTGAAAACATAATCGAAGTGTTCATGGACGACTTTAGTGTCTGTAGTGATTCATTTGACCTTTGCTTGAACAATTTGTCACTAATCCTTGAACGATGTGTTGAAACAAACCTTGTGCTGAATTGGGAGAAGTGCAATTTCATGGTAACTCATGGCATAGTTTTAGGCCATATAATATCTTCTAAAGGCTTGGAAGTTGATAAATCTAAGATAGACCTTATTCGTGCTCTAAACCCTCCCACTACGGTGAGGGAAATACGTTCTTTCCTTGGTCATGCGGTTTTTTATCGTATATTCATCAAGGACTTTTCCAAGATAGCATCACCACTTTGCAACTTATTGCAAAAAGATGTGGTTTTTAACTTTGATGAAAAGTGTTTGGCGGCATTCAATCATTTGATAGAACTTTTGATTTCAGCCCCTATCATTAAACCACCGGATTGGAGCAAGCCTTTTGAGCTCATGTGTGATGCAAGTGACTATGCGGTTGGTGCGGTGCTTGGGCAGCGTGTGGGGAAGATACCTCATGCTATTTATTATGCTTCTAGAACGTTAAATGAGGCCCAACAAAACTACACAACCACTGAAAAAGAGTTATTAGCTATTGTTTTTACTTTGGAAAAGTTTCGCTCTTATCTAATTGGTAAAAAAAGTTGTTATTTTTTCTAATCATGCAGCACTTAGGTACTTGCTTAAAAAGAAAGAAGCGAAAACCGAGGCTCATACGATGGATTTTACTCTTGCAAGAGTTTGATATTGAAATCAAATACAAGAAAGGAATCGAGAACACCGTTGCGGATCACTTGAGCCGGCTTGCTGTGGACAAGGAAACTATCCCATTGCGTGAAAGCTTCTCGGATGAGAAACTATTCTCGATTGCCTTTGGAGAACCATGGTACGCTGATATTGTTAATTACTTGGTTTCTAAACAAATCCCAAAGAACTTGTCTCGTGCTGAGAGGGACAAACTTAAGAAGCTAGGAAACCAATACATATGGGATGATCCATACTTATGAAAACATTATAGTGACCAAGTAATACGAAGGTGTGTTCCCGAATCTGAATTTAACTCCATCTTGTCTTTTTGCTACTCTTATGCTTGTGGAGGACACTTTGGGATCAAGAGAACCGCTCTCAAGGTACTAGAATGTGGTTTCTATTGGCCAACTTTGTTTAAGGATGCATATGCATTTTGTATTACATGTGATAGGTGCCAAATAACAGGCAATCTAGGTGCCCGAAATCAAATGCCACAAACTATTATTCAATTTGTTGAAGTCTTTGATGTATGGGGAATTGATTTTATGGGACCTTTTGTCAATTCTAGTGGGAATTATTATATTTTGCTTGTTGTTGATTATGTCTCGAAATGGGTGGAAGCTAAGGCCACCCCAACTAATGATTCTAAAGTTGTTTCAGATTTCGTGCAAGCAAATATTTTTGCAAGGTTTGGAATTCCAAAATCTATAATTAGCGATGGAGGTTCACACTTCAAAAACAGGTTTTTGCAAGGCTTGTTAAGGAATTACAATATGTCGCATAGGATTGCAACACCATACCATCCACAAACAAATGGACAAGCCGAGGTTTCCAACCGAGAGGTGAAATCCATTCTAGAAAAGACGGTGAATCCAACAAGGAAAGATTGTAGTTTGAGACTCAATGATGCTTTGTGGGTGTATAAAACCGCATACAAGACACCTATTTGGATGTCTCCCTTTAGGCTTGTTTACGGAAAACCTTGTCACTTACCCGTTGAAATTGAGCATAAGGAATTTTGGTCTATTAAGCAATGCAATATGGAGTTGGATGGTGTTGGAAAGCAAAGGAAGTTGCAACTCCAAGAGTTAGAAGAGATTCACAATAATGCATTTGAAAGCTCACGGATTTACAAGGAAAAGACAAAGGCATTTCATGATAATATGATTACAAAGAAACAATTTTTCATTGGGCAGAAAGTGCTTTTGTTTAATTCTCGCTTGCAATTATTTTCGGGTAAATTAAGGTCACGTTGGATTGGACCTTTTGTTGTGACTAATGTGTTTTCTCATGGTGCAGTTGAAATTCGTAGTTTAGCTACAGGAAATGAACTTAAAGTGAATGGGCACCGGTTGAAACCATATTATGAGAACTTCTCTTCGGATGTTATGGAAGGAGTTAACCTTGTGGAAGTGCTCCCTATGGAGGAGTCTTAGCAAACAAGGAGAACGTCGGGCTGACGACTTTAAACCAAGCGCTAAGTGGGAGGCAACCCACCGGTTTTGTATCTTTACCTTTATCTTAATATTCTTTAAGCATTTTATCTTTATTTTCTTGTTTTTGCATATCATTTGCGAAATTTCCCACCTTGAACTTTCTTTGGACGATTCAAAATTACATTGAGGACAATGTAAAGTTTAAGTGTGGGGGAGCATTTATATGTTTGTATAATTTGTTTTGATGCCTTTAGTAAAAAAAAAAAAAAAACAGAAAAAAAAAAACCAAGAAAAAATTTGTGCTTTTTGAACTCCGAAATCTAGAAACTTGTGCATTTAGGATGACACCATTAGTGGATGGAACCATTTTGATTGCAGGAGTTGAGGAACCAATTAACTAAAAGGGACGAACATAGCTCAGAAATCACAAATAAAATGATAGTTGTTACCATATCTCGGAATATCACCATATCACATTCTATTTTTACTTTTCCATATTTATCTATTGTTTTCTAAGTGCTTTGGTGGGTCACTAAACATCGACTTGTTATTACTGCTAGGATGAAATAGAGTGATTGAGTTGCTAAAAAAAATAGAAAAAAAAAAGAGACCGACCAATTAGACCAAACGGAATAAAAATGACATTTGGATAGCAGTATGTGTGAAACGTTGTCCCTGTCTCCGTCGCCTAAACAAGCGTGGAATGCAGGATTCAATGCAACTATCATATACTTGCTGACAATAAGCATGCGCTTTGATCCAAAAGATCTAATCATGCTGTCTTAAAAAAAAAAAAAAGTGAAAAAAAAAGAAAATATTATATTATATTTGTTGAATAAAGTCACTCCTGGTTCCCTTGTATATGCCGGTTGAGTTGATGTAGAAATAAGATTGTTGACCACCGGTTCCCTTGTATATGCCAGTGTATTGACACTAGAATTCAGACCAGTAGCTCAATTCAATAGGATGCATAGGTTCATCTTGGCGGTGGCCTTCAAACAGATATGGGAAATACCAATCACTTGTGAACATTCGCCAACATCTACATCTATATCCATCTTCTTAATCCTTTCATTGTAATTGTGGTTTGTTAGTTTCCGAGTATTGTGGCTTGTTCGACTATCTAATTAGAGCTTTATTTACTTATATATGAATTGAATTTGCATCAAGGTACCTCCTCCTGTAATCATTTTGGATTCGTTCATTGATTTGTCACAAATAGATAGAGTTGGAAATATAGGTTTTGTAGGCAGACCTCTTGTAAACCTTCACGAGACTAAAACTCGTCCACTAGGGACACCTAGGGGTTCAAAGGCTTGTTATTTATGCTTAGAGTAACCGTAGCCTCGACGAGACGGAGTTGTATGTATGCTTTATAATTATTTTGTTTTATTTGCTCGAGGACTAGCAAAGTCTAAGTGTGGGGGAATTTGATAGATGTCTAAAACACCTTATTATTTATCTATTGTTTATGCTTTCTCTGCTAGTTTTCTTGTAAATTATGTATCTTATGCTTTGTTTTTGAGTATTTAGGTACTTTGGAGTCATTTTGGATCAAAAGAAGAGGAAACATGGCAAAAGCGTTGGAGGCGAATTGTGTCTCATTATTTGCTTTTATTTCTTCATCTCTGTCTGAAAAGTATGCCAGCTTTAGTGATGCAAATTATGTCTGAAAAGCATGGTGGCTTTAATGATGTTAAGGCATTGAAGAGAAGAAGCGGACTTGAGATGCAATAGGTGGCTGCACTTGGTGGAAGAGCATTCATTTGGAGCATAAAGGGGCAAAGCTGTCATTTCCTAGGCAAACATTATTTGGAGCACAACTAAGGATAAGGGGCTAGAAATTTGGTTAACCCTTATCAAGAATTGATCACCCATTATAAGAACCCCATTCTGGGGTGGTTTCTATTATTGGGGTGTACTCATCCACCCCAAATCATTACCTAAACCTAAATCGAGAAAACAAATTTCTCATTCAATCATTGGTATTGAATTTGAGAAAGAGAGGCGCAGTTATGGAGAATTGAGAAATCATTTTCTCATTCATTTTGAGCAGTCCTTGAAATTGAGAAAGATGCACAGCGGCGAGAGAATTTGAGAAAGACAGATTCGCAGTGAGGGAGATATGGGTATGAGGTGTGTCAGCTGAGGGTATTGATCGAAATAGCATAAAGAAGATAAAATTGAAAGGGATCGATGGGTTTAAATCTGAGATAAGATGAAGGTGGTGTGAAGAAATCAGGGTTTCGAAAAGAAGAAGAAATCAGTGAGAAAATTGAAATGGGGTTTTGGTGGAATTGGTGGCTGTGATTCAGGAGGAGAAATTGATTGTGTGCTGTTTGTGGAGGAAATTGAGAGTTGAGAACAACACAGAAGCTAGGTTAAGTTCAGACTTGGGTTTGGATTGAAATTGTTGTTGGTGTTGAGATGAGAAGAGGGTTAAGAAGAATTGATGAAATCTGGTGGTTGAAGTTGAGAAATTTGAAGCTAGGGTTGTTGTTGATTAAGAGGAGAAGGCTTATTTAGATGAATGTTTTAGGAACAAGTGCAAGCTGGTGAATGATGCTGTTAAGCAGTCTTTGGTGGTATGAACCGAGTTAGGTTAAATTGGCAAGGTCACAATAGCAGTGACTGGTGCAGGGTATGATTTTGTGTGGACTAAAATCTTAGTGGAAAGAAATTTAGTGGTTACAGCTGAGATAGCTAGAAGAATTGGATGGAGATTTGAATGGGTTTCCTCATTCAAGATGGTCTAGCATATGATGTTGATGCTTCTCATCAGTGGAAACTCAGTTCTGGTAGTTTGTGACTGAGCAATTTCAACTGCAGTTAATGTAGTGGTACTGGGATAGAGAAATGGCTAGATAATGGTGTAATGCTGTCTTGTTATAGCTTTGAAAAACTGAATGCATGACTGGGTCTCTGAAATTTAAGATGAGGGATTTAATGTGGTGTTATGGTTCTGTAATCAAGCCTGGAGTTGGTCTTGAGCTGGTGCTTCAATTAATGGTGGTATTGCAGGTGGATAGGAGGCGTATCAGGCATGAATCCAATGGTCATATGCAAGCAGCTGTTGCAGCTGGATATCACAGGGACAAGAATGGTGGTATGAGTTGAATGAAGTTGCAGGAGTGTCAGGAAGAGACAGGAAATTGAAGCCACAACAGGGAGAGAAAGGAGAGCTGAGATGCCGTGAATATGTAGGAGTGGTGGAAAGAGCTTACTGGTGCTGTGAGATGTTGTTGCAACTGGGTTGTAGCTGAAATTACAAGGGGTATAGGGATTTGGAACTCAAGAATAGCTGTCACTGGTGGTTGGAAGGGAATTGATTTGCTGCAGTTAAAGTTATAAAAAGAAATTGAAGCTCATAAGATGTTGGTAGTATGAGCCAAAGCTACTGCAATGGTTTAGATGATGTTATGTGTGAGATGGTGCAGCTGAGTGGGTTGTGTACAAGAAGCTGCTGCTGTGCAAATGGGAATGTTTTGAGTGCTGCAAGGTGGATATTGCAGCAGTACTCGAGCCAAGAAACAAAGGAACTACAGAGTGATAACTGAAGTTAATTGGTGGAGCAAGAAGGAGGTAATGGACGGGTGATTGCAGCTCAAATGAAGGCAGTGATGCTGCAGTTCAGGATGTGATGCAGTGGCACAGCCATCATGGATGGGACTGAAGTATGGCATATGCAAGGTGCAACAGCTCTGGCCTAGAGACCAACCAGCCGAGTTAGATAGTCAACTCGGTATAACTCGGTGCTTGACCCGAGTTGACTCAGCTTCTGACTTGTTTGACCCGACAGTGACTCAGTTGAATTCCCATTGACTGTTTGACTTTTCAGGTGGCCGACGACGACTTTCCGGTGACTTTTCAGGAAAAAAACAGTTTTCCGTCGAGCGTTTTTTTGGACATATTTTCTACACGGTTTTCTCTCACTTGTGGGCTTGGTGAATTTCCAACTAATGGACTTTGAAGACTAGACCTAGTTTTGGAACAAGAAGAGCTATAAAAAGGAAGTTTTCTTCAACTTTTGGGAGATCACGTATTTTTTCTACTTGGAGCAGAGGAGAGAGCCGCAACTAGGGTTTGCTTTCGTATTTATTTTTCATCTTCTTTAATTCATTATGATTATGTTGATGAACTCCATTAATATGAGTAGCTAATTTATTATTTATTGGTTAAGGATGTAGTCCTATTTCTAAAACTTGTGCTTGATTAATGCATTAGTTTTCTCTCTTGATTATCGTTCATATCTCTACTGTTTTTAATATCACATGAATGATGTATTGTGATAGGGTTTTGATGTTTGTTTAGTTAAGTGGCCAATTAATTGAACTTGCATCTTATCCATAGCTATTTTAGGGTTTTTCATCAAGCGATAACCCTGAATACAAGTAGTATGATATGATTATAGTTTGTAGTGATACACTCTTATAATCATATGTAGAGTTTGACCATTGTCCGAATTGTTATGCGCAATGTATGACAATTGCATTGATTAGCCTATTTCCAAAACTTAATGCTCCTGAAAATTGAACTTGATTAGCGCAAGGCGTTAGGTTATTCTTTAGGTTGAATTCACATACGCAGCTTTAATGTGTGTGTTGATTAACTTGGGAAATTATTAGATTATCATGCTATCTTGATATTCTAGGCTTTTGATAATAAAAGAGATTAAATCGTAATTCTAATCATTTATGCAAGCACATGTTTAAGATTGAAGATGAATTCCTTGACCAATATCTTTCTCTCATTGATTACTTCCAACTTTTTACTTTGCTTTTATTTTACTTTTATTTTACAAAAATCAGAAATCCCCCCTCTTGGTTACTAAGAAACTAGAATTTGATAACAACAATCGCCTCTCTGTGGATACGAACTCTTCCTTACTTTATACTTCATTTACATTTTGTTGAGTAAGAAAGTGAAATTATTTTTGACGCATACGACTGCGGTCAATCCCTAACCGATCAAGTTTTGTGCACACCAAAGATTATGAACCCAAATCAGAAATCTTCTTCATCTTCAATCTTCTTAGATCTTCAATAAACACCTGCACACAATCAACTTAAATATCTTGTGATCAATCACACACATAACGGAATCTGTTAACAATGGATTATCACAAGACGTTTTTAGATCTACAAACAGTCTAAATATCTCCCGTCGAAACTTCGATCTAGTTTGAGTGAATCTTATATCAGAAGAGAAGATTCTCAAGCATAAACAAACTAGGTGCAATCAAAGTTCAACAACCGTTAGTCAATCAAATCAATCGAAAACTAATGATAAACTGCAATTATCTAGTTTTCCACCAACGGTACTCGTAGAGCTCCCCAATCCCAACAAAGTCTTTAAAACGAGCGGTCGTAAGAGATTTCGCCTAAGGGTACTTTCCTCTCCGAATAGACGGCTCCACCAGTAATAACACAACTAGGTAGTTTTGCTGGCTCTGAGGATTTGTTTGCTTGAAATGCAAACTTCAATATTTATAGACCAAGGAAGTTTGGACACCAAGTAATTTCCAAAATCGAATATTCTCAAAGATATGCAATAAGGTCAAAAACGGTTTTCATAATTCCTGGAAATGCACTGTCCGAATATTGACCGAAATCTCAGTATAAAATCTCCAACTAGTAAATGCACATTACTAATTTTTATTTTCTAAAGATATGCATTTTAATTGCTGGAAATTAAAAGCATATAAAACTAAAAACCTTAATTAAAAGATTCTCAATTTATTTCGATCCGGGATTCTCCTTTAGCTATTAAGGAATATCTTTGAACAGTAAAAGGTAAGAATTACTGCACGTGTTCAAAGTATGTCGACATCTTTTACTTGGTAAATCCTTTTTCATATTTACCACCTTGGAACCGATTTGCCACACTTCCAAACGAGTTTAGAATTGGTTCATATGACTTCCAAGAACAATTTGATTGATTATCCTATCAAATCACCAATCATGTGTTTCACGATTCTACCAAAACACGTTTCGGTTCTACCTCCATGTGGGTACTATAATTAGTCACGCTAGTTACCAAAAATTGGTTGACTAGGTACTAGAATCGGTTCCCACATATATATGGTATCTAACCTGTATTTGTTGCCCATGTTCATAGGATCGGTTCCCCAATAACTAAAAACTTGTTGCACCTCTTATAAGGACCGATTCCCCCCTTGCTTGTGATCAGTTGCACCTCTTACTAGGATCGATTACCCAATGTCTAGAGTTGGTCATACCAATTACAACAAATCAATCATACCATTTCAGGTAAATACTTTAGATCAGTTTCACTAATAAAAGTCATACCAATACAAAAGTCAGGCCTTGTGAATAGTTTTACCAAGATACATAAACAAGTTATGAGCGGTTATACTAAACAATAAGCCAAAGATTTGCAATAAATAACAATACTAATAAGCCTAGCGATTTCCCTTTCGATTTATAAAACAAGTTTATGAATTGTACTTCCTTTAAACGAATGTAAAAACATTATTTCCTAGGACGAAATCTTCACCCATACCCATACATAATCGCAATAACATTCATACGATTATGTCAATGTCTTATATAAGAAGTTCAAAAGATAGACGTTATACTTCATATTGGGGTAAAAACTAATTCTGTTGGTTTTGGTAAACTTGGGTGTATTGATGAGAAATGAATTCAAACCTTTAACAAATGCACTGCGCGGGAGTACTTTAGATTTGAGAGATCAATCTGTACAATCCTGGCCTAAACCAAGAAATGGATGTTCCAGTCTTGCTTCGGTCACAAAGTGAAGGAGAAGGGTTGATCTCAGGGAGGGAAACGAATAAGGTGTTGAGATCAGAATGGTTAACTCTGAAGGTGTAGATATTTTATGACTTATATCAGAATATGGAACTGGCTTGCGGAATGTAAGCTATCAGTTATTGGTATTTTTTCTGGATACTTGTGTTGATAACCAAAACTGTGTTGTTGGTTGAAATAGGTTGAAAACCTATTTATATCAGTCATAGTTGCACGCACCCTGATCTCATAGGAACTTGGAATAGTTGAGTAATGGAGGAGTGTGATCGTGCAGGATGGTGAAAACCCCGTCTCCACTACGAGGGGAAGACTGGGTGGTTTCGTCCCGCTACTTATCTTTCATCACTAACTGCCCGGATTTCCTGACACTTTCTTGTAATAGGCGTGTTGCATGTTGCATGCTGTAGACCGCGCGGACGAATACCCTGATGAACATCCCCCAGTTTGTGACATGTTTGATGTATCGAGTATTTTCGTGGAAAATATGCAGCAGGCTGCTGAATGGGACTTGTTTTCAAGACCTAGTTATTTTGACCAATCACGCGCAACCTAGGTGGTGGGTGGTCATGCGTGAGTAGCTTCCAGGAGCTATCTATGTACATTAAAGATGTGGTGATCGGCCCCTATATTAGAATGGTGTCTGATAGCCATTTTGACATCCTATTGGTTGGCCCAAATTAAATCTAAACCGTTTAAGATGGCTAGCCAAGTTGGATGGCTGAGATGATTTGTATAAGTTTGTGCTAATTCATGAAATTTCGTAATCAGAAAATTCAGATGTGAAACTATCACTAAAACTGCTGTAGAATTCTCATATGAACTCGGATTTTGACGATACACCCTTCAATTCTTATCAAAAAAGAATTTCCTATTTTCCCACGGGGGAATATTTAGGTTTTGAGCTCGTTTTGAAGGTGAAAACATCCCGACACTAAAGACTCAGGAAGAATTCAGGAGGAATTCTGTCAGTTTTCAGCCATGACCTAGCTCGTCTTTTAAGCTGTATCTTTTAGCTCGTTAATCCGATTGATGAAATTTTTTAGTATGTTATGCTAGACATCCATACGAAACTTTTGGAATGAGCTCATACTGAAAAAGCAGGGGTCTAACAACTACACCCAATATTTCGATTAGTAATCTATATGGACAACTCCGAGTTACTTTCTAGAGAATCAACTAGACTCAATCAATAAAAAATATCTCAAGGAGTTATTATCTCAATCTTTCAATTTGATTTAATCAAGCAAATACAATCTGCGAGTCTTAATCAAAGAGAGATAACTTGGATGGTTCCAAAGACCAATATCCAAGTGTCAATCAATTTAAATCAACAACCAGTAAGGTCGGATATTCTAATTGATTGAACAATTCACAACCTGTATTATTTCAATTATATAACAAAATATAATGCGGAAAAGAAATAACACAGATACCAGAATTTTGTTAACGAGGAAATCGCAAATGCTGAAAAACCCCGGGACCTTGTCCAGATTAAACATACATTGTATTAAGACGCTACAAACACTAGCCTACTCCAAATTAACTTCGGTTTGGACTGTAGTTGAACCCCAACCAATCTCACACTGATCCAAGTTACAGTTATGCTCCTACGCCTCTGATCTCAGCAGGATACTACGCACTTGATTCCCTTAGCTAATCTCACCCACAACCAAGAGTTGCTACGACCCAAAGTCGAAGACTTTAATAAACAAATTTGTCTCACACAGAAAAGTTTACAAGATAGATAAATTTGTCTCCCACGAATAAACCTATGAGTTTTGTTCCGTCTTTTGATAAATCAAGGTGAACAGGAACCAATCAATAAAGCCAGACTTATATTCTCGAAGAACAACTCAGTTTTATCAATCACCTCACAATAATCTTAATGGACGCAGCGAAAAAAGATATTGTGGAATCACAAATGATGAGACGAAGATATCTGTGATTACTTTTATATCTTGCCTATCGGAGATAGAAATCTCAATCCAATTATTACAATTGTACTCGTATGATAGATATAACAAGATCAGATCACATAACTACAAGAAAAGTAGTATCGGTCTGGCTTCACAATCCCAATGAAGTCTTTAAGTTGTTAACCTGGTTTTAGAAGAAGAAAACCAAAGGTTAAAGGAGAATCGACTCTAGCTTAGCACAACTAGTATCACACAGAATGTGTGGGGATTAGGTTTCCCAGTTGCTAGAGTTTCCCTTATATAGTCTTTCAAATTTATGGTTTACAATCAATGTTAGCTTAGTGACAAAGCATTCAATATTCACAGTTATATGAAAACCTGATTAGATACAAGCTAATATTTATCAACCGTTAGATCTAAAACATAACTTGTTATACACACATGTACTACACATTTGTTGGCTTGTGAAAACCGTACCCAAACTTGTACATTAGTTGGTTCAACACTAGTTAACCAAATGGTTAGACAAATGATAACTTTCATATCAACCATATTCTTCTTTACCATAACTAGTCCAAATGACTCAAATGAACTAGTTAGAGAGTTGTTCAATTGCTTAGATGTTTATGTACTACACAAGACACAATTAAAGCAAAAATGATGTGATTCACTCGAATCGATTCATGAACTATAAAGCCACGGTTTGCAATAACATTCCTTAGTTTATTATGATAAGTTCTCAAACATCGTTTTTAGACATAACCTACTCAAGTTCAAGGACTTAAGTTCTCGGATGGAGTTCACAAACTCCAGCAAAAATTATCGGTCGAGAACTTCCGCCAGTTCGCGGACTGAAGCTCACGTACTTCTCCGATTTCACTTGATCAACAAAGTTTGCAAACTTCGGTTCAAGCAATAAGGACTTATACATATATGTGTTACCACAACAATGCTTATATCCTCCAATGTTATATTGTCTAAACTCTCATTTCAATCTTTTAAACATTCTCAGAGGGCGTTATATAGTTGTTATTCACAAACTATTTTTCGTCAGAGAAATTTCCAAAATGATTGAAACATAACATGACTTTTGTCACTAGGTAAAGATGAACTTGGCTAAAGCGAAAGCTTTACCAACACATATTTCGAGAAATAGATAAGCGAGATATACTCAACTCGAAATATCATATGTGTATATTCTTAGTCTATATAGTAATACGACTTTTGTCTCAAGATATGAGATAGAGTAGATAGACTTTTGAGTGATAGATAAGTTCAAGTCTCCACATACCTTTTAGTCGATGAAGATCCATTGGTTCCTTGAGTTGTTCTTCGTCTTGTATGATGATATCCATGGAGTTCTTGAGCTCAACTTCACTTTGTATCAAATCAAGACTTTATAGTTTTGATCACTAACATTGACAAACATGTTTGAGATAGCAACGCATGCGAGTTTGACCGAGCAATGTTCTAACAATCTCCCCATTTGTCAATTTTAGTGGCAAAACTATTAATACATATGAAATACAAAATACATAAAATAAACTTTGTAGATTATATTCTACATGTCGTGCAATCTTCAACAATACTCGAAATCTTTGTCACTTCCAAGTAATCCAATGATCCCAAAGGTTGTAAGTTTAGCACCATCATTGTTGAAAATACGTAGCTATAACAATGAGAAAAGCAGTGGTTCTCAGTCATTGTTATACAGTGTCATAGTATCATTACACAACGTCAAAGTCCAATTGCATCACAACTTTAACAACAATACTATGGTGATACTTCACTCCCCCTTAGTCAATACTCCATCTCACATGGAAACCACTCCCCCATTAATAATGATCCGAAAACCATATGTATTTGTAGTGTGAACTACATATTAATTCTCCCATTTTTTCTCAATAAAATTGGCAAAGGTACAAGAACGGGATCCTAATGAAATTTCCGTAAGATACATTTCATCACCAAAGGTAAATGTATATCACCTTGTTTAGATGCAATCATAAAGCCGAAGCTAAATGCATTCATCAAGGAGTCTATAAATATACAAGATAACCCCTCTAATATTCTACACCCACACTCCCCACAAAGATTTGGCAATTAAGCACAAGTTCAAAAGAACTCTCCCCCATAAAATGTCATTCCCAAGGGAACAACAAGGGCGACCTTAATTTCAAAAGAGAAATGAAGGATTTCTTTAGACTCAACAAATCACATACAAATATGAATTTGGAATCCAAAATAATAAATATTTAATCACATTAACCAAGGAGAACCAAGATTAATTTGATTAAATATGCTCGAAACAAGTAAACTTATGGAGACTTAAATCAATTAGATTAATCACAAGAAAACTCGCAAGTAATCTAATTATCATACTCAACCAAACTAATTACAAAAGTAATCAATTCAATTGTCCCCACTCGGCATAAGAAATCTATGGAGCGATGACTAAGTTAATCATAAAAATAACCAACCCAGTCAATCATGCTCCACATGAGAAAAATTTACGGAGTCATAACTAAATAATCACACAAGATGATTGATTTAGTTCAATTTACTCTACGTAAAGTACCTTACGGAATACAACTAAGCTAATCACAAAAATAATCAACTTGGTTGTCTAGTGCTCAACATAAGACACAATACAGAGTCTCACAGTAATACACAAAAAATGAATCAGGAAAGATCTATTACTGTGGAATACACAAGGATTCATTCTATATTTCCATCACTATTTGTACAATGACACACAATGGACATACACCTTGAATCACAAAAGATTTTAACCTATCTTACATCAATAATTGACAATATATGCTTAACTTTTGTGTTTTGCCAAAAGTCTATTCATTCTTTTATCAATATTTGCAAATCAATTCACGAACGACTTTACTTTTGACAAAATATGGGACAATTAAGTTCACGAACGTAGACACACATATCCCATCAAAATATTGCAATATATAAAACCATAAGGATTAATACTGCAACCATCATCTTCCAAATAGGTTTAGAATTTAAACAATAAATCTAAAAACAAGAAGATGAAAACTTTTTGGACATAGCTATGTGTAATTACAATAATGGCTATTCCAAAACACTAGTTATTCTTCTAAACAAAATAGAAAAATAGAAGATTTACTAGGCAATAAGAACTCAAGTTGCTAGAAACCATTCATAAGCTAAAGTTCACGTTTAACAGCTTCACGGGTTTCAAGATTTTTGAGCTCGTGATCCATGTTATCAACTGCGTCTTCAGAGAATATATCCTTATTGAGAAGTTATCTAACATGTGACTTCATAAGACCAAGGTCAGCAGTAACCTTTTTTAACTCACTTCTAACCACATCAAGATCCTTCATTGTATCAACAAGTTGCAGTTTTGGTTTCTCAAAGTATTTCAGAAAGTCATGAACCACTTTAGCAGACACCATATCCTTATTCTCAACATCTTGATGTGAGTAGGCATAGTAGCATGAGGCATTAGGTGCTCCATCTTCCACAAGAGTTCTTTTCTTTCTTCCTTTTGAATCAAGACCAAAACCTTTCTCAAGAAATCCCTTTGCAAAATCACCATAGAAAAATGAAGGAGAGGACATTCTTGATAACCCAGAAAAACCTAGAGTATGCATTCGTGACTTAAGTAACTCAATAGGTCGTCTATTTAAAGGTTTTGTTTAGAAGAAAGGCTTTTAGGGTTTCCAAGATGTAAACTCGAAATGGTAACCCGTGTACACATTCGAACACAGTGTACCCCACAAGAAAAGAACACAAGACAAATAAACAGGAAAATAATAAAAGTCATTGCCAATACTTGTAAGCAATATTGTCTGCTGGTACTAGTTTAGCTATAAATGATAAGAGAATAGCTCAATTAGAGAGAATGCAAATTGCCAAATTACACCTGACTTTTACACATCTTGCTCAACATGATTTTTATGATCAAGTTCCTAACTTGTGATTAATTAGCACAAGTCCGAGCTCTGAGCTCATTCAAGGAACCGTGTTTATGATTAAGTCTTTTTTTCCTCCTGAATTGTGAGAGGGATTCCTTTTGATTTGAGAAATTATTATAAAACTTACTGTCATCAAAATATCAGACATAGTTTGAGTTATTACCAGAAGAGTCTTGAATTGAGGAGGATGACAACCTGTTGACAATTTCTTTGTAGCCTTGAATTATCTTTATCAGGTTATTTCTCATATCATCATTCTTCCTTCTTTCTCGTGGAATTTTTCTTAAATCAAGAGACACGTTATTTTCAGAAACAACAGCTTGGTCTTTCCTCAGATGATTCTTATTAAGACTTCTGTACTGCTTTCGAATATTTAAGGAACTCATTGAACTGACCTTCCTGGTAACATACACATGGTACGTATGAAAACCAATGGGTTTCGACATACGAATGTCAGTTACACCTTTGAGGATTAAGTCTAAGGTGTGTTGAAGTTGAACAAGAGAATTTTTATTCAACTTAGAGTTTCTCTTTTGTCTAACAGAACCTTTTTCTTCGCAAAAGAGACATACTTTCTGATCACACGAGTGATTAGGCAGTTTAGTCTTAATATTTTTTTCAGGAGATTTCTTCCTTCCATACGCTATGGAATTTCCTTGATCATAGGAAACTAACATATCTTTCTTAATTGGAAAGGACTCCATTTTTACTTCTGGTGCTGGAGCATTTTCAATTGTAGCAGAAGTAATTGGTATATTGGACTGCTTAGAGCATCCTTGAATACAGAGCTTACTCAAGAGATGTTCTATTTCCGACGCATCCTTTTTAAGGCTTGCATTAAGAGTCATACATGAAGGATGATCACATGTATTTTCTTTGGATTTGCAGTCTCTTATCATACCAAGAAGAACACTGACGTGTTTTTTCATCTGATTAAATCTTTCAGCTTGAATTTTAACAAGATTTAGATTCAACTCACTCTCTTCAGCTATTTCCCATTTATTTTGAGAAATATACTCTTTTGAAATGTAATCAGAACAACACATGTCAGAATCTGTCTGTCTAGTTTGAACACGAGGTTCCGCGATTTTTAAGATTGAAGAATCTTTCTTTTTAATAGATGAGACAAAAAATTTATTTCTGGTGATGCGTTTATCAGAGATACTACTCTTGTCCATAGAGTCAGATCGCTACAAACATAGACTTGTAAGGCCTTGAACGTGTTTGCCTGCTCTGATACCGATTGAAAAGGTGGGGGTCTAACAACCACACCCAATATTTCGGTTAGCAATCTGTATGGACAACTCCGAGTTACTTTCTAGAGAATCAACTAGACTCAATCAATAGAAAATATCTCAAGGAGTTATTATCTCAATCTCTCAATTTGATTTACTCAAGCAAATACAATATGCGAGTCTTAATCAAATAGAGATAACTTGGATGGTACAAAGACCAATATCCAAGTGTCAATCAATTTAAATCAACAACCAATAAGGTCGGATATTCTAATTGATTGAACAACGCACAACCTGTATTATTTCAATTATATAACAAAATATAATGCTGAAAAGAAATAACACAGACACCAGAATTTTGTTAACGAGGAAACTGCAAATGCAGAAAAACCACAGGACCTAGTCCAGATTAAAAATACATTGTATTAAGCCGCTACAGACACTAGCTTACTCCAAATTAACTTCGGTCTGGACTGTAGTTGAACCCCAACCAATCTCACACTGATCCAATGTACAGTTATGCTCCTACGCCTCTGATCCCAGCAGGATACTGCGCATTTGATTCCCTTAGCTGATCTCACCCACAACCAAGAGTTGTTACGACCCAAAGTCGAAGACTTTAATAAACAAATCTGTCTCACACAGAAAAGTCTACAAGATAGATAAATTCGTCTCCCACGAATAAACCTATGAGTTTTGTTCCGTCTTTTGATAAATCAAGGAGAATAGGAACCAATCAATAAAACCAGACTTATATTTCCGATGAACAACTCAGTTTTATCAATCACCTCACAATAGTCTTAATCGACGCAGCGAAAAAAGATATTGTGGAATCACAAACGATGAGACGAAGATGTTTGTGATTACTTTTATATTATGCATATCGGAGATAAAAATCTCAAGCCAATTATTATAATTATACTCATACGATCGAAACAGCAAGATCAGATCACATAAATACAAGAAAAGTAGTATCGGTCTGGCTTCACAATCCCAATGAAGTCTTTAAGTCATTAACCTGGTTTTAGAAGAAGAAAACCAAAGGTTAATGGAGAATCGACTACAGCTTAGCACAACTAGTATCACAGAATGTGTGGGGATTAGGTTTCCCAGTTCCTAGAGTTCTCCCTTATATAGTCTTTCAAATCAGGGTTTGCAATCAATGTTAGCTTAGTAACAAAGCACTCAATATTCACCGTTAGATAAAAACCTGATTAGATACAAGCTAATATTTATTAACCGTTAGATCGAAAACATAACTTGTTATACACATATGTACTACACGTTTGTTGGCTTGTGAAAACCATACCCAAACTTGTACATTAGTTGGTTCAACACTAGTTAACCAAATGGTTAGCCAAATGATAACTTTCATATCAACCATATTCTTCTTTACCATAACTAGTCCAAATGACTCAAATGAACTAGTTAGAGAGTTCTTCAATTGCTTAGATATTTATGTACTACACAAGACATAATTGAAGCAAAAATGATGTGATTCACTCGAATCGATTCATGAACTATAAAGCCACGGTTTGCAATAGCATTCCTTAGTTTATTATGATAAGTTCACAAATATCGTTTTTAGACATAACCTACTCAAGTTCGCGGATGGAGTTCACAAACTCCATCAGAAATTCTTGGTCAAGAACTTCCGCCAGTTCGCGGACGGGGTTCGCAGACTGAATCTCACGTTCTTCTTCGGTTTCACTAGATCAACAAAGTTCGTAAACTTCGGTTCAATCAATAAGGACTTATACATATATGTGTTACCACAACAATGCGTATATCCTCCAGTGGTTATATTGTCTAAACTCTCATTTCAATCTTTGAAACATTCTCAGAGGGCGTTATATATTTGTTATTCACAAACTATTTTTCGTCAGAGCAATTTCCAAAATGATTGAAACATAACATGACATTCGTCACTAGGTAAAGATGAACTTGGCTAAAGCGAAAGCTTTGCCAACACATATTTCGATAAATAGATAAGCGAGATATACTCAGCTCCAAATATCATATGTGTATATTCTTAGATATATAGTAATACGACTTTTGTCTCAAGATAGGAGATAGAGTAGATAAACTTTTAAGTGATAGATAAGTTCAAGTCTCCACATACCTTTTAGTCGATGAAGATCCACTGGTTCCTTGAGTAGTCCTTCGTCTTGTATGATGATCGCCATAGATTTCTTGAGCTTAACTTCAACTTCTATCCTAGTCCGAGACCTTAGCTATAGTAGACTAGAAATCAAGACTTTATAGTTTGGATCACTAACATTGAAAAACATGCTTTAGATAACAACGCATGCGTGTTTGACCGAACAATGCTCTAACACATACTAAAATTGTTTACCAAATGCTCCCAGTTGTTCGTCCAATATTTGGGTGATCGTTTAGAAGCCATATGGGTTGACCGCGACGTGGCCGATTATTTCTTATAGAAGAGGGGTGGCCATTGATCATGGACACAGCTCGTTATAGAAAAGGGGGTGATCATTGATCATGGAAACATCTCGTTGTGGAAAATGGAGTGGTCGTTGATCATGGCCACAGCTCATTGAAATATCATGGCGTTCCAATTAGCATGCCAGTGATATTTGGCAGGTTGATTAGCTAATTGGCATGGCGGCTATGTTGACACGACGGCCACTAGGTGTTAGCATAGTTTGGCTTTATTTAATGCGTGTGGCGGGTTTCAAACGACCTGATTGGTTGATAAGAAAGGGAGTCGGAAAGCAGCATGGGCGCGACCACAGTCCAAGTGCGTACGGCGCATTTAGAGCGATCTAATTGGTCGATGGGAAAGAGGGTCGGCCACGCCTCCTCTTATTGCTGCTCCTATTTTCCACGGCTCCTCTTTTATTTCTTGTTTTCTGATTTTTGGTAGGACTTTGCTCCTAATAGTCCATGGCGGATCAATTGCCTAGCTTGCCTAGGTTTGGTTTCGACCAGCAGGGAAAACCTAATTTTTGCAAATTAATTAGGTTAATATTTGAATTTTGTGAATTATCACAAAATTGATTAAATTCAGTGAGTTTTGTATGTAGATACAGAGATCTTTAAATTTTATTGTCAGAGAGTAGCATGCTTTCCGACTGAGTACTTTCATGCAAACCTTAATCTTGATACTTCGGTAAATTCATGTTACTCAGCTACGAGTGAATAATACAGGCGGATGTTGAAATTTACAGAATATTTGGGATTGTTGCTACATGCACCATTCTGGGAAAATTTCATGTAAATATACTGAATTGCTCAACATATGCATTAGTAAAAATGCTGGACACTTATTACTTCAAATGGCTCCGACTCTTCGCAAAATGACGGTACATTAAATACAGGATTTTACAATTTTAGCGCTGAACTAAAAACCACCACCAACACTAACTTATAAGAAGTTGACTCTAGTAAATAATCAAGCGACTCTTTAAATGAGTTTTGATTCACTAAAATATGACAACCAAACTTGACATACCAACGCTTGGTGGGTTTAACCGAGCTATGCTCTAACAATATGGTTTACGGATCATTATGTAAGGGGGAGTGGTTTTTATTGTGAGATGAAGTATTGACTAAGGGGGAGTGATACATATCACCGTAGTATTATTGTCAAAGTTGTGATACAATTGAACTTTGATGATGTGTAATAATACTATGGTGGATCTTAAACAAGTACAGGATTAACACACGCATAGTTGAAGAACCAAGAAAATCAAGCATGTCGGATTTTGGAGCTGTAATGCTTTTAACAAGTACAATCCATATGTAAAATGGTTTTGTCACTAAAATTGACAAAGGGGGAGATTGTTAGATCATTGCTCGGTTGAAACCACTAGCATTGGTATGTCAAGTTTGTTGTCAATTTTAGTTGCCAAAATGCATTCTTGATTTAGTATACTTAAGTTAGTTTCGGGCTAGATTAGGTCTAAGAAGAGTTATTCTTGAAGTAAGGTATGTGGTAATTGATTTCATTTGGATTCTTGTTCAGTTCTACCTTTCTAGTCTATCGAAACAAATGCTCACTCTATGGAACAATTCATATGACGGTAAATGTACATTTATGTATATATACTCGAGGTTATTTGAGCCACGAATTTTGTGACAATAACTTTTATCCCTATAAAGGTTCTCATGTTATAGTGAATGATCTTACGAATTCAACGAGCCAAGAATCACTCAATTTTGAGTTATAACGATGAAGTTATGAGTGATTTATTAAAGTAACAAGTATAAGTGTTGTTGTAAATGTTACAGTTCGTTAGTAGGAAACAATCCATGAACTGTTTGTAACGGTTCACGGACTTGAGCCCAATTACGTGACTAGAAGCTATTTTTGGTCAAGTTGTTGATGTTTCCTTATCTAGGAAAGATAGCTATTACTCCAAACATATTTGATTACCATATTAAAGTGTTTGTGATTCCTTCCTAAGATAAATTGTGATTTATTCACATAAATACAATATTTGCTAAATTAATTAATTATTTTGGCAAGAGTTGTAACTTAGGAAAGACTCCCAAAATTAGCAGAGTCTTGAAAAGGAAAATAGCTTTGCCTAGCTTTCAAGCTACCTTGTTCACTATAAATAAAGGGTTCGTGAGTGCTACACGTTTTTCATCCCCTTTGGAAAATTGGTGCAAGCTTCATAAGGTTGTTTTCCATGTCTTCTATTCTTCATGAACGAGAGTGAGATAAAAGTCTTTGTATTGGGGATCACAAATCCGAGTTGGATTTAATCTTCGTGATTGATTATATAATTTGTAATCTGGGTTTTTCACCTCTTGTCTATTCCGATATATGACCATTCAAGAGTTGTTGATCAGAAACCCTAGGTTTTGATAGATTTCAGTTTCCAATCATATACCAACACTTGTTAGTCGAAATCGGAGGCTAGAAAGAAAACTTCGATTAAGGTATCTCGTAAAAATCCTTAAGAAGTTTTATACAAGATATCTCTAGATTTATTCTAGTTGTTCTTGTTATAGAATCATTAGGTTTCTCTTCCTATTTTTGAAGAGTATATAATAAACCCTAATCTACAAGTTTGTTTTGATATTACTTTTACCTAGTAAATGTTTTTCTCAAAACAAACACAAGATTTCCAAAACCTTGATTCGCATCTAAAGGGAAATCAAATTGGTGTTTTTGTGAAAACAAAAAGATTGAAAAGTATCAACATGTTATTGTTTCTTCTAAAGAGAACTAACGTTCTGCTAGAAGATTTTTGAGAGTGCTTCTGCAAAGAACTCTGTTCTACCAAAAGATTTTCGAGAATAACCTCTAAAGAGAATTTGTGTTCTGCTAGAAGTTATACGAGAAGAATTCCTAAAGAAAATTGGTGTTCTGCTAGGAATTCTACAAGTGCTTGAATACAGCTGAAGCAGGTATTACATCTAGTCTGAATAGGTAGTAGAAAATTGGTGTAACTGCTTATAATCAGTGTGTGTTTATTCTGGACTAGGTCTCGGGGTTTTTCTGCATTTGTGGTTTCCTCGTTAACAAAATTTCTGGTGTTTGTGTTATTTCTTTTCCGCATTATATTGTTTATCTTTATAATTGAAATATCACAAGTTGTGCGTTAATCAATCAATTAGTAAATCCAACCTTTGGTTGTTGATTGAAGTTGATTGAAACTTGAACATTAAACTTTGGTACAGTTCAAGTTGTTTCTCATAATAATCAGGCTCACGGATTTTATCTGTTTGATTTGCTGATTACTTTGATAAACAGAGATATAACTCTTGGATATATTTCCTTGATTGAGTCTGACCGTCTAGTTGATTCTATCATAATTATATTGGATTTAGTTCATACAGATTGCCTAACGAAATATTGGGTGTGGTTGTTAGACCCCCGCTTTTTCATCTTGCTTTTCTATACTTATATTACCAAAAATAAACATGTGTTTATATATTTTATTGCAGACATGGTTTAGCGATTTAGTGATAAGGAATTCAGACTAACTTTGGTAAAACATACAAGTATGTTTACCTAGAGCCAAGCAGTTCTTTTTTATCACATAAATGATTTGGAACATTCCCAATAGCCATATGCATTATGCATTGTTTCTTGGAAATTTCTGAATGATCAACTTGAAACAAAAATAGTTATTCAACAATAAATTGTTTTTAACAAAAATCATTACGGATCTAGCACATCCATTGCTTGAATCATATTTCGAGAGTTTAACCAGGACATGCTTGAACTCGAAATTTCATCTTTACAATATTAAAACTACTAAAATCATACGACATAGTCTCATAAGATAAAATATTAAATGCCGTGAGAAAATGAGATAAGTCATTATTCACATAATTCTTTGTTGATGAAGTACCTGCAAATGTCTTCATTTGTTCTTCAGCCTTCAATCTTCAAGGGTTACTCAGTGATGTTTGATACTCAACTATCATACTCTAATCCTAGTCCGAGACTTAACTTTAGTATATTAGAAATCAAGATATAGTTTTGTGCATCTAATATTGACAAAAAGCTTGTGATGGAAAAACTTGCGAGTACAAAACAATCAAAACAAGATTATAATTAAAGCTCTGATTTTTCATATTTTACAATAACTCCACACTCAGAAATATATTACCATTGATTTTCTCAAATTTCTCTGCTTTCCCTCCCCTTAGATCAACCCATCTCCTCTCCTTGTGACCGAAGTAAGACGTGAACAATCATATCTTGGTTTAGGATCATCTTTTATGTTTTTTATTTTCGAACCGAAAGAAAGTACATCGACAATATATTATTTTACCTAGAACCATTTTTAGGTACAAACACAAAGATCTTTAATTTACCAACTAGATCACTCCTTGTTAGTTTTTAAAGATCATTTTCTTTTGTGATGCCATGCTTTTTGGACTCATATCTTGATGGTAAAGACCTGAGTATTTTATACACAATATCTTTCTCTGGAATTGTTTTTCTTAGAGAATGTGAAAATTTAACTATCTAAGAGAGTTTTGGGTATAAATCCATCATCACCAGATATACGAAGCTTTTTACCATCATATGTTATGTTTTGAAGCTTTGATTCTTTCTCTGCAGTATTCCCTTTAAACACGGTCTCCAAGATATCCCAAGCTTCTTTCGAAGTTTCACATGTAGTCAAATGATGTTGGAGATCTTTGCTTATGTCATGTATAATAACACTCAATCCATCATAATTATGCCTTGGAGCGCTGATTTGAATTGCGTTATATTAACCAATATCCTTGACAGAGGTTACCGTGTTTACATTAACTATTGGACGTGTATAACCATTGAAATCACGATCTTGTAAAAAGGAACACACAATTATTTTCCACCATAAGTAATTAATGTCATCATATTCTGGTGGTACATAGATTGAACTTGGTCGACCTAAGATCAAATTCATGTTTATATGTTCAAATCTTTACAAACACAAACAGTTACATCTTTTCGATGTTTGCTTGCTCTAATACCAATTGAAAAGAAGAGGGTAACTAGTACACCACTAAACTTTTTCGTTCGGGAACCTATATGGAAAATTCTTGTACAATTTATACATGCAGTTACAAAAAAATATATAAGATTTTTTTAACAAGCTAAGCCTAGTATATACCCGAACTATTCGTGAACCGAATTCCAATAAGAACAAGTCTTGTAATCTATATTTCAAGATACAAATTTAACAAGAACGAGTTTTTTAGGTTCTTTACAGTTGGGTTAATACTATGCAGGTTTAAATACGTATAACCTGTGAAATTTCAGTTATTAAGATATAACAGTATAATGAGGAAAATAAATAACACAAACACCGAATATTTTTGTTTACAAGGAAGACTATAATCTTATAGAAAAACTCTAGGACCTAGTCCAGATTGAACACACACTGATTTTAGCTGTTAGAACAATTTCCTATTACCAGATTTTGGACTAAATGTAATATCTGCTTCAGTTGTATTCATGCACCTATAAAAACTCCTAGGAGAACATCGACTCTCTTTAGGAATTTCTCTTGTAAGTTTTCTAGCAGAATACTAATTCTCTTTAAAAGATTCATTTGAAAATCTTCTAGAAAAACGTTAATTCTCTTTAGAAGATGCTCCTTAATAATTAGGGTTTACATGTTCTGTACCAAATTTATTTTTCATCACAAGATCACCTAGAAGTAATCCAGAGATATCTTGATCTATCAAATCTAGGGTTTATGAAAAATACCTAGATACATGTTTCATAACCATCGAGAATATAGCTTGCCTGTGTTTTGCGATCCCCAAATAAAATCTTTTAGAATCTCACTCTTGTTCGTGAAGAACAAAGATGTGGAAAATTACCTTATGCAACATATACAGTTTTCCGATGGATGGTTTCTGTAGTTACATGAAACCTCTATGTACAGTGAATGATCGAGCCTAAGTTGCTTAGATATAATGTTACCTTGTCTATGAAAGGAAACATCAAGTACTTGACTAAATTAAGCCTTTAGTCACGTATTTACGGTTTTGGTTTGCAAAATATTGCTAAAAGTTCGTGTATAATTTCCTATTTATGAAATCAACCTTTAGCCTCACATTTTTCACCTTTCGTAAATCACGCTATAACTAATAATTAAATGATTCTTGTCTCATTGGCTACGTATTTTAATTCACTATAACATGAAAATATTTTCAAAGGTTAATGATTATTCTCACTAAAGTATTAGGCTCAAAACTCCTCGAGTGTATATACAACATATATTTATCGTCATAGGAATTGTTCCGATGAGTGAGCACTTTGTTTGGACAAATGGAGAGGTTGAATAAACAAGATAATCAAGTGTTGGTTACTTACCTTCAATGAAGTTTTTATGAGTCTTCAATCGTCAGTTTTCAAGGATGACTTTGATTCTGACTATACCTAAACCTAATCTAGTCAAAAACTTACTTTAGTGTATGAAATCAAGAATGCATTTTGGAATCTAAAATTGACATACCAATGCCAGTAGGTTAAACCGAGCAATCCCCAAAACAACTGCATAATAAATAAATAAGATACAACATTGCATCTTATGATCCTAGACTTTTATTGAACATCACTCTCATTGAAAAATATCATAAGATTGATATCTCCACTTTTAAATTCGTATTTCTTCAATACTAGAGAAGGGGAACAACCTTGTGAGTCCTTACAAAGGTTAAAACATTTTACCAAGTGGGAAGCATAGGTACTGCTGAAACGGGTAATAGAACTGAAATCTGCTGAGGGTTGAAATAGGAACACGAATTAGTCATATTTTTATTTTTTTGATCTTCAATAGTCATATGTAATATCTTTATTTAGTGAACATGAAAAAACGAGTGTACCAAATACACCACAATATTTTTATCTCAACCTATTCAGACACACCTTGTATAATCTTTTCGATCTAATGAAGATTAAAGACTATCTTAAACAAGATGATCAATCATACAATTGCAAATACTTTAATTATAATTATAATATATAAAGAGAATTATAATGCGAAAATAAAGTAAAGCACACACCATAATTTTGTTAACGAGGAAAACTACAATTTAGTAGAAAAACTCGGACCTAGTCCAATTTTGAAAACTCAATGAATTAAGACGGTACAAAAAGTAAACCCGCAACTTCGAGTAGACGAGACCAAGCAATCTAAAATCCTAGCTACTCAGCTTCAATAGTATTTTTGTTTTGATAACAGCTAGCATAATCTCAGTTCTCAATAGACGTTAGAATACTAGATATCCTAGCAGAATATATATTCTCTTTAGGACAAGATCTAGTGGATCTTCTTAATGGTTCACAATAACTTCTGCTACCAATCTTTCAACTGGTAAAACAAAATTTCTTTGGATCGTATTCCAAACAGTTAGAGGATTAAGACTGTTTGGTAACCGAACTCACTTTCTAATCACAATACCGAAATATATGATAAAAGCCCAGTTAAGGATCTTTCGTTTAAGATCCGGTACCAGATCCGAAACTCCTTGGTTAAAATATCAATCAAGACAATGACTACCGAAATAATCAATCTTGAGTACAAGGTTTATGATAGAATCACAAACAACTTATAGTTCTCAAAAGGCTTATGTTTATCAAAATAAATTGCCTTCCAATCAAGTCGCAGAAAGTCACACCAAGATCAAAACAAAAAGCAAAGTCTTCAAATCTTCAAAGTCTTCAGTCTTCGATTTAATCTTCAAAGTAACAACCTGCAAAACAACTTGATTTCTTTATTGATTTATCGCACATAATGAAGTCTGTTAACAATGACAAATCAATATATCTAAAATCGCTTAGATCTGTAGTAGTTAAATCTTCAAAGTCTTGAGTGGCCTTATATCAGAAGAGAATGACCATGGAATAAACACGAACTTGTATAGAAGATAACTTACTTGTTAGTTCACATTCAAATAAAATAAAACTAAAATAAAATATGATTCTAGTTTCCCAACAACGACACTCGTAGACGCTTCTTGATCCTAAACAAGTCTTTAAACGAGAAGATGTAATAAATTTTGCCTAATTAGGTTACTCTCCTCTATTTAGTCGGCTCCACCAGAAACAACAAAGATGAAGTTTCCCTTGCTCGGGATAAGTTTGTAAGAGCAACTGCAGTGGTGCGATCATAACCAAAGAGCAAAGAGCAAAAAAATACCAAAATTTGGGTTTAGTCCGTGTTGCAACGCAGTGGAGGGAGACTAAAATTTGGTCAGGCGTAATTGTAAGTTCCGCCCCATTTTTTTTTTTTTATTAATTGGGCGTAACTTTGAGTTACGCCCCAATCAGGCATAACTCTTAATTGCTCCCCCATTTTTATTTTTTTTAATTCGGGCGTAACTCCAATCTTCGCCCCATCAGGCGCAACTTTAATCTACGCCCGACTAAAACCAAACCAAAGACCAAATATACTCTAGTATTTGGTTTTACTTCGGTCTTTGATCTTTACTCCTTCTCCACTGCGTCTGGTTTTTGGTCTTTGGTTTTAGTTTTGGTCTCCCGCTGTGGTTGCTCTAAGAAGAAAAAATTTCACTATTTATAGACCAAGGTAGTTTTGGACACCAAAGAATTTCCACAACTGAAGATATTAAAAACATATGCAATAAAACACATATATTCAGTTTTATGAATTCCAACCAATATCCAACTATACAACCGAAAAAATATGGAGAACTCAATATTAGCTAGCAATTAACTAATATATATTTCCAGAGATCTGTTTTGATTGCCTGTTAAAAGAAATATATTAATTTCGAAAATCTCAAAAAGATTCTCTACTAATTTTGGTTTGGGATCTCACCTTGAGTATCAAGGAATATCTTTGAACAATTAAGAAATTAGATTTCAGTACATGTTCAAAATTACTCACTATGTCGACATCTTGAACTTTTCTATTTTGAAAACCCAATTTCCAAATCACACAAACCTAAAGTGTACGCGAATTATATAAATCAGTTTTGCCTATTGGGACCAGTTCTACCATGAAACCTAAAGCAAGTTAGGATCGGTTCTACCTTGACTCCGAACATAATCTAGGATCGGTTTTACCTTGATTCCCTATATAGGTTATGATTTGTCATACATAAGATCTTCAATGAAAAACCGAGACTATAATCCTCTTGATTTTCTTTCGACTATAAAACAAGTTCATACATCTACTTCCTTAAACTTATGTAATTAAACATAGTTTTCTAAGTATATACGAAATCAAACCTATGTTCACTATACAATCTAGAATAAATTACGAAGGTTATGTCGATGTCGCAATTACGAAGTTCCAAATGATAAGCATTATACTTGGTAAATCAACATACCAATATAAAATGCTTATTACTTATTGATATTGTTCCTTAACACTTTGATCACAATCAAGTCTATCTATAATTTCACATGTTACGTTTTCAATGAATAACGACTTGAAAGAAATAAGATATAATTGAAACGAGTCAAGTCTGTAGTTACTAGCCTCAAAGCTGAAGGATAATGACTTCATTGTCTTCAATCCATCTTCAGATTTTCGAGAGTAACTGGAGCACAATATTTCTATCGTTCATAGTCTAACCTAACGAAGTTGACTCTAGTTTACTTATACAATGACTCGAGTTTTGGTACTAAATATGACAACCAAACTTGACATACCAGCGCTTGGTGGGTTCAACCGAGTAATGCTCCAACAAAACATAATTTTGTGTTTTTATTTTTACTTATACGCGTAATACTTTATTTCATCTTTTATTTTATTGTAAAACCAAGGATGGTTGATTGACACGTGGTAGGCTCGGAAAGATACCTACTATTGTGTATACTGCAAGTGCACAGTGTCGACAAGCAACACAGGGCAAGCACAGGTCGAACCACAGAGACTTGGAGAGTGTAGAAGTTGATTCTAAATCCTGATTCAGAGAGTAACCAAAAGGGGTTTGATTTTGTCGATACGACGATATGATTTTCAAGTGACTGAAATAATAAAAGTAAACGATGCAAATAACAAGATATGTAAACAATGATAATATGGATACTAGGGTATTCAAATCCACCAATAACCTATGATATGCATTCAACTTGTAATATTATTCTTGTCCTTATATTAGATTCAAGTCTACCGTATAACTAAGGTGTTTCTCCAATGGATAATTTAATCACAACTAAAGTATTTCTCCAAAGCATTAATTGTCTAATTAAGCACAACTAATCTAAAGATCAATATTTGGTTAAGCATGAGTTGTAGCATAATCAACATAGAGATATTCTAACTACAATGGATACATGGCATACATTGTGAGAGCAAGATGTTGAAAAACTTGGATTAAATTATATCTTTAAACAATTCTAAACTTTCAAGAACAAGATACAAGATATGAATACATACCAATGAGATTAGGGCTTCATCTAAACCCTAGTAAATGAAACTAGAACATGAAGAACATTACAACAAAACTTAAATTTGATAAACTAACATGAACAAGCTATTCTTGGATGAGTTTTCAACACAACAACCCTCTCTATTTATACACAAAAATTCTCTCACACTTGGGATCCGAATTTCTTTGTAGCAACCACTCAACAATTAAACAAAACATGTTTTCTTAATTGATGGATAGAATGGAATACAATGGGGTTGAGGTGGATGTTTTGGAAAGAATCCAATGGGGGTGAGGTGGAAATGGATTTGGGTCTTGGGTTTTGGATCATGGGTTTGTTTAATCCCATGAATTTGTAAACAAGTTTCCACTAATGCGCGAGCGGGTTGCAACGCTTCCAACTTTCTTCTCTTTTGTCTTCTCAATTCTTCCAAGCTTTATTTAGTACTTAAAAACACAAAATTAATTAATACAAATATTTATTCTTGAAGATGGTAAGAATGCGAATTTGGGATAATATATGACTTTGAAGCGCGAAAAATGAGTTAAGTGCCAATGAAAAGGTGTATGAATATGCAATATTTGGCACTCATCAAATACCCCCAAACCTGAATTTTACTTGTCCTCAAGTGAAATAGAAATCCGAAATCCTAACTATACCACTGTCATTTGGTCTCTCGAATGCATTTAGCGTATGCACTAAGCCTTTAAACCCCTAGGTGTCCCTAGTGGACGAGTTGTAGTCTCGTGAGGGCCTACCAAAGATGTACCCACAAAACCTTCTCCAATTTGAGCATCCATAGAAATGTCTTCGTCTTCGGTCTTCAACTGTAGATGATGAACTTGAATTTCGTAGAACTATGAAAATTTGTAACCAATTTTTTTTTTTTTTTTTTTTTTTTTTTTAAGACCCGCTATCATCATTTTTTTTTAGTGACCCGCTACACAGCTGGTCATCAGATAACACACTACAAAAGACCCGCTCCACAGCTGGTCATAGAAGACAACAAAAAAAATGCAAAAGACTACAAAAGATCCTACAAAAGACCCGCTACACAGCTGGTCATCAGATAACACACTACAAAAGACCCGCTCCACAGCTGGTCATCAGATAATAAAAAAATGCAAAAGACTACAAAAGATCCTACAAAAGACCCGCTACACAGCTGGTCATAAAAAATGCAAAAGACTACAAAGGATCCTACAAAAGACCCGCTCCACAGCTGGTCATAAAAAATGCAAAAGACTACAAAACACCATATGCAAATACTCCCCCAAACCTAAATCTAACATTGTCCTCAATGTTTCAAAAGAACAGAAACAACAAAACATGGGAACAAAACAGATTCAAAGGAAAGAGATTACCAGATGCCAAAAAGGGTGGTGCTAACCATAATTGAATGAATGCTTTGAAAGCAAAAAATATGAGCGCAAGACAAAAAGTTTGGTTAGCACACAAATATATCAACAAGATTCAAAATTTTACCTACTAGATTATACAATGATGACTCACCATGTACCAATAATCTAAAAAGTTGAGGATCAACCCAAAAAGACGTAGTGCGGAAACATCAACAGCCTTACACAATTATAACAGGACAGCAATGCAAGTGAGACTGCATATGTGAATGAGTTACCCCCAAACCTAGATTTTTCAATAGATATACTTTTGGGTACAAAATCTAACAATTTCAGGGGTGCAACATGCACAAGATCTAGTTCAAAGTGGATTTTTTCAGGGATGGATGGAGAGACATGAGTGAACTCTAATTGTGGCTCATCAAAGGTATTATATTTAACTGCAAAATAGTCCAAGAGGACTTGAGAGGCACACAGTTCCAATCCTAGATTAGGTACTCTTAGAAAAGTAGGTTTAACAATAACTTTACAAACCAAATCTAGGTTGGGTGCAAGATTACTAGTTTGTGACATGGGCAGGGAGGTAGGCACATCATTATTAGGCGCATCTATAATTCCTAAATCATTTGCCAGTGTCGCAACATGCTCACATTCATAGAACAATCCATCAAGACCCAAATAAGTATCATGCTCATCCAAAGTTTTATTCTCATGCATAGACAAATCCAAAGAGACATCACAATGTGACCCAGGCAGAGAATCAGACACGTCAATTATGTTTTCATGCATAAGATCATTAGTGTTGACAGGAGATTCAACACTACCTATGTCAGACACAAGTACAACATCATGCTCATGCTCATAAAACAAATCAATAAGCCCCAGTTCACAATCATCCCCTAGAACTTCAGTTTCATGCATAGGAATATCACAAGAAACTTCACACTGTGACTTAGACAGAGAATCAGACACATCAAAGTTATTTTCATGTATAGTATCATTGGTGTCGACAGGAGATTCAATATTTTCTAAGTCATACACAATAAATGTGTCATGCCCTTGTTCACGGGACAATTGCACAGGCTCAAGATCGGTATCAACATCACATTTATATGTAACACTAGAAGAAACATCATTCATTAAGGTCGAGGCAGAGAAGCCTAATGTCTCTGAACTCAAAGGTTCGACAATATTTTCAGTAAAAACATATTCTTCTAACAAAACATCATCATCATCACAGAAATGCATTTCCTTATTTAAAATCGTAGTATTTCTAGTCCCTTCATTTAAAACAGGTTCATATGCAATATCAGCTACACAAGTAAGACTAGGAATACTATTTTCACATTTTATTTCATTAGGACAAACAAATATTTCATCCTGAAATTCCTCCTTTCCTACATTTTGTAAATGAATCAAATTCATTTTTAATAATGCATTAAGTTGTTCAATGGAATGAGAGTCTTCAACAGTAGGAAATTCATAATTAATGCTATATGGTTTATCATGCAATACACTCCTAACATTATTTTGTTCGATGAGTCTGAGATTTTCCTCCACAGATTGAGAATTACAAAATTGTTCAACTTCCCACTGTGGTGGATGATACTAGTGTGCAGGGTCATTAGGGTCTATAAAATACTGATCGCAACCTTCGAAAGGTTGATTATGGTCCCAATGACTATCATCTTTGTAATCTGTTGGCATTTCATATTTTGGATTTTCATGATATTCTCTAGATTGCCTAAAATCATGCAAAATATAGCAATTCTCAGCAGGATGGCCTAAGCCTCCACATAAGGTACAAGCATAGATTTCAGATTGCCTAGAAGAATTATATGCGACAGATTCATGCATTTGCACTTCTAAAGCTGCAGTTCTAGCTTCTAACTGGTCCAAAAGTGATGATTGTGAGAGTTGGGCACTGTAAAGATGTTCATTTTCACCTTGTGGTGGATGATACATGTGTGAGTAGTTACTAGGGTTCATGTATTGATGCTCAGGACTGTGAAAATTTCCATAATAATCCCTATAACTAGTGACATCATGGTATGTTGGAGTTTCATAATGTGAAGCATGCCCGTAAGCAAGCTCTCTGATGGATTTGTTTCCATCCCCACCTGTAGACCAGAATCCTGACATGATCTCTAACTAGCACTAGGCTTGTTGCAGAGATTGGGATGTACACACTGAAAACAGACCAATTTTTTTTTTTTTTTTTTTTTTTTTCCAAGCCCGTTCTCTAATTACCTCGGGCATACATTAGAAAAACAAAATAAAAGAAGAAAAATCATAAACGGAAGGGAAGTTCTATGCAATCGCAAACAAGGATGACTCTACCACAGAAAACCTACTGATTTCTAGCAAACAAAAAGCATGATGGTTCCACTTAGATTGTTTTCTAGACCAGCTTCTAATCCTTCGAAATGGAATTCGTTACAATCTGAGCAAACTCCTATGGAATCAATCCGAGTTTAAGTAAATTGAATAGAGGCGAGGGAAGCTGCAGGAGCTTTGATACCCAAGGCCTCACCGCATTCCAAGGCGGCGCAGTCACGCATTCAATTTACAGAAACCGTCATGAACTTCGAAGTATGCTTAGAGAGTAACCAATATTTTTCGAACGACTCTCCTACTAAGCTCGTTACCTTATAGGTCTCGTTTTATTTCAAATTTTAATGCTTAGGTTCACGTTAGGTATTGTTTTCCTAAGGCGGGCAAGAAGAGAACGGTGATGAAATCCGAACCCTTATCTTGTATGGCCAGTCCTTGCCCTTTACTAGGAAAATAAAACAGCCGTATTCAAATCCTCAACATATATGCAAACGAAGGAATACAAAGAACTCGCTAACAAGGGGATTCGCGAGTGTTTCGACAAACTTACCTCCCGTACCATACGGGGATAAACCGTTGTTGTCGACTCGGGCCACGACTCCTATGTCATGAACGAACCCGATGGGCCGAGGTGATATTGTAATCACCGTCCTTCTCTACAAATAGTTTGATATTTAATACTACCCTTCCGTAGGGTTTAAAAATAAAAATAAAAATAGAATGTCCAAGTCCAAAGTCCAAAATAAAGTGCAAAAGAAAAAGAAAATTACAAGAGTAGAGGAATCCTAATACAATCTAAAAATAAATAAAATAAACTTTTTTTTTTTTTTAATTTAAAATAAAAACTTTTCGCTTTCGCTTCCTTTCCTTCGCCTTTACAACAGCTACTCCAGTCACTGTTGAGCTCAAAAGAGGTATTTAGGGTTTCGAAGTTTTAAAGCAAAAAAAAAAAATAAAAAAAAAAAAAAACAACAAAAATAAGTGTAAAATTGATTGTGAATAGTTACGCTGCTACAGTGATTATGCTATAGTGATATGTGAACAGTTCCAGGAGATGAGAAATGAATAGTGACAGGAGATGAAAAATGAACTACACCACTACCGAGTCCCCGTCAACGGCGCCAAAAACTCGGTAAGCTTAGAAAGATACCTACTATTGTGTATCTTTGCAAGTGCACAGTGTCGACAAGCAACACAAGGCAAGCACGGGTCGAACCACGAGACTTGGAGAGTGTAGAAGTTGATTCTAAATCTGATTCAGAGAGTAACCAAAAGGGGTTTGATTTTGTCGATACGACGATATGATTTTCAAGTGATTTGAAATAATAAAAGTAAAAAGATGCAAATAACAAGATATGTAAACAATGATAATATGGATACTAGGGTATTCAAATCCACCAATAACCTATGATATGCATTCAACTTGTAATATTATTCTTGTCCTTATAGTAGATTCAAGTCTACCGTATAACTAAGGTGTTTCTCCAATGGATAATTTAATCACAACTAAAGTATTTCTCCAAAGCATTAATTGTCTAATTAAGCACAACTAATCTAAAGATCAATATTTGGTTAAGCATGAGTTGTAGCATAATCAACATAGAGATATTCTAACTACAATGGATACATGGCATACATTGTGAGAGCAAGATGTTGAAAAACTTGGATTAAATTATATCTTTAAACAATTCTAAACTTTCAAGAACAAGATACAAGATATGAATACATACCAATGAGATTAGGGCTTCATCTAAACCCTAGTAAATGAAACTAGAACATGAAGAACATTACAACAAAACTTAAATTTGATAAACTAACATGAACAAGCTATTCTTGGATGAGTTTTCAACACAACAACCCTCTCTATTTATACACAAAAATTCTCTCACACTTGGGATCCGAATTTCATCTGTAGCAACCACTCAACAATTAAACAAAACATGTTTTCTTAATTGATGGATAGAATGGAATACAATGGGGGTGAGGTGGATGTTTTGGAAAGAATCCAATGGGGGTGAGGTGGAAATGGATTTGGGTCTTGGGTTTTGGATCATGGGTTTGTTTAATCCCATGAATTTGTAAACAGGTTTCCACTGATCGCGAGCGGTTGCAACGCTTCCAACTTTCTTCTCTTTTGTCTTCTCAATTCTTCCAAGCTTTATTTAGTACTTAAAAACACAAAATTAATTAATACAAATATTTATTCTTGAAGATGGTAAGAATGCAGAATTTGGGATAATATATGACTTTGAAGCGCGAAAAATGAGTTAAGTGCCAATGAAAAGGTGTATGAATATGCAATATTTGGCACTCATCAAATACCCCCAAACCTGAATTTTACTTGTCCTCAAGTGAAATAGAAATCCAGAAATCCTAACTATACCACTGTCGCTGGTCTCTCGAATGCATTTAGCGTATGCACTAAGCCTTTAAACCCCTAGGTGTCCCTAGTGGACGAGTTGTAGTCTCGTGAGGGCCTACCAAAGATGTACCCACAAAACCTTCTCCAATTTCAGAGCATCCATAGAAATGTCTTCGTCTTCGGTCTTCAACTGTAGATGATGAACTTCGGAATTTCGTAGAACTATGAAAATTTGTAACCAATTTTTTTTTTTTTTTTTTTTTTTTTTTAAGACCCGCTACACAGCTGATCATCATTTTTTTTTTAGTGACCCGCTACACAGCTGGTCATCAGATAACACACTACAAAAGACCCGCTCCACAGCTGGTCATAGAAGACAACAAAAAAAATGCAAAAGACTACAAAAGATCCTACAAAAGACCCGCTACACAGCTGGTCATCAGATAACACACTACAAAAGACCCGCTCCACAGCTGGTCATCAGATAACAAAAAAAATGCAAAAGACTACAAAAGATCCTACAAAAGACCCGCTACACAGCTGGTCATAAAAAATGCAAAAGACTACAAAGGATCCTACAAAAGACCCGCTCCACAGCTGGTCATAAAAAATGCAAAAGACTACAAAACACCATATGCAAATACTCCCCCAAACCTAAATCTAACATTGTCCTCAATGTTTCAAAAGAACAGAAACAACAAAACATGAGAACAAAACAGATTCAAAGGAAAGAGATTACCAGATGCCAAAAAGGGTGGTGCTAACCATAATTGAATGAATGCTTTGAAAGCAAAAAATATGAGCGCAAGACAAAAAGTTTGGTTAGCACACAAATATATCAACAAGATTCAAAATTTTACCTACTAGATTATACAATGATGACTCACCATGTACCAATAATCTAAAAAGTTGAGGATCAACCCAAAAGACGTAGTGCGGAAACATCAACAGCCTTACACAATTATAACAGGACAGCAATGCAAGTGAGACTGCATATGTGAATGAGTTACCCCCAAACCTAGATTTTTCAATAGATATACTTTTGGGTACAAAATCTAACAATTTCAGGGGTGCAACATGCACAAGATCTAGTTCAAAGTGGATTTTTGGGGGATGGATGGAGAGACATGAGTGAACTCTAATTGTGGCTCATCAAAGGTATTATATTTAATCGCAAAATAGTCCAAGAGGACTTGAGAGGCATTACACAGTTCAATCCTAGATTAGGTACTCTTAGAAAAGTAGGTTTAACAATAACTTTACAAACCAAATCTAGGTTGGGTGCAAGATTACTAGTTTGTGACATGGGCGGTGGAGGTAGGCACATCATTATTAGGCGCATCTATAATTCCTAAATCATTTGCCAGTGTCGCAAAGACATGCTCACATTCATAGAACAATCCATCAAGACCCAAATAAGTATCATGCTCATCCAAAGTTTTATTCTCATGCATAGACAAATCCAAAGAGACATCACAATGTGACCAGTGAGAGAATCAGACACGTCAATTATGTTTTCATGCATAAGATCATTAGTGTTGACAGGAGATTCAACACTACCTATGTCAGACACAAGTACAACATCATGCTCATGCTCATAAAACAAATCAATAAGCCCCAGTTCACAATCATCCCCTAGAACTTCAGTTTCATGCATAGGAATATCACAAGAAACTTCACACTGTGACTTAGACAGAGAATCAGACACATCAAAGTTATTTTCATGTATAGTATCATTGGTGTCGACAGGAGATTCAATATTTTCTAAGTCATACACAAGAAATGTGTCATGCCCTTGTTCACGGGACAATTGCACAGGCTCAAGATCGGTATCAACATCACATTTATATGTAACACTAGAAGAAACATCATTCATTAAGGTCGAGGCAGAGAAGCCTAATGTCTCTGAACTCAAAGGTTCGACAATATTTTCAGTAAAAACATATTCTTCTAACAAAACATCATCATCATCACAGAAATGCATTTCCTTATTTAAAATCGTAGTATTTCTAGTCCCTTCATTTAAAACAGGTTCATATGCAATATCAGCTACACAAGTAAGACTAGGAATACTATTTTCACATTTTATTTCATTAGGACAAACAAATATTTCATCCTGAAATTCCTCCTTTCCTACATTTTGTAAATGAATCAAATTCATTTTTAATAATGCATTAAGTTGTTCAATGGAATGAGAGTCTTCAACAGTAGGAAATTCATAATTAATGCTATATGGTTTATCATGCAATACACTCCTAACATTATTTTGTTCGATGAGTCTGAGATTTTCCTCCACAGATTGAGAATTACAAAATTGTTCAACTTCCCACTGTGGTGGATGATACTAGTGTGCAGGGTCATTAGGGTCTATAAAATACTGATCGCAACCTTCGAAAGGTTGATTATGGTCCCAATGACTATCATCTTTGTAATCTGTTGGCATTTCATATTTTGGATTTTCATGATATTCTCTAGATTGCCTAAAATCATGCAAAATATAGCAATTCTCAGCAGGATGGCCTAAGCCTCCACATAAGGTACAAGCATAGATTTCAGATTGCCTAGAAGAATTATATGCGACAGATTCATGCATTTGCACTTCTAAAGCTGCAGTTCTAGCTTCTAACTGGTCCAAAAGTGATGATTGTGAGAGTTGGGCACTGTAAAGATGTTCATTTTCACCTTGTGGTGGATGATACATGTGTGAGTAGTTACTAGGGTTCATGTATTGATGCTCAGGACTGTGAAAATTTCCATAATAATCCCTATAACTAGTGACATCATGGTATGTTGGAGTTTCATAATGTGAAGCATGCCCGTAAGCAAGCTCTCTGATGGATTTGTTTCCATCCCCACTGTAGACCAGAATCCGACATGATCTCTAACTAGCACTAGGCTTGTTGCAGAGATTGGGATGTACACACGAAAACCAAATTTTTTTTTTCACCATTGGTTTTTTTTTTTTTTTTTTTTCCAGCCCGTTCTCTAATTACCGCGGGCATACATTAGAAAAACAAAATAAAAGAAGAAAAATCATAAACGGAAGGAAGTTCTATGCAATCGCAAACAAGGCTGACTCTACCACAGAAAACCTACTGATTTCTAGCAAACAAAAAGCATGATGGTTCCACTTAGATTGTTTTCTAGACCAGCTTCTAATCCTTCGAAATGGAATTCGTTACAATCTGAGCAAACTCCTATGGAATCAATCCGAGTTTAAGTAAATTGAATAGAGGCGAGGGAAGCTGCAGGAGCTTTGATACCCAAGGCCTCACCGCATTCCAAGGCGGCGCATCACGCATTCAATTTCTCAGAAACCGTCATGAACTTCGAAGTATGCTTAGAGAGTAACCAATATTTTTCGAACGACTCTCCTACTAAGCTCGTTACCTTATAGGTCTCGTTTTATTTCAAATTTTAATGCTTAGGTTCACGTTAGGTATTGTTTTCCTAAGGCGGGCAAGAAGAGAACGGTGATGAAATCCGAACCCTTATCTTGTATGGCCAGTCCTTGCCCTTTACTAGGAAAATAAAACAGCCGTATTCAAATCCTCAACATATATGCAACCGAAGGAATACAGTAACTCGCTAACAAGGGATTCGCGAGTGTTTCGACAAACTTACCTCCTGTACCATACGGGGGATAAACCGTTGTTGTCGACTCGGGCCACGACTCCTATGTCATGAACGAACCCGATGGGCCGAGGTGATATTGTAATCACCGTCCTTCTCTACAAATAGTTTGATATTTAATACTACCCTTCCGTAGGGTTTAAAAATAAAAATAAAAATAGAATGTCCAAGTCCAAAGTCCAAAATAAAGTGCAAAAGAAAAAGAAAATTACAAGAGTAGAGGAATCCTAATACAATCTAAAAATAAATAAAATAAACTTTTTTTTTTTTTTAATTTAAAATAAAAACTTCTTTCGCTTCCTTTCCTTCGCCTTTACAACAGCTACTCCGTCACCTGTTGAGCTCAAAAGAGGTATTTAGGGTTTCGAAGTTTTAAAGCAAAATAAAAAATAAAAAATAAAAAAAAACAACAAAAATAAGTGTAAAATTGACTGTGAATAGTTACGCTGCTACAGTGATTATGCTATAGTGATATGTGAACAGTTCCAGGAGATGAGAAATGAATAGTGACAGGAGATGAAAAATGAACTACACCACTACCGAGTCCCCGGCAACGGCGCCAAAAACTTGGTAAGCTTAGAAAGATACCTACTATTGTGTATACTGCAAGTGCACAGTGTCGACAAGCAACACAGGGCAAGCACAGGTCGAACCACAGAGACTTGGAGAGTGTAGAAGTTGATTCTAAATCCTGATTCAGAGAGTAACCAAAAGGGGTTTGATTTTGTCGATACGACGATATGATTTTCAAGTGACTGAAATAATAAAAGTAAACGATGCAAATAACAAGATATGTAAACAATGATAATATGGATACTAGGGTATTCAAATCCACCAATAACCTATGATATGCATTCAACTTGTAATATTATTCTTGTCCTTATAGTAGATTCAAGTCTACCGTATAACTAAGGTGTTTCTCCAATGGATAATTTAATCACAACTAAAGTATTTCTCCAAAGCATTAATTGTCTAATTAAGCACAACTAATCTAAAGATCAATATTTGGTTAAGCATGAGTTGTAGCATAATCAACATAGAGATATTCTAACTACAATGGATACATGGCATACATTGTGAGAGCAAGATGTTGAAAAACTTGGATTAAATTATATCTTTAAACAATTCTAAACTTTCAAGAACAAGATACAAGATATGAATACATACCAATGAGATTAGGGCTTCATCTAAACCCTAGTAAATGAAACTAGAACATGAAGAACATTACAACAAAACTTAAATTTGATAAACTAACATGAACAAGCTATTCTTGGATGAGTTTTCAACACAACAACCCTCTCTATTTATACACAAAAATTCTCTCACACTTGGGATCCGAATTTCATTGTAGCAACCACTCAACAATTAAACAAAACATGTTTTCTTAATTGATGGATAGAATGGAATACAATGGGGGTGAGGTGGATGTTTTGGAAAGAATCCAATGGGGGTGAGGTGGAAATGGATTTGGGTCTTGGGTTTTGGATCATGGGTTTGTTTAATCCCATGAATTTGTAAACAAGTTTCCATCGATGCGCGAGCGGGTTGCAACGCTTCCAACTTTCTTCTCTTTTGTCTTCTCAATTCTTCCAAGCTTTATTTAGTACTTAAAAACACAAAATTAATTAATACAAATATTTATTCTTGAAGATGGTAAGAATGCAGAATTTGGGATAATATATGACTTTGAAGCGCGAAAAATGAGTTAAGTGCCAATGAAAAGGTGTATGAATATGCAATATTTGGCACTCATCAACACGCGTAATATATTTCCTTCGATTTTTATTTTTTTAAGAGATATACTATAATCTAGTTTTTTTTATTAGATTAATGAAAAGTTTGTGATGCTCAAGTATTATTTTTTAACCAAAGACAATCAAACCAACCTTGGCTCAGTTTTCCATGCTTGTTATTATTAGGTATCCCTTGTTCCATCTATTTTTTCAATCATCAGAGTTATCCGACACTTTATTATTTTAGTAATAAGTTATATAGATATAAAATCTCACACCATCCTTACATTAGGTTTTGGTTCTTCATGGACATTTACATGGGTTTGATTCCAATAATATTTTCGTTTGCGGCATACTTGATGTGAATTATTTTTGTTGTGGTTGATGGATAGTTGTTTTGTAACCCCGTAATTTTCACATGGTGTAAACTTAAAGATGCATCATTTGCACGATATGTAGCTTCATTTCAAGCATATGTTGCGTGTTTAGGGAATTTTGACCCAGGACAGAAGTTGCAGCATAATGGTGCATCATGCCAGTTGGAGGTTGGTCAAATGTAATATTGCACCATCATGGTGCATCATCTATTAGAAGGATGTACAAGTGAGTATAGCATCATCCTGGTGCTTCACACCAGTAGGAGGTTGGCCGAGTGAGATAATGTACCACTATGGTGCAATACTCAAGTTGGCCATCAGGTCAAAGATAAAAAAAAATACCACCATAATGCATTACTCAAGGGTGCATGTCAAACGACCATGAATATAATGAATCAAGCATGTCAAAATGCTACGCAACCCTAGTCAAATAAATGTCAATAAGACATATATATATATATATGTATATAGGGGGGTATTTGGTTGAAGTTGTATTAATAATTAGCTTAGCCATTAAAGCCTATATGATGTGAAAGCATTATTATGGCGCATTATTTATTAAAGAGAGCTTTATGATGCTTAGGCGTCATCGCTGCGGCATTCCAGAACTAAGAATGCACCATCATGATGCAAAGTAAATAAAATGGCAGTGATGCACACTCTTTCACATCATTTGGAACAAACCCTTTAGCCTACACGGGCTAGGATATTGATTGGCTTTGGCCCTGCAACACGAGTTGGATTTAGTTGTTTGTTCCAACGCGATGAATTACGATCAATGCTTGAACTCTTAGAGGTATGAAAGAGGGTACGTAGGCAGCCGCAATGAGTTACAATATTAGTGTCCAGCACTTTGTCGCTCATATCATCTAATTGCGAGGTGATTACGACATTATGTTGACTAATATCATCCAACTCGACTTTGAGATGCAAGAGATGATTGTTTTCATGCTTGATGAGCTCAAGGTCTGGTTGGACCTATTTTAAATGTTAGATCGTTTGTTTTTTCTGATATCTGGCTTAAGGTTTAATTCAGAGGTATTTCGTCAAGTATAATTTGAGTTCATATATGATTAGACTTAGAAAGTAGGTCTTAAATCTTATTTGACAAAAATAATAGTGAATCAGTTTTCTTTTAAATGAGTTTTTTTTAATATACCCTACTTTTGACACCCAATAAATATATCCTTATACAACAATCATATGTCCCTTCTTTTTAATAAACTTACCCATTTTAAATTAGATTCCCTTAATACCCTCACACATATAATATTTTTCTTTATTTCAAAATGCAACAAATTTCTTCCTCTACCACTTCACCACCACCACTAGTACCACCACCACCACCACCAACATTCTACTACCATTCCACAACCACCGTTCAACAACCACCACCTACCAACCGCCACCACCACTAATATTCTACCACCACTCCTTCACCATCACCATTACACCACCAGTCCTCCGCCACCACTAGTTCGTCGTCACCACCACCGCTAGTCCGTCGCCACCACCGTCACCGCCGCCACCACTATTGGTTCAGATTTTTTGTATTAACAACAATAGTTGATCCAAATAAAAATAGAACCAACAATAGAAGTTGATCTAATTTAGGGGATCAACAATAGTAGTTGATAAAAAAAAGGGATCAACAGTAGAAGTTGATCCAATTAAGGGGATCAACAATGGTAGTTGATCCCCTAAATTGGATCAACAATGAAAGTTGATTCATGCAAATGGAGTGAACTTGGCATGAATCTGTAGATGGTGGATTTTCGACAAGGGGAAAAATTGTAAAACTATACTCCAGATTAGGCAACCGGATGAGTATTGAGGCCCATGTCTCTAAGAATGAAAGCTCATGCCATAAACCTTTGATGGAGAAAGTCTCTCAGAGTATCGAGACTCATGTCTCTAAGCATGAAAGCTCATGCCATAACCTATGATGGAGAAAGTCTCTCAGAGTATCGAGACTCATGTATCCAAGAATGAAAGCTTATGCCATAAACCTCTGACGGAGAAAGTCTCTCAGAGTATCGAGACTCATGTCTCCAAGCATGAAAGCTCATGCCATAAACCTCTAATGGAGAAAGTCTCTCAGAGTATCGAGACTCATGTCTCTAAGCATGAAAGCTCATGCCATAAACCTCTGTTGGAGAAAGTCTCTCAGAGTATCGAGACTCATGTCTCTAAGCATGAAAGCTCATGTCGTAAACCTCTGATGGAGAAAGTCTGTCAGAATATCGAGACTCATGTCTCTAAGCATGAAAGCTCATGCCATAATCCTCTGGTGGAGAAAGTCTCTCAGAGTATCGAGACTCATGTCTCTAAGCATGAAATCTCATGCCGTAAACCTCTGATAGAGAAAGTCTCTCAGAGTATCGAGACTCATGTCTCCGTGCATGAAAGCTCATGCCACCTCTTATGGAGAAAGTATCTCAGAGAAGATGTAGATGTGTAATCTCCCAGATGAGAGCACATCTCATACTGTATAGAATCGAAAGATTGGACGACTCCTAGACAGCATGCCTGCTAGTATAGAGCGACAACGTCTTCGGGAAGCAACCATGTTTTCCCCGACTATGCAAGAGGAATATGATACTCTAGCAAGTTCATATTGCTCAACCCTCAGATGATTAATGCTCCTAGACAGGAAGCCCTTCTAGTATAGAGTCATCATTTAATTGTCTGAAATCGTCTGAATATCCAGCGATATTCTACGATTCTTCGTTATATTTCGTCACTTCAATTCGTGGTTTTTCCCAGCAGAATACCACAGGTTAGTGATAAATATTCAACGAAACAGGCATCTGAGCATCGAATAAGCCATGACAAAAATAGTGCAAGTGTAATTAGCAAATAATGCACAGATCAGCATTTTGAATGCACGAACGAGCATTTCAAAAAATATGAACGAACGAGGAACCTATGCAAAATAGGAAGGAAAAATAATAATAATAATAAAATATTAGCAAAAGCGCCGGGGGACTGGGCTCACTAGCAGGCCAGTCATGCCGTGACCAGTCCCGCGCCCAATTTTATATTTTATCATATTTATACTATTTTCCTATCTCATGAAAATCCTCTCGTTCGAGCAAATTTTCTTTATTTCAAAGAAATTATCTGAATCACATGATTTTATCAATAAATAATAAAATTAGGAAAAGTTGTCATGGGACCGCCGGCCGGCCGGTCATGCCTTGGCCGTGGCCGGTCCCACACCTCACGTTCCCCATTATTTTATTATTTCTCTCAAATTATGAAAATTCCTTGATTTTATGAATTTTCTCTAAAATCATGAAAATTACCTAATTTCATGTATTATATCTAAGTCACATGATTTTATCAAAAAATAATAAAATTAGGAAAAGGTGTCATGGGACCGTCGGTCGGACGGTCATGCCTTGGCCGTGGCCGGTCCCATGGCTCACATTCCTCATTATTTTATTATTTCTCTGAAATTATGAAAATTCCTTGATTTTATGAATTTTCTCTAAAATCATGAAAATGACCTAGTTTCATGTATTTTATCTAAGTCACATGATTTTATCAAAAAATAATAAAATTAGGAAAAGGTGTCATGGGATCGTCGGCCGGCCGGTCATGCCGTGGCCGGTTCCACACCTCACGTTCCCCATTGTTTTATTATTTCTCTCAAATTATGAAAATTCCTTGATTTCATGAATTTTCCCTAAAATTAACTAATTTCATGTATTTTCTCTGAAATCATAGAAAATATTAAAAAATTAGAAAAAACTTGTGGGACCGGGCTCTAGCCGGCCGGCCATGCTCTAGACGGTCCCACACGCCCATTGTTTTATTATTATTTGGTGTTTTATTTCATGATTTCATGAAAACTCCCTGATTTCAACAAAATATCTTGGTTTTCAACAAATCTCCTTGATTTTATGAAAATTATCTAAAATCATCAAAATTTGGTAAAATTGGGAAGAGTGGCTTGGGACCCGTGCCCATTGGCCGTCCGGCCATGCCGTGGCCATTGCCGGTCCCACACTCCCATTACCTATTTTATATTTATTAATTTATGTCTATCATCTTATGGAAGTTCACTAATTTTTCCAAACTCTCCGGTTTCATGGAATTTCCCTTAAATCAGAGAAAAATATATAAAATCACATAAAACTGGGAAAAGCATGTGGGACCGTGTGTCAGCCGGCCGGCCATGCCCTAGCCGTGGCGGTCCCACAACTTGTAATTCCTTGTTTTATTTATTTTCCCTCATCTCATGTATTTTTCCCAGTTTCAGCAAAACCATGGATTTTGCATATTTTCTCCAAATGTTGCTCGAACGTGCACCAGAAAATATCAAAATTCTCTGGACTGAAACAAGGAAATTATGGTGACACGGGCACATCCCCTTGACCGACCGAGGGTGACCCTGAGGCTTGCAAACAGCTGGTCCCGCATGTTTTAATGATTTTAACCTAATTTGCTCAACTGCTCATATTAGGTTCAAACTCTTTCCAAACAATTGGAAGTTTGCTCAAACGACCATTCACTGGTCCCACATGCACCAAGAGATGGTCTCATGACCTCTTGGTAGGTCCTTTGTATTTTCATAATGCCAGGTTTTATTATTTGTCGCTCACACGAGCATTATTTCGGTAAATGATTAAACCAGTATTTGATCATTCTTTCACCAACTGGTCTTAGGAGACTTTGGTATTTTTGCTCATTCGAGCATTTGGGAGATATATGGTGAACCCGTCATCCCATATAGCCGGTCCTTTTGTTACTCTGTATTGATTTGCAGTAAATCAATATTTCGGTAAAATTAGGGTTTTGAATCCAGAGCTCTGCAGAAACGTGATTCTGAGCAGATTCAAACACTCTGATAATTTTATGTTGATTCCATGATTAACATTTTTATTTTGCTCGACCCAGCAGTCAGTAAATTAAATCAATATTTTATTCGGTCCTGCTACCGATAAATTTATCAAACGAGCAATATTTGCTCGAACCGGCAATATTCACTCAAATTAGCAATATTCGCTCAGACTAGCAATATTTGGTCGGATCAAAGAATATTGGTTCAACTATCAATATTCGACAATTCAGCAACACAGTTTGCTCGTTTTAGGTCATAATGGTAACTCGTCTCAGTAGACATACATTTAATTCATGAGTTTCGGAATATTTTCTACAACGTATTCAACTCAGCACTACATGGACTCATCGTCCCACAAAGTCAGCAACTGACTCCACAATCACGAGATTTCAATCGTGTCATAATGGGGGATATTAACTAGGGTTTTGGTCTGGCGGTATACGACACGTGTGTTCACCCACGATGAGAATGTGAGAAAGTCGTGCAATCAGTTGGAAGAATCAACAAAGTAGTGGGTGGAAAATTAACCAAGTCTCCGCACGATGAGTAATTGGTTTAACACGATTTCCCACTTTCCCACTCTCTGATTCCAGTAACTGTCACACTTCATGGGATCATGGTGTTTTCAATTCCGGCATTATAAAATGTCTCTGAATCCTGATTGAAACAACAACATTGAACAAGAGTTTTTCGAACATTCGTCTAAATGAACAATTTCTCATCAAAGTTCATACAGACAATCTTTCGTCTCCACGAACTCACAAAAATCACTCTCAATCAGGCAAAACTCAATCATTCAGAGTATTTTAATGTTGAAATCACAACACACCTATAATCTCAGATCACCATTGATCTCATGCATTTCTCCGTTTCCATCCTACAGATCAACCCATCCTCTCTTGTTACCGAATTGACTCTGGAACGGCCATTGTTCTTGGTTTAGGCCGGAGTCATACAGATTGATCTCTCGAACTTAAATCACTCCCTTCTTGCAGTGCATCTGTGTGAGGTTCAACATTTCGCTCGATTCAAGGAGTCTCCACACGGTCGACTCTTCAATTCCGTAAAAACCAGCAAATCGTTTTTCCCCATCTACAGATTGGCGACCACAGTGGGAGATTAATCTCTCGGTTGCAATCTCACGATTTCACAAGATGGATGGTCTTAGGTCTGGGTTAGTCACAGGTTCCAATACCAATGGCACTAGCACTAGCAACAATGACAATAACAACAGCAACGGAAACTGAGACATTCCAGTAACAATTCCGATCACAAATACTGATGGTGGTGATATTACTCCTCCTCACACAGAGGGTCATCCTTTGTTCGGCCGACACCCTGAGGAAATCAGAGGAAACCAACCACCTACCATTGTTGATCTCATCAAAGCGCAAGAAATCTTTACGCAGAATCAGACAGATATGGCTGCAGCACAGAAGAAGCTATTTGATCAATTGAAGAATCTCACTGACAAGATGTCGGAGAAAATTCAAGGAAAGGGAAAAGAGAAAGAGAAATCCTCAGATGACGATCCTGAGGTAATTTCAATTCATACAATGGATGATGATGAAGCCGGCAAAGCTGCATGCGATCCATCAGCAATGGAGTCATCAAACTTCATTACTCGTGAAGACTTGGAGCGCCTTCTGGAGAACCGTGGAAAGGACAATACGTCACATGTCCATCGTCACCCACCTCCTTATCCTGCTGCTACACAGAGGATTCCACTTCCTAAAGGTTACATTTCTCCAAATTTTACTCTGTATGATGGAACTGGCAATGCTCGAGAACATGTCTCTCGCTTTCTTAAAGCCTTGGGAGAACATGAACATAACCATGTCGTCCGTCTCAAGGAATTCTCAAAATCCTTGAGAGGCAGAGCATACACCTGGTACAACAACATCGCACCAGGGACTATCAACAATTGGGGAGAAATGATTAACGCCTTATGCTGGAAGTACTTCTTCGTGTCAGAGCAAGTCACTCTCTCTGACCTTGGAAGGATGTTTCAAAGGGTCAGTGAAAATCCCAATGACTATGTGAAAAGATTCAAAGTCCAAGCCTTGGATTTTCATGATCCAAACGCCACGGAGCAGCAGCTGGTAGATTTGTGCATCAACGTCATGCTCTCGGTTTACAGAGCTTTACTGGAAAATCTTCGATTCCAGACTTTATCAGAGCTTCATGAAGCCGCGAAGAGATCGGAAACCACTGCACCCTCTCTACTGTAAATGACAAAAGCTACAAAGGTTGAATAACCACGAGACATTTGAGGTAGCAGACGTATGATCAAGAAGCAGTAAAACCTCCAGCCTTCCACAAACAGCAGAAGGGAGAAAATGGAATGCCAAGCCGCCGCGCAAGCATACCTCAGCTCCTGCACAAAGTAAGGATAAGCAAGATGCACAAGACTCTGACCAACGCACAAGAGATCATGATCAAGAAGCACCTGACTTTCCTTTTTCCAATGAAGAGGTGATCGAACTCCTGGATGTCTGAGTCCAATATGGTGCAATCAAGTTGCCATATGTCAAGAAAGAACCAACTGAATAAGACGTGGAAAGTCCTCGTTACTGTCGTTTCCACAAGTTCGTCAATCATCCCACAAGCGACTGCGGAGTTTTGGAGCATATATTCAAAGAGAAGGTTGATCCATAAGAACTAGCGACTGAGGGAGTACACATGAATCCTCTCTCAGTCAGAACCTTTATACTCTCTGAACAACCTATCAAAGAGGTAGTTCAATCCTTGGTTGAACGTGAATTGCGTTGCCTGTCGGAGGCACAAAGGAGAGACATGTCCAAAGTACTGAACCACATCGTGTCAAGAATACCATTCCGGAAATACTTCTTGAGCCTCCATCCACAGACCAAGATATGTACGACTGAGGACTGCTTACCACAGTAAATCTCAAAAGAAACGAATTTGGAAGAATGTTGATCGATGTTGGCACCGCCATCAACAACATTCCACTGAAAAACATCAGATCCACAGGCATCACTCGACAATAAGTTACTCATGCTCCCATCTCAATCAGAGACCTCGAAGGAGTGCTCGGAAATACTTATGGCTACATTACTATCAAAGTGAACATAAGTTTAACCTGGACAGAAACCAAGTTTCACATAATAAGGAAGATCCAGGATATTATATGTCCTTCAGACGAGCGTGGATCCATGCTGAAAAGATGGGTACTTACAAAGTTCCTTTGGTTACACATCTCTCCAACGAAGAAAGTTCTGATACCGAAGATTTGACGGACATTCCATCATCAGAGTACTTTGAATAATTTCAAACCTTGATGAGGTTGAAGCAAGAACCTTCAAAAGATGCATAGACATTCATCAAGAGGTTCCGCACTCAGGCAAGTCTCATTCCATGTCTATTTCATTTATTTCCTCACATGCTATCCTAGCATGGGGACTTAATTATGCTAGCAAATCTACAAGACATTATGAATGGTAGCTTCACCGCGTTAGTATTTTACCAAGTGGTTGAATCTAACGTTTCTCCAAATCAAGCACTGAAACATTCGTTACTGACGTCTAAACATGGCAAAGAACACTTTGGGCATTTCTCCTGCAAGTACATGTGTTCCACGAAATTAGAAAGCTTTGATGTCTGTACAAGTGTCGAATCCGACTATCTCGACGAAAGGGATGCTGAATCAACAGAAGATACTCCAGTGCCGAAATGATCAAACCCCTAAGACATTCGATGCTTAAGGAATATACCCTTCAACGCTCAAGCATCCAAGAAGCCTTCAAATTGTACTCCCAATCAAAGAGTACACCTCCTACAACGGCGCATCTGGCTTCAGCACAAATATCTCGACAATGGCACACTGATTCAACACTAGCGCAATCAAAGTGTAGCGAAGTTACGATCGATAAGTCTTCATTATCCCATGATAAGACTCCTGAAATAGATGCGACATCATCTATACATGGATGACACTAACTCCTTCAACATACACTGAGCAACCTGAGGTGATTCCGTGAAACTTCATCAACAGGATTTCTCTACATAACAAGCCCTTACATAATTGAGGATCTTTCTCTCTTCACCAATCACATCCAGTATGAAAACTATTGATGCTATCTAACGCAACAACATCGACTCACTGACGAAGCCAGTTCATGGCTCACTGGATAAATGAGCAAAGATTATATCTATAATCATGGTTCTGGCCTTTTCGGTCTCTATGGCAACTTCAACCATGGTATCAGCATCAACAATAATCTCTAGAGGAATACCATCCATGACCTCAGCACCGACAAGGATCTCTGAAGCGTAATCATTCATGGTCTCAGTACCAACAGGAGCAACATCCTCAGGACTTCATCAACTAATCATTCCCTGAAGTGTTACACATGAAGCAGACTTCTCTAAGAACCAATGATTCATATAAAGATGTGCAGACCTGATAATATATGCACATGAAAGTCTTTCCAAAGCTGGCACGTCTGGTGGACATAATCCAAAGTCTTCTACAAGATGTTCTCAGCACCTTTACAAATGAGATACAACACACACCAGGCCATGGGTTTGCAAAAACGTACCAATGGGTGAGGAATGGGACAATGCTTCCTCAACTAAAGATGTTCATCTATGTCTCTTCTACAACATACCAAAAAGGTGCATTAATCGGACATACGAGCTGAAAGATATGGCCATTACCGTCAGGTCTATGAAACCTGAAAAATTTGTACGGGATTACATATTACAGATGTGCACGCTTTGTTGTCTGATCTCTATAACTCCAAATTGAGTGATTGTTGTCTCATAAGATAACACAGTCTCTTAGATTCAAAAGTTGGAGTCAAGCATCAAATTCCGACGTCGTATGAGGTTCCTCCAGCTTCCAGAGCATACAACATGCAAGCATAAATTTGTAGACGGGTTCGTAACCCCACAGTCGATCGATCTCCACCAGGTCTTTTCGCTAAGTTCTTCATCAAGGTACCTCCAACTTCTACCACCTGGATCTTTACATCAATTTTCTACCCGGATCCTCTATCTAGGTCTTTCCAGAAGAAGAGAAAATGAAAAGAAGAGGTTTAACAAAACACTGGGGACTGACGCTCCACTGCAATAATTTCTTCAGTCTTCTCTACTGGTGGCTCGATTTCTTTTATCACTAAAGCATCAACAATCAAGGTCTCCATAACTTCGACAACAACCTTCTCATGTCCTTGAAGTACAGGGATGGTTGTATCTTCATCAATAACTCCAAGGCAGATCGGGTTATCCTTATTGGTTTCAATATCCTCAACTTCGGTATTTGGCACCTAATACGAAGATTACATGAGGTTAGAGCAATCTAAACATGAGATAAAATGAGATCATAAAATATATTATAGCAAGCATTCCAACATCATCAGGGTTAATCATTATACACTCGGGGCATGAGCAAATAGCATGAAAGTCATGAAAATACGTTTTTGCGGCAAGCTCGTCTGAAGAGACTTTACTCTGTCCTGTACAATATGACGAACTGGGAGCAATCTACAAGGAATCTTAGGATGAGTTATATACCATTCTCTTTTTATGGATGTCCTCTACGACATGCAAAAATTTCATAACAATCCGATGAACAAGCGAGGAGATGCGTTCAAAACATTAGACAACGTACAGTCTGAAAAAGTTCCGAAAGTCTCCTGGAAGTTTACTGTTTCGCCTTTTTTAGGCCTTTAACATGCTCAAAACTTAAAAATCTTCTATGTAAAAGCTTGGAAATTTTCTGGGCTTGAATATACACATGCAGTTCGCGAAAATCCGACTTCGAACGAAGACTCCACGGTGCTTTTGCTAAAATGCTGAAGTCTGAAATTTTCTGGCTCGGCAATGCCGGAATCTCCATTGACGACGACGCTACCTCCATTCGGTTCGGGATTTCCGGAATTCTCCATATTTCCATATCTCAAAGAAGAGCACGCTTCATCAACATGATGCTTATCTACAATGACTTCTTCCTGGATTCATCAACGACAATTATTATTATTCAAGGAGATGCCACGATCACCTGCACGAAAAGGGATACTTACATCGACTTCTTCATTAGTGCTGGATTCATGGATTATTTACCCCGGGAACAAGTTGAAGACCGTCAATCGATGGATCAAAAGTCTAAAAGAAATAACAAACCTTGGTATCATGATCCTAATAACACGGGCAAAGTCATGACACAAGAAGCGCTAACAACTCGTCAAAGAAACTGTTGGGGACTACACGTCATTTGCTAGCATCCTGTAGTCATTACTTATGGGTTCTCCGCTCCTGTAGACTTTCTTCCATTTCCGTGGAGTCCACATTGATCCAGGATCTCACTTCACAATCATTGTATGGTAAAGCCAATGAAATATGAAGAATATCCCACCATCACTCAGAGGTTCCAGAAGTACCACTTCTTAAAAGTTTCTTCTGTAGAGATGTTACCTCTGGAAACACCATCTTTGGAAGTATCATCATGGGAGTCAGTCAATCTCACAAAGTGGATACTTCAGCACATCATTCATACAAAGCGCAGGCTTCGATAGAACAATGAATCATGGAATAAAGGTGCTCACATCAACGTCTAAAAAATGGTAACAATCCAACTCTTACCTATTTACAATTTCACTAGCTGTAGTGATATTAGCGTCAGAATTTCGAAAACTTGCTCGTTCCGTCAAACCTGCAAAGACGAGCAAAATTCATTATTCAAAATCATGACTTGATTTTCATAAAATTGTGAACAACCTGCACAAACTTTTACTGTGTGAACATTCAATGGTTCTTCAAAATTGGACAAGCATCCATTCTACAATTTTGAAAACTCATAGACATTATTTCACCATGTAAAATTGTCTGCTTTCAACAGTTGTTCAAAATCAAAACATTGATTTTACAAAATATATATATTTAACGTGAAACTCACGTAAATTTGAAAAATATATCTATATGTTTTTGCTCCCTCGCACGATTATCTGTCTTTGAAGCGAGAGTATATTTCAAAGACTTCCGAAAGCTCGAAGATAAAATTTTCAAGAAAGCTCATAAACAAAATTTTATTACTAACAGACTTATGTCTATTAAAAAAAAAACTTTTCTCTCGTACGAGCATTCGCCTTTGAAACGAGAGCTTATTCCACTTTGTGAAATCTCACATATTTAAAAAATAAAATTTTGTTTTTCGTGAAAGCTCATAGACAAAATTTTATCATTAGAATCAGGTCTATTTTGTTTGTTCCTTAAACTTACGAATGAACGAGCAAGGATTTATTTTCATGGGCCCGGACCTATGAATACTAAACCGACCAAGGTTTCGTCATCGAATCAGCGTTTCTACACCAATTTATTCTCACCGGATGAAACTCTATTATGCCACTGGGGCCGCTCAAGCCATGGTTCGTTCATTCGGTCGAAACCCGGTAATGTCTTATCTTATGACTAAGTTCAATTACTTATTTCTGTTTGCACCTAGAAAATCACCATTCAATGCTGACTGAGGAACATGACTGTTCCTCACTAAGCAGGGGACTTAATATAGATGGTGGATTTTCGGCAAGGGGCAAAATTATAAAACTATACTCTAGATTCGGCAACCGGATGAGTATTGAGGCCCATGTCTCTAAGCATGAAAGTTCATGCCATAAACCTCTGATGGAGAAAGTCACTCAAAGTATCGAGACTCATGTCTCTAAGCATGAAAGCTCATGCCATAAACCTCTGATGGAGAAAGTCTCTCAGAGTATCGAGACTCATGTATTTAAGCATGAAAGCTCATGCCATAAACCTCTGATGGAGAAAGTCTCTCAGAGTATCGAGACTCATGTCTCTAAGCATGAAAGCTCATGCCATAAACCTCTGATGGAGAAAGTCTCTCAGAGTATCGAGACTCATGTATCTAAGCATGAAATCTCATGCCATAAACCTCTGATGGAGAAAGTCTCTCAGAGTATCGAGACTCATGTCTCTAAGCATGAAATCTCATGCCATAAACCTCTGATGGAGAAAGTCTCTCAGAGTATCGAGACTCATGTCTCTAAGCATGAAAGCTCATACCGTAAACCTTTGATGGAGAAAGTCTCTCAAAGTTATGTCTCTAAGCATGAAAGTTCATGCCATAAACCTCTAGTGGAGAAAGTTTCTCAGAGTATCGAGACTCATGTCTCTAAGCATGAAAGCTCATGCCGTAAACCTCTGATGGAGAAAGTATCTCAGAGTATCGAGACTCATGTCTCCATGCATGAAAGCTCATGCCACCTCGGATGGAGAAAGTCTCTCAGAGAATATGTAGATGTGTAATCTCCCAGCCGAGACCACATCTCATACTGTATAGAATCGAAAGATTGGATGGCTCCTAGAACGCATGCCTGCTAGTATAAAGCGACAACGTCTTCGGGATGCAACCAGGTTTTCCCCGATTATGCAAGAGGAATATGATACTCCAGCAAGTTCATATTGCTCAACCCTCGGATGATTATGCTCCTAGACAGGAAGCCCTTCTAGTATAGAGCCATCAATTAATTGTTTGAAATCGTCTGAATATCCAGCAATATTCTACGAGCCATCTTTAATCGTCTGAATATCCAGCAATATTCTACGATTCTTCGTTATATTTCGTCACTTCAATTCGTGGTTTTTCCCAGCAGAATACCACGGGTTAGTGATAAATATTCAACGAAACAGGCATCTGAGCATCGAATAAGCCCTGACAAAAATGGTGCAAGTGTAATTAGCAAATAATGCACAGACCAGCATTTTGAATGCACGAACGAGCATTTCAAAAAATATGAACCAACGAGGAACCTATGCAAAATAGGAATGAAAAATAATAATAATAAAATATTAGCAAAAGCGCCAGGGGACTAGGCTCACTAGCAGGCCAGTCATGCCGTGACCAGTCCCGCACCCAATTTTATATTTTATCATATTTATACTATTTTCCTATTTCGTGAAAATCCTCTCGTTCGAGCAAATTTTCTTTATTTCAAAGAAATTATCTGAATCACATGATTTTATCAAAAAATAATAAAATTAGGAAAAGGTGTCATGGGACCGCCGGCCGGTCATGCCTTGGCCGTGGACGCCGGTCCCACACCTCACGTTCCCCATTATTTTATTATTTCTCTCAAATTATGAAAATTCTTTGATTTTATGAATTTTCTCTAAAATCATGAAAATTACCTAATTTCATGTATTTTATCTAAGTTACATGATTTTATCAAAAAATAATAAAATTAGGAAAAGGTGTCATGGGACCGCTGGCCGGCCGGTCATGCCTTGGCCGGTCCCACACCTCACGTTCCCATTATTTTATTATTTCTCTCAAATTATGAAAATTCCTTGATTTTATGAATTTTCTCTAAAATCATGAAAATTACATAATTTTATGTATTTTATCTAAGTCACATGATTTTATCAAAAAATAATAAAATTAGGAAAAGGTGTTAAGGGGCCACCGGCCGGCCGGTCATGCCTTAGCTGTGGCCGGTCCAACACCTCACATTCCCCATTGTTTTATTATTTCTCTCAAATTATGAAAATTCCTTGATTTCATGAATTTTCCCTAAAATTACCTAATTTCATGTATTTTCTCTGAAATCATAGAAAATATTAAAAAATTAGAAAAAACTTGTGGGACCGGGCTCTAGCCGGCCGTCCATGCCCTAGCCGGTCCCACACGCCCATTGTTTTATTATTATTTGGTGTTTTGTTTCATGATTTCATGAAAACTCTCCGATTTCAACAAAATATCTTGGGTTTCAACAAATCTCCTTGATTTTATGAAAATTATCTAAACTCATCAAAATTTGGTAAAATTGGGAAGAGTGGCTTGGGACTCGTGCCCATTGGCCGGACGGCCATGTCGTGGTCATTGCCGGTCCCACACTTCCATTTCTTATTTTATATTTATTAATTTATGCCTCTCATCTTATGGAAGTTCCCTAATTTTGCCAAACTCTCCGGTTTCATGGAATTTCCCTTAAATCAGATAAAAATACATAAAATCACATAAAACTGGGAAAAGCATGTGGGAATGTGTGTCAGCCGGCCGGCCGGCCATGCCCTATCCGTGGCGGTCCCACAACTTGTAATTCCTTGTTTTATTTATTTTCTCTCATCTCATGTATTTTTCCCAGTTTCAGCAAAACCATGGATTTTGCATATTTTCTCCAAATGTTGCTCGAACGTGCACCAGAAAATATCAAAATTCTCTGGACTGAAACAAGGACGTTATGCTGACACGGGAACATCCCCTTGACCGACTAAGGGTGACCCCAAGGCTTGCAAACATCTGGTCCCGCATGTTTTAATGATTTTAACCTAATTTGCTCAACTGCTCATATTAGGTTCAAACTCTTTCCAAACAATTGGAAGTTTGCTCAAACAACCATTCACTGGTCCCACATGCACCAAGAGGCAGTCTCATGACCTCTTGGTCGGTCCTTTGTATTTTCATAATGCCAGGTTTTATTATTTGTCGCTCACACGAGCATTATTTCGGTAAATGATTAAACCAACATTTGATCATTCTTTCACCAACTGGTCTTAGGAGACTTTGGTATTTTTGCTCATTCGAGCATTTGGGCGATATATGGTGAACCCGTCATCCCATATAGCCAGTCCTTGTGTTACTCTGTATTGATTTGCAGTAAATCACCATTTCGGTAAAATTAGGGTTTTGAATCCAGAGCTTTGCGGAAACGTGATTCTGAGCAGATTCAAACACTCTGATAATTTTATGTTGATTCCATGATTAACATTTTTATTTTGCTCGACCCAGCAGTCAGTAAATTATATTAATATTTTATTCGGTCATGCTACCGATAAATTCATCAAACGAGCAATATTTGCTCGAACTGGCAATATTTGCTCGAACCGGCAATATTCACTCAGACTATCAATATTTTCTCGGATCAAAGAATATTGGTTCAACTATCAATATTCAACAATTCAACAACACAGTTTGCTCGTTTTAGGTCATAATGGTACCTCGTCTCAGTAGACATACATTTAATTCATGAGTTTCGGAATATTTTCTACAACGTATTCAACTCAGCACTACATGGACTCATCGTCCCACAAAGTCAGCAACTGACTCCACAATCACGAGATTTCAATCGTGTCACAATGGGGGATATTAACTATGGTTTTGGTCTGGCGGTATACGACACGTGTGTTCACCCACGATGAGAATGTGAGAAAGTCGTGCAATCAGTTGGAAGAATCAACAAAGTAGTGGGTGGAAAATTAACCAAGTCTCCGCACGATGATTAATTGGTTTAACACGATTTCCCACTTTCCCACTCTCTGATTCCAGCAACTGTCACACTTCATGAGATCATAGTGTTTTCAATTCCGGCATTATAAAATGTCTCTGAATCCTGATTGAAACAACAACATTGAACAAGAGTTTTTCGAACATTCGAATAACATTCGTCTAAACGAGAAATTTCTCATCAAAGTTCATACAGACAATCTTTCGTCTACACGAACTCACAGAAATCACTCTGAATCAGGCAAAACTCAATCATTCAGAGCATTTTCACGCTGAAATCACAACAAATCTACAATCTCAGATCACCATTGATCTCACGCATTTCTCAGCTTCCCTCCTACAGATCAACCCATCCTCTCTTGTGACTGAATTGACTTTGGAATGGCCATTGTTCTTGGTTTAGGCCGGAGTCTTACTGATTGATCTCTCGAACTTAAAGCACTCCCTTCTTACAGTGCATCTGTGTGAGGTTCAACATTTTGCCCGGTTCAAGGAGTCTCCACACGGTCGACTCTTCAATTCCGTAAAAACCAGCAAATCATTTTTCCCCATCTACAGAATCGAACACGCATCATCTGACATGGAGTCAATCATGCTACCATTGCACCACAAGTTGAACATTGGAAGAAATTTACATGATTTAAACTACAAGCATGATTTAGAATATAAGCATGATTATACTTATCCAAGGAAATATTGTCAACAATAAGAGTTGAAAGGATCAACAACAATAGTTGATCCAATAAAAAATTGGGTCAACAACAAGAGTTGATCCAATAAATGGATCAACAACCGTAGTTGATCCCATAAAAAATTGGGTCAACAACAAGAGTTGATCCCATAAATGGATCAACAACCGTAGTTGATCCCATAAAAAATTGGGTCAACAACAATAATTTTTCCCATAAAAACATATAAACAACACCAATTGATCATCACCTATAGCTTCATAAACAACAACAACTTCATCTCATTCATTGTAGTAACCACCAACATAACCATCAACCACCATTTATCCGTAGCAGCAACCGCCACTGTCTTCTATGAAGCTTCAACACCAATTCGAACCACCACCGCCGCTACCATTATCATCATTACTTCTCTCTTCATAATTATATATTCCCTGTAATTCCTACACATTCATCTATTCATTTTGGTCACAGTCCATTAGAAGCATCAACAACTTCAGATTCGAACACACCCATTACTTCTCAGCAACAACAAGTTTATTATATTCAACATATCCTATTGATTCACACACCATAACCATCTCGAAATCAATTTTATCGTAGAAGATCTCAGATCCCCCCTTTCTTAATCGAATCAAACCACCAAATCGTTCGCAGACGTTGCTCAAAACTTGATTTCAAAACCTAAAAAATCAGATCTTGTTTTCTTTGGATATGATTTTAAAAATCGATTATAGAAGAAGAAGAAGGTTTCATATGTTACTGATAAATCTCGATTGTCGGCGGCGACGGTAGGAGAATTTGCAGAGGTGGTGACAGTGGAGATGCTGGTGGTGGTGGTGGAGCAATGGAGATGATGGTTCGCTGCTAAATGAAGAAGAGGAAGAAGTAAGTAGCGATAGATAAAAACAATAGATATGGGGCAAATTTGGAAGAAATAAAATCCTTATTGGACCCCCGATGGGCTTATAAATAGAGAGGGACATATTTATTGTGTGATAAGAATATTTGTAAATTCCATCAAAAGTAGGGACAAATATTCAATTACCACTTTTTTTATTTAAGTACCTATTGTACAATGTGAGTGAGTTTTTTTTTAAAGAAAATGGGTCTTAAATCTTATTTGACAAAAAATAATAATTAAGGACCTCGAGGTATAATTAAGGACATATAGTACAATGGTGAATGAGTTTTTTTTTTATTTTTTTTTAATGGGTCTCAAAATTTTATTTGACTAATACTATACATAGGGCTGTCAATGGGTACCCATTACCCGGAACAGGAACCGGACCCGGGCGAATAGGGTCCGGTTCCGGGTCCTAAAATTGGACCCATTAACAAGTTAGGAACCGAAGGGTAATTACCCGATTGTACCCGAATCTTAACGGGGCCGAAACGGGTAATACCCGCGGGTAACGGGTACCTGGTTATTCATTATTTTATCCCTCTTTTTAGCCAAATTACAAGTATTTTGCTAGTTTGACTTTGATTTTTTTTTTCATTTTTCATTTTTTTATTATATTTAATCTTTATTTAGTACATTAATAAATAAATAATAACAAAATTTTTATTAAAATAAGTTTGATTCAAGCCAAAAAGGACAAATATATCAAGTTTTTGAACTTTTATGTGTGTTTTTTTAATACCCAACGGGTACCCGGAACCGATGGGTACCCAGGGTTTTAAACGGGTCCGGTTCTGGGTCCACTAATTTAGGAACCGGACCCGACTTTTATAAGTAGGGTCCGGGTCCAATGATACCCGGAAGGACCCGGACCCATTGACAGGCCTAACTATACATGTTTTTTTTTTTTTTTTTGGAGCCGACTTGGTATCTAAATTTTAGATCCTTCGTTTTTGACTTGTGAAAACTACTAGTAACCCCTTACTATATGGGTTCAATATTAAGAAACCCAACAAAATGGATCCTTCATTGTCAACTCCATACTTTAGAAAAATGCTATTATTAGGCCCACAATATCAATTTCTCTTCAAATTTAGCCCATAATTTTACATTATGTATTTTAATAATGACAATTTTTGTATATATAAAAGAGAGAAATCATAATATATTTTCATTTTCAGATTTTGTCTCTCTCTCTCTCCTCTAGACGAGATTCTCTTCCGCAACAACGGTTTCTCGTCAGATTTTTCGTTTCCAGATCTGAAACAAGATTTCTCTCTCAAAATCAAGTTCTTACACAAAACAATCTCTCAAAATCAAGTTCTCACACAAAACAACATCATCAACAATTCGTGTTCTTATGATTTCAGTGCATATCGGTGAAGAAAACTGAATGAAAATCATCAGTAACAACTACAAATGATTTTTTAATCATCAAATCATGATGACAAAGATAAGTTCAATATATCTTCATATTTTCATTCGATTTAAACTTCTGATATGTTGATTTCCAAATCGATATCAGAAGAAAAAAAAATTATTTACCGTTAAAAACCTAATTGATCTGATTTGATCTAGAAATCTTTATTCAAAAGATGATCAGAATATAGATCTATAGTTATATCATCTTGATCTCTCTTTTGAGATTGGAATTTTCAAAAAAAAAATTGTCAACAAATTTTCTAGGGTTTCGAACTGAAAATCGATTTAACTTTTAATATATATTTCCGATAGAAAATCCAAGTTTATTTATGAACTCAGAGCATCTTAATCTCCGATACCCGTCAAATGAGATCGAAGATGGAAACACACGAGTTTTCTTGAATCAATCGATTATAATTTGAATCTAAACACATTTTTGTTTGTTATTGTTGATATTGTTTTTGTTGTTGTTTTATGTTCGATTTGTTGTTTTTTACATTTCAATTTGAATTTATAGGGTTGATTAACGGTGGTGGTGATAATATTGATAGGGAGGTTGAATAATAAGTGGATACAATTGAAGGAGAACATGAGAAGAAAGAGGATGAACCATGTTTAGTTTCTATTGCTGGTGTTGGTGAGCAATTACAAAGAATTTGATTAATATTTTAATGTGATTGAGTTTCTCAATTTGATGAGCTCTTTTTAGGTACTCCTATACTTGTTGTTCTTATGTCCATTCAGTTTAGGTGATTATGTATCCATTTTATGTTAATTGTTGGCTTACACAACTGGTTTTGTGTAATGCAAAGGAATACACAGAGGTTTATGTTATTTTGTGCAGAGCAAAGGAATGCAAACATGAATGTCTTGAAGTCAGTGGTAAGTAAGCTGATTCCTTCTTTCTTATATGACATAGCTTTATTTTCCGCATTTTTATGAATAGGTGTATTTTGTGTACACATATATAATAGCGTGACATGTTATGTGTTGTTTCATTAATGTGTATGGGTAGTTTGAAACTTAGAAATTAATTTGCAAGTGTATGGGTCTTGGAATTTTGATGTTGTGTTGGTACTTCATCAACTGCCTCTTTAACTGCATGTAACTGCTTTTATAACTGCTTTAAATCAGTTCACTTGGAACTTTTCTATATTGACCTCTGTGGTTATTCAGTTCTCTCATCTTCACCTTTTCAAAAATATTTTATCTTAATCACCGTATGTGCTTCTACCATGTCGTCCAATCAAGAAAACTTTGAACCTAACCTTCACAATGATTTACTCCAAAACTTTGCAAACCTTATGGCTCAAGAACAATCATCTTCAAAAATCAATATCAACAATTATTTTCCAGGATCAAAACTAAACCACAATATGTGTTTGGTCCTCAAAATAATTACCAACAAGTCTCTCCAAATCTCAACAGTTAGAGAAATCCTCCAAATTTTTTGGAAAACCAACCATGCCTTTTACATTTATGTGTTCACTGATGATACCTTTCTTATCAAATTTGAATCTCGTGCGGATACCGAGATGATTCTGGATGGTATTCCTTGGATCATTAAGGAAGATCTCTATGCTTTAGAGAGATGCATTCTGGGTAAACTGCCCAGTGAGTATAAATTTGAGACAGTGGAACTTGGATTGCAGATCCATGGATTACCAGTGGAAAACTTGAGCACAATGTATGTATATGAGTTCGTTTCTCATATTAGTGAAACCCGTCCAATCCCTGTTTATGAAGCAACTACATGGGGAAAGTTTGCAAGAACCAAAACTCACATCAACCTTAACCATCGTCTCCCTCAAGCAATACCATTTCCGTTACAAAATAATCCGAAATATGAAGTGACCATCAAATATGAACATCTGCCGAAATTCTGCATCTTCTGTGGATTCATTGGTCATTTAATGCGTAATTGTCCAAAAGTAAATGATTACAAAGATTATATCTTTCAGAATCACCCAGAACATCTACACCAACAAGCTATGGAAATGATCAAGCCTATATATCATCCTTCCATTAATGTATCGGAAAAAATCCATATCAATGAAATTCCAGCATTCAAAGACATCTACGTGGTGGGTGAATCTCCGGCTTCTGAAACAAGGGACACTACCTCTTTCTCTCCTGACCAAGAGCGTTTCAATCCATCAACTGTAAGGGGAAAAACTGTCTACAACACTGAGAATAGATTTGAGAGTACAAATTTGGTTATTGGATACCAAAAAGAATTTCGTGTCAGATCTGAAATTGTCGATACCAATAATTATGTTCATACTGGTAATTCGAATATTCATATTGGTGCTAAGATGGGTTCATTTCAGTCCCAGGAACGACAAGTTGAAGAGAATAGGATGAATATAATGCTATCTAAAGGGAAACAGATTCTACAGGGTGATTCCTCCTTCGGTGGCTCAACGACAAGGAATGTTACCATGCCAAATCATATCAGAATTGCTGATCATGACCAAATTGTTATCGAAAGTCCACTCTCTCTCAATCCTATTGTGGCCTATGCAAAGAATTGTCCAGCAGGAAGCATGAAGAAGGTAGTTGCTAAGCCTAAACCCAAATATAATCCTTTTCAAAATGATTGGAAGATGCAGGCAAGACTTCAGGGGCAATCATCTTCTGCTATTCATGAAGATTCTAATGGTGGTCAAGGTTCAAAAAGAGGTCAGGATGAAGATTACATTATAAGAAACTCTTCTATGTCTAAATTTCAAAAAAAAACTTCTACAAAAACTTCAATTGATAATGGTAAGGCGGCTAATCCTCAATTGCCGCAAGATAAATGTTAGTGTTTTCCTGGAATTGTTGGGGTTTGGGGAATACCCCAACAATTAGGACTCTTCATTCATTCCTCAGAGGTACCTCACCATCGATTGTTTTTCTTTCTGAAACAAAAATGTCAGAGTCGGTCTCTTCCGCTACTATTAGGCAATTTGGGTTTGAGAATCAATGTATAGTTTCCTCAATAGGAAGAAGCGGTGGATTATGGTTATTATGGAAAGAAGATGTAAATATTGAAATTATATCTCAATCTCCGAATATGATTCATGCTAAGGTTCAGAACAATGAACTTGGTCAACCATGGCATCTTTTCTGCATCTATGGTCCACCTATTACCTCTCAAATAGCTTCTTTCTGGTCATCTCTTACAAACTATGTACATAATTTCGAAGGTTGTAAAAGCTTTATAGGAGACTTTAATGCAATTGCTTCATGCCAAGAGAAATTTGGAGGATTTCCGGTACTCAACTCAAATATATTTGCGTTTAATGATTTCATTCATAATAACCATTTGTTGGATCTAGGCTTCTCAGGTCCAGCCTACACTTGGACTAATGGCAGAGCAATTGAAGGTCTTATCAGACAACGTCTGGATAGAGTATTAGCCAACCCAGAATGGTGTATTGTTTTTCATAGCGTAGCTTTCCTTCATCTACCAAGATTGTCCAGTGATCATGCACCAATTCTTCTAAATACTTCAAGGAAAATGCCGAGAGCTCCTCCTAATTACAAGTTTGAAGCATACTGGATTTCTCATCCTGAGTTTTTGTAGAAAGTTGGTGGATGCTGGAGCCAAGATGAACATGAAGATATTTTCTCTAAACTCAGAAAACTAGGTGCGTTTCTGTCTGATTGGAGTAGTAAGATAATTGGCTGTGTTAAGCACAAAATTTCATTCTTTAAAACTAAACTACTTCGCATCCAAGCTCGCCGTCCTTCCGATGCTACTATCCTCCAGGAAAAATTAATTACTGCAGAATTAAATAACTACTTGGTGATGGAAGCAACCTATTGGGACCAGCGCATGAAACAGGCATGGGCTAAAGATGGTGATCGGAATACAAGACATTTTCACTTGTCTGTTCAACAACGAAGGAGGAAGAATAATATCAGTCATTTACGGAAAGATGACACCTCTTGGACTTAAGATCAATGTGAGATTTATAATATTCTAGTAAATCATTTTCTCTCATTATTTCAGCAAGACGCATCTGCAGAGTAGCATCCTTTATCGCTTCAGAGTCTAAGTACTACTTTGCAGATTGATAACCCTGAAATAGCTAAAATCCTATCCCAAGAAGAAATATGGTCTGTTTTAGTTAAAATGGGATCCTATACTGCCCCAGGTCCTGATGGATATTCTCCTGTTTTTTATAAGAAATGTTGGTCAATTGTTTGCAATGATGTTGTGAGATTAATTAAACAAGTATTTCAGTATGTTTCGTTTCCTGATCATTTCAATCACACACACATTACCCTTGTTCCAAAGATTAAGAACCCTGAATGTCCCTCAGATTATAGACCCATTGCCTTATGTAATGTGCTGTATAAGATAGTTGCTAAAATTCTCTCTAATAGGATTAATCCATACCTGGAATCGTTCATAAGTTGGTCTCAGAATGCCTTTGTGCTAGGAAGACAAATCCTGGATAATATTATTGTGGCAAAATAATTACTTCACACTATGAACAACTCTCATGCTATAACTGGTCACTTTGCTTTGAAAGTTGATATGGCTAAAGAATATGATAGGGTTAATTGGAAATTCCTAGAAGACATGCTACATTTAATAGGTATACACGGTCCAACACATTCACTAATCATGCTCTGTGTTACAACGGCTTCATTTTCCATCAACATTAATGGATCTCCTTAGGGTTTGTTTATCAGTGAGCGAGGTATTAGACAAGGATGTCCTTTATCTCCGTCTCTTTTCATCATCTGTTCTCAAGGGCTATCAATCCTTATGCACCAATATGAAGTTCAAGGTTTATATCAGGGATTTAAAATTAACTGTTGGGCTCCTTCTATAAGTCATCTGATGTTTGCTGACGATTTATTTTTCTTTGGAGCTCATACAAAGATTAATGTTCTTAACCTGAAGAAAATTTTGGAGGAATATGCACAGTTATCGGGCCAATCAATAAACTATTTTAAATCTGCAATCCATTTCAGTAAAGGTGTATCATATGTTAGAAAACAATCCAAAATACAAGATATGGGAGTTAGAGAGATGACGGTGGATGACAAATACTTGGGTATTTACCCATTAAAGTCAGACTACAGAGTAGCCAGTTATAGCTACTTGACTGATATGTTCTCTAGTAAGCAATCAGGATGGAGACAACATTTTGTCAATTTAGATAGTAGGAATGTTCTTTGTAAGTCAACTCTATCTGCTATTCCAATCTATGTGATGGGTATCTGCCTTCTTCCAAAGGGTGTCACAAATGATATTGATAGGATCAGAAGATGCTTTTGGTGGGGTCATTCTCCAGAAGAAAGAAAATTACATTTCATTAATTGGCAGAAAATGGGGATGCAAAAAGATTCTGGTGGATTGGGAATACGTAGTGCGGAAATGATGAATATAGCATTCATTTGTAGATTGGTTTGGAGATTTATGGAAGATTAGGATGCAATGTGGGTGCAACTCTTAACTGAAAAGTATCTAAAGGATACTTCCTTTTGGTCTGTAGAAGCAAGTAACAAGAACTCTTGTATTTGGAACAACATGCTAGAAGTTAGACAAAAACTAGAAAACAAGATATTCTGGCAGGTGGGAAAAGGTGATAAGATAAAGATATATGAAGATCCATGGTTACCGAATCATATTGATCATTTATTACCGAGAAATCTGGAGTTTCCGCAAGAAATGGAATATGTATCTGAGCTTATTATTCAGGAGAAGAATACTTGGGATCTTAATATTCTTAATAACACATTCCCTCATGATATCGTGCAAAAGATTACTGCCATTGTTCCTAACGTAGAGGAGGAGGATATTTTGACTTGGAAGTGCACATCGGCAGGTAAATTTTCTACCAAGTCATGCTATCATATGCTTGCAAATGAGATCCCTGTTTCATCGGCAATTAGTCAGTTTCCTTGGAAAAAATTTTGGTCGTTCACTGAAATTATTCCTAAGATCCATATTTTTCCTGTGGAAAATGTTGCATGGAGGGACTGCGGTTAAGACTAACATCAATAGATACAACAACACCAGGGATAGTTCTTGCACTTTATGTAGACAGAAAGATGAATCTATATTCCATCTCTTATTTGAATGTCCACTGTCGAGATTGGTATTCAACAAATATTCATTGGATTTTAACTATATGGGGTTTAATGAATGTCCCTTAGAAATTATTACCTGGTGGATGAAACAGAATGTGGACCATAGTTTTACCTATAGAGATTGTATTCTTTGGAACATATGGAAATTAAGAAACAACATGGTTTTTTTCTGGTCATAATTTCTCTCCTGATGTCATCCTTCGCAAAGCAGAATTGGATTATATCCAGTGTTCGCAGACCACCTTTTCTGCTTCAAATACTTTTTCCATATCAGAGCTTCAACAGTGGTCTCCTCCGGAGGATCCTTTTGTAAAAGTGAATGTTGATGCTGCTTTTGTGCCAAATAAGGGTGCTGCTAGTGCAATTGCTCAAGACTATCGTGGGAGATTTTTGGGTTGTGAAACAATTACCTTTGATGCTACCTCCGCGTTATTAGCGGAATCTATTGCTTGTAAGTTGGGTGTCTCGTTGGCAAGGAATTTAAATCTGCAGAATATTATCATTGAAGGAGATGCAAAGAATGTCACTACTATTGTTACAGGTGATAATCGTGACATCCCTTGGAGCGTTCGTTCAGTAATTCTCCAAGTGAAAAGAGAGGCGACATTATTTTCCAACATTAGATTTAATTATGTTCCAAAAGCTGTAAACTTTCCGGCTCACAATCTTTGTCAATATGCCATGAAAAAAAATGTAAACCACAGGTGGAATGATAATTCTCCACCTTCTTGTATCTCTTCAAACCTCAATCTCAATGAGGTATCTCAATAAAAGTTTCTGGCTTCTTTAAGCCCGTCTTCTCTTCAAAAAAAGATGTTGTGCTGGTACAATTATAAATATGAAAGATATTCTCTGGTTCATAAGAGGCGGTGGTGTTGATGGTGGTATTGTAGTTGGAGGTAGTGTGAGTGGTGGAGGATTACGTAGAGGAGTCAGATTAGGTGGTAGTGGTGGAATTTCCAAGTATTGTATCTAATCAATTGAGTCTGTAACTCTGTATAACATTTAGTAACATATATGAGAGTGTATGCAAGGATATTAGTCAAATTGAGCATCTGTAACTTTCAGTTTCATTAGGAAAATGCATGTGTAACTCTTAGTTACATTAGGAAAATGCATGTATAACTACCAATTACACTAGGAAGGCACTGGTGATTTTGATAGATTCAGTGTGAAATCTAATGAGAATGTGGTTGAAAAGGAAGAAACTAGAACCATCATCTCTATTACTCATCTATTTGTTACAAATTCCATATACTTTAACTGAATTGCTCAATTTTGTGTAATTTTATTCTTCTTTTTTTCCTAAAATTTTATTTTATTTATTAATTTATAATCTATCACTGTTTAACAGAAGGGGTTTTAGTTGGTAGCCGAGCAACAAGCTGAGCACCAACCCCTTTTTGAATAGCAATACCCAATCTATGAAAAATAAAATAACCAAGACCACTACCAACGTCATGACTAACTAAACAATTTTTCAGACGCTTGAAAAAACATACAGTATCATCACTAAGTTCTCCTAAGGTAGTAAAGGCTAGCACACCCAAACCATAACCGTGCGAAGTACACTTCTTCAAATACTTAGTACGTTTACGCGAGATTTCTTTGGAGATAGCCTGGCCTGGGACGAAAGAACGAACACCATCTCTAGTAAAAATGTTCGCAATTACATCACGTACCAAGTCATGGCGAAACTTTATACCAACATCATTAGCACAATGAAGCGCGTGATCACCAAAGATATCCATGGGCTTATTGCAACATGAACACAAACTGTCCTCAACAACTAAAGGGATGCCAAGGCGATAACAAACTACGACTCTGAACTGTCTGGGACCAAGGAACTGATCTAAAACTGCTGATCGGGACAGCCAAAAGGTAATCCTGAGCATGTTTGATCTGATTGCATTTCCAAAGAACATAATCTCTTGCAGATAGAGTAAATTGGTCGGGGATTTTCTTCTTAACCGCACCAAAATAAGTGACTGCCAAGGAGTGCATAGAAGGGGGGGGGGGGGGTTGGCAGTGTCATTGACGCGATAATTGGAAGTCAAACCACATACCTGAATAAAATTCTGAAGAGCCATCTGATAGGCAGTCCCTTTATCAGCCGAGAAAGAGCTACCAAGTATCACCTTCCGCACCGAGGCAGATTGACTCTGAGAGGCAAGATAACAATAGGTGCGAGTGTCAGCCATGGTATAAATGCCAATACCACCATCCTTGATAGTAAGAGTAGACAATCTCTGTTTCATTCTATGTAATTTGTTGTATCTCTGTCAATGAAATTGAATTTGTAACACTAGTATTGTTTATTGGAAATTAGTGGTGATGATGGTTCTATTGCACATGCTTATACTCATGCTAACTGAATGTGTAATTGGTAGTTATATTTTGGCATGCCTAAGAACTTTCTTTATGGGTTGTGTGGACTGTAAAATAAGTTATACTTTCCCGAACTTCGTGAAGTCATTGATTAAGTTATAAATTTAGTTTCACTGTGGCATACGGCTCCTTAGTTTCTCTTACCTTTTTTTGTTGAATGTGCAGGTGCTGATCTGCAAAGTGATTATATTTCGATGAGTTATATGGGTAAGCAGTTGGTTAACTTCATCTTGATTGTATCTTTCTATTATTTTGTTGATTTTTTTCTTTATCCTTTGTAATAGTAAACAAATGTAGCTAGCTGAGGTAGTAGATAGATAACTTGACCACCAACCCTGAAGAACCTGAAATAGTGTATATAAAATAATATTTTTATCAGGTTCACTTGTCTACAACCTTGGAACACTGGAAGAAGTGGTCTTTTGTGGAGAACGACCTACATGACAATTAGATTTAAGTGTAGCAGTGTACACCATCTTTACATAAGCAATTAAAAAAAAGTGATTCCAGTGCGTTGGGTTTGTAGTTAAGGAGCATGTCTGATGACCTGTTTCTGGTCCTTGGTTGTGCTTGGATTATGGTTTTTCCTTGCTGCAATTTTTATATAAATCGATAATAAAAGTAGACATCGAAATTACGCTTTTGAGTCGTATCGTACCTGTATTTATAATTTCTCCAGCTCAGTATTCTCTATTGATAGATGTGCTTCTTAGTATGCTTACTTGATACTTTTTTTTTCCTCTTTTCAGTTACTACTACAATAGCGGTTTGGGCTATTACTACGATCCTACATCAGGACTATACTGGTCGGCAAGTTCCGGAAAATGGCAAACAGTAAGATACTCGACATCAATTGTCTGCTTTTGTTTATACTAAACTGTAGGAACTTTGAGTGTCTTTATCATCAGTAACTATTTATGTCACTATGCTAATTGCTATAGGATTATAGAAAATTTTGGAACCTTCTGTTGGTAGGAACCTATATTTGATGAAACTTGTGTTGCTATAATCATGTGTATATACTAGTTATACATGCTTTCTAACATGTGTATCTGCTAGTTACACATGCTTTTAGGATGTGAAATTGATGGCTACACTTGCATTTTGGATGTGTAATTGCTGATTACACATGTATTTAGGGATGTATATATGACATCCTTAACGATTCTTCTCTTATGTTGTACATTTCAAAATGCAAATAATATTAATTTGCATACTTTGCGTTTTGTGGTTCGCAATTGATGTGCTTATCAACGGTCTAATGTTGATTAGATGCTTTACCATCAAGACTTAACATACCTATAAACTAGAGTTTATGCAGCCTCATAGTTTTTTTGTTTTTTGAAGCATATTTTTTTTTGAAGTATGTTTTTTTTTTGGGTTGATATGGAAGAAACACAACTTGGCTTGCATTTTAAAGATTTTTATATGCAATTATTCTTTGTATTTATTCATTTCGATTTCCTCTATATGACATAATATTGGGAATTATCAAACATTTCTCAATTTGTTTTTGTTCATTTTTTGCAAAATTCAGATCCGACTACTGTGGAGAGATTACTTCCAAAACACCTAAGGTCTTATCTTCGTGGTTGACAACAACGATTGTGATTGTGTGGTTGAAGCTAGAGATGAACTGTATAGGATGTTGAATGAGGTAGAATGTTGAGCCATGAAAGATTTTTAGTAGTGTTCACGATCTTCCAAATGCAATAGATGACCAACCAAGGTAACACCAAAATAACACAACAAACTTGGATGTGTAACTGCTAGTTACACATGCTATGTGGATGTGTATTTGTTGCATATGCTTATACTTTTTGATGTCTACACATCTATTTTGTAGTTCTAAGTATGCCTATACTTGATGGTTAGTAGATTGCTGCTTATGTTAGGAAATGCCTCATACTGGAGAATGGTTGAACCCAACAACAAGATTATGCACCTGAACTGGTTATGAAGGTGAAAGGGTTTTTGTAGGTTTGTATATTGAGTTTTCTGCAAACACAATGAGTGGAACATTCCAGTGACGGATGAAGTTGCTGAATGAGAGATCACATGGGAAGATATTCTGGATACACATGCCATATGCATGTGTAACTTATGTGTACACATCCATATGTTGGTGATGGTCGGCGGTGGTGGCGGGAGGTGGTTGGCGGTGGCCAACGGAGGCGGTGGTGGTTGGTGGCGGTGGTGGTCGGAGGTGGTTGGAACATCATCACACTATATTTTAATAATTTTGAGCATAAACTTAAATTTTGTTTAATTATGGGCTTGACAATATGCATATAAGGGTATTAATGGTTTTTAATATTTCGGGACCTAAATTTAAACTTATTTTAATTAAGAGCTTGATATTATAGGTAACTCATGCGTTCGGCCTTAGCCTAAGTTTCCCATTTGACATTTTTTGTGATGTCCAGATCGAGGTTTGATTCTGAAGTATTTGAATCGGGTATAATCTGGATTGAAAAAAATATTACTAGCATAGTATACTTATTATTGAGTCAGATCGGATGTAATAAGCTGATTCAGATGATTTGGATTCGCACGATTCAGTAATTAGGAAAAAACAAAAGACCTGTAAGACTTTCTCCAACTAATGGAATTGAAATGCTCTTTAGATATACAGTGTATATACATATACTGCATATACAACTGTTTTTTTTTTTTTTTTTTTTTTTTTCTGTTTCCATTCGTACTCAGTTTTTAGGGCATGTTTAGTCTCCCTCTCGATCGATCTGGTTAACACATCAAATATAAAATTAAAGTCAGAATAGGATAAACGACGATTCAGAAAACTATTAAGTTCTTTTTGCAATCGATTATTGTTTCTCCAACGCCATGGTCGATGCTTTATCGATAATTCCGGCAGCTGTTCTTAGAAACCTCGCTGATAAACTTTACGAGAAGCGCAAGAATGCCGCACTTGAGGTTATCCCTATCCTTGTTTCTTCCATAATTAATTTTTCTATTTTTGTTTGAAGTTAGGTCATATATTAGTTTTTCTATATGGAGTTTCTTAACTGTAATTTTCTTCTGGGAAATCGTTGAATTTCATTTTTAGGTTGAAGGAATTGTCAAGCAACTGGCAATTGCTGGGGATCACGACAGGATTACTGCCGTTATCAGTCTTTTAATTACTGAATTTACCTACTCTCCTCAAGCAAATCACCGGAAGGTATTACCCCCTTCTTAACTCCAGTTTTGATAATTGATCGGTTTACTTTTATCAATTTTTTTTATAAGTTATTTTGTATTAGGGTGGATTGATTGGACTCGCAGCTGCAACTGTTGGTTTGACTACAGAAGCTGCTCAACATCTCGAGGTAAGTTATATAATATTCCAAGTCCAATGAACTGCATTAATGATATTTTTGTCAATATATTTTCAAGGACTGTTTTCACACTTATAGTTCCCCAATTGACACATTTAAGGGCCTAGATTTTGCTAACTAGACCCTTTTGTTATGAATGTTGAAAAGCTCTTAAAAGTTGTATGTTTTTCATTTTTTCTATTTCTTTTTCCTTTTCCCTGATGTAAATCTCCAAGGAGCAGATTCTTTGATATGGGAGTGTTATTAGTACGGATCTCTAAGCTATTTTTATCATGCTTTCACCAAATAGACAGATACTCCTAAACTCCAAGTAACTTATACATATTACATTTTTTACGTCATTAGAACTACTGCGATTTGTTTAGCCACCAAATTGGTGTACTATATCCGGATCATAATGTAATCGATAAATTGTTCTTAGACTGAAGTTCTATTGTAATTTGCATATTGGCAATATACTTTGGTGTATTATCTGATGATTCTGATCAGTCTATCATTAGCAGAATAATACTTGTTTCGATAGCAATAGGCTAGTCTAATATCAAACTGAATGCTGTTTCTTCTGATAGGGAGATTGTCTAGTTCTGGTTGGTGCATGAGAGCATGCAAAGTTATCAGTATTCAGTATGAGGCATTTTTCTGGGCGTCCATAGATTATGAGTTACTTATTCAAGTGTTTGGGTTTCAATGTACACATCTACCGAGTGTAGGTCTTTGTGTACCCTGGTCCTATTACCACGACTTTTAATCTGAAAATGTTAATAACAGTCAGAGGTCAACCTACTTGTTCCTTGGTTGAACTGATTGCCATTATTATTAGAAGCGAGAAGCGTGGAAAGTTTTGATGCATTTTGGTTAGAATCCATGATCCTGACTCTAAGTTGTTTTTGTTTTGCACTCTTAAGTATTGAAAATTTTGCATTCTTAACAAGGGAGGAGCAAGATGTAGGGACGTAGGAGCTTTGATAAAATAAGGAAATGAACAGATTATCTTAGCGAAAAGGACGACTTTCATTTCAGTGTTAAAATGGACGGCTTTAATAAACTGATTTAAGATTTTTTGGCGAAAAAAAAGATGCCTTTCAGAAAGCGAAGAAAAATATAAGGGTTTTGTTTTATAATTCTATTAGTCTCTCCACTAAATTCTCCATCTCCCTAATATCTTTCGTAAATTCAATTTTTCCAACAGAATATTCAATTCTTATGATTTTTCTTTTCTGTTTTATTGTCTTAACTTGTACGTTCCCATCACTCGCCCAAGTTTAGACTCTTTATAGGCTCTGTTGCTTCTTGTTCCCGCACCGACCTTGGACCTGCTTCTGGCTTCTAATTCGCTATCCTGCTCAAAAACAAAAAGCAAAACAAGAAAGAAAAAAAACGAAATAAAAAATAACCATCTGAACTATTTAGCTGCTACGCGATTTGTGCAAGAAGGTTCTTGGTGCCTTTTATTTCTTGCATATTCCATCTTCACTGTATTGAAGTTTTAAAATCATGAATATATGCTTACCTATCATAATTTTTTTGAAGAAATTGTCCCATCTCATGCTTTATTTTGTGTATTTTACCATTTGTAATCCTTTTGTTTGGTTGATAATCTCCCAGCAAATTGTGCCACCCGTTCTAAACTCCTTCTCAGACCAAGATAGCAGAGTTCGTTATTATGCATGTGAAGCACTTTATAATATTGCAAAGGTAAGACCAAGTGTAGATTTGTCTTTCTTCTTTTTTATGCACAATCACTGCACTGAGCCTTTTCCATTCCCACTCTGCAGGTTGTAAGAGGAGATTTCATAATATTTTTCAATCAGATCTTTGACGCACTATGTAAGCTCTCAGCAGACTCCGACGCCAATGTCCAGAGTGCTGCACATCTCTTAGATCGCCTTGTTAAGGTCATTTTTTTCTTTATTCGTTTTACGGTCATAACATTGATAAACGTATATTTTGCTAAGTTTAATCTATTTTTGTTGGCAAGCAGGACATCGTAACAGAAAGTGATCAATTCAGGTGCATGATTTCCCCTTTTTATTTTGTAACTACTGAATGTACATTACGTAAATTTGTAAGTTTATTATTGTGGTTATGACTCAATTTATTCCGTTCCATTTGCAAAACATGTCAGCATTGAAGAATTTATACCGTTGTTACGGGAGCGTATGAATGTCTTAAATCCTTATGTGCGCCAGTTTTTAGTAGGATGGATCACTGTTTTGGATAGTGTTCCAGATATTGATATGCTCGGTTTCCTACCCGACTTTCTTGATGGTAAATGTTGCTACTTAAGAAAGCTAATAAGTTCTCACGAGGCCACAGTTTTTCTAAACTCATTTTCATACGTGATAGTTTGTTTGCTTACGTTTCAGGTTTGTTCAATATGTTAAGTGATTCTAGCCATGAAATACGACAACAAGCGGATTCTGCGCTTTCTGAATTTCTCCTAGAAATCAAGAATTCTCCAGTAAGACTCCTGTGTATGCAGTAATATTATAAGAACCCTGTACAGTGTGTGGTTCCCTTTGCATCCTAAATAAGATACTAGAATTATGTCTTATCAAGCATTTGAAAAAGGAAAGTTAAAACTTGTCATTGTTTATGCGAAAAAAATTTAACTCGAGCAGTTACTGTGAAGTCTGTAGATTATGGTCGCATGGCTGAAATTTTGGTTCAAAGGGCAGCTGCTCTGGATGAATTTACCCGGCTGACTTCAATCACATGGGTAAGCGCACTACCTTAGGGATATAGGAGCTCATAATCTTACATTGTACCCTATGGGCTATATCATTTCTCAGTCTAATTTCGGAGGTTAGGTAACAAATCCTCTCTTACTAGAAGATGGTTTTGCTTGTTACTGTATCTCTATTTGTCATTTGGAACAGAAGAGAATGTCTAGTATAGCCTCAGAATACATTTATGTGACTCCGCAGATATATGAGTTTGTCAAATTAGGTGGCGAGCAGCTTGTTCCTTATTATGCAGACATTTTGGGTGCCATTTTGCCGTGCATATCTGATAAAGAGGAAAAAATAAGAGTGGTAAATAACTGATCTCATTTGCTCAGGATTATCACTGGGGTATATCTAGATGTTCGATCCACATTTACTGTGTTTTCTTGTAATTCAAGGTTGCCCGTGAAACTAATGAAGAGCTTCGTGGGATAAATGCTGATCCAGCTGAGGGATTTGATATTAGTGCGATTCTATCCATTGCAAGGAGGTGCGTTTTTGTGACCTTGGACGTATTATGCTTTAAAGGTTGCTGCTGTATCTGTATTTTATGGGTTATGGTGGATTTTCTTGCTGTATTGACAATGCCCGTCTTTATATTATTACTATGAATTGTGACTAACTAGTAAACGCTAGGGTGCTTTTCCTTTATCAGGCAATTATCTAGTGAGTGGGAGGCAACTCGAATTGAAGCCTTGCACTGGATAGCAACTCTTCTGACAAGGCATCGTGCTGAGGTGATGCGTTGTGGTGTGATGTCTTTTGGTTTCTATTAATGTTGCTTTCTCACTTCTAAAAGTGTTCATAAGTTCTCTTTCTATATTTGAAGGCACCTTTTAGTAGTGTTCATAAGCATGTTGTTGATAGTTACTACTCCCGATTTGAAACATTTTGGTTAGAGAGCTGAAACTGACCTCCATAAAAATTAACAGCAATATGGAAGTTTCATTCTACAGACTACAGTTTCGTTGTTCTTTTGTGAAAGGAAGTGTTTATTTTTTTCTTTGTTACCTCCCTGCTTTTGTGCATTCTATTATTAGCGGGGGTCAATGTTTACCTGGCTGTGAAACATCATCAGTGTGATGGTACACACTGATTAGCTTCAGCTTGAAGTATGTTCTTGAACCAAGTAAACAACTTATCTGAGAATGAGACACATAATCCATTTTAATTATCATAAACATCGTTTTCTGTTATATGATGCGGGTGTTATTATCTTAAAAGAATGTAAAGCTCACCGATATTCATTGAACAGGTCTTATCGTTCTTGGATGACATTTTTGACACTATTCTCAAAGTATTATCAGATCCTTCTGATGAGGTAATTAAGATTTCTTGCATTCCTTAGTTGTGATGTGCTTTCTAAGTCTTTCTGAAACAGCTTGAATATCTCGCTAAATAGAAGTATTTCTATTTAGTCTCGCTACAAATCGAGAAAAGTATTTCTAATAATGTAGAAAGAATGATTGGGAAATATAGATAACCAGTGCTTCTAAAGTAAAGAAAACACAATTAATCTGTTTCTCTGTTAGCTACTACCTTCTAAAGTATAAGGTCATAGTTTTGCAAGGGCGGGAATTAGATGAGGGTTTTGTTACTTTCAAAACCTTTACGGGCCCAGTGGGATATGGTCAGGTAAATGAAAACATAACTATTACAGCTTTGAGTGACTGATATCACTTGTATGCATTGGCCCCTATATGGGATACACTTAGCACTTCAAAACTTTCAGTATAGGACAATTTTTCCCCATAGGTCGGCCTATTACATTCTTATAAGGAGCATGTTCTATACATCTACCAGTAGTATCAATATTGATAATGAAACAGTCCTATGATATAGGTATCTGGACCTGTTTTTTTCTGTTTCAAAATGAAGCAGGATTTTATAATATATTAGTTTTCTTCATAATATTGGTTAGTAGGAGTTCCCTATGGTTTCCAAGTATTAATATAAGAATGACAGGTACGACGTACTTTTATCTTTGATTATGTCGGAGCAGTTCTGATGTTAAAAGCCAAGTGAATTCTACGTTTACAAGTGATGATACTTAAGATTCCTTAAAAATGTGTAATTTTTTCGGTCCATCAACTGATGCAAATAATGATGGCAGTAAACTTAAATATGATTTCCTTACTTCGGGTTATTGTTGTCTCAATCTTCTATCATGTATGTACGTTTCAATTGCAATTTATAGATTTGCATGTCCTTTGTTTTCTTCTTCTTTATTTTTCAGCATTAGCTACTATTCCGACTTACTGAATTATTAGATGTTCCGTATGATCATTTATGGAATTTTTTATTGCATCAAAACTGACATACTGAATGGAAGGCGAAATTCGGGTATCTTGATATTTTTGCAGGTAGTTCTCCTTGTTCTAGAGGTGCATGCATGTATAGCAAGAGATGCACCCCAATTCCGCCAACTTGTTGTTTATTTAATGCATAATTTCCGGGTTGATCATTCCCTTCTTGAGAAGTGAGTTTTTCAATGCAGTCTTGAGCAAAATGATGATCAATCGTTTACATGTAATCAGCATGTGTGATCTATAAATATGTTTAACGGAGTTTTTTGTTTCTCATTTAGGCGTGGTGCTTTGATAATCCGTCGACTTTGTGTTCTTTTAGATGCTGAACGGGTTTATCGGCAACTATCCTCAATCTTGGAGGAAGAAACTGACTTGGACTTTGCATCCATCATGGTTCAGGTTTACTTTCCTCAAAAGCTGACCATTATCATATATGCGTATTAGAGTAGAAACTGCGAACTTATTGGTTTCCTTCTTGCATTTTCATTTAAACGTCAGGCTCTGAATCTGATTTTACTCACTTCGTCCGAGTTGTCTGAGCTGCGAGCGCTATTAAAAGAATCCTTAGTTAATGCTGCTGGCAAGGATTTATTTGTCTCTTTATATTATTCATGGTGCCATTCTCCAATGGCAACAATAAGTCTTTGCCTGTTAGCTCAGGTGAGTACTCAAGCTATTAGATTATCTTCCATGTTTGAGTTAATCTGGCTACTGAAAGATTCTAGCATCTTTGTTCTTTTCTGACAGGCTTATCAACACGCTAGTTCTGTTATTCAGTCATTGATGGAGGAAGACATCAACGTCAAATTTTTGGTCCATCTTGACAAGCTGATTCGCTTGTTGGAGACTCCGATATTTGCTTATTTAAGATTGCAGGTGTGCCATGCCTTAACCATATATATCAATCATTAAACATATATTTTATTTGTGTATGCAAATAATGTAATGGAAACATTTTTAGGACCTTATTTGTGTAGCCATATGAGAGTCCGGAAGATATCATGCATTTAGTAGATATAGCTCCGAGAGGGTGCATTGTGTTATTCCCAGTCTATCTGGTCTCTGGCAGAGTTCTTAAATTCTGAGCTCAGTGAAATGCATTAAAAACTGTTCAAATGATAACTATGTCATCTTAGACATTACTTGTCAAGAAACTAAACACAAGTGTTATTTGTTTAATTCAAGTATCTGTGAAATAATATCAATTATAAGTTTTAACTATATAAATGACCCTCAACTAGTGTTCAGAAATGACAAATTTTTTTTTTGTTCTGTCTAGAAAGGGAGTTGCTTAAAATTGGACCACTCCTTAAAATTGTATATCTAGGAAGTTGCTTCATATGATAGCTTATGCCATACTTCAAAAGTTCGTGCGTCCTAGTGGACATTATACATGAAGTGTCTGAAGTCATGGTCAAGTGTTTTAAAAAACGTTTTGAAGCGCGTATTGAAGCGAGCTTTTTAGCGCTTCACTAAAAAAACGCTTCAATACTTCCGCATTAATACTAGGGTATATTTTCTAGAGAAGAAAAAGGTATATTCTAGAGAAAAAGCAGGAATTTAAATGCCAAAAACAAGTCCCAATATTTCCTTCTTAGATTTTCTAGAGAAAAAACAGGGATTTAATGCCAAAAACAAGTCCCAATATTTCCTTCTTAGGTTTTCTAGAGAATATACAGGGATTTAATTCCAAAAACAAGTCTCAAGATTTCCTTTTTAGGTGTTCTAGAGAATATACAGGGATTTAATTCCCTGTTTATAAGTCCCAACGTTTCACTAGGTTTTGTGTTGGTCAGTTTCACGTAGATATCTATTAGTATTTTTTTTTTTAAATTTTGTGAAGCTGCGCTTCAATAACGTATTGAAGCTACGCTTTACTAGGTTAGCGTATCGCTTCACATTAACGTATTTTAAAACACTGGTCATGGTGTTGGTCTTGAAACTCGTTAGTAAAAAATTGGTTGTACCACAGATTCCTGTTAGAACTATGTTAGAACTAACTGTTTGTAGGCAACATTTTTCGTTTGCCATGATACTCATTGTTCCTGTCAAAATACTGTCGGATTTATTTGCTAAATTAGAACTAACTGTCTTACAGCTCCTTGAACCTGGAAAGCATGTGTGGTTGCTAAATGCTCTGTATGGTCTTCTGATGCTGCTACCCCAGGTATGCCGAAGAAGTAAATATGTTGTTCATACATGGATTTGTTCGTTTCCCTTGGTTAATCTAGCATGGCATGACCAAACTGGAAAAGTTGTGAAGGAGAATTTGGATTGCTCTTTGTAGTAGTAAAATAAAATGAATAGAACTTGTGTCCGCAAAAAGTTGCATTGTAGTTTACAAACTTCAGCATGTGTTGACCTTCATGCTTGAATCTGTTTATCTCCGGTGAAAGGTGTTTTTGATTTTTCCATATAAATATTATGTACTAAAATATATGCACAGTTTGTGTTAGTGTTAGTAACAGTCTCTGAAGAGGTTACGTAGGATAAAATTTAGGCTGTGGAACATCTTAAAAGAGCAAATCAGAGTTCAATAAAGTCTGATGTTATATTGTGGATTAAGAAAGCAATTTGAGTACCGAATGAAGAAGGTAGAAGTTGGGGATTGCTGGCCATATGACAAACATGATTGCAATCCATGTCAATAACTACTGGAGTTGCATATTTGTCAGCTTTACTTTGAGTTGAAAATATCAAGGTTCTCTTCCGAGTAACAAATTTAAGTCTGCTTGCCATGCATGATCAGGACGCTGTTTTCTATTCTAACCAAATTAATGTATCTTACTAATAAATGGTGCTTGCTTTCTAATAAAACATTATCTTTCACCAAACTGACTTATATATATAATTCGTAAAAAAAATGAATATCATGTGCTAACTTCTCATGCTGTTGTCTCTTATTCAGATCTAATTCATTTTATATCATTTTTTCTGCAACCCATTGTACATTTATTGGGCATTTCCCGTTGTTTATTAGGTATGTCTGTTTTTATTCTTAAATGCAGCAAAGCGCAGCCTTTAAAATATTAAGGACCCGGTTGAAAACTGTTCCTCCGAACTCCTTCAATGTTGTGCAGCTGAAGCAAACATCTCAAATTGCAGAGGATAGTGACATGAATCAGGTTACTGAAAATGCACATAATGTTATCAATTTTGAAACGAGACTGCAACAGTTCCAACAAATGCAGCAACGCCATCGTCTACATACAAAATCGCGATTGCAGTCCTGCAACTCCACTTCATCTAACGCGCCACAGGTAAATCATCGTTGATTACACACTACTATAGTGGACAGCATCCGGCAGTGCTTTCATTGTCTCCTCGTCTCTCTATATCTGATTAAGAACTCAATATTTCCCGTGATTCTCTTTGAGGACCGCATATCGTTCATGCAACACATGGGCAAATAAAAGACACAATTATAACTTTTGATCTGGAAAATGCAACAACTTGATCTGGAGCCAAGTTTTGCCCAACTTGATATGGCCATCTGAAACGTACCTTAGAAAGTCATTGGTTTAGTGGTTGTCCACATGGAAAACAAAATAGTAGGTTAGACTGTTATTATGGACTGTCAGCATTCCCTTGACGGGGTTTTGTTCTCCCACTTTAGGAGTAGGTGAAAAGGTATTCACTTAGTCATCTGTATTCTTCTCTAAAGAAAACAGCTTTTGATGAAAGAGGGTTAAATTTTTTGAATTTGTGCTTCATTCTATATCCAACCTAAGCATGGTTGTTGCCATCACAGGTTCAGAGACAAGAAGAAGTACGACGATCGTCTGTGGTGCCAGACCAAACCTCCCTTCCACCTTCAAGATCATCTCCGCGTGGGCCATTTCAACATTAACCTATGCTCTTTGTTTGCTTCTACTTGTCTCGTTTCAGATATGAAAGTGATAACTTTTTAGGTGTGTCCAAGGGGTGACACGGGGCACATGACTTAATATTGATTTGCATGCAGCCCCTGAAGGAAAGTAGACAGGCGACTCTTCCAAATTGTAAAATTGTATATTTTCTTGATTTATTTGTGTCGGGTATCTGGAGGTTGCTGATGGAAGGAGTTGTTGAAGCTGAAAAGAAAATAAGAGAGGATAGAAGGAAGCAATTAGCCATAGAGCTTAGGGGGTAGTTCCTGAGCCATATTTTCGCTCTTCTTTATTTGTGATCACAAGCCCAGTTGGTTCTCTTATTTTATTGATTGAAGGACATCACATGGGCAGCAAAAAGGAGGGTGGGGGTATTGAGTCTGTTGAAGGTGGTGGTTGTCATTGGTTGTATTAATGTCAAGTTAGAAAGATTATTATTATCAAAAAATAAATAAAAATGTGCTAGTGATTAAATTGTGTACTTCCACCTTTTCCTGTTCCTATACACGATTAAGTTTATTTAGTGGTTTCATTTTTTCTGTATAATTTTGTGTTATAATGAGTTTGTCAGCAAATGGTCTTTGATGACGGTTCTGCCTGCTAAGTGCTAACTACTAACTGGCTAACTGTGTCCGTTAGCATTTATATCTTACCCATGGCGAGTATCTGTATGTGGCAAAAGCTAAGGCTGTGTATTTTGATTGTATCAATTTGATCCGTTTTTAGGTATAGGCCCATTAGAATAACCTATCCCCAGATTCAAAATACTCCAAGTAACTTCTATTCTTTGAAGGAAAGTATTCCTTGAGGTTACCAAAAATAAGGGGTTGCCTAATCTGAGTATGACTGGTTTTAGCATAGACTTCATCTATAAATAGTTTCCTTGAATAAATAGTTACCTAGAGTGCTTGTAGAGGGAGGGTACAGGCACAAGACTAGGGAAATACTAGCTAAAAACAAATTAAGAGGAAGGAAGAAACAACACCTAGGGCAGAAAGTCCTAAAAGGTAAACGCTGTAAAGATCTTACTTTAAAGCAATAAAATTAACGTTTTCTATTGGATATTATACTTTTATTCTACTTTTGTGGTTATTTCTGTATATATGGTCTAGAATCGATCACAATCAGTCTCTTAGAGAGGGCATTTATACTTTTGTGAAAACCTTGTTATTAAACTCTCTTAGAAGAGGGCATATAATTTTCTCCCCTTAGTTTCTTAAAAAAAATAAAAATAAAAAAATAAAATTGAAAACCCTAAGTTATTGTTATGTAATTTACACTTACCAGTCATGCATATGTATATAATATTGAAGCTGGGTCAGGTCTACAGTAGTAACTCATGTTTTATGAACTGAGCCATGTTAGTATAGCTGCTGCTTTATATGTCTACAATATGCGCGACAATCGATGGTCCCATTTTTTTCTCTTGCTTCCATTTTTCTTGTATGTATGAAGATGAAGATACCTCTGGAGGAGGCTGCAGGAATACTTCTGATAAAGAAGGAGGATATGACTCCTCTGGCAGTTATCTTGATTCACATGAAGGGTGTATGTCCTCTATCGACTATTGTTACCCAGAGGAGGAGAACTATGTCTCTGAAAATGATGATACATGTGATGAAGATAAGACTAAACGCCTACATGAAGATATCTCTGCAGCTATCAGTGAACGAGGAGTACCAGATTCAGAAATGGTGAGTGATGAATATTTATACTCAACACTTTCACTTGAGGGTTGTCGTAATTGGTGAGTTATTATATGAGTATGGTATGTGTGACAAACCTTAAAAGTAAATTATGAATATGGATACTGAACGACTTCTGAAGTTTTCTTTGTCCTCACACTCCTTTTGACTTAGAAAATACTTACAAGACTCTAATGCAAATAGGAATTAGATATTTAGATAACATATTAAACTCATAAATATCAAAATATTGTGTTGTGTCAAATGTGAAGCACAACATTCACCATGAAGTTATTTTGGTGTCATTCAAAGTAACTATGTCTCTTCTTACCGTATAAAATTGCTCCAACATATTTGAAGACTTGGAATATGGCTATCAAGGACAAGGATGATAGGACAAGACATCGTGACAAACGTGTCAAACAATGCAATATGCCTCCTTTGTCTCCTGAATTTTTATATGGTCAACATAATTGGGTGAAATGGGCACGGGAACCATTTGATCTTCCAGAGCTAATAGAAAGACGTAATAAGGATGAAAATATGACACAGATCCATGTTGCTAGTATATCTATATCGAAAGTGGAGTGTCAGTGTAATATTCTTCTTTTTAATCATTAAATTAAAGTGGAAAATAGGATTATACACCGTGTTGTTTAGAGAGGGTAGATCCCTTAGTGAATTTTAATATTTTATTTAGTCGTACCCCAGGTGGTTAAGAGAAAAACTAGGATTTTGACCATTTCCTCTTAAACCTAATCGTGTGTGGGAAGTGGAAGCCTATAAAGATATTATTAACCTAAGTAAACAAGAAGGAAAAAAATAGGAGGAAGTAACATATCAAACATTAATTAGGTTTGGGAAGATTTAACAAGTGGTAATTTTGCGGTAAGTGATAATCCGATTTAATTTGGTTTCCATGATTCAATCAAAGTTCTTATTGCTTATAAAAAGGGTTCTCTTGTTTTCTGTTTCTAGGGATCGATAAGTGAAAGCTGTTCGGATTAAGAACAGAAGGACTTGCGCACTGCAAGATTGAGGCAAGTTTGATTCGGTCTCTTGGTTTCGGGTTAATGTAAAAATGGAAAATAAATATCTCGTAAACCCAAGATACTCATGTTTGATTTTAGATTAGGCAGTTTACTGTAATTTAATTAAAACACTATTGTTATCTTGGTTATAGATGAGGTAGGTATGAGCATAGTAACGTGATATTGCAGACGGTTAAATTTAGATCTCTGTTAGGGTGCCGTGTACTTAATTTATGTGTAAATCATCCAACCGGTGTGACTATGGATACTCATTGTATTTTCTAGTTGAATATGGTTAGAAGGTTAGCCGTTCGTATAATAAATGAGAACTGTGTACTGGAGTAAGTTGGTTGTTGTTAGGATGCGTTGGTCATAGGGTGAATGATAATAGTGTCAGTGGTGGTGAGTGCATTAGGTTGCATTTTTTTTTTTTTTTTTGGATATTCCTAATTATGTACTGAACTATGAATCATGTTGTTAGCATCAAGTGTCTAGTTAAATAATGTAATAGTGAGCAATAATTTGTGCTGTTAGTTGATTTGTTTGAATGCCATACTAGTTAATTAGCAGAGTAAATAGATGATGAGATGAATTTGACTGGTTAGTTATGTAGCCAGGAGATTAGCAATATAATTGTTTAAAATATTTCTGGAGTCTGACTGTAAAATGAGGAGAGCATAGTTTACTGTCAGCTAATGAATATTTTGGTATGTCTGGACGTTTGGTCTTGACTTGATCTGTAGTACTAACTAGTTGCATGGAAATGGTGGAGTTAGCAACTGTGTATGAGACCTTTCGTTAGGTGGCTTTGAGTAGGCTACTAGAGGCATTGAGCTAAATCTTATTTTCTTAAAAAAAGAAGAAGAAAGGGAAATGGGCCGTGGATACGTTCCTAATATAGTTATATATGTGCAAGGTGCAGCCGTATATACATGCGTATTAGACGTTGCAGATATGTACCAGACGCAATTAATGTGATTGCGGATAGGTTCCGGTATCACATTAAGGTATATGATTTTACTAAGAATGAGTTCCTTTAGAAGTATATTGTTAAGATTTTTAAACATGGAGGATTTAGTTTCTTGTTGTAGTGACTTCTCATATTGTAAATTCTTCCTTGTGACATTTTTGGATTACGATATATTTGTGTACCATTTTTATATGTCTCCGTGACTCGGTGATCGAGCAAACTTGCTTGGAGTTTAACTCTTGTTGATTATATTTTTTCAGGTGTTGTTAGGAATCGTGAAGGAGTTTGATTGATTCCAGTATCGGTGGATATTCAGAAGATATCTAACTGAAGGTGGACATTTATTCTTTTTATTTTATTTGTTTTTTTTATGTAGTTGTGAGGCAGTGGGAATACTTTCTTTGGGTAGACTTTTTTATTAAATTTTCTTTTGTTAGTTCGATTTAAAAGTGGATTATATTATTGAATTCTAATAAAACGTTTCAATTCTTTAGACATCTTCATTATTTTTTTATGAAATAAAATTTCTTTCTGCATATACAATTGTAACGGAACTGCGTTCCTAGTTTTCTGTGGTTATGTACCTTATTGCATAAAATTAACGACATACCTTCTATGTAATCATCGGCCGGGGTTATGTGGAAGGTAGGGTTGTTACAATTGATGCTGAATGTACTAGAGACAACTTCGTATAGGTTAGACTAGAAAGTATGGGATTATGAGACATACAAGTATTACTCGAAGACCTGAAGAATGTGAAGAAGTAACAAGCTACAACGACGAAATCATCCTTCCTCTTGAGGTTAGTAATATTGACTTGAATTGTTTCATTCCTAGCGTATCTTTCAAGTCATGCTATATTGAAAACATAACTGCGAAACAATGAATGATTATACTCTAGTAGTGAGACATGATCAAATGATCATAGTGTTAAGGAATTAAGATACGAAGTATAATGCTAATCTTTTAAACTTCGTATATATGACATCGACATAATCGTATGAATGCTATTGTGATTATGTGTATGGGTAAAGGTGAAGATTTCATCCTAGGAAACAATGTTTACATTTGTTTAAAGGAAGTACATTCATGAACTTGTTTTATGAATCGAAAAGGAAATCACTAGGCTTATTGGTATTGTTATTCATTGTATATCTTTGGATTACCAATATGTGTGAGTTAGTAGAACCGATCATAACTTGTTATGTATCTTGGTATAACTAATCGCAGTGCCTAATTTGGTATGACTGGTTTTTATTAATTAGTGTAACCGATCCTAAGTAATCACCTAAGATGGTATGATCGATATTTGACCAATCCTAGTAATTGGTGTGACCGATCACAAAAGAGTTGTGTAATCGATCCTTGTAATTGGTGTAACCGGTCCTGGTAATTGGTGTAACCGGTCCTGGTAACTGGTGTGACCGACCACAAGCAATACCATGAGTATATGGTAACCGGTCCTGGTAATTGACGTATCCGATCCTGGTAACTGATGTAATCGTTCTTGGTAACTAGTGTGTTCGATCACAAGTAATCCATATTGAGGTAAAACCGATCCTAGTTATTGGTAGAACCGATTGAACCCATGATTGTGATTTGATACTTGATCAATCACATAGTTGTCTTGGAAAACAGATGAACCAATTCTAAACTTGTTTGGAAGTGTGGTATAATCGATTCCAAGATTGTAAATATGAAAGAGGATTTACAAAAGATGTCAACATACTTTGAACACGAACAATAACTCTTATCTTTTATTGTTCAAAGATATTCCTTAATTACTCAACGAGATCCCGGTCCGAAATAAAGGTTGTTAGTTTTATATGCTTTCATTACCAGCAATTAAATACATATCTCTAGGGAATACAAATTAGTAATGTGCATTTACGAATTGGAGATTTTCTGTTGAGAGATTTCGGGAAATATTGGACAAAGAATTTCTAGGAATTATGAAAACCAATTTGGTCATTTATTGCATATCTCGGTTTTGGAAATTCCTTGGTGTCCAAACATCCTTGGTCTATAAATACCCAAGTTTATATTTATAGCAAACTATCCTAAGAGCCAAGAAATCTTCATCTTTTCGTTGTTTCTGGTGGAGCCGTCTATCCGGAGAGGAAAGTACCTTAATTAGGAGAAATCTCTTACGACCGCTCGTTTAAAGACTTCTGTGGGATCAAGAAGCTCTACGAGTACCGTTGGTGGGAAACTAGATAATGCAGTTTATTAGTTTTCGATTGATTTGATTGACTAACGGTTGTTGAAATTTGATTGCACCTAGTTTGTTTATTCTTGAGAATATTCTCTTCTGATATAAGATTCACTCAAACTAGATCGAAGTTTCGACGAGATCTTTAGAAATGTTTGTAGATCTAAAGACATATTGTGATAATACATTGTTAACAGACTCCGTTCCGTGCGTGATTGATCACAAGAGATTCAAGTGGTGTTGTGCAGGTTTAATTGAAGATTAAAGAAGATTTGAAGACAAAGAAGATTTCTTATTGGTTTATCATATCTTTGTGTAGCACAAACCTTGATCATATGGGATCTAACTAGAATCAAATTTATTCGATTGATTAGTTGCGTAAGATCGGCATCACTTTATAGTTTCTTGTTGGATTCTATGTTGATTGATTTAAAATCTAAACTCTGCTACTTCGGTAGTTATTGGATAGATTGATCTAACCAGGAAAAGGAGTTTATTATTTTAAATGGAAGAGCCTTTGCATATGATTTGAGATATCTTCATATAAAAGAATCAAGAGATTTGTTACTAAACAGATTTGTTGTTCCTTTACTATTTGGAATACGATCCAAAGGAATTTCTCCAGTGCGTGCACTTATTGAATGTCGGAAGCGCATGGATACTGAAGAAACTAAGTGAACTAGGTTTAGTTTCTTGGTCTCAACTATACGAAGTTGGTTTAGATTTTGTATAGCGGCTTAATTATGAGAGTATTCAATTCTGGGCTTGGTCCCGGGGTTTTTCTGCATTTGCGGTTTCCTCGTTAGCAAAATCTTGCTGTGTCATTTACTTTTCTTTTACGCAATTATAATTTAAAGTAAATTACACAAACATTAACTCCATATTACTTGATAGTGATCCTATAGAGTTTGGTTAAGTCCGAACCTATTATCAAGTAATCACATTTTGTTTGTTGTGTTGTCTCTATCTCGTCTCCATAGACGATCACACAAAGTGTGAATACCTATTTGTCGTATTGTATCGACTTTGTCCATAGACAATCACTTTCGGTAAGAGGACTTATAGGTGGATAATTTAAAGTTGTGGTGTATTTGGGTACCCTCGTCTTTTCAACTACTGAGACGGAGCCAGTTTCAAAATTTTATCTAGAGATGAAGGCAGTGGACAAAAGTTTAGAAAAAACCGAAAAACTTAACATCAAGTATGTTTCGATGATTAGCACATCATGTGACGTAAACTTTGCCATTGGTGATTGTTACACGGGATAAGTATGTGTAAAGCGTATTAATAGAAAGACCGACCAAAGGGTCATCGCTCTTTCGCTAGGAATTATAGAAAAACTTGGGACTCGAACACATTTTCATATTCTTCCAGACTCAGATGATGAAAGATCACACATTGCTGCACTATGTCTGGCAGGACTTGCATCTACTGAGAGGGCTACACTTGAATTTTCATTTGAAAAGGGTCTGCCGCTGCTGCTGCCACTAGGCGAAGACAAACTTGCCGACCTGCTGAAACTTCTCCACACACAAGCATCTACCAGAGGTTGTTTTCATCCGTGAATGTGTTTTAACTCTCCAGCATCAAGATATTCCAACAGAAGCTGCTGTAATAATTAATTAAACTCTCTGGTACTGAACCTGATGCTTTATTAAGATGTTGTCTTTTTAGTCATGTGTTCTAGTCTCTTGTTATATACTATTGATGCGTGTCGTAAGTGCAACAAATCATTCGATATATTTCCCACTAACTAGATGACCGCTTCCACGATGGGGAGGGTCGACCGAAGAAAAAAGGAAACACTGCTGCAATTGGACTGTAAAAAAATTATTCCTAAAGTGAAAGTATCACTTTTTATGAAACGGAGGGAGTATATCGTTTTATTAGTTGCAATAGAAAATTAGTTGACACATAAACCAAAATATGTTTGCATAATTTTTTGCGGTGTTTGCATAATGATTAGTTGACTCTTGCAAAATATTGCGATAGAAAATTAGTTGACACCTAAACCAAAATATGCATCCTTTGCCGTGGTTTGCATAATGATTATGAAATCAATACCTCCGAATTTTTCATAAAAACTCTAAATTTGACTTTTTTTTTGTACGCATATTCTTTTAAAACCTTTCCAACGATATAAAATTTGTAAAATTCCAAGGCACAGATTTTTAGATATGTTATATATTAAAGTTTGGTTACCAATTATACCCTTAAAACATTAGGATACTTAAGGAATTATAATACAATTTGACTCTTATATCCACTTGCCCTTCCTTTTTGGTTTATTTACGAAAATGTATAATACCTTATTGCCCTTCCTTTTTGGTTTATTTAAGAAAATCTCTAATACCTATATTCCCTTCCTCTTCGGTTTATTTACGAAAATATCTAAAGGAAATTTTTTTTTGATTCAGAGGGGCGGTGTCGTCCTTTCATCGTTGAACCAAATCCAATATTTTGTGTCAAATTGGAAAAAAAAAGTCACGCTTCACATTGACACAAAGTCACCATATATAGGGTCCTCCCTCGCTTCGCTCGGTCGGCCCAATTAACTAGTAATATAGCGGTAGTAAGGATCGTTCCTACAAAGAGCTGTGTAATTGATATGTTATTTGGAATATCTAAACAATAAAAAATACTAAAAGGGGGATTATAATAAACAAAAAGAATAATAAATAATAAGATGAAAAGATGATTAAGAATTCCTTCGCCGTTACCAAGCGATAACTGGATTAATATACTTGTCTTTCTTTCGTAAGAATCATTCATCACCAACCGTAGAATAGAAGCTAGCTTAGTGCTATCCCCAAAACTCATTTTACCACGGATACAGAAGCTCTCCAATACCAGATTATATCCAACCGAACCACCTAGTAGTAGCTCACCCAAGGTGTAATCCAACCGAATGATTTAGGCTTTGTGAATTATATTAGGTTGATCCCAATAGTTGAACTCTTAGCTCAAGGTCCACTTGCTTATGTTATCTTCACTCGTAATTGCTCCACAAAATCCCTCTGCAAGATCTCGCAATTTATACTTGTGTAGAGGGTCAATCAACGATTACTTATCTCATAACTTATACTAGCAATAAAATAATCAATAAACTAATCTAGTATGTATCCCAAATCAATCTAAAACCCATTTATAAACCCAAAATACAATGAACACAAACGATAATGATAAAAACTCCCAATAGATTTATATAACTAATAAAGCTCCATGCTTAGAACATTAAATTCATCCTTAACCAACAAAAGTTTAACAACTCATGATTACACAATTACACGGTTTCCCCCAAAAAGGGTAAACCCTAAAATATTAATGAAGAAAAAAAGTGTATTATGAGATGTGTGTTCTATTTTTTTTAGGTTAAGAAGTTTCTTAAATAGTCTCCAAGTCATAGATGTGCCCTGTAAAGTAAGTTGCCAAAACTTGTCGATCTTCCAAAATAAGTCACGTCCAAAAATGCTTTACGACCAAAACATGAACATGGGCCGTGTAAATACGGAGAAGGTCCAGTCCATTAAATATTTGCTTGTCAGTCATATGGAAGTGACAGCATAAACTCAATCCAATCTTTTCCTCGGTTACTTCTATGTGTTTAGATACGGTGGTGAAAATACCACCGTAAGTCCTCCTGGGATAATATACGGTTCGGTAAACTCCACCGTAGGTCCACCTGAGTTGCTCTACAGTTAGATAATCCTACCGATTGTTTACCTGAGTTTTCGTCTTTAGTTTTTGCTCGAACTCTTCTATCATTGCCGACTCCTTCCTTCCCTTTTCGTACTTTTCTAACTTCTCAATTTCCTTGTCTAACTCTGCCATAATGCTCCCATATTCCTGATTAAACTCCATCCATTCAATATCCACAACTCCAAACTCTCGGTGCCATCTTCTTATCTGAAAATCTCACTAACAGCAGACAAGCTCCGACAGTCTTCATCTGAATATCATTAACCACCCAAACCATGACATCACTGTAATCCCTTGTTCATCTCAATACCGAGAAATACTCACCACAAAGGACCATCAGTCATCAATCACCAACACCGAGCATCAGTTCTTCATCTTCGGAAAAATATTTTACTACCATTAATGCCATGAAAAAACAGCTACATTCTCGTTCACTATAAGAAGCCTCAGTTTTCACTCGTAATCTACATTTAATCAAGTGACTCTAATGAGTTTTGATACTAAAATATGACAACCAAACTTGACATACCAACGCTTAGTGGGTTCACGAGCAATGCTCTAACAATATGAATAAACTGTTTTTCCATGTGATTTGAAGGTAATTTCGTAGCTCATTTTTTGAATGGGTTTTATTTCGATTTAATGCTAAGCAAACCCAAAACATGTACTAATATGAGTTTGTGGGACCTAAACCCTATTTATTTTAAGGGTAATGTGCAGGTTTCATTTCTATTATAGTTCTTATAATTTAGAGGCGTTGAACTCAGATTTTTATGAATTTGTATCTTTCATTGTATTTACTTAGGGCTTAGGATTTAGATTCAAATTGTTGGGTTTTCAAATGATTGGGAAAAATTTGGATTGAGCTTTCAATACTTGGAAGTTGGGTAGCCTATTTGTAGGGATGGTTAATACGCTTAACGTCATTGATTGCTTGGTAAAATGGGCGAAAGACTTGGCCTGGTTATTTTGTTTTTATTTATATTAATAAGCTGATATTGCTATTGGAATGCTTGGTTTATCAATTTGCATTTTTACAATGCGGTGTTAGGGTAAATGAATTATAAGAGGTCTTAGTAAGATCTGTCTCCATTATGGCTCGTTTGACTATCCTGTCATATTTGGTACATGCGCTGTCCACTAGGAAAAGTTCTGAAACTATGATTACAAAGATTTTTGTCATTAAATGAAATAGATACAATACCTACCCAGCTAGTTTTTATTTCAAATTCGTTCCATTTTTTGGTTAATGATAATATGTATGCGCTATTAAAAGACGTGAGACATGATTAATCGTTTCTTAGTGTCATTCTCAAACTGTTTTAGGTTTCGTCGAGCTCATCATTTATCTTATATGTTAATAAGTTTAGTCTTCCTATGAAATATATTTTCACTTATCTGAAGTAACTCTTCTTCTCTTATATATGATAATAAGTTGGTTGAAATACGATTCAACTTGGATGAATTGGTTTAGTTGATATATGATGGATGGTTTGGTAATAACTAGAGTGAATAATTATCTGATCATTTTATTATATTTCTTAGCATTTGTTGTAACACCCCGTGTTTTTAGCATGACACATGCTCAAAGATGCATCATGGCCTGGGATGCAACTTCATCCAAAGCTTACGTTGCGTAGTAAAGGAAACATTGGCCAATACGGTGCCAAAAATGGCATATCGCGTGGGTATATTGGCCAAAGGCCAATGTCGTACCAAATGGTGCATTAGGCCAATTGGGTAGATGACCTTGATCAAAGTTAGTGCTAACATATCATATTACATAGGTGATTGGCCTATGGCCAATATCGCATCACAATGGTGCAATAGGACAGAGCAGACTAGCCTTGGCAATGTACAAGCATCATGGCTGGACATTGGAGTGGCCTATGGGTCATATCTGAAAGTACAGTCATCATGTCCTTTTAATGGACCTGGCTTAGAAAATGTTCAGCCATCATGGCCGGACATGGGAACTGGCATGTGAGCCAGAACTGCATGTACAACCATCATGGTCGTACATTGCAGTTGGCCGAGGTAATGCACAACCATCACGACATGTACTTGGTGAATGTCATTTTCCTCCCCTAATCTAAGTTGTAAAAATGTCTTTAAAACATATATAGGGATGGGTAGTTGGTTGAAGGTACATATGCGAACCATGCACCAAGTAAGCTTCATAGCTTAGCCGAAAGAGTATAAATGATGCTTAGGCATCATTTATAGTTGCGTAGCCTTACCAATGGAGCATATTAAGCATGGGAATCACTATGCCATGCCACGTACTAAATAAGATTATTTTTATGCATTTTGACGGAACGACCTACACGGACTAGGCCATTACCATTATTATTTGGCTACGTCCTTGCAAACAAGTTGGCTTGAGTTGATATCTCTTCGATGATGAACCACAGTCTGTGGTTGGTCTCTTTAGAATAGGGAAGGGTACGTAGGAAGTCGCAATGAGTTAGTATTTCCGATCCAGCACTTTGTCGCTCATATCATCTAATTGAGAGATGATTGCGACGTATTGACGTCTTATATCATCTGGCTCAGTAGTTCAACGTAGGAGATGATTGTGGCCAAACTTGATGATGTAAGTTGTATTCCATTCCTTGAATGCTTATAATTCCTATCAAGGCATTTGATATAGGCATATACCAATTGCGCATAGGGCATGTCTTGGAAAGTAATCTACGTTAATATGCAAGTTAACAGAGCTTTCATAAGCCTAAACAAAAAACGATATGAGCCTGATTGATGCAACATTGACACGAGAAAGACAAGTGTATGCTTCCAGCAATGCCAAAGCTAAGTAAAGATATGGAATTAGGCCCACAATGGTCTATGCGTAAGTTCAAGACATTTATGCCTAGAAAGGATTCGAGAAATATTGCATCGAAAATAGCCTCAATGGCTTTAAACTATTTGCAGAACAAGGGTAAGTTATAACAGTGTGAAAGCAAAGTTAGCTGGATCATGCTCCACAATCATGCTTGAAAAGGGAAAATGAATATGCATTTGCCTAGTTTTAAGTCCCGGATTGTAGCATCAGAATGGCACATCGGGGGAGTTATGGCATGCGTTGCCTGGAAAGCTAGGCGTAATTTTCCGGTTTGTCACAGTTGGTATCAGAGCAACTTATGAGACAACTCTAGGGACTGTGTGGAGTGGACTCTTTAGCGAGTATCTTTATTGAATGGAAAATTTAATGTTGGAAAGTATGACAACTTTTGCACGTAAAAAGTTTGTAACTGCTATGCCAGTTACTTTGCGAATCGAGTAGAACTTGTTTTAAGTACTGTGAGTTTTCCTGGCTTAAGTGGCACCCCACTTATGAGTAGATATCCGGAAGACTATTCGGAATGGTAGGCAGACAATGGGACTAATCATCCCCACACGTTGGAAACTGGACAACGGTGTGCATTCTCAGGCTGACTAGCATCCCGCTTACGAGTGGCAACATGGATAACCGTCAAGGACGATTGCTGGCAACTGTATCCTATTCCACACAGTACTACAAATTGTTGGAATCAATCTTGTGAACCTTAGAGACTCATGAAAGTGTAGTATGGGTTGTCCGCTTAGGATACCTTGTTGATATATCTTTTGGCAACTGGACAAATCGATATTCTTGGTAATGTTGTGGACTATTTTGGATTCCTGAGTATGTGGTATGGGATATTTGCTCAGAAGGTCCTAATTGATGTTCCATGACAAACTGAAGAGACCTTGCCGGATTTTTGAGCATCTGGTATGAAATTTTTTCCCAGGAATCCAAACCGAAGAGTTTGTTCACAATATTTTTTGTTTTGAATTTCTAGAACGAAATTCTTTAAAGGGTGTAGTAGGGTAAAAATTGATTCTACTGAAAATGGTAAATTGGGTGTGTCGATGAGAACCTAAACAAATTTAATACACGGGAGTACTTTATATTTGAGAGATTAATATGTAAGACTCAGGCCTAAACCAAGAAATAGTCGTTCCAGATTCAATTCAGTCACAAATGAAGGATAAGGGTTGATCTTTGGGAGGGAAGCATAGAAGGTGTTGAGATCGGAGTGAAAATCTGTAAGGTATAGTTGTTTATGACTTATATAAGAATGTAGAACCTACTTGGAGAGTGTAAACTGTAAGTTCCAGATGGTTTCTGAGTACTTGTGTTGATAACCCAAAAATTGTTGCCGGTTGAAATAGATTGAAAACCTATTTATACAAGTCATAATCGAATACAATGACGTCTTAGGAAGTGGAGGTAGTTGAGTAGTAGAGAAGAGGGGATCATGTAAAAATGGTGAGAACTACGTCCCTGTCGTAAAGGGAAGACTTGGTTGGTTTTATACCCACTACTCCTTATTTCCATCAACATGCCGCCTTTCCTGACACTTTCTCATAATGGGAGTGTTGGACGCCGCACATTGTAAACCTCCAGACCAATACCCTAATGAGTATCCCCCAGTTTGTGACAGGTTTGATGTCTCGAGTATTTACGTAGAAAATATGGAGCAAGTTACATGAAGTGTTGAACAAGTCTTTCATAGTAGTTACTGAGGCAAGACCTAATAATTTCGACTAATCGCAGGTATTGATGGTGGATTTCTATTTAAAGGATAAAATTGTAAAAAGCCAATTTTTGTAAGATGACGTCCTGCAAAGGTTAAAGCCTTCAGGTGATGAATATTTCTCACCATGATAATTCATTGGAGCATGTGCAACCATCCCTGAGAATTATAACCTACCCATAGCGGAGCATGTAGCAACCATCCCGATTTTCTGTAGGTTTACAACATTACAATTAATGCCTTACTCAAAGCCTTGTGTTCGACATGCAAACACCCGTAGGCTACCCGGGTTATATTAGCCCCGTTGAACGCATGCAAGACTACCCATGCTAGTCTCACATGCTGAAAACAAACTTAAAAATGGATCTCAACTGTCCAACCTCGCAAGCATGGTTGGACGGCCTAGATCACGCGTGGGACCAAGTAGCATGCACCCACATGCTCATCGCCGACCTACCTTCCTGATGGTACAAACGGCTTCACCATGGGATCCATGGGCGTTGAGATACGCTAGCATGAAGCTGCGGCTCACAAACCCTAAAATTAGGGTTTGCTTACAGGTTGCGACCAAACAACTTTGGGCAGGCGTGCACTAACGGTTTGGAAGCACAACTTTCGGTCGGTAGCACCTGTGTGATCACCGTGGGCCCGGATACACAGCCAATCAATCGTCCATTGAGGATTGCAGCCAGCCCTCTCGAAATTTGTGCCCAAAAGTAGCATGCGAGATCCTTTTTAATCTCATCCATCGGTCATCGCAGGCGTGTTTGGATGGCTTAGATCGCGCCTATGGTCTCAAACCAAGCATGACCATGCTCGCCACCAACCCGCCTCCCTTCTGGTGCAAACAGTTTCTTTATGGGAGTCACAGTCGTTGATTTATGGTGGCGCAAAATAAGCGGGCCCGCAAACCCTAATACTAGGGTTTACCGACAGTTGCGACCACGCAACTTGGGACCACCGTACACGAACGGTTTGGAGGCGCCATCACCAACTGATGGAACCTACGTGACCGCAGTGGTCCCACCTCTATGGTGAACCAATCGGCCGGTGCACATGGTTGTTGTATGTCTCAATTTGTGTGCCCAAAGGTGGCATGTAAGGCCACTTGTAATCTCGACCATCCGTCATCGCAGGCTAGAACGGGCGACCCAGATCGCTCCGATGAGATTCAACTCTACATGGGCGTGTAGATTGGCGTCCTGCCTGACTGCAGGACCAATCGGTCCTCCCTTGCACGCCTCCCAAGGCATAAAACTGTTAGGGTGAAAAAGGAAGCTCGCAAGCCTTCCACACCCTAATCCAATGGTTATCTCTCCATCAATCTCGTCCGTCCAAGTTCGCATGCTTGGATGAATAGCCTAGGGAGGGAGTTAGGTGGTAAACAAGGTATCACCGTGATCACCATCCTCCACACTTCCCCATGGCATAATCGGCCAACATGAGTCCCACTCATACGGCCTCCAATACACTGCCTGAACATAGCTAGTTGAGGCACTTCAACTTGCAACTTTTTTCATCAACGTTTTAAGGAAACCATGCTTCCAGCATGTTGAGCATATTCAATGCAACGCATGCATAGAATGAACACTTGCAAATAATTCAGTTATTTCACCTAGCACCGTTTGCTATCACATGTGGGTCCCATGACTCACCCGAGACGTTAATCACGACACAACTAGGGGATACAAACTGGGGTATTGGTCTGGAGGTTTACAGTGTGCAGCGTGCAACACGCCATCACAAGATCGTGTCAGGGAAACATGGGCGGTTAATGATGATAGGAGAAGTGGGCAAGCAACCATGTGACACTAACACATAACTCCACTTCCTCCATCAGTTCACTTCCTCCACTTTCCCACGAGAGACGTGATTAAGGCTTATCGACTTGTATAAATAGGTTCTCCTCCCTATTTTCCAATAACAACACAGAAAAAACCAAGTGTTAATACCATCGTATTCAACACCCAGAGCCTGCCTGCAACATTTGCTAGCCTGCTCAACCTTCTGTTAACAAGTCATCAAATAGCCTTTACCTTCATACTCTCAACACATTCTTCGCTTCCCTCCCTAAGATCAACATCACATCCTTCACCTGTGACCGAAACAAATCTGGAACGACCGTGTCTTCGGTTTAGGCCAGAATTGTACAGATTATCTCTCGAATCAAAAGTGCTCATCGTGCAGCATATTTGTTGAAGGTTTAAATTCACTTCTCATCCACACACACCCAAAATTACCTAAACCTGCAGAAGTAGTTTTCTCCCACAAACAATTGGCGACCACAGTGGGAGGATAATCTCTCGGTTGCAAAACTCGAATCTTTAAAGTCTGACAGTTTTTATTCGACTTTGGAGAGGTAGATCTTAGATTTGATTAGATTTTCAGTTCACTCTTCACCAAATCCCAGAAGTTCATCCTGAGATGTACTCCCGTTCGTTAAATCCTTCAGAAGACATGGATAATCCAAGTGTCATCGAAAATGTGACCAGGATGCTGGAAGATGTCCTGGAAAATCAAGCAGGTATTGCTAGAAGGCAGAGTGAAACCTTCCATCTCTTGAACGACATATCGGCTCAGTTACAGGAGGGATCTGCAAGCAGCTACCCAGGAAGTATCACTGATGACGCAAGAAATTCTGAAGGTCAGGTTTTCAGAAGAACTGGCGGAACACATGGCCCCAGAGAGCCCAGAGACGAACAATACCTTTCACCTGGCAATGGGAGCTCGAGACGGATCGACCAGCATGAATAATTACGACGCTTTCCGGATAAGAACAGAGACTCAACTGCATACGAAGCCTTGTTAGAAGATTTATACCTCAAGGCTCTTTCCAAAGCTCAGAACAATGCTCAACCCATGCTAACTCTTCATCCAGGGGAAGAAACACTAGAGGAAGGCGAAATCAATCAGAGAGAATATGAACGTAGGAGCTTGCAGCCTTCAAATCACCAGCACAACAACAATACCATCGCCAGCGCAACGTCCTCCATGTTTCAGCAGAATCACCCGACCAAGAGGACCGCGGATGCGGTGACACGTGACAACGCCTCAATTCCGTCTCCAAAGCGTACTTCACACCGAGACCCAAGGGAAGAGTCACGATACGCGCCGATGCAGGAAAAGTTAGACTCAAGAGATCCACGATTCCCATTTCCCATAAGGAAGATTTTGGAGTTGTTGGAGACATGGGTACGTGATGGAGAAGTACAACTACCGCCTGTGTGGCGCCCGCCCACCGATCAAGAGACAGCCAACCCGAGGTATTGTCATTACCACCGATTTCTCCATCACCCCACTAGCAAGTGACACGCATTGAAACGCATTGTCCACGATAAGATAAATTCAGAGAAACAACCTTCCCCCTCAAAAAATTAGCATGCGCTCTTTGGGGAGAAAGTATTCGGGAGTGCTCATTCTCATACACGGATTTTGAAATACAAGTAATTTCCATCAAACGTTACTGTAAGATAGTTATATATCCTACTAGGGACTTGGCGTCCTACATATATGAACAGGATACTCAATGATCAAGCACCATGCATGCTCGCCCCCCTCACCTTTCCCTTTCACATTGCGTTTTCAATTTCACATGACATGTATGATCACTCATAATATAAGATTCAGATTCTATTTTAGAATAATCATTTCCAATAGTCAAACATTCCTAAAAGCATGTCATAAATAAACCAAGTCCAAGGTTCAATCACCTCTCAATTCAAAACCTAAAACCAAACTGTGTGAAAGGAAATCCTCACAATCACTCGAAAAGCATCTAAAGAGAAAACACAAGTAGACGGCATGAATACTTCAGGGAAAGTCCTTCAGCAACACCTCATTCTTCTGAGAAAGAGCGGCTTCCATCTTCCGGAGAATGGCTTGCTATAATTTCAACTCCTCGGCCAACCTACAAACCTTTTGTTTCTGACGAACGACGCATTCAGTGGAAGGCACCATACCTTGCTTCTTCTGAATCTCCTGAATTGCATAAAACCCTTTAAAGAACCAAGGAGCATTGAAGTCATACTGCGCAAACACATCCAAGTGGCACTTCCAGTCTTCCATCACATCTTCAGAAATATCACGACCAATTGCAACGCTCATCTCCTGAATAACGGGTAAGGCCTCCTGAACGCGATTGACCAAAGCAAGACGACTCATCATCTTCGCGGTGGTGGCAATATGACCATATTTCTTCCATATTTTGGTATACAACTCCTCAAACTGAGCCGGCACGTTGAACCCTCCAACCAACACATGATCATGACGTGGATTATCAAAGGGAAGATCGAACATAGCACCAGGAACGACTGTTGGAGACAACATCTCTTTAGAAAGAACCATCGCAGCTGATGTACCTTCCAGACTCCTCGGATTGCTGGTCCGAATTGCTGACATGACCTCATCTACAAGCTCACTAAAATTACTGCTCTGGAAGGCATTCTCTTCAATCGAGCTTGCACCATATTCATCGTTGTATATGATAGGATCAATGTTACCAGACTTCTCCACATGAGGATCAGTGTTTCCAAACTGCACTACAAGAAGGTCATTATTATCAGGCTTCTCGGCATGAAGATTTTCAGACTTCCCGTTTCCTCCACGCTCCTCATTGTAAACTCGAGCCAGTACAACAAAGTAATTTTCTTCAGGAATCCTCTGATCACCAACAAAGATTAATAAAAGCTGCTCATGGAAGTCGAAACTGAAAATTAAGCATAAAGAATTCATAATACCTGCATATTGGAAGAGTTGAGAATTACTGGACTACATGCTCGCTTCTTTTTATTGGACTTGAAATTGCAGTTGGTGGCGTTAACCCTTCCTCGTTTTCCTAGAAAGGGTTTCAATCGCCTATAACCAGCCAAGACGTCATCAAGAGGTTTACCACGAAGGTCAGTTGCCATTTCACTAGCAAATTATTTAAAGAGCAGCAGTTGCCCCCTCCAAAAATATTTGTAACCAGAAGTAGCTACCGGCTTTCTCCCCGGGGAAGGAAAAGGAAGTTTCAGCTCCGGTGAGAAAACATCAATGTCAAGGAATGATGACTTAAGTTCTTCTGAAGGCGTTGCGGGACGACGAAATGGGACACCTTGATCAAAACCCATTTGGAGAGCGGCTCTATCAATATTATATGGAATGATGCTTAGCCTGTCATCACAAAAAGAAGGAACATATCCTGGTATACAGCTCCGCAGGAAAACAACTTCTTTAGGGATCATATCTCTCCCCTCAGGCGGCAGCTCAATGACAGGGACGATGGCAGAAGGATGAACCGGCCCCCAAGGACGAAAGTCTATGGCACTCACACTATCGAGCAAATCTACAAGCCCCACCCCAACTTTTGGACGTCTATTCTGCCAACGGAGTATTCTTAAACCACCATACAAGCTGGGGACTGAGGTTGTAGGAATGGGAGCGTAATCCTTAAAGTGTTCCCACAAAAGCGCTTGAAGAAAGGCGACGCGCACATATGTATCCACCTTCATGTACCTGTTGGAAATATACATCTTCTCCACTAAAGAATTCAGGTGACCATACAACGATCCAAGGAATAACGAAGCCAAGGGGAGAGTTATACCTTTGCCTAGATTAATAGCGAACATGATGATCTTCCTTCTAATAGTTTTCGTTCCTGAGCCGTCATCAAGAATATCTCTGGACAACCACAAGGACAAGAATACAGCTGCGCTAAGATCATCATTACCTTGCATGGAAGACCATTCACCTACCCACCAAGTGTAGAAACATTTCGTCTTCTTCTCCAACTGATCGTATTAGTTCACCTTCTGAATTATAACCTGATAGATGACGTCTTCGTCTTCAGACAGTTTGCAATTAAGACTGCCAGCGACAGGAAGGCTCATTAATGCAGACACGCTCTCAAGAGTGATAGTCATTTCATCCCATGTGCATAAAGTTGTGTTCGTAGAAGGACGCAATCAAGCAGCAAAAGCGACCAAAACTGGGATATCCTTCTTGACGTGAAGAATTGCAGACGCCTTGATAGCATCAAGAATTCGCGCCCTGGTTAAGTTGTCTCTAATCCCTTCATTACCCAACATGCGCCACATCCATCCTTCGTATGAGTTAAGTGGAGTCTGGCAAATTCTGAAGTCAATAGGGGAAGGTGGATATTCTTTCTTCTGGAGACAAAACCTCATCACGCCTGCTAAAGACGATGGTAGACCCTCTTCACTTTCTGAACTGGTAATAAGGATTATATTATGGCTGGGGTGCTTCCTGACGTTTGGAAAAGACTTAGTAAGCATTTCATCATCTATGTTTGGCATATCTCTGAGAGGGTCAGTACCTCCCTTTGTAGCGTTATCCTCTGTGTTCATCATTGAGCAACTGCGATGAAAATAGAATGTCAGCATGCTTTCTGGGATAATACAAGACAATTATCTAAGCTGAGAAGAACACCGGCATAAAGTCAAGTCGCTAAGCATGGATGCAGATGTGTTGAGGTATGCAGGTGATCAATGCTTGTAGGTAAACTCGTCACGCAGGAACGAACACCGGCCGGCATGTATACGTGGATTGGCCCAAGCCGAACAAACACATACATGGAAGCAAAACCGTACGTATGGTACCAAGTCGGCCACCTGACACCACCATAGATGCGCCACCGTGGTGACACGCGAGCTGGAATGAAGGCAAGTCACGCAGGCCGGACGCTAAGGCCTACATGCATGTCCCTAAAACTAAGCACGCATGTCAACATATTTTTCTATAGTTGAGGATCGTGTCTACAAGTTCAAAGCAGCAGTTCTATCATGTTACAACTCGGGTTTTGACATGCAAGGATAAAGGGAACAAACGACATGTTTATGGTTTCTTTTACTATGCAACCCTAACAGGTGGTAAAGGAATTAATTATGGTATACGAGAGTCGCACCTACAGTCCTCTCAAAAAAAAAAAATCGCACTTACCTGACGAACGGCGCCGGCGGCGACAAAAACCGGCAACGGTGAACTCCGGCGGCTGGAGCAACGACGGCAGCAGGCGGAAGCACGAGCAGAGAGCTGGACGTCCACTTAGAAAAAAAAAGAAAAAGAAAAATCATGAAGGAAAAACGAAAAAAGGTTCTCCCTTTTATAGGCAAAAAATTTGAAGAATTCTAATTAGAAAAGGATTCCTTTTTGCTTCCAAAAACCAAGAAGGGAAACCGGACCACCCAAGGTTTCATGCCTGTGACGGTGCGTTCACATGGACAATCACTAGCGGCTGCCTTCCAAGGTTAGTTACCTTTATTTCTTTTACGTATATTTTTCACCATCTCATGCCTACCCTACAATAGTTTAACCATTGCATGCTAGGCAGGGGACTTAATGTTGATGGTGGATTTTTATTTAAAGGCTAAAATTGTAAACAGATAATTTTTGTAAGCTGACGTCCTGCAAAGGATAAAGCCTTCAGGTGATGAATATTTCTCACCATGATAATTCATTGGAGCATGTGCAACCATCCATGAGAATTATAACCTACCTAGAGCGGAGCATGTAGCAACCATCCCGATTTTCTGTAGGTTTACAGCATTACAACTAATGCCTTACTCAAAGCCTTGTGTTCGACATGCAAATACCCGTAGGCTACCCGGGTTATATTAGCCCCGTTGAACGCATGCAAGACTACCCATGCTAGTCTCACCTGCTGAAAACAAACTTAAAAATGGATCTCAACTGTCCAACCTCGCAGGCATGGTTGGACGGCCTAGATCACGCGCGGGACCAAGTAGCATGCACGCACATGCTCACCGCAGACCTACCTTCCTGATGGTGCAAACGGCTTCACCATGGGAGCCATGGGCGTTGAGATATGCTAGCATGAAGCTGCGGCTCACAAACCCTAAAATTAGGGTTTGCTTACAGGTTGCGACCAAACAACTTTGGGCAGGCGTGCACTAACGATTTGGAAGCACAACTTTCGGTCGGTAGCACCTGTGTGCTCACCATGGGCCTGGATACATATCCAATTAATCGTCCATTGAAGATTGCAGCCAGTCGTCTCGAAATTTGTGCCCAAAAGTAGCATGCGAGATCCCTTTTAATCTCAGCCATCCGTCATCGCAGGCGTGTTTGGATGGCTTAGATCGCGCCTATGGTCGCAAACCAAGCATGCCCATGCTCTCCACCAACCCGCCTCCCTGCTGGTGCAAACAGTTTCTTTATGGGAGTCACATACGTTGATTTACGGTGGCGCAAAGGAAGCGGGCCCGCAAACCCTAAAACTAGGGTTTGCCGACAGTTGCGACCACGCAACTTGGGACCACCGTATATGAACGGTTTGGAGGCGCCATCACCAACTGATGGAACCTACGTGACCGCCATGGGCCCACATCTACAATGAACCAATCGGCCGGTGCACATGGTTGTTGTACGTCTCGATTTGCGTGCCTAAAGGTGGCATGTAAGGCCACTTCTAATCTCGACCATCCGTCATCGAAAGCTAGAACGGGCGACCCAAATCACTCTGATGAGATTCAACTATACATGGGCGTGTAGATTGGCGTCCTGCCTGACTGCAGGACCAATCGGTCCTCCCTTGCACGCCTCCCAAGGCATAAAACCGTTAGGATGAAAAAGGAAGCTCGCAAGCCTTCCACACCCTAATCCAACGGTTATCTCTCTATCAATCTCGTCCGTCCAAGTTCGCATGCTTGGATGAATAGCCTAGGGAGGGAGTTAGGTGGCAAACAAGGTATCACCGTGATCACCATCCTCCACACTTCCCCATGGCATAATCGGCCAACATGATTCCCACTCATACGGCCTCCAAAACACTGTCTGAACATAGCTAGTTGAGGCACTTCAACTTGCAACTTTTTTCATCAAAGTTTTAAGGAAACCATGCTTCCAGCATGTTGAGCACATTCAATGCAACGCATGCATAAAATGAACACTTGCAAATAATTCAGTTATTTCACCTAGCACCGTTTGCTATCACATGTGGGTCCCACGACTCACCCGAGACGTTAATCACGTCACAACTGGGGATACAAACTGGGGTATTGGTCTGGCGGTTTACAGCGTGCAGCGTGCAACACGCCATCACAAGATCGTGTCAGGGAAATATGGGCGGTTAATGATGATAGGAGAAGTGGGCAAGCAACCGTGTGACACTAACACATAACTCCACTTCCTCCATCAGTTCACTTCCTCCACTTTCCCACGAGAGACGTTATAAAGGCTTATCGACTTGTATAAATAGGTTCTCCTCCCTATTTTCCAATAACAACACAGAAAAAACCAAGTGTTAATACCATCGTATTCAACACCCAGAGCCTGCCTGCAACATTTTCTAGCCTGCTCAACCTTCTGTTAACAAGTCATCAAATATCTTTTACCTTCATACTCTCAACACCTTATTCGCTTCCCTCCCTAAGATTAACCTCACATCCTTCACCTGTGACCGAAACAAATCTGGAACAACCGTGTCTTCGGTTTAGGCCAGAATTGTACAGATTATCTCTCGAATCAAAAGTGCTCATCGTGCAACACATTTGTTGAAGGTTTAAATTCACTTCTCATCCATACACACCAAAAATTACCTAAACCTGCAGAAGTAGTTTTCTCCCACAAACAATTGGCGACCATAGTGGGAGGATAATCTCTCGGTTGCAAAACTCGAATATTTAAAGTCTGACAGTTTTTATTCGACATTGGAGAGGTAGATCTTAGATTTGATTCGATTTTCAGTTCACTCTTCACCAAATCCCAGAAGTTCATCCTGAGATGTACTCCCGTTCATTAAATCCTTCAGAAGACATGGATAATCCAAGTGTCATCGAAAATGTGACCAGGATGCTGGAAGATGTCCTGGCAAATCAAGCAGGTATTGCTAGAAGGCAGAGTGAAACCTTCCATCTCTTGAACGACATATCGTCTCAGTTACAGGAGGGATCTGCAAGCAGCTACCCAGGAAGTATCACTGATGACGCAAGAAATTCTGAAGGTCAGGTTTTCAGAAGAACTGGCGGAACACATGGCCCCAGATAGCCCAGAGACGAACAATACCTTTCACCTGGAAATGGGAGCTCGAGACGGATCTACCAGCATGAATAATTACGACGCTTGCCGGATAAGAACAAAGAATCAACTACATACGAAGCCTTGTTAGAAGATTTATACCTGAAGGCTCTTTCCAAAGCTCAGAACAATGCCCAACCCGTGCTGACTCTTCATCCAGGGGAAGAAACACTGGAGGAAGGCGAAATCAATCAGAGAGCATATGAACGTAGGAGCTTGCAGCCTTAAAATCACCAGCACAACAACAATACCATCGCCAGCGCAACGTCCTCCATGTTTCAGCAGAATCACCCGTCCAAGAGGACAGCGGATGCGGTGACACGTGACAACGCCTCAATTCCGTCTCCAAAGCGTGCTTCACACCGAGACCCAATGGAAGAGTCACGACACGCGCTGATGCAGGAAAAGTTAGACTCAAGAGGTCCACGATTCCCATTTCCCATAAGTAAGATTGTGGAGTTGTTTGAGACTTGGGTACGTGATGGAGAAGTACACCTGCCGCTTGTGTGACGCCCGCCCACCGATCAAGAGACAGCCAACCCGAGGTATTGTCATTACCACCAATTTATCCATCACCCCACTAGCAAGTGCCACACATTGAAACGAATTGTCCACGATAAGATAAATTCAGAGAAACAACCTTCCCCCTCAAAAAATCAGCATGCGCTCTTTGGGGAGAAAGTATTCGGGAGTGCTCATTCTCATACACGGATTTCGAAAGACAAGTAAGTTCCAGCAAACGTTACTGTAAGATAGTTATATATCCTACTAGGGACTTGTCGTCCAACATATATGAACAGGATACTCAATGAGAAAGCACCATGCATGCTCGCCCCCCCTCACCTTTCCCTTTCACATTGCGTTTTCAATTTCACATGACATGTATGATCACTCATAATATAAGATTCAGATTCTATTTTAGAATAATCTTTTCCAATAGTCAAACATTCATAAAAGCATGTCATAAATAAACCAGTCCAAGGTTCAATCACCTCTCAATTCAAAACCTAAAACCAAACTGTGTGAAAGGAAATCCTCACAATCACTCGAAAAGCATCTAAAGAGAAAACACAAGTAGACGGCATGAATACTTCAGGGAAAGTCCTTCAGCAACACCTCATTCTTCTGAGAAAGAGCGGCTTCCATCTTCCGGAGAACGGCTTGCTACAATTTCAACACCTCGGCCAACCTACCAACCTTTTGTTTCTGACGAACGACGCATTCAGTGGAAGGCACCATACCTTGCTTCTTCTGAATCTCCTGAATTGCATAAAACCCTTTGAAGAACCAAGGAGCATTGAAGTCATACTGAGCAAACACATCCAAGTGGAACTTCCAGTCTTCCATCACGTCTTCAGAAATATCACGACCAATTGCAACGCTCATCTCCTGAATAACGGGTAAGGCCTCCTGAACGCGATTGACCAAAGCAAGATGACTCATCAGCTTCGCGGTGGTGGAAATATGACTATATTTCTTCCATATTTTGGTATACAACTCCTCAAACTGAGACGGCACGCTGAACCCTCCAACCAACACATGATCAGGACGTGGATTATCAAAGGGAAGATCGAACTTAGCACCAGGAACGACTGTTGGCGACAACATCTCTTTAGAAGGAACCATCGCAGATGATGTACCTTCCAGACTCCTCGGAGTGCTGGTCCAAATTGCTGACATGAACTCATCTACAAGCTCACTAAAATTACTGCTCTGGAAGGCATTCTCTTCAATCGAGCTTGCACCATATTCATCGTTGTCTATGATAGGATCAATGTTACCAGACTTCTCCACATGAGGATTAGTGTTTCCAGACTGCACTACATGAAGGTCATTATTATCAGGCTTCTCGGCATGAAGATTTCCAGACTTCCCGTTGCCTCCACGCTCCTCATTGTAAACTCGAGCCAGTACAACAAAGGCATTTTCTTCAGGAATCCTCTGATCACCAACAAGGATTAATAAAAGCTGCTCATGGAAGTCGAAACTGAAAATTAAGCATAAAGAATTCATAATACCTGCATATTGGAAGAGTTGAGAATTACTGGACTACATGCTCGCTTCTTTTTCTTGGACTTGAAATTGCAGTCGGTGGCGTTAACCCTGCCTCGTTTTCCTAGAAAGGGTTTCAATCGCCTATAACCAACCAAGATGTCATCAAGAGGTTTACCACGAAGGTCAGTTGCCATTTCACTAGCAAATTATTTAAAGAGCAGCAGTTTCCCCCTCCAAAAATCTTTGTAACCAGAAGTAGCTACCGGATTTCTCCCCGGGGAAGGAAAAGGAAGTTTCAGCTCCGGCGAGAAAACATCAATGTCAAGGAATGATGACTTAAGTTCTTCTGAAGGCGTTGCGGGACGACGAAATGGGACACCTTGACCAAAACCCATTTGGCGAGCGGCTATATCAATATTATATGGAATGATGCTTAGCCTGTCATCACAAAAATAAGGAACATATCCTGGTATACAGCTCCGCAGGAAAACAACTTCTTCAGGGCTCATATCTCTCCCCTCAGGCGGCAGCTCAATGACAGGGACGATGGCGGAAGGATGAACCAGCCCCCAAGGACGAAAGTCTATGGCACTCACATTATCGAGCAAATCTACAAGCCTCACCCCAACTTTTGGATGTCTATTCTGCCAACGAAGTATTCTTGAACCACCATACAAGCTGGGGACTAAGGTTGTAGGAATGGGAGCGTAATCCTTAAAGTGTTCCCACAAAAGCGCTTGAAGAAAGGCGACGTGCACATATGTATCCACCTTCATGTACCTGTTGGAAATATACATCTTCTCCACTAAAGAATTCAGGTGACCATACAACGATCCAAGGAATAACGAAGCCAAGGGGAGAGTTATACCTTTTCCTAGCTTAATAGCGAACATTATGATCTTCCTTCTAATAGTTTTCGTTCCTGAGCCGTCATCAAGAATATCTCTGGACAACCACAAGGACAAGAATGCAGATGCGCTAAGATCATCATTACCTTGCATGGAATACCATTCACCTACCCACCAAGTGTAGAAACATTTCGGCTTCTTCTCCAACAGATCGTATTCGTTCACCTTCTGAATTATAACCTGATAGATGACGTCTTCGTCTTCAGACAGTTTGCAATTAAGACTGCCAGCGACAGGAAGGCTCATTAATGCAGACACGCTCTCAAGAGTGATAGTCATTTCATCCCATGTGCATAAAGATGTGTTCGTAGAAGGACGCAATCGAGCAGCAAAAGCGACCAAACCTGGGATATCCTTCTTGACGTGAAGAATTGCAGACGCCTTGATAGCATCAAGAATTCGCGCCCTGGTTAAGTTGTCTCTAATCCCTTCATTACCAAACATGCGCCACATCCATCCTTCGTATGAGTTAAGTGGAGTCTGGAAAATTCTGAAGTCAATTGGGGAAGGTGGATATTATTTCTTCTGGAGACAAAACCTCATCACGCCTGCTAAAGACGATGGTAGACCCTCTTCACTTTCTGAACCGGTAATAAGGATTATATTATGGCTGGGGTGCTTCCTGACGTTTGGAAAAGACTTAGTAAGCATTTCATCATCTATGTTTGGCATATCTCTGAGAGGGTCAGTACCTCCCTTTGTAGCGTTATCCTCTGTGTTCATCATTGAGCAACTGCGATGAAAATAGAATGTCAGCATGCTTTCTGGGATAATACAAGACAATTATCTAAGCTGAGAAGAACACCAGCATAAAGTCAAGTCGCTAAGCATGGATGCAGATGTGTTGAGGTATGCAGGTGATCAATGCTTGTAGGTAAACTCGTCACGCAGGAACGAACACCGGCCGGCATGTATATGTGGATTGGCCCAAACCGAACAAACACATACATGGAAGCAAAACCGTATGTATGGTACCAAGTCGGCCACCTGACACCACCATAGATGCGCCACCGTGGTGACACGCGTGCTGGAATGAAGGCAAGTCACCCAGGCCGGACGCTAAGGCCTACATGCACGTCCCTAAAACTAAGCACGCATGTCAACATATTTTTCTATAGTTGAGGATCGTGTCTACAAGTTCAAAGCAGCAGTTCTATCAAGTTACAACTCGGGTTTTGACATGCAAGGATAAAGGGAACAAACGACATGTTTATGGTTTCTTTTACTATGCAACCATAACAGGCGGTAAAGGAATTAATTATGGTATACGAGAGTCGCACCTACAATCCTCTCAAAATAAAAAAAATAAAAAAAAATCGCACTTACCTGACGAACGGTGCTGGCGACGATAAAAACCGGCAACGGTGAACTCCAACGGCTGGAGCAACGACGGCAGCAGGCGAAAGCACGAGCAGAGAGCTGGACGTCCACTTAGAAAAAAAAAGAAAAAGAAAAATCGTGAAGGAAAAACGAAAAAGGGTTCTCCCTTTTATAGGCAAAAAATTTGAAGAATTCTAATTAGAAAAGGATTCCTTTTTGCTTCCAAAAACCAAGAAGGGAAACCGGCCCACCCCAGGTTTCATGCCTGCGACGGTGCGTTCACATGGAAAATCACTAGCGGCTGCCTTCCAAGGTTAGTTACCTTTATTTCTTTTACGTATATTTGTCACCATCTCATGCCTACCCTACAATAGTTTAACCATTGCATGCTAGGCAGGGGACTTAATGTTGATGGTGGATTTCTATTTAAAGGCTAAAATTGTAAAAAGCCAATTTCTGTAAGCTGACGTCCTGCAAAGGTTAAAGCCTTCAGGTGATGAATATTTCTCACCATGATAATTCATTGGAGCATGTGCAACCATCCCTGAGAATTATAACCTACCCAGAGCGGAGCATGTAGCAACCATCCCGATTTTCTGTAGGTTTACCGCATTACAACTAATGCCTTACTCAAAGCCTTGTGTTCGACATGCAAACACCCGTAGGCTACCCGGGTTATATTAGCCCCGTTGAACGCATGCAAGACTACCCATGCTAGTCTCACCTGCTGAAAACAAACTTAAAAATGGATCTCAACTGTCCAACCTCGCAGGCATGGTTGGACGGCCTAGATCACGCGCGGGACCAAGTAGCATGCACGCACATGATCACCGCCGACCTACCTTCCTGATGGTGCAAACGGATTCACCATGGGAGCCATGGGCGTTGAGATACGCTAGCATGAAGCTGCGGCTCACAAACCCTAAAATTAGGGTTTGCTTACAGGTTGCGACCAAACAACTTTGGGCAGGCGTGCACTAACGGTTTGGAAGAACAAATTTCGGTCGGTAGCACCTGTGTGCTCACCGTGGGCCTGGATACACAGGCAATCAATCGTCCATTGAAGATTGCAGCCAGTCGTCTCGAAATTTGTGCCCAAAAGTAGCATGCGAGATCTCTTTTAATCTCAGCCATCCGTCATCGCAGGCGTGTTTGGATGGCTTAGATCGCGCCTATGGTCACAAACCAAGCATGCCCATGCTCGCCACCAACCCGCCTCCCTGCTGGTGCAAACGGTTTCTTTATGGGAGTCACAGACGTTGATTTACGGTGGCGCAAAGGAAGCGGGCCCGCAAACCCTAAAACTAGGGTTTGCCGACAGTTGCGACCACGCAACTTGGGACCACCGTATATGAACGGTTTGGAGGCGCCATCACCAACTGATGGAACCTACATGACCGCCATAGGCCCATATCTACGGTGAACCAATCGGCCGGTGCACATGGTTCTCGATTTGCGTGCCCAAAGGTGGCATGTAAGGCCACTTCTAATCTCGACCATCCGTCATCGCAAGCTAGAACGGGCGACCCAGATCGCTCTGATGAGATTCAACTATACATGGGCGTGTAGATTGGCGTCCTGCCTGCCTGCAGGACCAATCGGTCCTCCCTTGCACGCCTACCAAGGCATAAAACCGTTAGGGTGAAAAAGGAAGCTCGCAAGCCTTCCACACCCTAATCCAACGGTTATCTCTCCATCAATATCGTCCGTCCAAGTTCACATGCTTGGATGAATAGCCTAGGGAGGGAGTTAGGTGGAAAACAAGGTATCACCGTGATCACCATCCTCCACACTTCCCCATGGCATAATCGGCCAACATGAGTCCCACTCATACGGCCTCCAAAACACTGCCTGAACATAGCTAGTTGAGGCACTTCAACTTGTAACTTTTTTCATCAAATTTTTAAGGAAACCATGCTTCCAGCATGTTGAGCACATTCAATGCAACACATGCATAGAATGAACACTTGCAAATAATTCAGTTATTTCACCTAGAACCGTTTGCTATTACATGTGGTTCCCACGACTCACCCGAGACGTTAATCATGTCACAACTGGGGGATACAAAATGGGGTATTGGTCTGGCAGTTTACAACGTGCAGCGTGCAACGCGCCATCACAAGATCGTGTCAGGGAAACATGGGCGGTTAATGATGATAGGAGAAGTGGGAAAGCAACCGTGTGACACTAACACACAACTCCACTTCCTCCATCCGTTCACTTCCTCCACTTTCCCACGAGAGACGTGATAAAGTCTTATCGACTTGTATAAATAGGTTCTCCTCCCTATTTTCCAATAACAACACAGAAAAAACCAAGTGTTAATACCATCATATTCAACACCCAGAGCCTGCCTACAAAATTTGCTAGCATGCTCAACCTTCTGTTAACAAGTCATCAAATAGCCTTCACCTTCATACTCTCAACACCTTCTTCGCTTCCCACCCTAATATCAACCTCACATCCTTCACCTGTGACCGAAACAAATCTGGAACGGCCGTGTCTTCGGTTTAGGCCAGAATTGTACAGATTATCTCTCGAATCAAAAGTGCTCATCGTGCAACACATTTTTTGAAGGTTTAAATTCACTTCTCATCCACACACACCCAAAATTACCTAAACCTGCAGAAGTAGTTTTCTCCCACAAACAGCAGGCTAGGTGGTAGGTGGTCATATGTGATAAGTTAAGTCTTGTGAATGGGAATTGGCATGAGTTGAGACTCAAAAATAGCATATGGTGCTTTTAGGTTAAATAAATAAATAAATAAATAAATAAATTATTTATTAAATCGATATTTATGAAATATCGTTTGTAATCGATGCATGTAAAGCATCGCTTTTAAGCAAGGAGATCAAATTAAATCAATACATATTAAGTGCTGCTGTTAGGAGAACAACCAGTCTTCTTTGGTCGAATGGTTGGCAGCCGAGTAAGTCGACTAAAGGCGGTGTGACCAAGGTAGTTAATATCGTATCAGTATCGTATCGGTCGGGTCCTATACATCTATACAAATGATAATATCTGTTTTTACAGGCGATACATTATTTAATATAGAATTTGAAATAATTATAAAACCATAGTAAAAAATTATAAGAATCATACACATATCTCAAATTTCCAAAATACAAGGTGGTTTATTAGAGCTTCTCCAATGGTCATTGTGTGTGTTTATTATGTGGCAACACAAATAAGACACTCTCAATCTATTTTTCCTTAAAATTAAGGAGAGAGAAAAATCCATCTCCAACATTATTGCATGTAACATCTTCTTTTAATTAGTATAAATTTTATTTTCCATAATTAAGATTTTATTAGAGCTAAAAATAGTTAGTTAATATATTAAAGTCAATTTAATTAAGTAAAAGCTGACTTGAATGGTAGACAATGTCAAGGGGAATGTCTAAAACAAGACATTCACCTTGACAATGTCTACCCAAAGTCATTTATCCATTGGTTAATACATTAGGGTTGGAGAATGATTTTAGAAAAAAATGGATGTGTATCCTAGGTGGATTTTGACATTTATCTCCACACACATGCCATTGGAGAAGATTTTAGACAACGTTGTGATTGTTGTCCCATTATGCCATTAAATCGTTTTTGTTATCCTTCATATTTATCATTTATATTTCTCTGCCTTGCAATAGAAATATGGTTTCCATCTTATATCCTACCATATAGTCATTGATTTTATATTACAAATATATTAGAGCTTTTTACCTTCTCCAATTCACATTGTACTTGTCTGTAAGGACTAGATGCATGTTGATGAAAAATTTATTCACAAAACCGATATTATCGGTGTACAAGTAAAACCGATATATCGGTCTGTACCGGCCTGTACAACCGATAATATTATTTCTTCTTTGTATCGCCAATATTTTCGATATCGTATAGATATTTTACGATATCCGATAAAAACATGTAATATCGGTTTGTACAAGCGATATTGACTACCTTGGGTGTGACAGAGTCATGAAGAAGAGCAGCAGCTGACAACAATCATGATGTCCCATTGGTCTCCTAAGATTGGATCGAAGCCGATCAAATCATCTAGCAAAGTTGGATGGTTGAGATGATTTGTGGCAGTTGTTGATTATCGCTAACTTATGTAAGACTTTTATGAGTAGCGTGGCCAACCTACTTTGAGCAGCTACCAGGAGCCATTTGGATAGACTGAGGTCAAGTCGATCAGTCCTCATGGAAAAGGGGCGGTCGGAGATCACAACGACATCTTATTGGATCCCCGAAATCAGATCTAGGCCGATCAATTTGGATAGCCAAGTTGGAGGGCCGAAATCATTTTTCGGCAGTTACATACTGCCGTTGGTCGAATTCAAGGATTTTAAAACGGTGTGGCCGGCATACTTTGGATAATCGGTTTGCGGCATTGCTGGCAGGTTTAAAACAATGCGATTGGTCGGAGCTATAGTTGAGCCGCCGGTGAGCATGTCCGCGCCCTGTTAGTCGCTTAACAAATCTAGGCCGGTCGCTTCGGCAACGAAGTTGGATGGCCACGATTGATTTGAGACTGCCATATGCGGTCTTAATTCGATTAGAAACCTTTTTTATCCGCATGACTAGCCTACTTTGTCTAGCGATCTTGGGAGCTTCCTACATGCTAGGGAAGTTCCGATTGGTTGGAATAGAAGTGGGCCCGCCGGTGAGTACCATGGGACTTGTTCAGTCATGTTTGCAAGACCTAGGGTTAGCTAACAGAGTTGTGTGGTCACGATCAATTTACGACCGTTTTGGATGGCCAAGATCTAACTTCTTAAGAGTTGTGAGCACGTCGACGAACCTACTTCCACTTTTAATTAAAAGCGCTGGTTATAGCTTTGGAGCGATCTGATTCGTCGATGGAAAAGAGGGACCGGCGAAAAGTAACATCGGGTGTGGCCGGTCGGCAAGGAGGGGAACCAGCTAGGGTAAACCGACCGGCCAAGTTGCACGGTCACGCCTCCCTTCGTTACTTTCCAACTTAGTCGCGGTTTCCTTTCTTTCTTGTTTTCCAACTTTTGGTAAGATTCTACTCCTACTAGCTACATGATAGCTTAGTTTCCTAGTTTGGCTAGATTTGGTCTCGACTAATAGTAATCGTGTAGGCTCTGTTTTAGGGAAAAAACCTATTTTTTGCAAGTGGCACAAAATTAGACCAAAATCGATTTTTTTAGCTGACACAAAATTAATCAATTTTTAGTGAATTTTGCACGTTGGCACAAAATTATTAATTTTTTTGGCTACTCTTGTAAGTAGCACATTTCTGGGTGGCACGACTTGCAATGCCTTTTGTGGGCATCTTAATCTGAACATTAAGGAAATTCATGCTTTTCAGCTGAGAACGAACATAAATTTAATGTCAGTATTTAAGAGTTCAGCTAGGAACACGGCATAAGATAGATGCTCCCTGCATTATTAATTAATAATGCAAGCATTAGTTCAACAAAATCTACAGAATATTTGTGATTTTGCAATAAACACCATTCTAATTAAATTTTGTATAAGAATATACTGAATTGCTCGGTACATATTATGTGCAGAGTGGCGTAAGCGCTCGTCAGCTTTAAATAGCTCTTACTTCTTTCCGGAACAAGAGTACATAAATTTAGGATTTTTATGATTTTAGCCTTGAACGAAAAACCACCATCAACATTAAGTCCCCTGCTTAGCACGTAACAATGACATTATTGCGGGGTAAGCATTAGATGGTGACAGATGAAAATAAAGTCAATAAGGAAAATTAGGTAAATGTTATCAGGGAAATTTTAGTTGGCTCGAGGAAGTAAGACTGGACCGCCGGTAACCTTCGTACTTACATGTTGCTATCGGTTGGATAGTATGAACTGTTAGAGAATAGCTCGGATGAACCCACCAAGCGTTGGTATGTCAATTTTGGTTGTCATATTTTAGTGAATCAAAACTCAATTTAAGAGTCGCTTGAATATATACTAGAGAAAACTTCGTATAGGTTAGGCTAAAAATATTAGAATAATGAGACATACAAGTATTACTTGAATACTTGAAGAATATGAAGAAGTAAAGAACTACATAGACGACATCATCCTTCCTCTTGAGGTTAGTAATATTTTGACTTGAACTGTTTCATTCCCAACATATCTTTCAAGTCGTGCTATATTGAAAACATAACTGCGAAGTTGTGAATAATTATACTCTAGTAGACATAGTGTCAAGGAATTATAATACGAAGTATAACGCTTATCTTTTGAACTTCGTATATAAGACATCGACATAATGGTATGAATGCTATTGTGATTATGTGTATGAGTATGGGTAAAGATTTCGTCCTAGGAAACAATGTTTACATTCGTTTAAAGGAAGTACATTCATGAACTTGTTTTATGAATCGAAAGGGAAATCACTAGGCTTATTGGTAATGTTATTCATTGCATATCTTTGGATTACCAATATGTGTGAGTTAGTAGAACCGATCATAATTTGTTATGTATCTTGGTAAAACTAGTCACAATGCCTGACTTATGTATTGGTATGACTTTTATTAGTGTAACCAATCCTAAGTAATCACCTAAGATGGTATGATCGCTAGTTGTAATTGGTGTGACCGATCCTAGTAATTGGTGTAACCGATCCTAGTAATTTGTGTGACCGATCACAAAATAGTAGTAATCGATCCTTGTAATTGGTGTAACCGATCCTGGTAACTGGTGTGACCGATCACAAGTAATACCATGAGAATATGGTAACCGGTCCTGGTAATTGATGTGGCCAATTTGGTAACTGATGTAACCGGTCATAGTAACCATATTAAGGTAGAACCAATCCTTGTGTTTGGTAGAAATGTAAACCCATGATTAGTGTGTTGATTTGACCAATCACATAGTTCTTGGAAATCAGATGAACCAGTTCTAAACTTGTTTGGAAGTGTGGTATAACCGGTTCCAAGATTGTAAATATGAAAGGGGATTTACAAAGAATTAAGATCTCGACATACTTTGAACATGTTCAGTAACTCTTATCTTTTATTGTTCAATGATATTCCTTAATAGCTAAAGGAGATCCCATACCAAAATAAGTTGAGAATCTTTTAATTAAGTTTGTTAATTTTCATATGCTTTTAATTACCAGCACTTAAAATGCATATCTCTGGAAAATAAATATTGGTAATGTGCATTTACTAATTGGAGATTTTCTAGTAGGATTTCGGTTATTTTTGGACAGAGCATTTTTAGGAATTATGAAAACCGATTTGGAAATATATTGCATATTTTAAGAATATTTCGGTTTTGGAAATTCCTTGGTGTCCAAACTTCCTTGATATATAAATACCCAAGTTTTCATTTCATTTAAACTAACCTAAGAGCCAACAAAACTACCTTGTGGTGTTGTTACTGGTGGAGCCGTCTATTCGGAGAGGAAAGTACCCTAATTAGGCGAAATCTCTTACGACCACTCGTTTAAAGACTTCTGTGAGATCAAGAAGCTCTACGAGTACAGTTGGTGGGAAACTAGATAATTGCAGTATTATTAGTTTTCGATTTGATTTGATTGACTAACGGTTGTTGAACTTTGATTGCACCTAGTTTGTTTATTCTTGAGAATCTTCTCTTCTGATATAAGATTCACTCAAACTAGATCGAAGTGTCGACGGGATCTTTAGAATTGTTTGTAGATCTAAAGACGTCTTGTGATAATCCATTATCAATAGACTCCGTTCTGCGCGTGATTGATCAAAAGAGATTCAAGTTGTTGTGTGCAGGTGTTTATTGAAGATTTAAGAAGATTTGAAGACGAAGAAGATTTCTAATTTGGGTTCATAATCTTTGGTGTGCGCGAAACTTGATCGGATGGGATCCAACTATAATCGGTTTATCTTTTGGTAGATTTGATTGATTAGTTGCGTAGATCGACATCAGTATTTAGCATCTTGATAGATCCTATTATTGATTACAAAATCTAAACTCGACTACTTGTTAGTTATTTGTTAGATAGATCTAAACCCGACAAAGGAGTTTATTGGATTACATAGAAGAGACTTTGTCTAACTCATATCACTGGATTGAATAGAGTTGATACCAAACATATTTGTTGTTCCTTTACTGTTTGGAATACGAACCAAAGGAATTGTTCAAGTGCATGCACTTATTGAATGTCAGAAGCGCAGGGATACTGAATAAACTAGGTGAACTTTAGGTTTAGTTTCTTGGTCTCAACTATACGAAGTTGGTTTGATTTTGTATAGCGGCTTAATTCTGAGAGTATTCAATTCTGGACTAGTTCCCGGGGGGGTTTCTGCATTTACGGTTTCCTCGTTAACACAATCTTGCTGTGTCTTTTACTTTTGTTTTCTGCAATTATAATTATTGTTATTACAATTTAAAGTAATTACACAAACATTAACTCCGTATTACTTGATAGTGATCCTATAAAGTTTGGTTAAGTCCGAACTTATTATCAAGTAATCACATTTTGATTGTTTTATTGTCTCGATCTTATATCCATAGACGATCACACAAAGTGTGAATACCGATTCGTTGTATTGGCTCGACTCAGTCGATAGACAATCACTTTCGGTGAGATGAATTATAGGTGGAAAAGTTTTAGATTAAGGTATATTTGGATACCCTCGTATTTTCAGGAACCGAGCATGGTAGTGACAGATCCGTCCGGTTACCTCCGTGCGCGGATCAAAAGGGAGTCCTTCTCCAACTTGGACTTAGAAAGTCTGTTTTGTATAAAAGGGAAATTACCCATTTGTTGATCGTTCACTCTATCTTTCGTGTCTCTACTTGCGACATACATTGCTCCTTGACGTCGTCATCAACAGCTCCATCACCGAGGGTTTTAGCTGCCAGCGATAAGGTTAGTGCAACTTTTTTATTTTATTTTACGGGTGTAACCCGTAGTTGTAGGTACAACTTCTGTGAGCTTGAAAAATTATCCCAAAATGAATGATCTTTCTTCGTTGGCAGTATTAGAGCGAGTGCTAGGGGCAACATTGGTAACAAAGCAATTAACAGCGACTAGGATCAGCAGCAAGACAAGGTGGGAGCTATTCCTTTTTTTTTTTTGAGCGAGTATGAACTCCAACTTGGTCTTGGTTGCGGGCGTAATATCCCGTGACCATTACAAAAAAAAAGTGAATTTATTGATATTAACAAACTTTGTTGATGTGTAGTAACTTGATATGAACTTGCATGCATGGCTTCTTCTTATAAAAGTATGTAGAGAGGTAGTAAATCTTTTCCTATCATGTTCATGTAGTTACTCACAAGTGAATAGAAACGTAAGAATCTTTTGTTTTGATAAGATGTCACCTGGAGATACCGCTAAGCAAGGGACCATTAATGGTTCCAAATATATGTCGAATATAGATGATGAATTCTTCACACTATCTTATGCAACTACTATGACTCATCTTATCCATGTGGTGACCCTCCTTACTGCTTCAGAGAATGAAGAAGCTGTACCATCAATTTTTCCAGAATGCGTAATAAGGTTCTGTTTCCAGAAGAATGAGTATCCAGCCCATCCTATTGATTTTAAAATTTGCCAAAATCCATTGCGCTCTTGGGATGGATGGATGAGGTATATGTTCGGCAATGATCATGTCAGGGACATCCTTAACCAAGCACAAGTCGTTGAAGCTGTTAAGGTATTTGCATGCAACGCTTCATATTAAGAGAGATGTGCCATGTTTGATCACTTTCATTTCTCGATAGTGCATTCCTACCCACACAACTATATGTAGATGAGGTGAAATAACTATTACTTTAGAGAGCGTAGCTGCTTTGTTGAACCTTCCCATTATAGGGAACCTTAACTTTAGTTTATCTGCTAAAAAAGAGATATGGCATACCACTCTAATTATGAAAATAAATGAATATGATGTGATAAGCACATAAGTGCTACATTTTATACCCATATTTATATTAGTTAGGACTCGATAATTTGACTAATAATATTATTTTAGTGCTTTTGTAGAAAGTGCAAGTAAAATCCGATCATCTGAAAGATATATGGCTAATTTCACGCCAAAATGGCATTTGCGGATGCTATTCATTCTTCATGTCAGCACCAGTAAGGCCATCTCATGGCCAGAAGATTATTACGGTGAAATGTTCCATATGAAAGAAAGTAACATGGGGCCAAGTTAGTTTTATTAGTGAGAGCACCCACTTACTTACCACTCACTGACAAGCCAGTAGTGGGATAAAGAATTTCTTGATTTGCCGAGCACCTGATTCCATTAGCAGTAAACAAGAAAGGGGAACGCGTCCCTTAGATCACCACATGCCTTTCTGAAATGTGCAAAGCATTGAAACGACGTATTCTGTCGTTTGTTAGAGCAAAAGAAATGCTCATTTGTTAGTGCAGCAATACCTCTTATGTCCTTACTAAGAAATGTCACTCCAACCAGATGCCGTTTGAATTTCTTTTAGGCTTCGTTCTCAGTGAGCGGTATTGAGTTTTGATATAAAAAAAATAATGTTGTTAACTGGAGGCTATTTGCAGTCCTGAAACCTAAATGAAGATGTAGGATCAGAATATCGCCACAGTAGTGCTCTTACGAAATTTATAAACAACGTTTCTGCGAGCTCTTCAACAACACACTGCGAGCGTCGCAGAATAACTCAAAGAATGACGTAACGAATGACGGTAGCGGAAACACGGGAAGAACATGACGATGCTACGAAGATTGGAGTATCTGCGAAAGAAGACATTACAATTACTGTGACCATATCGCGAGTCAGATCCGAAATTAAAGGATAACTTAGCTGTCATCCACTATGTAATTTCCTATATAAAGAGAACTTGTAGACTCAGAAAAGGGAGAGATCATTTTTGGAGTCTGGAGAAAGTTTTGAGGAGAGAGAAAGTTCTTGTGAGCGATTGTATTCTTGATTTCTTCTATTTCTTGTAACATTTCTGAGAATTAATCAATAAAGTGTTGTTCTTAATCTTCAAATATGTGTTGATAATTGTGAATTCTTGTGAGGGGTGTAGTGTAGGAATTCCTGCAACTACATAATGGCGCTAGAAACAGGGAAGTTTCTAAGCAAAGATTAAAATTGTGATTTGTAAGAATTTGAAGAAATTGGAGAAGATTTTTACAATACCTCAATATTGAAGGAATGGATAGAAGAAGAAATACATCAGAACAACCTACAACCGTAAGGAGGAGTAAAAGAATTGCAGGTGAGGGGACAAATGAAATAGGAGAATCTTCAAGATTAAGAACAAGGAACAATAAAACAAGGAATAATGGAGAAAATCAAGTTCAACAACCAAATCAGCAAACACCGATACAAGATAGAACTATGGATTATGACAGAGTGAGCGTGCATACTTGGCGATCAGATTCAATGGAAGAAGCATTAAACCGACAATTAAGAAATGGAAGGCGAGAGGGAAGAGATCAAGAGGCGGTTGAAGGATTAATTCATGGAGATGACGAAAATGAAGTAGTAGAGGCTCTAAAACAAAGAATACAAGAGGAAAGGAGATTAGAGGCGGAAGAACGCGCAAATTTAACAAGACAAAATCACGAGTTAAGAATGGAGAATTTAAGATTACAAAGTAGGAGATCGAGAAGTACATCAAGATCAAGTTCAAGACCATTTAGAGAAGAAACAAGGAAAAACTCCCCTGTGAGAAATGCTGGTGAAAATATTCGAGAGGAAATGCAAAATCCAAATGAAGAGCAGCGTTGTGGAGAAGAAGAGATGATTAATGATCGCTACATTCCGCGTGGTGAAACTGTGGATGATAGACGTGATAATAGAAATCAAGGAGGTGGAAATAACCAAAATGGTAAAGAAAATCGAGAAGAAGGTAGGAGAATATTACATGAGCAAGAAATTCAAAGAAACCGAAGAATAATTGAGGATGAAATTGAGAGACATTATGTTGAACAAGAACGTCTAGCTTGCGAGAGAGAAAGATTGAGAGCAGAAGTGGAAGAACAAGAGTTTTAAGAAGCAATACGTCAGAACAATCATGATAATCGAGAAAGGAGACGCGCAAGAAATCGCAACAATAATAATATCAATGAGGAATATGATAGAATACAAAGAAGAATAGAAAGACAACGAAGAAAAACGATGAGAAATGAAGAAAATCGCAGAATAAAAAATGAAAGGCATAATCATTTGCGAATTCAAGAAGGAGGTGAAGAAGAAAATCGCGAAAGAAGGCAGAATAAAGATGCAGAAGAAGAAGCACAAAATCTCGAAAGGCAAGAAAGACATGAACGCAGAAGAAGGGAAGCTGCACTGAAAAGGCCAATGGAGCAAAGTTCGGTTAGGAATGAACAGATCTTAAGAGATTTAGCAGAAATGAGGGGAATGTTAAATAACAAAAGAGAGGAGGCAGAATACAACTTGATGAGGCCATTGAAGAAGATGCGAAAACTCCATTTACCCAAGAAGTACAATTGGGAGGAATATCCCCAAAATGTAATTTTCCAACGTTAACCAGTATCTTTGATGGAACTACTTGTGCTATTCAACATGTCAAAGCTTATGTTAGGTGTATGCTGCAGTAGGAAAATCATGATGTTGTATTGTGCAAATATTTTGCATCCAGCCTAACTGGCGAAGCTCTGAAATGGTTTGAAGGGTTACCCAAGAACACCATAACTTGTTTCAATCATCCACAAACCACATTCTTGGGGGCGTATATAAGTAACAATTCTTCGCGACCTGGCATTGAAGATGTATTTGGGTTAAAACAAAGGGTTGGCGAGAGTTTGAAACATCTAACTATAAGATGGAAGACAATGTGTAGTGAAATGGCAGGAAGAGTGGATGAGAGATACCTCATTTTATATTTCATTAATGCTATGTTTGCAACCAATCTTCTGTACATACAAATTTTCAAAATCAAAAATACAATCACCATGATGGAGCTGCGAGAGTTACAAGAAGAATACATTGCATTGGAGGAGAAACAAAACGAGATGGAGTCATATCCCATTGCGAACACCATTTCAGGTGCAGCAAACACAAGTTTACTTCCTAGGTTAATAAATAAAGTAGTGAGCACTTCGCAGGTGAACCAAGAAAATAGTATGGATGGTGGTCAACATAAATTAGTATATATGGGAAGTAGAGATCAAGAAGAATTCGAAAGGTAAAAAAAAAATTTCAGTAGAAGTGGAAATAATAAAATTTAGAGGCTTGATCAACCGCAAGAGACTTATGGTGGACAGAGGAAAAATTATTATAGAGGGCAAGGAAGTCAGAAGATAATATGGGAAGAAATTAAGATGCCACCTCTAAATGCTAACATAGAGAAAATTTGGGAGGCTATAATTTTGATGGAAGACATACCCGTACCCTGGAATATGGGAAAAGAACCACATCCAAATAATCGAAGTCTAGAATTTTGTTCTTATCATCATTTTCATGGTAACATAACAAACAACTGCAGGAATGTAAAAAGAATCATTTTGAGGATGATAGACCAGGGAAAATTAAACCATTTTCTAAGAAATCACCCACAGTCTCAACAACTACCCCCAGCTCCAGAAATTCACAGAGTGAATACAAAAAAAGGAGGAGAAACATTTGTGATAAAAGTAGGAGCAAAAGCGAAGAATCTATCCTGTAACTCCATCATACATTCATACAAGACTATAGAATACTTCCACGATAATGTTTTAAGCAGAGTCTTTGCGATAGATGCAGATGGAAGAGAGATAATGAACATTGCGAAAGCTTCGCCATTAGAAGAGTGGCAAAAGAAAATTATATATTTCACAGCACAAGAGGTACCAGAGCCTGGCGAGATGCATGACAACCCATTAGTGGTAAGATTAGAAATAAACCCAAAACAAATAGAAGAAGATGATGAAGAAAATGAGGATGATGAAGCTGAAGATTCTTGGGCCATTAACAGAGTTCTAATTGACACTGGAAGCTCAGTGGATATCTTATTTTATCATGCTTACAAAACCATGGGAGCAAGAGATGAGGATCTAATACCATCGACTTATAAGATCTATGGTTTCAATGGTACTGTCAACAAGCCCAAAGGGGAAGTTACAATGCGCATTCGATTGAAGGGGATATCTTCTAAGATTCAATTATGTGTGGTTGGTGTTGAATCTCCTTACAATGCTTTGATTGGCCGACCTTGGCTACATGGGATTCTAGGTATAGCATCGACTTACCACCAGTGCATTAAGTTTCCACATCCCAGCGGTGTTGGAGTCATCAAGGGAGATTGGGTTGAAGGAAAAAAGTGTTATGAAATTGATATGGAATTTTGCGAGGAAAGGGCTGCGAAGAACAGAAACTGGAAATATAGCATCAAACAAAGGCAGATAAATATAAGACTGATGGTTGACACAGTAGATCGGCGGGAAGAAGAAATAATACAAAGTCAACATGAGCTGAAACACATAGATGGCAAGCGTCTCGCAGATGGTGAAAATGTAGCAAAGCGCAACAAAAAAGCAGAAGCAGAAAATAGTAAGTAGAAAAGGTAAAATTTCTAGATCGTGAAATATAAGAGATGTATGAATGATTTGTTGAAGAAATTTTTTACATAAGTATGTTTTGATTCAATGAAAAATATGAAATTGAAAAATTATGCAAGAGCTAAAATGCAAAAAGAGAAAATCAAAGACTGAAGAGACGCGAAAATTTCGCAGAAACGCGAATAAAATTTCGCAGATATATTAGAATGGGACGAACCTTTATCGCGTACACCCTAGTTCACGAACAAAAATTTCGCAAGAGGAAAATATAAGACCTAAAGTACGTCATATAAGGGGGTATCTGTATGCATGGCTCAGGGATAAGGTTATACCGCTGCTGGAACCTGAGTCATGAATATGTTGGGGGTTAAAGAAAACCTATCCAGGAGAGATACTTTGGATTTCCAACTATATATATATTAACAGTTGGACGACCGAAGGTCTCTTCTAAGGAGTGAAAAGTATGACCAAGGCGCCGAGGTACACGGTTGAGCCAAGGGTGCCCGGGGCATATGAAACTACCCTGGCCATTCTTGGAAAGTATTGGCTATGATGCTGTAGTTGCAGGAAATCCTACACTACACCCTTGTTAAGAATCTACAATAATCAACCAAAATTTGAAGATTAAGTACGACACTTTATTATATGATTCTCAGAAACGTTTACAAGAAATTTAAGAACTCAAGAATACAACTTTTCTCTTGTATTTTCTCTCTCCTCGGGACTTTCTCAACTCTCAAAAAATACATCATCCCTCTATGAATCTACTGGAATCCTTTATATAGGGAATTATATAGTGGATGACAACTAAGTTTTCCTCTTAGTTCGGATTTACTCTGCGATCTCATCGCGGTAATTATAATGTTTATTTTCGCAAGCTTTGTAACCATCGCGGGACAAACATGCTTTTCTCATGTTTTCTTCAATCGTCAGCTATTACATCACTCTTTTGAATGCTTTTGTGACACTCGCAAAGTGTTGTTGAAGAACTCGCGGGGATCCTCGCAGGAATGTTATAAATCTCGCGAGGATATAGTTGTAGCGATATTCTGGTATTACATCTTGCCTCTTCTCATGTCTTTTCTGCGAAGAAGAGAAGATATGAGAACTGTTTACCTTTTTGCATTTTTCTACTTTGACACGTTTCTGTATCCTTCGCCAGCTGTCTTCTCGTATTTTTTCTTCCATTCAATCTTTGACACGTCATTTTAAACCGTTGCGATCTAACCGTTCACGTCCTCTCGTTGCATTAATTGCATTTATCTTCTCGAAAAATTTATTCTTCTATAAATACTCCTTTCATTCTTCCCTTTTCTTCTTTTTACTTTCTTCTTCTTTCTCTGCGTAACTTCTCTGCAAGTTTAATGTTCTTCCGAAAATTGCGCATCTGCTATCATAGTGATTTCTTTCTTGTTTTTCAACCTTTTCCTTCATTCCCATACTTAAAAATGGTTGCTGATGGTGCTAAAAATTTGGCTGCTTTTGGTGAGATGCGAGGTAAACTTAAAAGCAAAGGTTTTACTTTGTCCACAATTCCAGATCAGAACCCTAAATCCGAACTTTCTCTCAAATTATTTACTGATTATCAATGTTCTCGCGAGAAATTTATAGTATCGCTAGGTCAACTTGAAGCTGGTCTTCCCATTCCCCTCTACGACCCGGAACATCCATTATTCTATCAAATAATCACTCACGAGAAGGTCTCACGAGAAGTATATCAGCTGGGTGGAGATTGTATTCGATTACTGCTTGAATATGCCTCTCGCAGTGCTGATAAAGGATCTCGCTACCCTGAATCTGCGAAGAATCCTCAATTTAAAGATGTTCCAACTATATCTGCAAATTATACTGTGGAGAACTTCTTTGAAAACTAAAAGATAATTCCTATGAAGAGGGATAACACTTGCTGGGGTGTTCGCTTGCAGAAGAAAGAGAAGATCGCTGATGATTAAGTTCTTATGCTAGATATAGATTGACATACAAATAATAATCAAGGTCCTCACCACTCCAGAGATGACAAATGGTTCATCTTCCCTCTAACTTTAGAGGGTCCATATATCTCTGGTTCCCATGCACTACCTGCGAGTGCTACAGAGTATCAACCATGGGTCTTCTACTGGCCTGAAAGAACTAAAGAGGTATGTTTTCTCTAATTTTTGCATAATTATTATCCATCATCTTCCTTATGTTTTCATATTCTCGCTAAATGACTTCGATCTTTTCCAGATTGACAGGATGAAACTCAATTATCAGAACTTTAGGAAACCCATCACTCTCCTAGTTCTTAAATCTTTCACATATGAAGTAAGAAATATCTTTTCATGAATTTTAACAATATATTATTGCCCTTATTTCTTATCTTCATCTGTGTTCGCAGGAAATCGAAGAATTAGAACCAATAAAACCCGCGAGAACCAAGGTGAAATCTGTGAAATCTTCAGTTGATCGCAAGGGGAAATCTATTTCTCCTCCCAAAGGGAAGCCTACCGCTCCTCGCAGTGAGGAATCTGACAATCCTCCCTTAAAGAGAAGAAAAACCAAACTATCTTCTTATTCAACTCCTCAACCTATTCCAGAAAATTTAAGTGTTGATTTCGACAAGGACAATAATGATGATAATTTTGGTGTTGATAATGATGATCCTTCCATAAAGGATTCTTCTTCTTCTGAGTCTGCAATGGCTCAACTATCAATTTTTTTGGCGATGGTACATTTGGTATCCCAAATGAGTATGGAGATGAAGCTATTAATGGAATATCCCAGTCTCTCGCTAAAGTCTGCGATGCTCCCATATTAGCTGATAGTGATTCCCTTCGCGGGGTTTCAAGATCGCTGACTCCAAGTCTCTTAAATTCACTTAGTATCCTGGTACATTTCTACTTGTTCATCCTTTTTACGTATTTATTGATATTTTTGCCAGATATTGACTTATATAGTTCTATCGTAGGTTGGAAGAGCTTATTTTGCTGTTGCTTATGATTTGGATAATAAATGTATTATTTATGAAAAGAAAGCTGCTAATCTTCGTCAGGATAAAGAAAAAATAGAAGTTGAAGTTGCTGAGCTTCGCAAGAAAAATAAGCAGTTGGAGACTGAAGCTTCAGTTGATAAGAAAAAAAATCTGATCTTGATAAAGCTAATCAACAACTTTATGGTATGATTTATTTCTTTTATCTTTTAATTCTTCTCACCCTATCGCAGCTTATTCAAGCAACCATTTTTGCAGATATTTATGGTCTTACTTACGAGGCTACATTCCTCCAATCTTTTCCTGAACCTGTAGATGAGAGTACCCTTCTTGCTTGCCTTAATAGTTCTTTAAGTAGTTTCTCAGACGATCAAATTAGGTCCCTCTCTGTAGATGAACTTAAATCCAAACTTAATCTTTTAAATATTGAGCACAGATTCAATTTAAGTTTAACTAATAAGTTTAAACACCTTTATCTTGATTCAAAAGAAGAAATCAATAGATTAAGAAGTAAGAATAGTGATCTTATTGACGAGAAAGATCGTGCAATTAAAAATGGCACTAAGGCCCTAGAAGATTTCCATAAAAATCTTCTTAGCATTCAAATGGAAGGAGATAGACTTATCCGCGAGAATAAAGATCTTCTTGCGAGGGAAACTCAAGTTCGCTCTCGTCTTCTTATTAATAGCGATGATGAATTTTCTTGGGCTACGATGGTTCTTGATAATGCCAGAAATAATTTAGGTGTAGATGTTAGTCTTCATACTGAACAAGCAGCTTTAATTAAAGACATGATTTCTGAAAGAGAAGGTTGTTAACAGTTCCTCCTTATCAGTTCCTTGCTTTTATTTTCTTTCTTATAAAATTTCCAACCTATTGTATGTACTCGCAGGATCTGAAAAGAGATACTCTGAAAGAATTGGAGAACTTGAAGCTGATAAGAATCAACTCGTAAACACTCTTGCTGCTCGCAATGAAAAATATTCAAGATTGAAAAACAAGTTGAGGATTACTACCACGAACTTTAGCACCTCCCTTATTGAGGTTTGCAATAATTCCATTAAATTGGTTTGCAATGATCATGAAATTCCTCATTCTACGTATCCTGATCTTGCAAAAGAAGTTCCAGCAAAAACTCCAAACCTTGTTATCTCTGATAGCGAAGCTGGGGAATCTTGCGAAGATGAAGATGATAATAATGATGAAGAAGAAGAAAGAAAATCTGGTGAAGAAGAAAAATCTGATGAAGAAGATGGTGATGGATCTAATTAATTCCGTTTCTTCTTTTTATCTTCCTTGTAATTTTTGTGTATTTATTTCCTTCTTCTTGTAATATTGCTACGAGTTTCTCCCATTTTCTGCGAGTTCCTCCAACTTATGAATTTCTTTGATGCATAAACTTCTTTTGCCTCCATATGTGTGAATTAGTGAACAATTCTTTTTTGCAACATAGTCAATTAACATAATTATTACCCTTTAACTATCTATATAAATGTGTCATATAATAATATCTATGCAATTTTATTGTATGATGGATGAATAATAATTTCATCATTCTATGCATTCCCATACTTGCCTCTATTATTCATCTGTAATATGAAAAAATTGAATATAGATTAGATATTAGTTGTAAATCAAATTAAATTTTCCTCAATATCGACGATGTTATCACTAGAAACAGTTGCATAACTTTATGATCTATGCGTAAAATCGCAAATCTCATAAATTCTGCGAGCATTATCGCAGTAAGCTTATGGTCTTATTATGCCTTCCTAATTAAAGGTCTTATTTTGCCACAATTTTTCTTTCTGCGACAAAATCGCAGGACGTCTTTACATTTGCATGTATTGACCCATTGATCTTGTCTTATCCATGTTTTTTCAACATCTCCGCGACAATATGATAAGTATAAACTCTCTTGCAAGAATTAAACCTTATGACATTGCCGTCTTGCGATGAAATTGCAGGACGTATTTACAGTTTCATGTAAAAACCCATTGATCTCATCTTAAATTTTCTCTTTTGGCTTGTTGCCTCTGTATAATTTTCGTCACGCGACAATATGACAGGCCTAAATGTTCTTGGGATCATAAAGCCCTATGACATTGCCATATTTAAACACTTATCAGCTCCCTAATGGAGGGTGCCACCCTTATCTTCCCCCTGGTTGCCCCTTCAAGGAGGGCACATCAGCCATACAAAACTAGCTCCTCCCATACATATTTTCCAACAATCAGTTGTTTTCGAAGCCTCTTGTCCTTTATGCCTATATGGCTTATAGTTACAATACTGCACCCTAAGTGGGGTTTTCTTCGGGCCGAGTGCATCATATCCAAGACTTGCCAAGGATGGCCAGGGTAGTTTCGTACGCCTCGGGCACCCTTGACTCAACCGTGTACCTCGGCGCCTTGGTCATACTTTGCACTCCTTAGAAGATATTCTCGGTCGTCCAACCAGGGTATAACCTTATATAGTTGGAAATCCAAGATCTCTCTCCTGGATAGGTTTTCTTTTAACCCCAACATATGCATAACTCAGGTTCCAGCAGCGGTATAACCTTATCCCCGAGTCATGTAAAGAGATACCACCTTATATGACGCACTATTAGGTCTTACATTTGCCTCTTGCGAGATTGTACTCGCGAACTAAGGTGTACGCCATAAAGGTTTGTCCCATTCTTTTAATCTCTGCGAAATTTTATTCGCGTTTCTTGCAATTATCAGAACTCTAATAAAATTTCTTTATTCTGATCTTCTCTTTTCTTGTACACTTTTTCAATTTTATCTTTTTCATAAAATATTTTTTCAAAACACTTTCTTCAAACAATTCATCCATAAATTTCTTAAAATCCAACATTTTACCTTTCTACTTACTATTTTATGGTTCTGCTTTTCTGTTACGTTTTGTTATTTTTTCTTTATCCGCGAGATGCTCGCCATCAACTTCCTCTCGCCACTTTATTGTATCAATCATCAACCTTTCACATCTCTGTCGTTGCTTGATTTTGTACTTCCAATTGCTATTCGTCTCAGCTCTTTCCTCGCAAGATTTTATATCAATCTCATAACATTTCTTGCTTTCTCCCCAATCTCCCTTAATGACTCCAACACAATTAGGATGAGGAAATTTAATACACTGGTGAAAAGTAGATGCTACACCTAATATCCCATGTAGCCAAGGTCAACCAATTAGGGCATTGTAAGGTGATTCAATGTCCACAACACAGAACAAGATCTTTGAAGATATCCCCTTTAATGGAATCCGCATTGCAATTTACCCTTTTGGTTTGTTAGCTGTTCCATTAAAGCCATAAATTTTATATGTTGATGGTATCAAATCCTCATCTTTTCCACCCATGGTTCTGTAGGTATGATAGAATAAGATGTCAACTGAACTCCCAGTATCTATGAGAACTCTGTTAATGGCCCAAGAATCTTCATTTTTATCATTATTTTCTTCATCTTCTTCTTCTACTTGTTTTGGACTTATCTCTAATCTTACCACCAATGGGTTATCACGCTGCTCGCCAGGCTCGGGTACTTCTTGTGCTATGAAAGATATAGTTTTCCTTTGCCATTCTTCTAATGGTGAGGCTCTCGTAATATTCATTATCTCTCTTCCATTTGTGTCTCTCGCGAAGACTCTGCTTAGAAAATTATCATGGAAATCCTCAATAGTTCTGTATGAATGTACAATGGAATTAAAAAACAAATTCTTTGCTTTAGCCCCAACTTCTATTACGAATGTTTCTGCTCCTTTTACAGTATTCACCCTGCGAATTTCTGGTACTGGAGGCAATCACTGAGACAGTGGATGTCCTACTAAAAAGTGATTTAACTTTCCTTGGTCAATCATCCTTAAAATTATTCTCTTTACATTCCTGCAATCATTTACTGTGTGACCATGAAAGTGATGGTGAGGACAAAATTCTTGACTCCGATTATTTGGATGTGGCTCTTTTCCCATATTCCATGGTGATGGTATATTTTCCATCAAAATGATAGCTTCCCAGATTTTTTCTATACTAGCATTTAGAGGTGGCATCTTAATTTATTCCCATATTATCTTCTGATTACCTTGCCTTCTGAAATTTTTTTGCCTCTGACCACCATATATTTCCTGTGGTAGATCAAGTCTTTGGATTTTGTTATTTCCTCCGCGATTGTAATAATTTTTCTCCCTTTCATACTCTTCCTGATCTTGACTGCCCATAGCTACTAACTTCTGCTGGTTATCAATCACCACTTTCTCTTGTTGTGCTTGCGAGGTGCTCGCCACATTGTTAATCATTTTAAGAAGTAAACTTCCATTTGGCGCTATCGAGCTGGTGTTTGTGATTGGATATGATTCCATCTCATTTTTTTTCTCCTCCAAAACAATGTATTCTTCTTGTAGTTCTCGTAGCTCAGTAATTGTGATAGTATTTTTGATTCTGAAAATTTGTATGTACAACAGATTGGCTGCGAACATTGCATTAATGAAAGACAAAATGAGGTATCTTTCATCCACTTTCCCAGACATCTCACTGCACATTGTCTTCCATATTATGGTTAAGTGCTTCAAACTCTTTCCAATCCTCTGTTTTAATCCAAATACATCTTCAATGCCTGGCCGCGATGAATTGTTGCTTATATATGCTCCCAGAAATGTAGCTTTTAAATGATCAAAAGAAGTTATAGTATTTTTTTGCAATCCCTCGAACCATTTTAGTGCCTCGCCAGTTAAGCTAGACGCAAAAAATTTTCATAATACATCATCATGGTTTTCCCACTGTAGCATACATCTAACATAAACCTTAACATGTTGTACGACACAGGTAGTTCCATCGAAAATGCTAGTTAATGCTGGTAAGTTGCACTTTGGAGGTATTCCTCTTAACTGCACTTCTTGAGTGAATGGAGTTCTCGCAGATTCTTCAATAGCTTCATCAAGTTGCCTTCTACCTCCTTCTATTTTGTCGTTTATTATTCCCCTCATCTCTGCTAATTCTCTTAATATTTTCTCATTCGCAGCTAAATTTGGTTCCATCGGTCTTTTCAATGAAGCTCTCATTCTCCTGCGTTCATGTACTTCTTGTCTTATGAGATTTTGTGTATCTTCATCTACATCTTCATTCCTTCTTCTGCGATCTTCTTCTTGAAATCGCAGTTGATTACGCTGTCTATTTTCTTCTCTGCGAATTTCTTCATTTATCTTCGCTGTCTTTCTATTCTCATTTGTATTCTATCATACTCTTCCTGAATATTATCATTATTGCGATTTTGCGTCCGTCTCCTTTCTCGATTTTCATTGTTATTTTGCCGTATTTCTTCTTGGAATTCTTGTTCTTCTACTTCTGCTCTTAATCTTTCTTTCTCGCAAGCTAGACGTGCCTGTTCAGCATAATGTCTCTCAATTTCATCCTCAATTATTCTTTGATTTCTTTGAATTCCTCGCCCATGTAATATTCTCCTACCTTCTTCTCGATTTTCTTCACCATTTTGATTGTTTCCATCCTCCTGATTTCTATTGTTACGTCTACCTTCCATAGTTTCACCGTGCGGATCATAGGGATTTTCTATTACCTCTTCTTCTCTATGACATTGTTCTTCATTTGGATTTTGCATTTCTTCTTGGATATTTCCTCTAGCATTTCTCATTGGGGAATTTCGTCTGGGTTCTTCTCTTTATGACCTTGAATTTGATCTAAAAGTACTTCTTGATATTCTACTTTGTAATCTCAAATTCTCCATTCTCAACTCATGATTTTGTCTTGTTAATTTTGCACTCTCTTCCGCCTCTAATCTTCTCTCCTCTTGTATTCTTTGTCTTAAATCATCTGTTGTTTCATCTTCCCTTCTCCATGAATTAATCCTTCAACCACTCCTTGATTTCTTTCTTCTCTTCTTCCGTTTCTTAATTGTTGATCTTCTACATCTTCCATCGAATCCGATCTCCAAGTATGCACACTCACTCTATCATAATCCACATTTCTATCTTGTATTGGTGTTTGTTGATTTGGTTGTGGAATTTGATTTTCTCCTTCAATCCTTGTTCTATTTCTTCTTGTTCTTATCCTTGAAGATTCTCCTAATTCATTTGTTTCTCCACCTGCAAGTCTTTTACTCCTCCTCACAGTTGTTGGTGGTTCTTATGTATTTCTTCTTCTTCTAGCCATTTCTTCAACTCTAAAAATTTCTTAAAATCTTCAAGTTGTAATTAGAGATTTCTTAGCTTGATTCTCCCTGCTTCGGGCGCCAAAATGTAGTTGCAGGAAATCCTACACTACACCCTTGTTAAGAATCTACAATAATCAACCCAAATTTGAAGATTAAGTATGACACTTTATTATATGATTCTCAGAAACGTTTACAAGAAATTTAAGAACTCAAGAATACAACTTTTATCTTGTAGTTTCTCTCTCCTCAAGACTTTCTCAACTTTAAAAAAAATACATCATCCCTCTCTGAATCAACTGGAATCCTTTATATAGGGAATTACATAGTGGATGACAGCTAAGTTTTCCTCTTAGTTCGGATTTACTCTGCGATCTCATTGCGGTAATTATAATGATTATTTTCGCAAGCTTTGTAACCATCGCGGGAGAAACATGCTTTTCTCATGTTTTCTTCAATCGTCAGCTATTACGTCACTCTTTTGACTGCTTTGTGACACTCGCAAAGTGTTGTTGAAGAACTCGCGGGGATGCTCGCAGGAATGTTATAAATCTCGCGAGAATATCGTTGTAGCGATATTCTGGTCTTACAGATGCACTCGGCCCAAAGAAAACCCCACCTAGGGTGCAATCTCGTAACTATAAGCCATATAGGCAAAAAGGATAAGAGGCTGCGAAAACAACTAGTTGTTGTCAGGACCGGATGGGAGGATCTAGTCTTGTATGACCGATGTGCGCCTCCTTGAAGGGGCAACCAGGGGAAAGATAAGGGCGTCACCCTCCATTAGGGAGCTGATAAGTGTCTTAAGACGCAAATGTCATGAGGCTTTATATTCTCAAGAATATTTAGGCTTGTCATATTTGTGTAACAATCATACAGAGGCAAAAATCCAAGAGAGAAAGATAAGATGAGATCAATGGGTTTTTACATGAAAGTGTAAAGACGTACTGCGATTTTATCGCAACACGGAAATTTCACGGGGCTTTGTTCTCACAAGAAAACTTAGGCCTGTCATATTGTAGCAACAAATTGACAAGATAAGGATAAGACAAGATCAATGGGTCTTTACATGCAAATGTAAGGACGTCCTGCGATTTTGTCGCCAAAACAAAATGTGGCTAAATAACTAGGAAGGCTAAATAAGACCACAAGAGATCAAAATTGAATGACTGCGATATTTATGCAGAGTTCATGAGAATAAGCAGATATGACTTGCGATATTTACGCAGATATTGAGGCAAAACTTACAAACAGATCTTATTCGTAACTAGTCAGCTCAATCTTTCATATTGCACATGAATAACAGAGGCAAGTATGGGAATGAACAAAATGATAAAATTATTATTCATCTTTATATGACAGATTTACGCAGATAATTAAAAAATTAGTAAGCATATTGATTAACCATATTGTAAAAAGGAACTATTTTCTAATGTATGCAGATCTATACACCAAAGAACATTAGAAGCTGGAGAAATTCGCAGCAATATTTTACAAGAAGAAAGGGATAAGTATACAAATATTACAAAAAGATTAAAAAGGAAGACAAAACTATTTAGATCCATCATTGTCTTCACCAGATTTTTCCTCTTCTTCAATTTCATCTTCATCTTCTTCAGACTCTCCAGCTTCGCTATAGGAGATGACAAAGTCAGGAATATTCTTTGGAATTTTATTCGCGAGATAAGGGTAAGTAGAATGAGGAATTTTATGATCATCGCAGACCATCTTAATAGAATCATTGCGAACACCAACAAGAATATTGCTGAAATTCGCCAGAGAAATCTGAAGATGCTTCTTGAATTTGGAACATTTTTCGTTGCGAGAAGACAGAAGTCTTGCGAGATTTCCCTTTTCTTCTTCCAACTCTTTAACTCTTTGGAAAAAGTTTCCTTCAGATACTGCGAATAGATGACAACATATTAATAAAATAGTGAAGATACAACTACAAAATTAATTAGTGGAAAAACAAGAACAACACCTTCTCTTTGCAAGATCATATCCTTAATCAGGGCAGAATGATCAGTTTGAAGACTGACATCTACACCTAAATTGTTTCTGGCATTGTCAAGAATATTCGCAGCCCAAGAAAATTCATCATCATTACTAATGAGAAGGCATGAGCGAACTTGGTTTTCCCTTTCAACAAGAGCTCTATATATTCTCGCAGATAAGTCTACCTCTTTCAATTTGAACATCGAGAAGAGTCTTATGGAAATATGCTAAAGCTTGAGCACCATTTTTAGCAATGAGGTCTTTTTTGTCAATAAGATCACTATACTTGGTTCTTAATATATTAGTTTCCTCTTTTGAGTCAATATAAAGGCGCTTAAACTTATTGGTTTAACCCAAGTTGAATCTATGTTCAATTCTTAAGAGATGAATTTTGGATCTAAGTTCATCTATGGAAAGAGATTTAATTTCATCATTTAAAAAGTTACTCAAAGAATCATTAAGGCGATTGAGGAGAGTATCATCATCTATTAGATTTGGAAAAGAACGAAGGAATATATCTTTATCAGAGAGGCCGTAAATATCTGCGAAGAGGACTAACTAAATAAGAAAACCCAAAGGAATACAGGGATAAAAGAAAAAGAGAAAAATTTCTTACCATAAAGTTGATCATTCGCAGCTTGGAGACTAGCAATCTTATCTTGCGAAGAAGAGAGTTCAGTTTCTAATCGTTTGATTTTCTCATGAAGGCCAACAGATCCAGACTCTAACTGCTTACGAAGATTAACAGAATCAGATTTTAATTCTTCATTTTCTTTGCGAATAATAAGAGATTCAGACTTTAATTCTTCATTCTCTTTGTGAAGATTAGCATTTTTCTTTGCGAGAACTGCACGCCTTTTCTCCAAATCTGAGACAACTGCAAAGGAAGCTTTCCTAGCCTGCGAAATAATATAGCGAACTTTAAGAATTAATTATTAATTCAAAATAAAAATAAAGAGAAGGAAAATGTAAATATGGAAATTTACCAAGCTGTTAAGTGAACGCAAGAAATTTGGAGATATAGATCTTGATACCCCGCGAAGAGATTCATTATTCTCTAAGAGAGGGGCATCGCAGATGGCAGCTATAGACTTGCAAGCATTAGTTAGAGGGGTATCACCAATTACTTGCATGGTATTAGAAAAAATGCCAAATAGATGAGCCATAGAAGACTCAGGATGGGAGGATTCCATCGCGGAAGAGATATCAGCATGATCATTGTCATTATCAGTATTATCACTTGAACTTTCAATAGATTGAGGAGTTGAAGGAGAAGGAGATTGAGATTTTCTTTTCTTTAAAGGAGGAGCACCAGACTTATCCTTGCAAGAAGCATCAGATTTCTCCTTGCGAGCAACGCCTTTGTCTTTTCCCTTGGTCCTTACAACTTTAACAGGATCTATTTCTTTGATAACCTTCAAACACAGATAAAGATAAGAAATAGAGGCAACAATATATTGTTAAGAATCACAAAGGACTATTTATTACTTCATCTGTGAGTAACTTAAGAGCTGATAAAGTATTGGGTTTCCTAAGCTTCTGATAACTAGTTTTTAGCCTGTTAATCTGGAAAAAATTGGAGTAGTCAGCGAGAGTATAAAAGCATGAGGAAGATGATAATGATAATTTATGCAAAAAATTGAGAGAGCATACATCTTTATTCCTTTCAGGCCAGATGAACACCCATGGCTGGTACTCTGCGAGATTCGCAGGTAAAACATGAGGACTGCAGATGTAGGGACCCTCTAGAAATAATGGGAAAATAGACCATTTATCATCACTAGAATGGCGCGCACCTTGATTATTACCCAGATGCCAGTCAATATCCAACATGAGAATTTTATCTTCAGCAATGTCATCTTTCTTTTGTAAGCAGACATCCCAACAAGTGCTATCTTTCCTCATGGGGATTATATCGTAATTTGTGAAGAAATTCTCTACAGTATACTTCGCATGAATAATTGGAACATCAGCGAATTTAGGATTCTTCGCTTTATCAGGATAAAGAGATTTCTTACCAGCACCGCGAGTAACATACTCCAGCATCAGACGAATGCAATCCCCACTCAAATGATATATGGCACGTGAGAATCTCGCGTGATAAAGTATTTCATAGAATAAAGGGAGCTCAGGATCATAAAGAGGAATTGGAACACCAGCTTCAAGCTGACCTAGCGAGACTATAATCTTCTCGCGAGAACACGGATGATCAGAAAATAATTTAATGGAAAGTTCGGCTTTAGGGTTTTGATCAGGGATGGTAGATAAAGAAAAACCTTCGTCCTTAAGTTTCTTTTGCAGTTTCTCAAAGGCGATGAGATTTTTACGACCAGCTGGAGATATTCTTAGTAAGTATGGGAATGAAGAAAAGAGTAAAAGATCAAAAGAAAAGTTGCAACAGCAGAAAATGCGGAATTTACGGAAGAACAGTGAATTTGCAGAGAGATTGCAGAGAGAATGAAGAAGAAAGTAAAAAGAAGAAAAGTGAAGAGTGAAGAAGATATATATAGAAGGTAAAAATTCTTGAGAAGATAAGTGCAATTAATGCAAAGAAAAGACGTGAACGGTTGGAGCGCAGCGGTTGAAAAGAACGTGTCAGAAGTTGAATGGATAAAAAGATACGTGTAATAAATCTGGCGAGGGATGCAGATACGTGTCAGAACAAAAGAACGTTAATAGATAGACAGCTGCGGAATTTCAAAAGATTTTAATTTCACATGATCTTTTCCCCTTTGTAGAAAAGACATGAGAAGAGGCAAGATGCAGGATCATAATATCGCTACAGTAGTGCTCTTGCGAAATTTATAAACAACGTTTCTGCGAGCTCTTCAACAACACACTGCAAGCGTCGCAGAATAACTCAAAGAATGACGTAACAAATGATGGTAGCGGAAACACGGGAAGAACATGACAATGCCGCGAAGATTGGAGTATCTGCGAAAGAAGACATTACAATTACTGCGAGCTTATCACGAGTCAGATCCGAAATTAAAGGATAACTTAGCTGTCATCCACTATGTAATTTCCTATATAAAGAGAACTTGTAGACTCAAAAAAGGGAGAGATCATTTTTGGAGTCTGGAGAAAGTTTTGAGGAGAGAGAAAGTTCTTGTGAGCGATTGTATTCTTGATTTCTTCTATTTCTTGTAACATTTCTGAGAATTAATCAATAAAGTGTTGTTCTTAATCTTCAAATATGTGTTGATAATTGTGAATTCTTGTGAGGGGTGTAGTGTAGGAATTCCTACAACTACAGAAGATGGCAACCAGAGCTCAATGGAAAGATGTTTGAGTTGATTATATGATCATTAATTTCGTTTTGTAGTCATACAGCAAGATCAACAATAACAAAGGACTTGGGAGTATACATCTGGTCAGAAGTTGGATTTCGGTGGAAGTTCTCGACTGAGAAATCATTGGAAACAGCAAGGCTGGGTCTATTTGTTCAAAGGTGAGAGTTGTCCCTGCTATGATAGTGAACAAGGAAGCTAAGACGTAATTGACCGAGACTGAAGTTCACAACCACATGCCGTAATGGATTCTGAATTTATAAGAAGGAAGCAATGGATTTTGATTACAGTGGTGTACTTATCTACCATCTACGAAGGGTTTTGTTGGCACAAGACAATGAAGATGGTTTGACAACAAAGAAGAAGATCTTACTGCCGTGGAGAGTGGTGATGTTTCTGATGGCAGTCACGATGGAAGATTGTCCGGTAACTGATGGCGTTGCTGTTGACCGAAAGATGGATGCCGGCTGAGATGTTTACAGACAGTGATTAAGTTTAACTCCTTCCTTCGGTATTAGAAGCACCAGTTATTGGAGGTACTTTCTACCATGGTTGCTGCCAGTATTGATTACTGCTACTGCGAAGGCGAGCTTATGAAGGTGTAGAAGAACGGACAGAGATTGAGCAGGGAAGAAGTGAGATGCTGGTGTTGCAGCTTGGGAAGGAGCTGAAGTTAAATGGTGATCAGGAAATGGAGACCGGGGCTAGAGTTGTTGCTGTGTCGAAGCCTGTTTAAGCCGTGGGCCGGTGGATGCCATAACATGGTCGAAACAAGAACTGCGGGAGTGGTGGTGTTCCAGTGGTCGGAATATAAAGTGGAGTTGGGTCTATTATTGGATAATGGTGCTTATTGGGCTGGACTTTGGTGAGTGCTGGCATCGATAGTAACTGGATTGCTATAAATACCTAGCAACACAGACAATAAGAAAAAAATAATCCGGCTGGAGTTTTCTTTTGGGGGTACTACTTTGGAGGCGACGACGGCCAGCTATAGAGCCATTGAGAAGAAGACGGTTTGAATTTCCATTATCTCGATTCCTCTTCGATTTGCTATTGATTTTCTTTCATTTGTTTATGGCTTTTGAGAAAGCCATGTTTGGATAGACTTTTGTAACTAGGGTTTTTGGGTTGAAGCCACTTTGGGTATTAGGCTAATTTGAAATGATTATATAGCATTAGACCATTATGATTTGGATTGATTAATTCTTGAATAATGTTTATTGATTGATCGAATAAATAAGTTGTTGCTTCACCGGTTTTAAAATCTATGTGCGTAATTGATAGTGTTTCAATATATTTGTCTTATTATTTGATGATCCATGCTTCGTTTAATCCTTTGATGGGGTATGCTTAGAATAGCCAGGTATTATTTGAGAACCTAAAATTTAATTTCGTATTATTTTCTCCCTAACGCAATTTGATGGTGCATGCTTTGGTTTATCTTTTGATGTGCCATGCTTAGGGTGTCCCAGTGATATTTGCGACTTTAATACAAATAATAGGTGATGTTGATAGAACAAACGATAAATAAATATTCATTGGATTATGTTTCATTTCAGTAATTGAATAGAAATAGTGGTGGATACTATAAACCCTGGTTACCGACTTTCCCTTTGGATTCCTTTTATTAATTTACTTTACTTTAATTTTATTATCTCATTTTCATTATAAAATTCCCAAAAATCATTTCTGGTTAGTTCATTAGAGATATTGATTATCGGTATTTCCACCGCTCTCTGTGGGAACGACCCGTACTTGCCTCTGTCTACTAGTTAGACATCGTGCGATTGCGGTTTATTATAATATAGGCATCTCCAGATCCTATCAATTTTTGGCGCTGCTGCCGGGGAGCGGTTGTGTAATATTGTGATTAGTATTTTTGATTTGTAAATAGTTTGGTTTTTATTTTATTTATTTTTATTTTTATTTTTGTATAGTATTTTTATTTTTTTTAGGATTTTTTTTTCCTTTTGACTCTTATTGTGTTTTAGAATTTTATTTCAGGAGTCTTTTTGAGGATGATGAATTCTTTGCACGAGACGTCATCTAAGATAACACTTGCAGAATATAAGTGTAGAAGTTCACATTCTCAGGAGACGTCTTCTGATATGACGCTTGGGGAGCATATGCATGGGCAACGATATTGAGTTTTTTCTCCACATATGGTGAGTGAAGAATCGCCTCTAATGATTTATGAGAAGTATTACAAGCATACACCACCTAGTTTAGAACAAAGGTTAAGAATTATAGCATGCCAAAAGTTATATGCAGATGATGATTTAGAGGAATCTGTTTATACAGAAGATACTATTGTTGAGTCTAACGACTTTGAGACAGTAAACGTTCATCATGAGATACCTTCTAGTCATTCGAATAGTGAGATTCTAGTTGCATATAATGATGAGGAGATTCATGATATTGTTGTTCCATTGAGCTCCTCTTTCGCTAATTCATCTTGTGATTTTATAAATGCATATGTGAATGTTGAACATATTGATATTGGTCAGATAACTTGTACCGATGATTTTGAGCCTTTATCTATTTGTTTAGCATACTTTGCAGATTCTGATGATCCGATGCTTATTGATATTGTCAATGTATTGCGACTTCCAATAGTTAATCAAGGTGATTCACCTACGAAAGTTATTTCCGCGGACTTAGAACCAGACTTAAGAGTTACTAATTTTGACAAACTTGAATCAATGGATGCATGTTTAAACCATTGTGCCGATGATTTTGTGCCTCTTTACGTTGTGAATGCATTGATTCCTATGATTTCTAGTGAAGATAATGTGTCGACTGAACGTATTTCAGCTGATTTAGAACCTGATTTAGAGCGTGTTTCCGAAATAGGAACTAATATGTTTGTTTTCCATGAGAGTGATATGCTTATCTTGACTAAGGATTGCTTTCTATTGAGAATGGATTTACACGTTTGATTTGAGGTTTATAGTGTTTGCAGGTTCACATTTGCAGCTGACCTGATTTGTTGGATTAATCCAAAACTTTTCAGACTATATATATATGATTGACAGCTTACTTTGGTGCATCAGCACCCTGTTTGAGATTCTTTGCTGGCACAAGTAGGGAAACAAATACACTTTGCTTTATGGGAGTCAACCCATCAGATTTGTTCACTTTTCTCTTTATCTTTTATTTGCTTACTTTTTGCATAGCATTTTAGGATTTCCCATCTTCATTTCTACGTTGGATGACTCAATTACATGGAGGACAATGTTAGATTCAAGTGTGGGGGAGTGGTTAACCTTTCATATTTCAATATTGTAATGACCCGTCCCTACACCGATACTGTCCTCACTTAGCCACTGCGGTTATCCGGCAGTATGGGGTTTTCAACGGGCATCGCTGCAGTAATCCAGCAGAAACTTCCAGGGAGGTCACCCATCCCTGGATTACTCCCGCCCGAGCACGCTTAACTGCAGAGTTATCTGCCAACTCTGGAGCCAAATGTGCTGAAAAGGCCTAGGTGATAGGAAAGGACAAACCATTACTTATATTCCATTCGGTCAACCACTGCCAAATATTGGGGTATTACAATACCACCACCTTAAATTGGAGCTGTCCTCAGCTCCTAAATATATTCTCAAGCCCAGATCTCCGATGTTCCCTGCCCCTCATGAGAAGCACCTGGACCAACCCCCGTCCAGCGTACCTTCCCACCCTCGGCAGGTGACCCGTCGTCGGCTCTGATACCATTTGTAATGACCCGTCCCTTGGTCGGTTGTCAGCCAACGCAGAAATAATTTCACTTTCTTACTTCCTAAAATAAAGTAGTATGCAATAAGAAAGAGTTCGTATCCACGGAGAGGCTTTTGTTGCTATAAAAAATTTCAGTTTCTTAGTAACCAAAGGGGGGGGGTTTGAGTTATCAAAGCTATAAAACTAATTTAAAAGCAATAAAGTATTAAAGTAATCAATATAGAGAAAGTATTGGTCACGGGATAGTTTCATTCACAAATACATATTTTCATCAATGACTAGAATTGATATTTAATCTCTCATTTACTAAAAGTCCTAGGATACCTTGATCGCAAGAATATCCCGCTAATTCCCTGATTTCATCACAACCACATTAAAAGATGCATATGTGAATTCTTCCTAGAAAGCAACCTAAAGTGTAAAAGCAAATTATATTTAACTCCCTAGAAGCAATAAGCTATTTGGAATAAGACTAATCAAGGCAATCGAAATGTGTAAAAGCACTAAATCAATTTAACCCAAGTTATGATTCATATGTGACTAGTATGATATATCTCTACAAGCACTACCCACATTTATGCTACTTAGAATCAGGGATGAACAACGTTTTCGTATTGAAAACCCTAATATAGCTCTAGATATGAATGCAAATCGGATTGATTCCGGACTCAACCAAATAAACAATCAAATCATATATCAATATCAACAATGAAACATAAACAATAAACTTGAGACAAAACTAATGCATTGAATCAGATTTTATTTGTGAAATCCACTTATTATCCCATAACCAATATTAAGAATTTAGCTACTCATGGTTTTTGAACTCAACATAATTATTATTGAAAATAAAATGAAGAACATAAAAATAAATGGAAGCAAACCCTAGTCGCTGCTCTCCTCCAAAAACCCAGTAGAAAGATTGTGATAAGATAAGTCCCCCTAAAAGAATAGAAACTCTTTCTTTTTATAGCTCTTCCAACTTTCCATATTAGGTCTTCAAAGCCCAAAGTCCATATGCTCCAATAGTATGATGTCCACCAAGCCCAGGTGTGAGAAATATGTCTCTGGAAATTTTGGGTCCAAAATTGGTCGACGGACTGCTGACGTCATCACCGGAATCCGGTCCCCGGAAAACTTTCTCCGATCACTTGAACCATTGGAAGACGTCACCAGGCAAGTGCACACTCCCAGCAGCTCAACTCCATTTCTCTGCAATTCAAACATTCACAAAATACCACCTAAACAAATTCCTTGTTCTTGCGAAAACGTACCCAAAAGCGTGACTCGTAGCTCATATCTGCCGCGGCCAACTCTTGTATCCAACACGTACCCCCTTCGCGATTCACTGAAATATCGCGATTCATGCTTCAAGTTCTGAAATCCGGCTACCGGAACTATGCTCACCGGCGCGCCATTTTCACTCCGTTTTCGCACTATTTCTGCGAATGCAGCTGCAATCTACTCCTCAACCTGTTATTACTCAAGTTCCCATAAAGCTAAAAATTCCACTCCTTACACTTCCCTTCTATGCACCATAGTCGAACCCATCTGTCCTCTGAACACAGTACACACCACTCTGACTCGTTCCACCTACTGCGATAGCGTAACAGCATCATCTGGTCTCATTCATTGCACTTACATCAAAAGCACCATTGTTCATACTGAAATCACAGGAAACCCCCAAGTTCACCACTTCCCAGACTCAAGCCAACATACTGTCTGTAGATGAAAATTCACTTGCAAGTTCACCATTGCTTCGCCACCGCATGTAGTCTTCAAATCACCAGCTCTGCCTTCATACCAGCATCACCATTAGCTTTCACTGTTCAGTCCGTACCGCGACAGCAGCATATTCTGTATCCTTTCTCGCTCCCTGCAGTTCAGCTCCCCAGAGCATAGCCATCTTGTAACTCCAAAAGCACCAGCAACAATTCACTCCTCATTGCAGCAACTTAAGAGTCTCATACACGCAACGGCTCATCTAGCCTTCACTGCAATTTCCAACAGCACTCATGCCTTCACTGCACCATTCCAGCGACACAGCAAACCTGCACAAACACAAATCACAGTTGCACAACACAATATCTGCACTTCCTCCATCACTATCTGTGACTGCAACTCTGCCAACTGCTTCATCGCATCTCAGTTTTTCTCAGCTCAAGAAACTCTACCAAATTCTCATTGTTGCCTTCTTCCATATACTATCCATTCATCTGCAGGTTACACTGTCATTGACAACTCTTTTCTCGATTCCCATCAGTCGACAACAGCAACTCATCTCCAGCTCGATGTATCGCCGCTAGTGGCAGTAACTCCATGCTCTTACCAACTTCGACCTTCCAGCGTGCCTGCCATTAGTCACTGCTCTGTCTTTATCTCGAGCTAGTCATCATTACTGCCAGCATTGTCGACTGCAATACCCTCCTTGAGTTTCTGCTTATTGGCAACACCACCAGCTACTGCACCATGAACCTGCCATTCCAAACTGCAGCTGCATCACTTTCTTAGCAACTCTCACATGACAACAATTCCAGTTCCTGCAATACCAACTCCAATTGATAGCAGCAACATCACTTTAACCTTTTGATCCCACCAGTGCTACCACCTCGTTCCACTTAACTTACTTCTAAAAATACCCATTCTTTCACCTGAGTTCCATTGCCTTTACAACATAAACTCCATCAACTCCATCCGCCCACAGTTCCTCACTTTAATTATACGGCAGACGAGCATAGCCACAACACCATCAACCTCCTTCCATGACCTTCTCATCAGCAACAGAATGTTTCAGGCATTCTCACAGACACCTTGTATGCCAGAAGCTGGTGATACAATTTGAACTTGTTGTTGACTCTTAACCCATTCCATCTCCTTCCATGTAAGCATACACACATTTAACACAAACCCATTCACTTCAAGACTCTTTAATTCACTTTGTTGATTACCAAAGATCACCAGTAACAGATCAGTTTCTTCCCTGTATTTTCTCATGTTTCCAAGTCTAAAGATAACTCGGTCTTTAACAATCTATGCACCACTGATTCCTTGTTCTTCTTAGTTACTAAACCTTGTTCTAATCCATCGAATCAACACCGTGAATCGTTATCAGCATCTGGATCCTCTTCCTCTACCAGTTTCTCGCTGCCAAAACCCATGTCTCACCTGGATTCCACATTATTTCCTCAATCTGCTTGACCGGCCTGCCATATGTTCCATCACTTGCCGGCGTGAACCCTTGGCTGGTGCAACGAGGAGAACTTGGATTGAACTAGTGAAAGAAATTCAGTGAAATAAAACTGGACTTGTGTGTTTACTCGACCTAGTTTTAGTTATAAAGGAGGTGGTGTCCCCTTAACGAACATATACCAGTCTTTCCTTAGTGCATCATTCAGCTGGTTGTCCCTTATCCTCGTCTGGACTCCCAGTAGCACTTTCCTATGAAGTGACGAATTTACCCATTTTGCACCTATTTCTTCTTCTCTTGATCCAACGACTCCAAAATGCCTGTAAAAGCAAAACAAAGCGTAATATACAATTTCACAAGGAAAATAGCTTAGAAAAATTTAAGAAACCGATACTAGAATTAGGTGTTTTAAACACCTATCAAATTCCCCTACACTTCATCTTTGCTAGTCCTCGAGAAAATCAGACAAAATAATTATAAAAACATACATACAACTCCGTCTTGTCGAGGCTACGGTTACTCTAAGCATAAATAACAAGCCTTTGAACCCCTAGGTGTCCCTAGTGGACGAGTTTTAGTTGCGTGAAGGTTTACAAGAGATCTACCTACAAAACCTATATTTCCAACTCCGTCTATTTGTGACAAATCAATGAACGAATCAAAAATGACTACAGGAGGAGGTACCTTGCGCAAATTCAGTTCATATTTAAGTAAATAAAGCTTTAATTAGATAGTCGAACAAGCCACAATACTCGGAAACTAACAAACCACAATCTCAATGAAAAGATTAAGAAGATGAATATAGATGTAGATGTTGGCGAATGTTCACAAGTGATCGATGTATCCCATATCTGTCTGAAGGTCACCGCCAAGATGAACCTATGCAACCTATTGGATTGAGCTACTGGTCTGAATTCTAGTGTTAACACACTGGCATATACAAGGGAACCAGTGGTCAACAAACTTATTTCTACATCAACTCAATGGCATATACAAGGGAACCATGAGTGACTTTATTCAACAATAATACTTTCTTTTCTTTTTCACTTTTTTTTTTTTTAAAACGGCATGATTAGATCTTTTGGATCAAAGCGCATGCTTCTTGTCAGCAAGTACGTGATAGTTTCCTTGGATCCTGCATTCCACGCTTGTTTAGGCGACGGAGACAGGGACTACGTTTCCTACATATTGCTATTCCCAAGTGTCATTTTTATTCCGTTTGGTCTAATTGGTCGGTCTTTTTTTTTTCTTTTTTATATAGCAACTCAATCACTCTATTTCATCCTAGCAGTAATAACAACTCGATTTTTAGTGACCCACCAAAGAACTTATAGAACAATAGATAAATATGGAAAAATAAAAAATAAAAACGTGATATGGTGATATTCTGAGATATGGTAACAACTATCATTGTATTTATGATTTCTGTATGTTCGTCCATTTTAGTTAATCGGTTCCTCAACTCCTGCAATCAAAATGGTTCCATCTACTAATGGTGTCATCATAAAGGCACAAGTTTCTAGATTTCGGAGTTCAAAAAGCACAATTTTTTTCTTAGTTTTTCTATTTTTCTGATTTTTTGTTGTTGTTTTTATTTACTAAAGGCATAAAACAAACTATACAAACATATAAATGCTCCCCCACACTTAAACTTTACATTGTCCTCAATGTAAAATTGAATCGTCCAAAGAAAGTTCAAGGTGGGAAATTCCGCAATAGATATGCAAAAATAAAGAAAATAAAGAAAAAAGCAAATGCTTAAAAATAAAAAGATAAAGGTAAAGATACAAAACCGGTGGGTTGCCTCCCACTAAGCGCTTGGTTTAAAGTCGTCAGCCCGACTTTCTCCTTGCTTTCTATGACTCAGCTAGGGTCCCATGCATTATGGACACCCGAATGAATATCACTAGGATATCACATAAATTCAAACATGTTGAAATGAATTATCTCTTCATCAAACCTCACCGTGAGTATCCCTGCGTCCACATCAATGACGGTTTTAGCCGTTTTCATGAAAGGTCTCCCAAGCAGCAGGGGTATGGATGCATCCGAGCCATCATCCATTTCTAGAACACAAAAATCAGCTGGAAAAACTAATTGGTTCACCTGCACAAGGACATCCTCAATAATACCTCTAGGGTAGACATTAGTACGATCCGCAAGTTTAAGCACAATATTAGTTGATTTCAATGGACCCAAATTTAAAGACTCATAAAGAGATGCCAGCATGATATTCACGGATGCTCCTAAGTCAAGCATAGCCTTTCCAATAGTTGTAGTACCAATCTCTACGGGTATAGTGAAGCTACCTGGATCCTTGCATTTTGGTGGGAGTTTCTTTTGCAAGACCGCCGAAGCGTTTTACCCCACACTCATAACCTCATTACCGGTTAGCTTTTTCTTCTTGGTACACAAATCCTTCAAAACCTTTGCATATTTGGGCATTTGCTTGATAACATCAATAAGAGGAATGTTCACATGAAGCTTCTTGAAGATGTCTAAAATCTCCTTTTCTAGTTCCGCCTTCTTCGAACTTGCAAATCTGCGAGGAAAAGGAATAGGAGGAACATAAGTAGAAATAGGAGTTTTAGAGTTGGAAGTAGGTACCTCAGAAGTTTGGGGAAAATCATCATTCTTTTCCTCCAAAACAGTTTCCTTTTGAGTCGTCATATCACCCACATCAACAATTTCAGGTTGCACAAGTTGTGTACCGCTTCTCAATGTAACAGCGCTAACATTCTATTTTGGATTAATGGGTTGAGAAGGTAGTCTCACACTATTTTGTGCCTTCAATTTGTTTATATCAATCGCCATGGAGCCCACTTGTGTCTGCAACTCCTTGATTGCACTATTGGTCTCTTGTTGACTTTCTTTAAACATGGTAGAAATACCTTGCATAAAAGTTTATAGCTTGGCATCGATATCGGAACCTTGATTTTGCACCGGTTGTTGTTGTTGTTGCTGCTGAAATTGTTGATGTTGCTGTTGAAATTGTTGTTGTTGCGGTTGAAATCCACCCGGACGGTTGAAAGTAGGTTGTTGAACCACACCTTGTTTGTTGGCATAGCTGAAATTGGGATGATCTCTCCATCCCGGATTGTAGGTGTTGGAATAGGGATCATACCTTCTTGGTTGGTTTGGAAAAACCGCATTAGCTTGCTCCAACTCTTCGTCACGAGAAGGTAAAATAACTGCAGCCATCCTTTGCATCATTCACTCCATATTATCCATTCTTTGATCAAGATGTAACGATGATGAATCACTAACTTCTTGCACTCGCCTAACCATTGGTTCATTTCTTCTGTAGAATTGTTGCGAGTTCACAACCATGCTTTCAATCAACTCGGCAGCTTGGGCCACCGTCTTGTTCACTAGTGCACCGCCACCCACAGCGTCAAGAAGATATCTATCACTTGATTGAAGACCTTCGTAGAAGTATTGGATTATCATCGCGTCGCTGAATTGATGGTGAGGACAGCTTGCCACCAATCTCTTGTATCGCTCCCAACATTCATACAAAGACTCTCCCGCATGTTGCTTTATTCCGCAAATCTCTTTGCGAATTTGAGTGGCCTTCGACGCAGGAAAATACCTCTCTAGAAAGATTTTATTCAACCCGTTCCATGTAGGGACACTTCCGGCAGGCAAACAATACAACCAATCCTTAGCGTTGTCCACCATAGAAAATGGAAAAACTTTCATCATTGCACCATCGGCTTCAGTCTCCGCTGGAAGCATAGCCTTGACAATGGTATAGAACTCCATGAGATGCTTATTTGGATCTTCATTCGCCATACCATGAAACTTTGGAAACTCTCTAAGCAACACCGGCTTCATCTCGAATGTTGAGTTGGTTTGGATACACCACCGTTGTGCATCAAGCCTATGAGAAGCCAAATCCTTGAGTGTACGATTTGCGTCTTCCATTGCTTCTTCTTCTTCAACTAGTGGTTATTCTACAAATGGAACCTCTAGTTCTTCTTCTAGTTGTAACTCTTCTTCCAGTTCTTGATGAAGAGCTTCGTGTTCTACTTCCAAGACTTGTTCTTCCGTTGTGTCTTGACTTGGTTGGAGTATTGTGCCTCTTCGAGTATCAATCCCGCACCTTGGATAGCTCCAATCTTTAGAAGCCAGGGATTAGTACCTGAAAAAAAATTCTCACAAGCAAGTAAGAAACAAGACAAGAAACGGAAAGAAAATATGCAAGCAGAAAAATGATAAAAAGAAACTAAAAACTTAATAACAAGCCGTTTGCCTCCCCGTCAACGGCGCCAAAATCTGGTCGGTTGTCAGCCGACGCAAAAATAATTTCACTTTCTTACTTCCTAAAATAAAAATAGTATGCGATAAGAAAGAGTTCGTATCCACAGAGAGGCCTTTGTTGTTATAAAAATTTCCAGTTTCTTAGTAACCAAGGGGGGGGGGGGGGGTTTGAGTTATCAAAGCTATAAAAATGAATTGAAAGCAAAGTAATAATAAAAGTAATCAATAAGGAGAAAGTATTGGTCACGGGATAGTTTCATTCACAAATACATATTTTCATCAATGACTAGAATTGATATTTAATCTCTCATTTACTAAAAGTCCTAGGATACCTTGATCGCAAGAATACCCCGCTAATTCCCTGATTTCATCACCACCACATTAAAAGATGCATATGTGAATTCTTCCTAGAAAGCAACCTAAAGTGTAAAAACAAATTATATTTAACTCCCTAGAAGCAATAAGCTATATGGAATAAGACTAATCAAGGCAATCGAAATGTGTAAAAGCACTAAATCAATTTAACCCAAGTTATGATTCATATGTTACTAGTAGGATATATCTCTACAAGCACTACCCACATTTATGCTACTTAGAATCAGGGATGAACAACGTTTTCGTATTGAAAACCCTAATATATCTCTAGAAATGAATGCAAATCGGATTGATTCCGGACTCAACCAAATAAACAATCAAATCATATATCAATATCAACAATGAAACATAAACAATAAACTTGAGACAAAACTAATGCATTGAATCAGATTTTATTTGTGAAATCCACTTATTATCCCATAACCAATATTAAGAATTTAGCTACTCATGGTTTTTGAACTCAACATAATTATTATTGAAAATAAAATGAAGAACATAAAAATAAATGGAAGCAAACCCTAGTCGCTGCTCTCCTCCAAAAACCCAGTAGAAAGATTGTGATAAGATAAGTCCCCCTAAAAGAATAGAAACTCTTTCTTTTTATAGCTCTTCCAACTTTCCATATTAGGTCTTCAAAGCCCAAAGTCCATATGCTCCAATAGTATGATGTCCACCAAGCCCAGGTGTGATAAATATGTCTCTGGAAATTTTGGGTCCAAAATTGGTCGACGGACTGCTGACGTCATCACCGGAATCCGGTCCCCGGAAAACTTTCTCCGATCACTTGAACCATTGGAAGACGTCACCAGGCAAGTGCACACTCCCATCAGCTCAACTCCATTTCTCTGCAATTCAAACATTCACAAAATACCACCTAAACCAATTCCTTGTTCTTGCGAAAACGTACCCAAAAGCGTGACTCGTATCTCATATGTGCCGCGGCCAACTCTTGTATCCAACACGTACCCCCTTCGCGATTCACTGAAATATCGCGATTCATGCTTCAAGTTCTGAAATCCGGCTACCATAACTATGCTCACCGGCGCGCCATTTTCACTCCGTTTTCGCACTATTTCTGCTAATGCAGCTGCAATCTACTCCTCAACCTGTTATTACTCAAGTTCCCATAAAGCTAAAAATGCCACTCCTTACACTTCCATTCTATGCACCATAGTCGAACCCATCTGTCCTCCGAACACAGTACACGCCACTCTGACTCGTTCCACCTACTGCGATAGCGTAACAGCATCATCTGGTCTCATTCATTGCACTTACATCAAAAGCACCATTGTTCATACTGAAATCATAGCAAACCCCCAAGTTCACCACTTCCCAGACTCAAGCAAACATCCTGTCTGTAGCTGCAAATTCACTTGCAAGTTCACCATTGCTTCGCCACCGCATGTAGTCTTCAAATCACCAGCTCTGCCTTCATACCAGCATCACCATTAGCTTTCATTGTTCAGTCCGTACCGCGACAGCAGCATATTCTGTATCCTTTCTCTCTCACTGCAGTTCAGCTCCCCAGAGCATAGCCATCTTGTAACTCCAAAAGCAACAGCAACAATTCACTCCTCATTGCAGCAACTTAAGAGTCTCATACACTCAACGGCTCATCTAGCCTTCACTGCAATTGCCAACAGCACTCATCCCTTCACTTCACCATTCCAGAGACACAGCAAGCCTGCACAAACACAAATCACAGTTGCACAACACAATATCTGCAATTCCTCCATCACTATTTGTGACTGCAACTCTGCCAACTGCTTCATCGCATCTCAGTTTTTCTCAGCTCAAGAAACTCCACCAAATTCTCATTGTTGCCTTCTTCCATATACTATCCATTCATCTGCAGGTTACACTATCATTGACAACTCTTTTCTCGATTGCCATCAGTCGACAACAGAAACTCAGCTCCAGCTCGCTGTATCGCCGCTAGTGGCAGTAACTCCATGCTCTTACCAAGTTCGAACTTCTAGCGTGCCTTCAATTAGTCACTGCTCTGTCTTCATCTCGAGCTAGTCATCATTACTGCCAGCATTATCGACTGCAATACCCTCCTTGAGTTTCTGCTTATTGGAAACACCACCAGCTACCGCACCATGAACCTGCCATTCCAAACTGCAGCTGCATCACTTTCTTAGAAACTCTCACATAACAACAATTCCAGTTCCTGCAATACCAACTCCAATTGATAGCAGCAACATCACTTTAACATTTTGATCCCACCAGTGCTACCACCTCGTTCCACTTAACTTACTTCTAAAAATACCCATTCTTTCACCTGAGTTCCATTGCCTTTACAACATCAACTCCATCAACTCCATCCGCCCACAGTTCCTCGCTTTAATTAGACGGCAGACGAGCATAGCCACAGCACCATCAACCTCCTTCCATGACCTTCTCATCAGCAACAGAATGGTTCAGGCATTCTCACAGACACCTTGTATGGCAGAAGATGATAATACAATTTAAACCTGTTGTTGACTCTTAACCCATTCCATATCCTTCCATGTAAGCATACACACATTTAACACAAACCCATTCACTTCAAGACTCTTTGATTCACTCTGTTGATTACCAAAGATCACCAGTAACAGATCAGTTTCTTCCCTGTATTTTCTCATGTTTCCGAGTCTAAAGATAACTCGGTCTTTAACAATCTCTGCACCATTGATTCCTTGATCTTATTAGTCACTAAACCTTGTTCTAATTCATCGAATCAACACCGTGAATCGTTAGCAGCATCTGGATCCTCTTCCTCTACCAGTTTCTCGCTGCCAAAACCCATGTCTCACCTGGCTTCCACATTATTTCCTCAATCTGCTTGACCGGCCTTCCATATGTGCCATCACTTGCCGGCGTGAACCCTTGGCTGGTGCAACGAGGAGAACTTGGATTTAACTAGTGAAAGAAATTCAGTGAAAGAAAACTGGACTTATGTGTTTACTCGACCTAGTTTTAGTTATAAAGGAGGTGATGTCCCCTTAACGAACATCTACCAGTCTTTCCTTAGTGCATCACTCATCTGGTTGTCCCTTATCCTTGTCTGGACTCCCAGTAGCACTTTCCTATGAAGTGACGAATTTACCCATTTTGCACCTATTTCTTCTTCTCTTGATCCAACGACTCCAAAATGCCTGTAAAAGAAAAACAAAGCGTAATATAAAATTTCACAAGGAAAATAGCTTAGAAAAATTTAAGAAACCGATACTAGAATTAGGTGTTTTAGACACCTATCAAATTACCCCACACTTCATCTTTGCTAGTCCTCGAGCAAATCAGACAAAATAATTATAAAAACATACATACAACTCCGTCTTGTCGAGGCTACGGTTACTCTAAGCATAAATAACAAGCCTTTGAACCCCTAGGTGTCCCTAGTGGACGAGTTTTAGTCTCGTGAAGGTTTACAAGAGATCTACCTACAAAACCTATATTTCCAATTCCGTCTATTTGTGACAAATCAATGAACGAATCCAAAATGACTAGAGGAAGAGGTACCTTGCACAAATTCAGTTCATATTTAAGTAAATAAAGCTTTAATTAGATAGTCGAACAAGACACAATACTCGGAAACTAACAAACCACAATCGCAATGAAAAGATTAAGAAGATGAATATAGATGTAGATGTTGGCGAATGTTCACAAGTGATCGATGTATCCCATATCTGTCTGAAGGTCACCGCCAAGATGAACCTATGCAACCTATTGGATTGAGCTACTGGTCTGAATTCTAGTGTTAACACACTGGCATATACAAGGGAACCAGTGGTCAACAAACTTATTTCTACATCAACTCAATGGCATATACAAGGGAACCATGAGTGACTTTATTCAACAATAATACTTTCTTTTCGTTTTCTTTTCTTTTTCACTTTTTTTTTAAACGGCATGATTAGATCTTTTGGATCAAAGCGCATGCTTCTTGTCAGCAAGTACGTGATAGTTTCCTTGGATCCTGCATTCCACGCTTGTTTAGGCGACGGAGACAGGGACTACGTTTCACACATATTGCTATTCCCAAGTGTCATTTTTATTCCGTTTGGTCTAATTGGTCGGTCTTTTTTTTTTCTTTTTTATATAGCAACTCAATCACTCTATTTCATCCTAGCAGTAATAACAACTCAATTTTTAGTGACCCACCAAAGAACTTAGAGAACAATAGATAAATATGGAAAAATAAAAAATAAAAACGTGATATGGTGATATTCTGAGATATGGTAACAACTATCATTGTATTTATGATTTCTGAGCTATGTTCGTCCATATTATTTAATCGGTTCCTCAACTCCTGCAATCAAAATGGTGTCATCCTAAAGGCACAAGTTTCTAGATTTCGGAGTTCAAAAAGCACAAATTTTTTCTTAGTTTTTCTATTTTTCTGTTTTTTTCTGTTGTTTTTATTTACTAAAGGCATAAAACATACTATACAAACATATAAATGCTCCCCCACACTTAAACTTTACATTATCCTCAATGTAAAATTGAATCGTCCAAAGAAAGTTCAAGGTGGGAAATTCCGCAATAGATATGCAAAAACAAAGAAAATAAAGATAAAAGCAAATGCTTAAAAATAAAAAGATAAAGGTAAAGATACAAAACCGGTGGGTTGCCTCCCACTAAGCGCTTGGTTTAAAGTCGTCATCCCGACTTTCTCCTTGCTTTCTATGACTCAGCTAGGGTCCCATGCGTTATGGACACCCGAATGAATATCACTAGGATATCGCATAAATTCAAACATGTTGAAACGAATTATCTCTTCATCAAACCTCATCGTGAGTATCCCTGCGTCCACATCAATGACGGTTTTAGCCGTTTTCATGAAAGGTCTCCCAAGCAGCAGGGGTATGGATGCATCTGAGCCATCATCCATTTCTAGAACACAAAAATCAGCTGGAAAAACTAATTGGTTCACCTGCAATTTGAACTTGTTGTTGACTCTTAACCTATTCCATCTCCTTCCATGTAAGCATTCACACATTTAACACAAACCCATTCACTTCAAGACTCTTTAATTCACTTTGTTGATTACCAAAGATCACCAGTAACAGATCAGTTTCTTCCCTGTATTTTCTCATGTTTCCGAGTCTAAAGATAACTCGGTCTTTAACAATCTCTGCACCACTGATTCCTTGTTCTTCTTAGTCACTAAACCTTGTTCTAATACATCGAATCAACACCGTGAATCGTTAGCAGCATCTGGATCCTCTTCCTCTACTAGTTTCTCGCTTCCAAAACCCATGTCTCACCTGGCTTCCACATTATCTCCTCAATCTGCTTGACCGGCCTGCTATATGTGCCATCACTTGCCGACGTGAACCCTTGGCTGGTGCAACGAGGAGAACTTGGATTGAACTAGTGAAAGAAATTCAGTGAAAGAAAACTGGACTTGTGTGTTTACTCGACCTAGTTTTAGTTATAAAGGAGGTGGTGTCCCCTTAACGAACATCTACCAGTCTTTCCTTAGTGCATCACTCAGCTGGTTGTCCCTTATCCTCGTCTGGACTCCCAGTAGGACTTGCCTATGAAGTGACGAATTTACCCATTTTGCACCTATTTCTTCTTCTCTTGATCCAACGACTCCAAAATGCCTGTAAAAGCAAAACAAAGCGTAATATACAATTTCACAAGGAAAATAGCTTAGAAAAATGTAAGAAACCGATACTAGAATTAGGTGTTTTAGACACCTATCATCCCTCCACCGATACTGTCCCCACTTAGCCACTGCGGTTATCCGGCAGTGTGGGGTTTTTAACGGGCATCGCTGCGGTAATCCATCAGAAACTTCCCGGGAGGTCACCCATACCTGGATTACTCCCGCCCGAGCACGCTTAACTGCAGAGTTTTCTGCCAACTCTGGAGCCAAATGTGCTAAAAAGGCCTCGGTGATAGGAAAGGATAAACCATTACTTATATTCCATTCGTCCAACCACTGCCGAATATCGGGGTATTACAAATATTATGATCAGCTGTGTAGCGGGTCTTTTCTAGGGTATTTTCTATGACCAGCTGTGTAGCGGGTCTTGTGTATTGTATTTTAAATTTTCATATTATGACCATCTGTGTAGCGGGTCTCTTTTTAAAAAAAAAGATGATCAGCTATGTAGCGGGTCTTAAAAAAAAATTACTATGATTGTTAGGGTTATGACCAGTTGTGTAACGTTTTTTTTCCTTTTTCTTACATGTTATGACCAGCTGTGTAGCGGGTCTTCTTCTGTTTTGCTCGAGGACTAGCAAAATATAAGTGTGGGGGTGTTGATAAGAACGTAAGTGCTACATTTTATACCCATATTTATATTAGTTAGGACTCGACAATTTGACTAATAACACTATTTTAGTGCTTTTGTAGAAAGTGCAAGTGAAATCCGATCATCCGAAAGATATATGGCTAATTGCACGCCAAAATGGCATTTGCGGATGCTATTCTTTCTTCATGTCAGCACCAGTAAGGCCATCTCATGGCCAGAAGATTATTACGGTGAAATGGTCCATATGAAAGAAAGTAACATGGGGCCAAGTTAGTTTTATTAGTGAGAGTAGTGGGATAAAGAATTTCTTGATTTGCCGAGCACCTGATTCCATTAGCAGTAAACAAGAAAGGGGAACGCGTCCCTTAGATCACCACATGCCTTTATGAAATGTGCAAAGCATTGAAACGACGTATTCTGTCATTTGTTAGAGCAAAAGAAATGCTCATTTGTTAGTGCAGCAATACCTCTTCTGTCCTTGCTAAGAAATGTCACTCCAACCAGCTGCCGTTTGAATTTCTTTTAGGCTTCGTTCTCAGTGAGCGGTATTGAGTTTTGATATAAAAATAATAATGTTGTTAACTGGAGGCTATTTGCAGTCCTGCAACTACAGAAGATGGCAACCAGAGCTCAATGGAAACATGTTTGAGGTGATTATATGATGATTAATTTCGTTTTGTAGTCATACAGCAAGATCAACAACAACAAAGGACTTGGGAGTATACATCTGGTCATAAGTTGGATTTCGGTGGAAGTTCTCGACTGAGAAATCATTGGCAACAGCAAGGCTGGGTCTGTTTGTTCAAAGGTGAGAGTTGTCCCTGCTATGATCGTGAACAAGGAAGCCAAGACGTAATTGACCGAGACTGAAGTTCACAACCACATGCCGTAATGGATTCTGAATTTGTAAGAAGGAAGCAATGGATTTTGATTACAGTGGTGTACTTATCTACCATCTACGAAGGGTTTTGTTGGCACAAGACAATGAAGATGGTTTGACAACAAAGAAGAAGAGCTTACTGCCGGGGAGAGTGGTGCTGTTTCTGATTGCCGTCACGATGGAAGATTGTCCGCTGACTGATGGCGTTGCTGTTGACCGAAAGATGGATGCCGGCTGAGATATTTGCAGACAGTGATTAAGTTTAACTCCTTCCTTCGTTATTAGAAGCACCAGTTATTGGAGGTACTTTCTACCATGGTTTGCCAGTATTGATTACTGCTACTGCGAAGGCGAGCTTATGAAGGTGTAGAAGAACGGACAGAGATTGAGCAGGGAAGAAGTGAGATGCTGGTGTTGCAGCTTGGTAAGGAGCTGAAGTTAAATGGTGATCAGGAAATGGAGACCGGGGTTGGAGTTGTTGCTGTGTCGAAGCCTGTTTAAGCCGTGGGCCGGTGGATGCCATGACTTGGTCAAAACAGGAGCTGCGGGAGTGGTGATGTTCCAGTGGTCGGAATATAAAGTGGTGTTGGGTCTATTATTGGATAACGGTGCTTATTGGGCTGGACTTTGGTGAGTGCTGGCATCGATAGTAACTGGATTGCTATAAAGACCTAGCGACACAGACATGAAGAAAAAAAAGACGGCTGGAGTTTTCTCTTGGGGGTACTACTTTGGAGGCTACGAGGGCTAGCTATAGAGCTATTGAGAAGAAGACGGTTTGAAGTTCCATTATCTCGATTCCTCTTCGATTTGCTATTGATTTTCTTTCATTTGTTTATGGCTTTTGAGAAAGCCATGTTTGGCTAGACTTTTGTAACTAGGGTTTTTGGGTTGAAGCCACTTTGGGTATTAGGCTAATTTGAAATGATTATATAGCATTAGACCATTATGATTTGGATTGATTAATTTTTGAATAATGTTTATTGATTGATCGAATAAATAAGTTGTTGCTTCACCGGTTTTAAAACCTATGTGCGTAATTGATAGTGTTTCAAATATATGTGTCTTATTATTTGATGATTCATGCTTCGTTAAAAACTTTGATGGGTTATGCTTAAAAAAGCCATATAGAATTTGTGAACCTATATTTAGTTTCGTATAACTTTCTCGCTGATGCAATTTGATGGTTCATGCTTGGATTTAGTCTTTTGATGTGCCATGCTTAGGGTATGCCAGTGATATTTGCGACTCTATGCTTATAATAGGTGGTGTCAATAGAACATAAATTAAATATATATTCAGAATTATGTTTCTTGTGAGTAATTGAATAGAAGTAGTGGTGTATACCATAAAACTCTGGTTACCGACTCTTACATTTTGGTTACATCTTTTATTATTTTGTTTGTCTAGTTTTGTAATCTTATTTACCAGTCTTAAACTTCTGAAATATTCAATTCGATTGGTTGGCTTTTGGTATTGGTTAGTAGTAGTATTTTCACACTCCTCATGGGAACGACATGTACTTGCCATTGTTTACTAGTTAGACACTGTGCACTTGCAGTGTTATTATTGTAGGTTTCCGAACCTACCAGGATGATCTTGCAAAATGATTTTATACTTGGTGGGCATCTGAAAAGTACCCCATGGTGCCGAAGCTGGGTCATGTATTGAATGACACACTCAGTGTTGCTGCATTTTTGTGTTTGTGGCTATCTAGGTATGTTTTCGATGACGATTCTAGTTGGCACAAGGCGTGGTTCTCCCTATAGGCGGATTGTTTCTCGATTCCCTGTACTCCCATATGGATTCTCTGGAAGCAAACATGTATGCCTCCAACGGATATATGAAGATAGAATCTCACGTTCACATCGCATTTCTCCAAGCATGTTTATTTGAGCACTTCGAAGGTTATGCTCCTAATCCCTTAGCTTCCTTCTCTAGCATATATGGTGGTGCCAGAATACTTCGTTGGTCGAAGAGACGCCCAAAACCCTGTTTAAGACTTATCGATTTCTTTGATAATGTGCATGCCATGAACTTTCGTCCTTGGTCACCAGTTCACCCATCTTTAGTTCAGCCGAATGCCTTTGCTTCTGTTTCGGGTCTAACATTGCATTCAGATGGAGAGAATATGAGTATCGGAGAAACTTTGTTTATATAAAGTTGCACACCTGGATACGTTCCGTCCTTCTTCAGGGGATCCTTTGTTGTGAACTATTATAACATCGATAGAGCTACTCGTCAGATGGGTTTCGATCTGGGAGATCCATTTTACCATCAATCAACACCTACAAATGACCTCTTGAAATCTATCTTGGATACGAGTGTTCATGTGACAAAGAAAAGTCGTTCATTCTTACTTCCAGAGAGGAAACCTGTTATAGCATAGCTCCGTTGAACCTACCAAGCGTTGGTGTTAGAGCATTGTCCGGTCGAACTCGCAAGCGTTGCTATCTCAAGCTTGTTGTCCAGTTTAGTTTCCAAAACTATAAGTCTTGATTTCTAGTCAACTTATAGCTAAGTCTCGGATTAGGGTAGAAAGTGTAGTTAAGCTCTAGACTCAACGGCATTCATCATGCAAAGATGAAGAACTACTCAAGGAACTGGTGAATCTTCATCGACAAAAAGGTATGTGGAGACTTGAACTTATCTATCACTCAAAAGTATATCTACTCTATTGATAGTTGTCTAAAATACCTTATCATTTATCTATTGTTTATACTTTCTTTGTTAAGTTTTCTTGTGAATTATGTATCTGTAGATGGTGGATTTTCGAAAAAGGCTAAAATCGTAAACCCATAATTATACAAACCTATGATCCAGCAATCAGACGTGAATATCGAGACACGAGTCTCTCATTGAATCCTCTGATTGAGAATACTTTCTCTCAGGGTGCATATATATATGTAGTCTCACAGCTGGACAACGCCATATCTCACAAGTAGTACTGAGCACTTCAGTAATTATTTCTATCACGGGATGGACAACAACCAAACAACTTGCTCTGCTAGTATACATTGATGATGTTTTCAGGATACAAACAACGAGTTTACCCTGGCTATGTAAAAGATATGAAGCTCCAGCAAGTTCATATCAGAATAATTAATACTCCTAGACAGCTTGCTCTGCTAGTATAAAGTCATAAATTAATTATTCCTAAATTCTTGGATTCATCTGTAGAATTTCTGAAAATATTCAAATTTTTTTGCAAAATATTTCATTACGCAAACCATGGTTCTTCTCAGCATAAATCCATGGATTAGTAATAAATATTGGACGCACGGGCATCAGAGCTACCTTCTGAGCGAGCCCTGTCTCAAACTTAAATTCTTGGATTCATCCGCAGAATTTCTGAAAATATTCAAATATTTTCGCAAAATATTTCATTACGCAATCCATGGTCCTTCCTAGCAGAAATTCATGGATTAGTAATAAATATTGGACCCACGGGCATCAGAGATGCTTTCTAAGCGAGCCCTGTCTCAAATGGTGCAAGTGTATTCAACAATGATACATTAATAACCACCGCACGAACGAGTATTTAAAAATACGATAAAACGATGAACCTATGCAAAATAGGATGAAAAATAACAAATAAAAAAAAATTGACCTATGCGCTGGGAGCATGGGCCCACTGACCGGCTGACTGTGTCGTGGTCAATCCCACGTCAGTTTCATATTTTTATCATATTTTTTTTGTTTTCCCTGAGTTTATGAAAAACCCTTTCATTTGAACGAATATCCTTTATTTTGAGGAAACTCCTCAATTTCATGGTGCTTCCTTCGTGCGGAGGAAATAATATAAAATTAGGGAAAAAACGTGATGGGCGTGACCATTGGACAACCGGCCATGCCTTGGTCCTAGAAGGTCCCACACCTCATGATTCCTCATTATTTTATTATTATTTCCCTAATTTCATGAAAACTCCTTAATCTCATGATATTTCCTTGGTCCCATGAAAAATAATAAAAATTAGGGAAACCCGTGTGCATGGGCCATGGACGGTCGGCTAGATGGCTCACACGTCCCACTCTTTTATTAGCATATTTTTCATGTTTTCATAATCCCATGAAAATTCCTTGATTTCATGATATTTCCTTCAAATCATGAAATAATGCATAAAATAGGGAAAACGCACGGGACCGGGCCCTGGCCGGCCAATCATGCTCCAAGCCGGTCCCATACGCCCACATGTCCCTTATTTTATTGTTTATGATTTTTTATGTTTCCCTCATCTCATGGAAACTCCTTGATTTCAACAAAACTCTTTAATTTTAGCAAAACTCCTTCGTTTTATCATATTTCCCTAAAATCATGAAAATATTACAAAAATTATGGAAAAACGTGTGGGGTGGCTCTCTTGTCCGGCCAGCCTTTCCCACGGTCATGATTGGTCCCACACTCCATAATATTTTCACTTTTTCATTATTTTCCTTCATCCGATGAAGTTTTGATGGTTTTATCAGAAAACCCTAATTTTGTCATATTTTCTCAAATGGTCGCTCAAATGAGCACCCGAAAATATCAAAATTCTCAAGACGGAAACACGGACGTCTCAATGACGAAAGCATGTTACCTTGACCGACCAGGGTTAGCTTTTTGGTTCGCAATGATCCAGTCCCACGTGTTTCTCATAATCTGACCTAATTTGCACAATTGCGCGTATTGGGTCCTAAACCCTCCGAATAATTTCAGAATTTGACGGAGCGATCATCATTTGATCCCATGACCACCCAGGGACGGTTTCATAACCCCTTGGTCGGTACCTCATATTTTAATAATTAATTAGGTTATATCACCTAATGCTGAACCCATCAGTAATTTAGTAAATGATTAAACCAGCATTTAATCATTATTTCACCAACTCTTAAAAGAGGTATTGGTTTTTTCTCACATGATCATATGAGAATTTCATGGTCGATCCACGATCCCATGAAGCCGGTTCTCCTTCATTCCATGGTTAATTTTCAAATAAACCATCAATCAGTCATCAATTGATCAAATTAGGGTTTCTGAATCCAAGGATCATGATTCCAGATTCAAACACTAATAATTTTGCAACTATCTCATGATCAATATTCTTATTAATTATGCTCAATTCAACTACCAGTGCTTTAATTAATATTTTATTTTGGTCATGCTGCCAATAATTCATCAGACGAGCAACACTTGCTCAGATGAGCAGTATTTACTCAAATCAAGGAATATTGGTTCAACTATCAATATTCAAAAAATTATCGAGCAACACTCGCTCACCTTAACGTGAGGATCCTATCACTGTCTCAGCAGACGCGTTCAATTCACGAGTTGCATAACATTTTACAAAATCGTGTTTAACTCAGCAAATACATGGACTCATTGTCCCGTGAAGTCATGGAATCAGCAACTGACTAAATAAACCACGAGACATCAATCATGTCACTTTGGGGGATATTAACTAGGGTTTTGGTCTGGCGGTCTACGACACATGTGTTCAAACACACGATGAAATGTGAGCAAGTCATGCAATCAGTTGAAGGAATCAACAAAGTAGTGGGTGGAAAATTAACCAAGTCTCCGCACGATGAGTAATTGGTTTAACACGATTTCCCACCTCCCCACTCTTTGATTCCAGCAAACTGTCACACTTCATGGGATCATGGTGTTTTCATCTCCGGCATTATATAATGTCTCTGAATCCTGATAGAAGGAATAACATTCGAAGAGTTTTCAAACATTCGAACAACAATCGTCTAAACAAGCAATTTCTCACCAAAGTTCATACATGCGCTCTTTTGTCTAAACGAACTCACATGAATTACTCTCAATCAAGCAAGATTCAATCATTCAGAGCATTTCACGCTGAATTCACAACACACCTACAATCTCAGATCATCATTGATCTCACACATTTGTCAGCTTCCCTCCTACAAATCAACCCATCCTCTCTTGTGACCGAATTTACTCTGGAATGGCCATTGTCTTGGTTTAGGCCGGAGTACTATAGATTGGTCTCTCAAATTTAAAGCACCCCCTTCATAGCGGTGCATCTGTGTGAGGTTGAACATTTCGCTCGGTTCAAGGAATCTCCTCCGCACGGTCGTCCTCAATTCCGTAAAAACCAGCAATCGTTTTTCCCCATTTACAGATTGGCAACCACAGTGGGAGAACATTCTCTCGGTTGCAATCTCTCATTTTCACAAGATGGTTGGTCTTAGCTCAAGATCGATCACAAATCCCGACGAAAATATTATTAGCACTAGCAACAATGAAGACATGCCGTAAACTATTCCATCCACTAACACTGATGGTGGTAACATCACTCCTCCTCACGCCGACGCGGAAGGTCATCCTTTGTTCGGCCGACATCCCGAAGAAGTCAGAGGAAATCCGCCACCTGTCCTCGCTGACCTCATCAAAGCGCAAGAAACTCTTGCAAAGAATCAGACGAATATGGCTGCAGTGCAACAAAATCTATTTGATCACTTGAAGACTCTTACTGACAAGCTGTCAGAGAAAAATCCAGACAAAGGGAAAGAGAAGGAGAAATCCTCAGATGCTACTGATCCTGAGGTAATTCCAATTCACACCGTGAACGATGATGAAATCAACAAAACTACATGCAATTCATCAAAAAAAGAGTCATCAAGCTTCATCACCCGAGAAGACTTGGAGCGCCTTCTAGAGAATCATGGAAAAGACAAGTCATCACATGTTCATCGTCACCAGCCTCCTTATCCTGCTGCTACACAAAGGACTCCACTTCCTAAAGGTTATACCTCTCCAACTTTTACCTTGTATGATGGAACTGGAAATGCTAGAGAACATGTCTCTCGCTTCTTTGAAGCTCTAGGAGAACATGAACATAACCATGTCGTTCGCCTCAAGGAATTCTCAAAGTCCTTGAAAGGAAGAGCATACACCTGGTATAACAATATCGCACCAGGGACCATCAATAATTGTGGAGAAATGATTAACACCTTTTACAGAAAATACTTATTCGTGTCAGAGAAAATCACCCTCTCTGACCTTGGAAGGATGTTTCAAAGAGTTGGTGAAAACCTCAACGAATTTGTAAAAATATTCAGGATCCAAGCCTTGGATTGTCATGATCCAAATGTCACAGAGAAACAACTGGTGGAACTGTGCATCAATGGTATGCTCCCATTCTACAGAGCATTACTGGAGAATCTTCGATTCCAAACTTTTTCAGAGCTCCACGAAGCCGCGAAGATATCAGCAACCACTGCGCCCGCTCTATTAGAAAAAACGAAATCCACAAAGGCTGAAGAAGCGCGAGACACTCAAGGAAGCAGACGTCTAATAAACAAGCAGTACAACCTGCAACATTCCGCAAACACTGTCGCAGAAGGGAACAAACGGAAGTCTGAACCACAGCGCAAGCATACTTCTTCCACCCCTTCAAAGGCACAAAGGAAGGATGACGTACAGGCTCCTCCCCAGCATGCAGAAGATCCGAAAGCACCTGATTTTACCTGCTCCATTGAAGATGTCATCGAATTGATGGAAGCCTAGATTCAAGATGGTGCAATAAAGTTTCCATATGTCAGGAAAGAACCAGCCGAAGAGGCGACGGAAAATCCTCGATACTGTCGATTCCATAGATTTATCGGTCACCCCACCAGCGCTTGCAAAACTTTGAAGCGCATATTCAAAGAGAAGGTCGAGTCATGAGAACTTAATCTTGGAACCGAAGGGGTGCACAGAGATCCCCTCCCATTCAGAACTTTCTCCATTTCTGAAGCACCAGTCAAAGAAGCAGTTCAATCATTAATAGAGCATATCTACGAATTACTTTATCTATCAAAGGCGCAAAGGGGATATATGTTTATGGCTTTGAATCATATAGTTTCTGGAAAACGCTTGCATATACTTCCCGAACCTTCAGCCACTGACAAAGAAATGTATGACTGGGGACTGCTCACCACAGTACATGTCAAAGGAAACGAATTCAAAAGGACATTTGTTGATGTTGGTACTGCCGTCAACATCATTCCTTTGAAGACGCTTAGAGCTGCTGGCATTACTCGACATAGGCTGCTCACGCTCCCACAACAATCAGAGATCATGAAGGAATTCTTAGGGATGCATACGGCTTCATCAATCTCAAAGTTGTGAAAGGTTCGACCTATACTGAGACCAAATTTTACATAATTTGGGAAGACCCTGGATATGACATGGTTCTTGGACGCACATGGATCCACAATGGAAAAGTTGCACCAACTCCTTCGGTTGTACTTTCATCCGCTGAAGAAACCTCTGACTCAAAAAAGAAACAGAAGATATCTCGCCATTTGAATATATAGAAGAGGTCAAAGCCTTGATAGAACTTGCACAGAATTCTGGGGAGCATCCAAATGCTTTTATCAAGAGATTCCACACTCAGGCAAGTCTTATTCCTTCTCATGTGCCCATATCGTCAGTTTTCAAATATGCTCATTTGGTTCGAGGGCTTCCCTCCATAAATGATTTAGCAATTGCAAAATGCTATGCGTGGGTCATTGCACCGCAATAATATTTTACCCAATGGACGAATCCAAAGCCTCTTCAAGTTGATCATCCAATCAGGAGATTTATTATAAAATACGCGGCTAGACATGACAAGCAATATGAGGGAGGCTCCCTTTTACACGAGTGTCCATATGTGCCACAGCCCTGGAGTCACATCACTCGAAGGATTCCAAATCAACATAAGATATTCAAGGCACGGGTTGCAAAGCCAAACAAGTTCAAAGAAAAATATTTGGTTCTCAAGGCAACTAAACAGGATCTCCATTCTGCAAGGAACCCCAATTGGGAAGGACCGTTCATGATCGCTAAGTCCATGATCAGAGGATATTACAAATTGATCAACATGGATGGACGAACCCTACCGGTAATCCACGAGAATTGGATTAAGGTGTTTGTCTGAAATTATGGGGCATTCGAGGTACTGGACACTACGAAGTACAACGCTTATCTTTTGAACTTCGTAGATATGACATCCACATAATCTTGTATATATTGTTATGATTATGTGAATGTGTTATGGTGAAGATTTCATCCTAGGAAATAATATTTTATATTTGTTTAAAGGAAGTACATTCATGAACTTGTTTTATGAATCAAAAGGGAAATCATTAGGCTTATTGGTCCGGCTATTCATTGCAAATCTTCGGATGACCAATATGTGTGATATGGTAGAACCGATCTTAACTTATGTTATGTATCTTGGTATAACTAATCACAATGCCTGACTTATGGTTTGGTATGACTGGATTTTATTAATTAGTGTAACCGATCCTAAGTAATCACCATGTGATGGTATAATCGATCCTTGTAATTGGTGTGACCGATCCTAGTAATTGGTGTGACCGATCATGTGTATGTGTAATCGATCTTTGTAATTGGCGTAACCACATCTAGTAACTAGTATAACCGAACCTGGAAACTGGTGTGACCGATAACAAGTAATACCATGTGTATATGGAACCGATCCTAGTGATTGGTAGGACCGATCACAAGTATTTCCATAATTCGGTATAACCGATCCTAGTTGGTAGAACCGATTAAACCCATGTATGTGATTTGGTATTTGATCAATTACATAGTAGGCTTGGAAAACAAGTGAACGAATTCTAAACTTGTTTGGAATTGTGGTATAACCGATTCCAATAATGCAAATCCATGTAAATATGAAATAAGGATTTGCAGTGAAAATATGTCAACATAATTTGAACACGACCAATAACTCTTATCATTTATTGTTCAAAGATATTCCTTAGTACTCAAGGTGATCCTGTGCCGCAATAAATTAAGAATCTTTTAATTAAGGTTTTAGGTTTTATATGCTTAATTACCAGAAATTAAATGCATATATCTAGAGAATACAAATTAGTAATGTGCATTTACTAATTGAAGATTTTCTATTAAGAGATTTCAGAAATATTGGACAAGCATTTATTGGAATTATGAAAACCTAATTTTTCCATTCATTGCATATCTTGAGAATACTTTCGGTTTTGGAAATTCCTTGGTGTCCAAACATCCTTGGTCTATAGATACCTAAGTTTGCATTTCTAGCAAACTATCCTAAGAGCCATGCAAACTTCATTTCTTGTTGTTTCTAGTGGATCTGTCTATTCATAAAGGAAAGTATCCTAATTAGGTGAAATCTCTTGTTTGAGTATAGCTCGGTTGAACCCACCAAGCGTTGGTATGTCAAGTTTGGTTGTCATATTTTAGTGAATCAATACTCATCTAAGAGTCGCTTGATTATGTAACTGGAGACAACTTCGTATAGGTTAGACTACAAAGTTTAGGATTATGAGACATACAAGTATTATTCGAAGACCTGAAGAATGTGAAGAAGTAACAAGATACAACGACGACATCATACTTCCTATTGAGGTTAGTAATATTTGACTTGAATTGTTTCATTCCTAACGTATCTTTCAAGTCGTGCTATATTGAAAACATAACTGCGAAGCTGTGAATGATAATGCTCTAGAAGTGAGACATGATCACATGATCATAGCGTTAAGGAATTAAGATACGAAGTATAACACCTATCTTTTGAACTTTGTATATATGACATCGACATAATCGTATGAATGCTATTGTGATTATGTGTATGGGTAAAGGTGAAGATTTTATCCTAGGAAATAATGTTTACATTTGTGTTAGAGCACTGCTCGGTCGAACTCGCAAGCGTTGCTATCTCAAGCTTGTTTGTCAAGTTTAGTTGCCAAAAATATAAGTCTTGATTTCTAGTCTACTTATAGCTAAGTCTCGGACTAGGATAGAAAGTGTAGTTGAGCTCTAGACTCCACGACGATCATTATACAAAGACGAAGAACTACTCAAGGAACTAATGGAACTTCATCGACTAAAAAGGTATGTGGAGACTTGAACTTATCTATCACTCAAAAGTTTATCTACTCTATCTCCTATCTCGGGATAAAAGACGTATTGCTATATAGACTTCGATTATACACATTTGCTATTTCGAGTTGAGTTTATCTCGCTTATCTATTTCTCGAAATATATGTCAGTAAGCTTTCGCTTTGTCCAAGTTCATCTTTACAAGTGACAAAAATCATGTTGATTATTTCAATATCTTGAAAATTGCTTTGATGAATAATAGTCTGTGAGTAACCTCTATTTAACATCCTCCAAGAATGTTTCAATGATTGAAATGAGAGTTTAGAATATATAACCTTGATTGGATATAAACATTGTATGTGAACTCATACTTGTGTAAGTCTATAATCCTTGAACCAAAGTATGCGTACTTTACTGCTCAAGATAACCAAAACTAAAGTCTGCGTACCTGTATTTGTACTACCAGAGGTTCGCGTCCCGTGAATTTCTGCTGGAGTTTGTCAATTGAAAACAAACTTATTCCGGGTACTTAAGTATGCGTACCGGTATGCATACTTGAGTGAGTTATTTTCCAAAAACGGTTTATTCGTGAACTTAAACTTATATAAACTAAGGAATGCATAATTTTCAAACTGTGGTTATAAAGTTCATGAATGAATTCGAGTGAATGAAAATCATTTTTGCTTTGATTGTGTTTTGTATACTTGTATGATATCTAAGCAATTAAACAACTCTCTAACTATTTCTTTTGAGTCATTTGAGCTAGTTATGTTGAAGATGAATATGGTTGATATGAAAGTGCTCATATGGCTAACCATTTGGTTAATTACTGTTGAACCAACTAAATGTACACGTTTAGGTACGGTTACACAAACCTAAATGAACGTGCATTTCATTTGTGTATAACAAGCTAAGTTCGATCTAATGGTTGAAAGATATTATCTTAAATCTAATCAGGTTTTCATCTAACGGTGAATATTGAATGATTTGTTACCAAGGTAACTTAGATTGCAAACCTTGATTTGGAAGACTATATAAAGGAGAACCCTAGCAACTGGGAAACCTAATCCCCACACCTCCTGCGTGATACTGGTTGTATAAGCTAGAGTCAATTCTCATTTAATCTTAGGTTTCTATCGAGACCCTGTAGGTTAACGACTTAAAGACTTCATTGGGATTGTGAAGCCAGACCCAACTATCTTCTCTGTAGTTGCGTGATCTGATCTTATTGTTTCTATCGTATTGAGTACAATTATAAAATTGGCTCGAGATTAACTTCTCCGATATGCAAGATAGAAAAGTAGTCACAAACATCTTCGTTTCATCGTTAGTGATTCCACAATATCTTGTTTCTCTAGTCGATTAAGATTATTATGAGGTGATTGATAATTCTAGGCTGTTCTTCGGGAATATAATTCCGGGTTATCAAGTGGTTCTTGATTACCTTGATTTATCAAAAAACAGAACAAAACTCGTAGGTATTTCCGTGGGAGACAGATTTATCTATTTTTGTAAACTTTTCTGTGTGATACAGATTTGTTTATTAAAGTCTTTGACTTTGGGTCGTAGCAACTCTTAGTTGTGGGTGAGATCATCTAAGGGAATCAAGTGCGTAGTATCCTGCCGGGATCAGAGATGCACAGAGTGCAACTGTACCTTGGATCAGTGTGAGATTGATTGGGGTTCAACTACAGTCCAGACCGAAGTTGGTTTGTAGTAGGCTAGTGTCTGTAGCGGCTTTATATAGTGTGTATTCAATTTGGACTAGGTCCCGAGGTTTTTCTGCATTTGTGGTTTCCTCTTTAACAAAACTTCTGGTTTCTGTGTTATTTCTTTTCCGCATTATATATTGTTATATAATTGAAATATCACAGGTTGTGCGTTGAATCAACTAATTGGGAAATCAGACATTTGGTTGTCGATTGAAATTGATTGATCCTTGAATATTGGTCTTTGGTACCGTTCAAGTTAATTTTTCTTATATTCAATTAGACTCGCATATTTCTATTTGCTTGAGTAAGTATTGAATAGAGAAATTGAGATATAACTCTTTGATATACTTTTCTTAAGATTGAGTCTGACTGTCTAGTTGATTCTCTTGAAAAGTATATTGGAGTTAGTCCATACAGATTTCTAAGTGAAATATTGGGTGTAGTTGTTAGACCCCTGCTTTTTCAATTTGTTTAAAGGAAGTACATTCATGAACTTCTTTTATGAATAAGAATGGAATCGCTAGGCTTATTGGTATTGTTATTCATTGCATATCTTTGGATTACCAATATGTGTGAGTTAGTAGAACCGATCATAACTTGGTATGTATCTTAGTATAACTAATCATAGTTCCTGACTTATGATTTGGTATGACTTTTATTAGCGTAACCGATCCTAAGTAATCACCTGAGATGGTATGATCGATATTTGTAATTGGTGTGACCGATCTCTAGTAATTAGTATGGCCGATCACAAAACAGTTGTGTAATCGACCATTGTAATTGGTATAACCGGTCCTAGTAATTGGTGTAATCGATCCTGGTAATTGGTGTAACCGATCCTAGTGACTTGTGTAACCGATCACAAGTAATACCATGAGTATATGGTAATCGGTCTTGGTAATCACGTAACCGATCCTGGTAACTTGTGTGTTCGATCACAAGCAAACCATATTGAGGTAGAACCAATCCTTGTGTTTGGTAAAACCGCGAACCTATGATTAGTGAATTGATATTTGATCAATCACATAGTTGTCTTGGAATACAGATGAACCAATTCTAAACTATTGTTTGAAAGTGTGGTATAATCGATTCCAGAATTGTAAATATGAAAATGGATTTACAAATAAAAGATGTCAACATACTTTGAACACGAACAATAACTCTTATCTTTTATTGTTCAAAGATATTCCTTAATTACTCAAGGAGATCCCGATCCGAAATAAATTAAGATTTTTTTAATTAAGGTTATTAGTTTTATATGCTTTAATTACCAACAATTAAATGCATATCTCTAGAGAAAAAAATTTGGTAATATGCATTTACTAATTTGAGATTTTCTATTGAGAGATTTCGGAAAATATTGGACAAAGCATTTCCAGGAATTATGAAAACCGATTTGGGCATTTATTGCATATCTTAAGCATATTTCGGTTTTGGAAATTTCTTGGTGTCCAAACATCCTTGGTCTATAAATACCCAAGTTTTCATTTCTATGAAACTATCCTAAGAGCCAGGCAAACTTTATCTTTTTGTTGTTTCTGGTGGAGCCGTCTATCCGGAGAGGAAAGTACCTTAATTAGGTGAAATCTCTTACGACCGCTCATTTAAAGACTTATGTGGGATCAAGAAGATCTACGAGTACTATTGGTGAGAAACTAGATAATTGCAGTTTATATTAGTTTTCGATTGATTTGATTGACTAACGGTTGTTGAACTTTGATTGCACCTAGTTTTTTTATTCTTGAGAATCTTCTCTTCTGATATAAGATTCACTCAAACTAGACCGAAGTGTCGACGAGATCTTTAGAACTGTTTGTATATCTAAAGACATCTTGTGATAATCAATTGTTAACAGACTCCGTTTCGTGTGTGATTTATCACAAGAGATTCAAGTGGTATTGTGCAGGTGTTTGTTGAAGATTAAAGAAGATTTGAAGACAAAGAAGATTTCTTATTTGGTTTCTATATCTTTGGGTGTGCACAAACCTTGATCGGCTGGTGTCCAACTAGAATCGGATTTATTCGATTGACTAGTTATGTAAGATCGACATCACCTTATAGTTTCTTATTGGAATCATTATTTATTGATTGCAAATCTAAACTCTGCTACTTCGGTAGTTGTTGTATAGATTGATCTAACCACGCAAAGGAGTTTATTTGTTAAACGAAAGAACCTTTGCATATAACTTGAGATATCTTTATCTCAAAGAATCAAGAGAGTAGTTACCAAACAGATTTGTTGTTCCTTTATTGTTTGGAATACGATCCAAAGGAATTGTTCCAGTGCGTGTGATAGGTGTTGTAAACACCTAATTTTATATCTAGTATTTATGCTTTCTTTGCGAGTTTTCTTGTAAATTATGTATCTTATGTTGCCTTTTGAGTTCACTAGGTGCAATGAAGTCATTGGAGCAAAAGAAGATGAAATCATTCATTTGGAGCGGAAAAGACAAAGAGGGAATTCACATGCGATATTTGGAGCAAAAATTTGCGTAACAAGAAAGTGATTAGGCTGTCGGTTTGGCAAAACTGACAGTTTAAATGAGAACTGGGCATCCCTTATCCAAGTCAGTGGGGGTGTCTATATCAATTTCCTTTCATGTTTTGTGCATCTGTGTTGGTTGTGTGTCTGAAAGTTAGAAAAATACCAGAAAAGAAGAGATATCAAGAGAGTTACTCAGGGAGATGATGGTGATTTTCATGGGTTTGTTGGTGAACTGCAATGAGCTGATAAATTGATGTAGTTTGGTGTTGATGTTGCTTTGCCTGAGAAGGTGATGTTTTGGCTTGAGTCTGTGCAAGTGACTTAGATGGGTTTTGAACTAAAATTTGGAAGTTGTTGGAGTGTGAATAAAGACTGAACAGAGATGGCTTGTTGATCTGAAGTAGCTGGTGGTGCTATGAAGATGGAGATGTTGATTCTGTGAAAGAAGGAGATTGAGATGCAGCAGGGTTGTTATGGTTCAGCTGTAATAAGAAATGGTGAACTGATTACAAAGAAAAAAAACCTAGATGAATGTTAGGTTTAACAGGTACAATTGCAGCAGTTTGAGGAGCTGGTATTTGTGTATGTCACAACACTGAGGTTCAGGTGGGAGTTTAATTGAGATTGTTGGTGGTGGTGTTGATTGCAAATTGGAAGAGATGGTGATGTATGAACCATAACAGATAAGAGTAAGAGATGCAGTTGAAGTGAAGTCGATGCTTGAGAATTAGATGTATGTCTAGGTTGCAGGTTTGTGCAGGAAGTTGAGAGGGGTTTTGAGAAAACTGGTTGTTGTTCAAGGGTTTGCTGGTATTGATATGTAAACTATCACATAGAAAGAAATAGAGATGGAATGAAGCTCTAAATCAGCCGATAAATGAATACATGGAATGAATTGTGCATTGCACAGTGATGCTATTTTTGAGCTGCAGAGTTAAGTGAAATTGGGCAGATATGGTTAGCAAAGAAGATTCAATGTTGCAAGTGCAAGACAAACCTGAGTTAATGACGTGTTTCTGCCAGAGCTAGTGAACATGATGAAGTTGCAGAAGGACTATGATAGTACACTGGGTTGTAAGTGATCTGCAGAGTGATTGTGGTACTGAACTAAAGCAACAAATTGCAGTGCAGCTGGATTTGTGTTGATGCTGTGGTTGTACAAGGGTTTTGCGGCTGGCACTGAAGCTTTAGGTGGTGTTTGAGTTTGTGAAACTGGGAGTTACAGGTGCAAGTAGTGAATTGCAGTTGGATATGTGTACATCCAACAATGGAATGGTTATGTTGGTGAGTTGAGGCTTGGATTCAAAATGCAATAAGTAATGGTGGATACAATGGGGTTGACATCATGAGGGTGATGCTACAATACATGAATTAAGGTGGCAGATGATACAATAGGGATGAGGATATGGAGATTCTAATGGCTGTGACTTGGTTATGTGGATGTTGTTCAATGGGTAGAACTGAAGGTTTGCAGTTTGAATAGCCATCATGGCTGGGACTGATTTTGTAAAGTATCATCATGATGCAATACAAACTCTGTCCTGTGCAAAGTAGCCTTGGCCATTACCAACTCAGCTCATTCAGCTGAGTAAGCCATCTGATTCACCTGACTCGGTATGTTTGACACGAGTTAACTCATCTTGACTTTCATTTGACTCGTTGACCGGGTGGACTTTGCCGGTCACCTGAGATTCTTTGTCAGCAGGATTTCGGCCAACTTCCGGTCATTGCACCAGTTTTCCGGTGAGCTTTTTTTTTTGAGCAGAATTTTACATGGGTATTTATCTTGTGTGGGCTTGGTGGACATCTTACTATTGGATCATTTGGACTTTGGGCTTTGAAGACCTAATTTTGGAAAGATGAAAAGCTATAAAAGGAGAAAGTTTCTATTTTTCTTCTATCACGGATATACTTTTCTACTGGAGTTTTGGAGGAGAGCGGCAACTAGGGTTTGATCTCATTTATTTTTCATGTTCTTCATCTTATTTTTGATTATGATTATGATGAACTCAAAAACTATGAGTAGCTAAACACTTTTTATTGGTTATGGGATAAAGTGTATTTCATAAATAAGATTTGATTCAATGCATTAGTTTTGTCTCAGTAATTTATTGTTTATGATTCATGGTTTATATTGTATATGATTTGATTGTTTGTTTGGTTGAGTCCGGAATCAATCCGATTTGCATTCATTTCTAAAGCTATATTAGGGTTTTCAATACGAAAAAGTTGTTTATCCCTGATTCTAAGTAGCATAATTGTGGGTAGTGCTTGTAGTGATATATCCTACTAGTCACAAATGAATCATAACCTTGGTTAAATTGAATTAGTGCTTTTACACATTTTGATTGCCTTGATTAGTCTTATTCCATATAACTTATTGCTTTTAAGGAGTTAAACTTAATTGTGCTTTTACACTTTAGGTTGCTTTCTAGGAAGAATTCACATATGCATCTTTTAATGTGGTTGTGATGAAACCATGGAATTAGCGGGATACTCTTGCGATCAAGGTATCCTAGGACTTTTAGTAAATGAGAGATTAAAATACCAATTCTAGTCATTGTTGAGAATTCAAGTTTGTGAATGAAACTATCCCGTGACCAATATCTTCTCCTTATTGATTATTTTAATACTTTATTGCTTTCAATTTATTTATATTGCTTAGATAAATCAAAACCCCCCATTGGTTACTAAGAAACTGAAATTTGCATAACAACAAAAGTCTCTCTGTGGATACGAACTCTTTCTTATCGCATACTACTTTTATTTTAGTTAAGTAAGAAAGTGAAATTATATTTTGCTCGGCTGACAACCAACCAAATTTTGGCGCCATTGTCGGGAAGGCATACGGCTTGTTATTAAGTTTTTAGTTTCTTTTTATAATTTCTGCCTTTATCTTTGTTTTTTGTTTCTTGTCTTGATTCTTACTTGTTTGCGAGAATTGTTTTCAGGTACCTAATCCATGGCTTCTAAAGATTGGAACTATCCAAGGTGCGGGATAGCTACTCGAAGAGGTATAATACTCCAACCAAGTCAAGACACAACGGAAGAGAAAGAGTTAGAAGTGGAAGAAGAATTACAACTAGAAGGAGAACAAGAGGTTCTATTTGTACAAGAAACACTAGTTGAAGAAGTATAAAAAGCAATGGGTGATGCAAATCATACACTCAAGGACTTGGCTTCTCATAGGATTGATGCACAACAATGGTGTATCCAAACAAACTCAACTTTCGAGATCAATCCGGGGTTGCTTAAAGAGTTACCAAAGTTCCATGGCATGGTGAATGAAGACCCAAACAAGCATCTTATGGAGTTCCACACCATTTTCAAGGCCATTCTTCCAGCGGAGACTAATGCCGATGGTGCAATGTTGAAAGTTTTTCCATTTTCTATGGTGGACAGCGCTAAATATTGGTTGTATGTTTGCCATCTGGAAGTGTCATTACATGGAACGGGTTGAAGAAACTCTTTCTAGAGAGGTATTTTCCTGCGTCAAAGGCTACTCAAATTCGCAAGAAGATATATGGGATAAAACAAAATATGGGAGAATCATTATATGAATGTTGGGAGCGATATAAGAGATTTGTGGCAATATGCCCACACTACCAATTCAGTGACGCTATGATAATCCAATACTTCTACAAAGGCCTTCAATCAAGTGATAGATATCTTCTTGATGCAGCGGGTGGTGGTGCACTAGTGAACAAGATGGTGGCCAAAGCTACCGAGTTGATTGAAAGTATGTTTACGAACTCGCAACAATTCTACACAAGAAGTGAACCAATGGTTAGGGGAGTGCATGAAGTTAGTGATTCATCATTATCATACCGTGATCAAAGGATGGACAATATGGAGCAAATGATGCAAAAGATGGCTACGGTTATATTACCTTCGTATAGTGAAGAGTTGGAGCAAGATAGTGCGGTTTTTCCAAATCAGCAAAGACGGTATGATCCTTATTCCAGCACCTACAATCCGGGATGGAGAGATCATCCAAATTTCATTTATGCTAACAAGCAGGGTATGGTTTAACAACCTACTTTTAACCGTCCGAGTGGATTTCAACCGCAACAACAACAATTCCAACCGCAACAACAACAATTCAGCAACCACAACAAACTATGAAAAACCAAGGTTCCGATATCGATGCAAAGCTACAAACAATGATGCAAGGTATTTCTACAATGCTTAAAGAAAGTCAACAAGAAACTAAGAGTGCTATCAAGGAGTTGCAGACTCAAGTGGGCTCCATGGCGATTGATATCAACAAATTGAAGGCACAAAATAGTGGGAAACTCCCTTCTCAAACTATTAACCCAAAAGAGGGTGTCAATGCTATTACGTTGAAAGTGGTACACAACTTATGCAACCCGAAGTTACTGATTTGGGTGAAGAAGAAGCTCCAATGGAGCCGGTTTTGGAGGAAAAAAGGGATGAAATTCCCCAAACACCCGAGGTATCTATTCCTAACTCTAAAACTCCTATTCCTACTTATATTCCTCCTATACCTTTTCCTCGCAGATTTGAAAGTTCTAAGAAGGTCGAACTAGAAAAAGATATATTAGACGTTCTTAAGAAGATTCATGTGAATATACCACTCATTGATGCTATCAAGCAAGTTCCCAAGTATGCAAAGGTGTTGAAGGACTTGTGTACAAATAAGCAGAGGCTCAAAGGAAATGATGTGCTAAGTGTAGGGGAGAATGCTTCGGAAATCTTACAACACAAACTCCCGCTGAAATGCAAGGATCCCGATGGCTTTGAAATTCCCGTCACAATTGGTAACACTAATTTTAACAAAGCAATGTTAGACTTAGGTGCATCCGTTAATGTTATGCCGACATCTATGTATAATTCACTTGATCTAGGTCCTTTTAAGAAGGCTGGAATTGTATTGCAATTATCCGATCGCTCTAATTTTTACCTAATGGGTATTGTTGAGCATGTTCTTGTGCAGGTTAATCAACTTGTATTTCCAGCTGACTTTTGTGTGTTAGAGATGGATGAAGGTTCACCAGACTTGTCTCTTCCATTTCTACTTGGGCGTCCCTCCATGAAAATGGCTAAAACCATTATTGATGTGGACAAGGGAACGTTAACTATGGAGTTTGATGGAGAAATAATACATTTCAACATTTTTGAGACGATGAGATATCCTAGTGATGTCCACTCTTGTTTCTCCGTTGATGTTATGGATACATTGGCACAACAAATGTTTGAATTGAATCGTGATGATGCTTTGGAAACTGTTATAACTACATCCATTGATAATGGTGTAGAATGTGGTAATGAAGTCAAGGAAGCCCTTGGTGATCTTAACTCACTACAAGGATGTCCGGAAACTCATAATATCTCTTTTATTTCTTTACCATGCAGTGATGAAAAGATTGTACCTTCTATTGTTAAATCTTCAAAGTTAGAATTGAAACCTCTTCCAGATCACCTAAAGTACTTGTACTTGGGTGACAATGAAGAGTTACCTGTGATTGTTTCTAACGATCTTAGTGAATTACAGGAGCAAAAACTTCTAAGGGTGCTAAGGAAGTACAAGACGGTCATAGGATGGACAATTGCCGATATCAAGGGTATAAGCCCTGCCGTTTGTATGCATAAGATTCGTTTGGAGGACGATGCAAAGCCTACAAGGGAAGCGCAACGTCGTTTGAACCCCCCAATGATGGAAGTTGTGAAAAATGAGATACTCAAGCTTTTGGACATGGGTGTTATCTACCCCATATCCGATAGCAAGTGGGTGAGCCCGGTACAAGTTGTACCAAAGAAATCAGGTGTAACCGTGGTGGATAATGATAAGAATGAACTTGTCCCAACTCATGTGCAAACCGGTTATTATAGAAAGTTTAATGCCACTACTAGGAAGGATCATTTTCCTTTACCTTTTATTGATCAAATGCTTGGACGTTTAGCTGGACACTCTTATTATTGTTTCCTTGATGGTTATTCAGGTTACAATCAGATTGTGATAGCACCAGAGGATCAAGAGAAAACCACTTTCACTTGTCCTTTCTGTACTTTTGCTTATCGAAGGATGCCTTTTGGTTTATGCAATGCTGCAGCTACCTTTCAAAGGTGTATGGTAAGTATCTTTTCCGAGTATGTTGAAAACATCATTGAAGTGTTTATGGATGACTTTAGTGTCTTTGGTGATTCATTTGACCTTTGCTTGAATAACTTGTCATTAATCCTTGAACGATGTGTTGAAACAAACCTTGTGCTAAATTGGGAGAAGTGCCATTTCATGGTAACTCATGGCATAGTTTTAGGCCATATAATATCTTCTAAGGGCTTGGAAGTTGATAAATCTAAGATATACCTTATTCATGCTTTAACCCCTCCCACTACGGTGAGGGAGATACACTCTTTTCTTAGACATGCAGGTATTTATCGTAGATTTATCAAGGATTTTTCCTAGATAGCATCACCACTTTGCAACTTATTGCAAAAAGATGTGGTTTTTAACTTTGATGAAAAGTGTATGGCGGCATTCAATCGTTTGAAAGAACTTTTGATTTCAGCCTCTATCATTAAACCACCGGATTAGAGCAAGCCTTTTGAGCTCATGTGTGATGCAAGTGACTATGCGGTTGGTTCGGTGCTTGGGCAACGTGTGGGGAAGATACCTCATGCTATTTATTATGCTTCTAGAACGTTAAATAAAGCCCAACAAAACTACACAACCACTGAAAAAGAGTTGTTAGATATTGTATTTGCATTGGAAAAATTTCGCTCTTATCTAATTAGTACAAAAGTTGTTGTCTTTTCTGACCATGCAGCACTTAGGTACTTGCTAATGAAGAAAGAAGCGAAACCGAGGCTCATACGATGGATTCTACTCTTGCAAGAGTTTGATATTGAAATCAAAAGGAATTGAGAACACCATTGCGGATCACTTGAGTCGTCTTGCTGTGGACAAGGAAGCTATCCCACTGCGCGTGAAAGTTTCCCGGATGAGAAACTATTCTCAATTGCCTTTGGAGAACCATGGTATGCTGATATTGTGAATTACTTGGTAAATAAACAAATCCCAATGAACTTGTCTCGTGTTGAGAGGGACAAACTTAAGAGGTTAGGGAACCAATACATATGGGATGATACATACTTATGGAAACATGGCAGCGACCAAGTAATAAGAAGGTGTGTTCCCGAATCTGAATTTAATTCTATCTTGTCATTTTGTCACTCCTATGCTTGCAGAGGACATTTTGGAAGTAAGAGAACCACTCACAAGGTACTTGAAAGCGGTTTCTATTGGCCAACCTTGTTTAAGGATGCATACACATTTTGTACAACTTGTGATAAGTGCCAAAGAACAGGCAATCTAGGTGCCCAAAATCAAATGCCACAAACTTTTATTCAATTTATTGAAGTTTTTGATGTATGGTGTATTGATTTTATGGTTCCTTTTGTCAACTCTCATGGGAATTTTTATATATTACTTGATGTTGATTATGTCTCTAAATGGGTGGAAGCTAAGGCCACCCCAACTAATGATTCCAAAGTTGTTTTAGATTTTCTGCAAGCTAATATTTTTGCAAGGTTTGGAATTCCAAGATCCATAATTAGCGATGGGGGTTCTCACTTCAAAAATAGGACCTTACAAAGCTTGTTGAAGAAGTACAATGTATCGCACAAGATTGCAACACCTTATCATCCCCAAACAAATGGACAAGTCGAGGTTTCTAACCGGGAGGTGAAATCCATTCTAGAGAAGACGGTGAATCCAACAAGGAAAGATTGGAGCATCCGACTTAATGAAGCTTTGTGGGCTTATAGAACCGAATACAAGACACCTATTGGATGTCTCCCTTTAGGCTTGTGTATGGTAAACCTTTGTCACTTAACCGTGGAGATTGAGCATAAGGCATTTTGGGCTATTAAGTAATGAAATATGGAGATGGATGGTGCTGGAAAGCAAAGGAAGTTACAACTCCAAGAGTTAGAAAGGATTCACAATGATGCATTTGAAAGCTCATGCATTTACAAGGAGAAAACAAAGGCATTTCATGATACTATGATTTCTAGAAAACATTTTTGTTTTGGGAAGAAAGTGATTTTGTTTAATTCTCGTTAGCATTTATTTCCGGGTAAATTAAGGTCACGTTGGATTGGACCTTTCATTGTTACTAATGTGTTTTCTCATGGTGCAGTAGAAATTCGTAGCATAGCTACAAGCAAGGAACTTAAATTTAATGGGCACCGGTTGAAACCATATTATGAGAATTTCACTTCCGAAGTGGTGGAAGGAGCTAATTTTGTGGATGCACTCCCTCTAGAGGAGTCATAGAAAGCAAAGAGATAGTAGGGCTGACGACTTTAAACCAAGTGCTAAATGGGAGGCAACCCATATGATGAGTATTTCTTGTCTAATTTGTATTTTCTTGTCTTGTTTTTAGTTTTTCTTGTGTAGAATTTACTTTTTCTGATTTCTTGTCATATTATCATGTAGGATTTCCCATCTTGACTTATTTTGGTTGACTCAATTTACATTGAAGACAATGTAAAGTTTAAGTGTGGGGGAGTGGTTAAGCATTTGCATTGTAAATTTTTCAAAGTTTTCAACTTTTGTGTAAAATAGTGAATGAAAACTCTAACTTGTGGTTAGTTTAGAGTCACATAGTATACATGTCGCTAAGATTACATCGAGATTCTCATAAGAGTGACTGAACTTAGAGATGACAGAGAACATGATCGGGTTTCTTACTTATATGAGAGTTAAAGTTGGATTTAACCATGCCAATGGCAAATAAGGTGCAAACTGAATTCGGTAGTAGATTAGTGGTCCCCTATAGTGGAGACTACCCATGTTACATCATGAGAGGAACCAACCTTCATTTCTTTGTACCTATCTAAATTTGTGCTTTTATAGTGTGTGTCACCGTACGTAAACTATGGGTAGAATGGTGAGCTACCCAACCTCCCACCAATACATGCACTATTTTGATCTATTGAGTGCTATTTTATCAATCATGATGGTGACATCGAATTGTTAACTTACATATCACTTGTAATCTTGTTCGCAGTTAGCACTATCCACCTTATATCTCTCTACACCAACAGGTCCATATAAACATCATCATCATCAACAATAGGAGCATCACAAATTCGAAGGAAAGTTGAAGACGTTCAAGGTTTACAAGAAACGGTACAGAAATGAGCAGATTTCAGATTCAAGTAAAGCAACAAGACAAAGACCAGAATTTATACAAGTTGAAGAGTATTGTACAAGAGTGAAGATTATCAAGATGAGAATTCAAGAAGTTTATGATATCAAGACATACAAGTTGTGAAGAATCAAGCGGTAAAGTACTTACACCATGGCCTTTGTACTTGCATTTTTTATTTTATTTTTATTTGTATTTGTTTTGGTTTCTCTTGTCTCAAAAAACAAAAACAAAATTGGGACATGGTTATTATTATGCTAGTTCCCTTAAACAAAAGAAAAAAGAAAAAAAGAGACAAGAGAAAAGTTCATTAGGTTCATCATTAGTTTTAATTTTTTGTTTGTTTTCATTTTGTATTTACTTTATTTATCTGGCATTTTTTTTTAAAAGGTAAAAAAGAAGAAAAAAAGAAGAAAAAAAATCATTGCATCATATTTTGGTTTGTTTAGTTCATATTTATTTTTGTATTCTTTCAATAAAGCCAATGGAAAGAAGGAATATTCATAATGAAGTTTCAAGCAACAAGGAATTAGAGGAAAGAATCACACTGTCAAGATTCTACGAAGTTCGAGATTTCATCATCAAGATTTGAAGACCGAAGACGAAGACAAGGATTGAAGACCGAAGACGTTTTTATGGATGTTGTGAGAGTGGTGATAACTTCACGCCGAACGGATAACGAGGTAAGTAAGCATATTCCCACCTTCGTTAAGTGGTTGATTTCCTTTCTTAAAGATCGCCATAAAAAGAGTTTTCAAAATGAATAAAAGATGTGGGTTTTCAAAACAATTCGGAGGGTTTTCCTTCTTACTATTCAACGTGTCGCAGGATTTTCTCTTCATTCCTACCTGGACACATGTGTGACCCACAAATAGTTGTTTATTATTGAGAGCAATTTCATAAAATCCTTTCTTGTGAGGCAGAGTCAAGACTTTTGATCACTCCGAACCCGAATTTCTTTCGATAAGGGATGGTTATTTCTCTCTCAACTTTTAAGGATGAGATTGTGCTCATATATGTGTCTAACTTCTTATGACTAGTGTGCAGAATCTCTATGTCTCCTTAGCGCGTTGGATACTATCATTTCGGAGAACTTGTAATTTGTAAATATAGGTTTTGTGGGTATTTCTCTAGTAAACGCTCACGGGAGTTGTATGTATCCTTTAGAATAAGTTTTGTTTCATTTTCTCGAGGACAAGCAAAGTCTAAGTGTGGGGGAATATGATAGGTGTTGTAAAACACCTAAGTTTATATCTAGTATTTATGCTTTCTTTGCGAGTTTTCTTGTAAATTATGTATCTTATGTTGCCTTTTGAGTTCACTAGGTGCAATGAATTCATTGGAGCAAAATAAGATGAAATCATTCATTTGGAGCGGAAAAGACAAAGAGGGAATTCACATGCGATATCTGGAGCAAGAATTTGCGTAACAAGAAAGTGATTAGGTTGTCGGTTTGGCGAAACTGACAGTTTAAATGAGATCTGGGCATCCCTTATCCAAGTCAGTGGGGTGTCTATATCAATTTCCTTTCCTACACCTAAAATTGAGAGAAAATATATTTTCAATCATTTTTTGTGCGGTTGTGTGTCTGAAAGTTAGAAAAATACCAGAAAAGAAGAGATATCAGGAGAGTTACTCAGGGAGATGATGGTGATTTTCATGGGTTTGTTGGTGAACTGCAATGAGCTAATAAATTGATGTAGTTTGGTGTTAATGTTGCTTTTCCTGGGAAGGTGATGTTTTGGCTTGAGTCTGTGCAAGTGACTCAGATGGGTTTTGAACTGAAATTTAGAAGTTGTTGGAGTGTGAATAAATGATGAGCAGAGATGACTTGTTGATCTGAGGTATCTGGTGGTGCTATGAAGATCGAGATGTTGATTCTGCGAAAGAAGGAGATTGAGATGCAGAAGGGTTGTTATGGTTCAGCTGTAATAAGAAATGGTGAACTGATTACAAAGAAGAAAAAAACCTAGATGAATGTTAGGTTTAACATGTACAATTGTAGCAGTTTGAGGAGCTGGTATTTGTGTATGTCACAACACTGAGGTTCAGGTGGGAGTTGAATTGAGATTGTTGGTGGTGGTGTTGATTGCAAATTAGAAGAGATTGTGATGTCTGAACCATAACAGAGAAGAGTAAGAGATGCAGTTTAAGTGAAGCCGATGCTTGAGAATTAGATGTATATCTAGGTTGCAGGTTTGTGCATGAAGTTGAGAGGGGTTTTGAGCAAACTGGTTGTTGTTCAAGGGTTTGCTGGTATTGATATGTAAACTATCACAGAGAAAGAAATAGATATGGAATGAAGCTCTAAATCAGCCGAGAAATGAATACATGGAATGAAGTGTGCACTGCGCAGTGATGCTATTTTTTAGCTGCAAAGTTAAGTGGAATTGGGCAGAGATGGTTAGCAAAGAAGATTCAATGCTGCAAGTTGTAGATGGGGAAAAATGATTTGATGGTTTTTACAGAATTGAAGATCCGACCATGTGGATACTCCTTGAACCGAGTGAAATGTTAAACCTCACATAGATGCACTGCAAGAAGGGAGTGTTTTTAGTTCGAGAGATCAATCTGTAAGACCCCGGCCTAAACCAAGAACAATGGCCGTTCCAGAGTCAATTCGGTCATAAGAGAGGATGGGTTGATCTGTAGGAGGGAACCTGAGAAATGTGTGACAACAATGGTGATATGAGATAGTAGGTGTGTTGTGAATTAAGCGTGATAATGCTCTGAATGATTAAATTTTGCCTGATTGAGAGTGATTTCTGTGAGTTCGCGTAGACGAAAGATTGTTTGTATGAACTTTGATGAGAAATTGCTCATTTAGGCGAATGTTGTTTGAATGTTCGAATCTTTTTCAATGTTGTTGTTTCAATCAGGATTCAGAGACATTTTATAATGCCGCAGTTGAAAACACCATGATCCCATGAAGTGTGACAGTTGCTGGAATCAGAGAGTGGGAAAGTAGGAAATCACGTTAAACCAATTACTCATCGTGCGGAGACTTGGTTAATTTTCCACCCACTATTTTGCTGATTCTTCCAACTGATTGCACGACTTGCTCACATTCTCATCGTGGGTGAACACACGTGCCGTAGACCGCCAGACCAAAACCCTAATTAATATCCCCCCATTGTGCACGATTGAAATCTCGTGATTGTGGAGTCAGTTGCTGACTTCGTGGGACGATGAGTCCATGTAGTGCTGAGTTGAACACGTTTTATCAAATGTTCTGAAACTCATGAATTAAATGTATGTCTGCTGAGACAAGGTACCATTATAACCTAAAATGAGCTAACTGTGTTGCTGAATTATCGAATATTGATAGTTGAACCAATATTCTTTGATCTGAGTAAATATCGCTAGTCTGAGCGAATATTGCTAATTTAAATGAATATTGCTGGTTCGAGCAAATATTGCCAGTTTGAGCAAATATTGCTCGTTTGATGAATTTATTGGTAGTAGGACTGAATAAAATAATAATTTAATTTACTGACAGCTGAGTCGAGAAAAATAAATAAGAATGTTGATCATGGAATCAACATAAAATTATTAGAGTGTTTGAATCTGTTCAGAATCATGTTTCTGTGGAGCTCTGGATTCAAAACCCTAATTTTACCGAGATGATGATTTATTGCAAATCAACATGGGACCGGCTACATCGGATGACGGGTTCACCATATAACGCCCAGATGCTCGAATGAGCAAAAATACCAAAGTCTCTTGAGGACCAGTTGGTGATATAATGATTAAATCTTTGGTTTAATCGATTCTACCGAAATAATGCTCGTGTGAGCGACAAATAATAAAACCTGGTATTATGAAAACGTGAAGGACCGACCAAGAGGTCATGAGACTGGCTCCTGATGCATGTGGGACCAGTGGATGCTCGTTTGAGCAAACTTCCAATAGTTTGGAAAGAGTTTGAACCTAATATGAGCAGTTGATCAAATTAGGTTAAAATCATTAAAACATGCGGGACCAGCTGTTTGCAAGCCTCAGGGTCACCCTTGGTCGGTCAAGGGGATTTTCCCGTGTCACCACAACGTCTGTGTTTCAGTACTGAGAATTTTGATATTTTCGGGTGCACGTTTGAGCAACATTTGGAGAAAATATGCAAAATCCATGGTTTTGCTGAAACTGGGAAAAATACATGAGATGAGGGAAAATAAATAAAACAAGGAATTCCAAGGTGTGGTACCGGCTACGGATAGGGCATGGCCGGACGGATGACATGCGGTCCCACATGCTTTTCCCAGTTTTATGTGATTTTATGTATTTTTCTATGATTTAAGGGAAATTCCATGAAACTAGAGAGTTTGGCGAAATTAGGGAACTCCCATAAGGAGAGACAAAATAAAATAAAGAATGGGAGTGTGGGACCAGCAAATGCCAAGGCATGGGCGGCCGGCCATGGGCGCGGGTCCCAAGACACTCTCCCTAATTTTATGTAATTTTCATGATTTTAAGGAATTTTACATAAAATCAAAGGGATTTGTTGAAAACCAAGGTATTTTGTTAAAATCAGGGAGTTTTCATAAAATCATGAAACAAAACACCAAATAATAATAAAACAAGGGGCGTGTGGGACCGACTAGGGCATGGCCTGTCGGCTAGAGCCCGGTCCCATAAGTTTTTTCTAATTTTTTTAATATTTTCTATGATTTTAGAGAAAATACATGAAATTAGGTAATTTTAGGGAAAACTCATGAAATCAAGAAATTTTCATAATTTTAGGAGGAATAATAAAATAATGGGGAAGTGAGGTGTGGGATCGGCCACGGCCAAGGCATGACCGGCCGGCCGGCGGTCTCGTGTCACCTTTTCCTAATTTTATTATTTTTTGATAAAATCATGCGATTTAGATAAAAATACATGAAATTAGGTTATTTTCATGATTTTAGAGAAAATTCAAAATAAACCAAGAAATTTTCATAACTTGAGAGAAATAATAAAATAATGAGGATGTGAGGTGTGGGACCGGCCGGGGCATGACCGGCCGGCCGGCGGTCCCATGTCACCTTTTCCTAATTTTATTATTTTTGATAAAATTATGTGATTTAGGTAAAAATACATGAAATTAGGTAATTTTCATGATTTTAGAGAAAATTCATAAGAAACCAAGGAATCTTCATAATTTGAGAGAAATAATAAAATAATAAGGACGTGAGGCGTGGGACCGGATAATACCAGGGCATGACCGGCCGGCCGGCGGTCCCATGTCACCTTTCCCTAATTTTATTATTTTTTGATAAAATCATGTGATTTAGATAATTTCTTTGAAATAAAGAAAATTGCTCGAACGAGAGGATTTTCATGAGATCCGGAAAATAGCAAAAATATGATAAAATATAAAATTGGGCATGGGACTGGTCACGGCATACTGGTCGGATGGTGAACCCAGTCCCCTGGCGTTTTTGCTAATATTTTATTATTATTATTTTCCTTCCTATTTTGCATAGGTTCCTCGTTCGTTCATGCTGGTCTGTGCATTATTTACTAATTACACTTGCACCATTTTTGTCAGGGCTTATTCGATACTCAAATGCCCATTTTGTCGGATATTTATCACTAACCCGTGGCATTCTGCTGGGAAGAACCACGAATTGAAGTGACGAAATATAACAGAGAATCGTAAAATATCGCTGGATATTTAGACGATTAAAAATGGCTCGTAGAATATTGTTGGATATTCAGACGATGATTCGTAGAATATTGCTGGATATTCAGATGATGGTTCGTAAAATATTACTAGATATTCAGACGATTTCAGATAATTAATCGGTGGCTCAATACTAGAAGGGATTCCTGCCTAGGAGCATTAATCATCTGAGGGTTTGAGCAATATGAACTTGCTGGAGTGTCATATTCCTCTTGCATAGTCGGGGAAAACCGGTCGCATCCCGAAGACGTTTTCGCCCAATCTTTCGATTCTATACAGTATGAGATGTGTCGTGGTATCAGCTGGGAGACTGCACATCTGCATCTTTTCTGAGAGACTTTCTCCATCAGAGGTTTATGAGATGTGTCGTGGTCTCAGCTGGGAGACTGCACATCCGCATCTTCTCTGAGAGACTTTCTCCATCAGAGGCGGCATGAGCTTTCATGCATAGAGACATGAGTCTCGATACTCATCCGATTGCCGGATCTGGAGTAATTACTGAAATTGCTCAGCATTCATGAGATGTGTCGTGGTTTCAGCTGGGAGACTACACATCTTCATGTACTCTGAGAGACAGCCTTCTCAGTCAGAGATTTGCGGCATGAGCTTTCATGCTTTAATCGAGAGACATGAGCCTCAATAACCATCCGATTGCCGAATCTGGAATATAGTTTTACAATTCTACCCTTTGTCAAAAATCCACCATCTACATTAAGTCTCATGCTTAGTGAGGAACAGTCATGTTCCTCAGTCAGCATTGAATGGTGATTTTCCAGGTGTAAATAGAAATAAGTAATTGAACTTAGTTATAAGATATGATGTTACCGGATTTCGACTAAATGAGCATACCACGGTTTGAGCAAAACCCAGTGGCATAATAGGGCGTTACCCAACGAACATAAATTCTCGTAGAGCTGTTGATTCGATGGTGGAACCATGGTTGTTTTAGGATTTACGGGCCGGGCCCAAAAAGGAAATCCTTAAGGAATTAGGTTTTAGAAATAAAATTAGGTATTTTTTTTTATTTCTCCCACACGTCCACCATCTCCTATACCTTCTTCCTCCCCTCACGTCAGTAGCAGTAGAAGAGAGCAGGAGAAGTTTGCTAGAATTAGGCCAAATTCCGGCCGGCAACGTCCAGGTAAAAAAAATAAAAATTTAAAATACTTGTTGATTTCATGAGTTGTTCTTGGTTTCATCATGTTAAAATTTTATACATGGGTATATGTTAACGTGAGTTTTGTAGAAAAACCCTTAGTTATTAAACGTATGTTCGTTCCGTCATTAGTTTTGAAACTAATAATAAATCCCTGATTTATGAGAGATTTTTCTTTGAAAATAGACTTGTGTCCAGTAATAAAATTTTGTTTATGAGCTTTCATGGGAAATAAAACCTTATGTTAAGAGTTGTGAGCTTTCACAAAACCGAACTAAACCTCGTTTTAGAAAATAGGGTTCATTCGAGGAAAAATAGATTTTTTTTTATATACATAAACTTATGTCCAGTGATAAAAATTTATGTATGAGCTTTCATGAGAATTAGTATTTTATCACAAGGGGTGTGAGCTTTCACAAAACTAGCATAAACCTTCGTTTTTAAAACAAAATGCTAATACGAAGGAAATAGATTTTTTTTATAAATATGCAGCCGTGACATATTATGTGTATGTAACTTGTGTTCAGTGATAAAACCTTATGTATGAGCTTTCATGAGAATTAATATTTTATCACAAGAAGTGTGAGCTTTCACAAAACTAGCATAAACCTTCGCTTTTAAAAGAAAATGTTAATACGAAGGAAAATAGATTTTTTTTAACATATATGAAACCGTGACATATAATATGGGATATGATGACATATGTTATTCACATGGATTTGTTCCTATTAAATAAATTCTTGAAAATTTACGTGAATAAGTTGCATGAATTATTGCTTTGCAAAATCAAGACGTGGGTTTTGAGCAACCTTCGAAACTAGACAATTTATTTATGGTGAAATAATGTCTTGTTGTAAACTTCAAAGTTCAGTTGTGTGAATGTTCACATTATGGAAATTATGCCTATGATTTTATGAGAAAATCATTTTTTATGAACTGATGAAGTTTCGTTCGTTACTGCAGGTTTCAAGAAACGAACTAATTTCGTGTGCTAACTCTTATGACGCAATCACTGTTTAGTGAAATTTGAAGAGGTAAGAGTTGAGAATTACCGTTTTGGCGATGAATTTATCATGTTGATAATTCCATGTTCCCGGTTTCAGAAAAATGCCGACTTGTAGCGGCAGTTCTTCTGACAAAGCCTCCAAAGATTCCGTAGCTAAATCTAGAGCCAAGGCAATTTGTAATAAAGGAGCAAAACCTAGCATCCCCTTAAATGAACGAAGAGTTACCTTCGCTAAACTCAGGAAAGGAAAGCTGAAGATGACGCAAAATAATCCCGTCAACGTGACAAGGATAGAGTTCGACACAAAACGCAAAGAGTTGAAGAGAAACGCCAATTCTTGGACGGGAGGCCTGCTGACTCTGATGCTGATGATTTTGAAGAAGAAATATGGGAGGTACCACAACACAAGTTTTGGCCTGATCAATGTGAAAAAGAGTACCATAAATCCATGAAGCAAATTGGAGCTGAATCCGAAAAAGATTCTGATTCGGATGACGATGATTTTTACGCTCAATCGGTAAATCGGCAATAATTCTGCATTCAAGTGACTCTGAAGATGAGGATTCTGATGAAGACTCCGAGAAGGATAGTGATGATGAATCTGACGAGTAGCTTTACTTTTGATTCCCTTTTCTCTTTTAGTATTTGAATACTTTTAATTTTCGTAGCAGATGTCTTCATTCAAACAATCTTATTGAAGTAGTTAGATTTTCCTTCTGAATGAGAGATTTTATTAATGTCAGTTATCCTTGGTTGAATCAAGAAACTTCCATGCCGAACACATTGTAATCTCCCTTAACTCTTGTGATTCTTCATTTCACGGAAATACCCAATCATAACCGTAGCATATGAGGCTGTGTGCCTCGCTGATCATGACTGACTCCGGTCAGTACCCAGTGTACTAATTTCACACCGCATCCCCAGTTTGACTTCATTCAAGACTTAGGGTTTCAGCAAAACTCGCAACTGAATTGGAGATAAGTGTCTGAAATATATTGTATATATTTTAAAGATTTAGGGTTTATCACTCGCGCAATCGTTTCTTCCATATTTAAGTTAGTTTCATCAGAAGAAATTCCAATCCCCATACCTCTTATGCCATGTCTAGTGATAATACCTCTTATCAAAATGGACTTCAGTCGGAGCATGGAGTAGCAACACCCATCTCGGTAAGTTATACATCTTTTTTGACTTTGCTTGATCGAGGTTTTTGACTGCAAGGAATTGATTTGATGCAGAATGACCAGAATAATTCTTCTTCTCACAACCCTAGACCTAAGAGGACTGTCAGAACCCCTGCCCAGTATAGGTCGGCTCATGCTGAGGCTGGATCATCTGTAAGTACTTCTATAACTTCTTGAAATTTTATTATGTCTAATTTGGCGAATTAAATTTTCCCATCCCATCGCAGGCATATGTTCGTGTCGTTGTTGACACCAGGAGGAGAAGGAGCGGAAAGTCCATGACCGTGGTTGAGGTTGAAGATAGTAGCAATCAGGCATGCGAAGACTCTGCAGAATATGTGGATACAAAAGCTAGTGTTCAGGATCGTGAATACCAGACGGCTGGACTTTTGTTTGAAGATCCTTTGATTAATACTTTCCCAGATAATGAAGCGGTTGGTGGATTCATCATTCCCAAGTGCCATGTGCCTCTGTATACTAAGATCTGGAAGAAGTACGGGAATATTGCTACTATGGAAGTGTGTAAAGGTTTCCCACCAACTCTCTTAACCACAGTTGCAGGGTTGCTGCCAATCATTGAAGAGATGAACCAAATGCACTTGCGGGACGTCAAGAATCAGGAACTACACTGGTGGGATGAAATGATTTCTAACTGTGAGATACTGCGATTCAATGTAGGCTGGCTCCATCATCGGCTTGAGATAATCAAGATTCATAAGGCGGCGGAGGCTGCTGATGCAATTTCCATGACTACCGCTTTATTGGAGGATGAAAATATTCTAGCCTTGGAATCGGCAAGGGTTGAGAAAGCTGTAGAGGATTTGAGGGAAAATACTAGAATTTTTCAGAAGAAACTTTAAAGAGTCTCTTATAGGGATTATCCATTGCTGGATGGTTTGCTCTGAGTAATCAGGATAATTGAGAGGTAGGTTTCCGATGAGGCAGGATAGTCTAGAAATTTGTTCAATTGATGAATGTTAGGTGAACAAACGAGCCTTTTGCATGCTTTTTGTAGAAAATAAATTACATTTGAGATATATTTGAATGAAAGATTAATTATCTGTTGTTGATCAAGCATAATAGGCTTTGAGCCATTTACCGTTGATAATATTTCCTTCCTTTCCTCCATTAATTGATAAAATTTTGTAGTATCCGCTAGACACTGCTTTGGTGATAACATACGGTCCTTCCCATTTAGGAGAGAATTTGGGAGCGGACATATCTTGTTGAATGTGCTTTGCCATCTTTAATACCAAATCTCCTACTTGAAAAGTTCGAGGTTTTACTATTTTGTTGTAGGCTCTGGATATCCTTTGTTTGTAGGCTTCTACATATTTTTCTACCTTGGTCCTCCTTGATTCGAGCATGTCTAGTTCAACAACTCTTGACTTGGACACTTCAGCTTCATTCCATTATATTCTGATGGCTGCTACGATTCTTGCTGAAGGAACTTTTATCTTAGCCGGAAGTATAGTATCAGACCCATAGACGAGCGAATAAGGTAACGTTCCGATTGAACTCCTTGGTGCAGTTCGGTAAGCCCACAAGGCTATGAGTAGTTGATCATGCCATTATATTGGATTGTCATGAATCGTTCGGCTGATAATTCGGATCAAAGTTTTGTTGGTGATCTCCCCTTGTCCGTTCCCTTGGGGGTAATATGGTGTAGAGAATATTTGTTTGATCCCATACTCCTCGAGTAATTTCTCAACATCTTTGTTGGAGAAAGGAGTTCCATTATCTGTGATGATATGCTTAGGGACGCCGAATCTGCATATAATGTGTTCTTTGATGAAGGCTGCAACAGTTACTCCCGTAGTACCTCTGAGTGGGATTGCTTCAACCCACTTGGTAAAATACTCGGTAGCCGTGATGATGTATTCATGCTGCTTTGAGGATGCTAGATTGATCTTTTCGATGATATCAAGTCCCCGGATATAGAAATGCCATGGACTATTCACAGAATGTAGTGGAAGATAGGGGGTATGAATAAGATTACCGTGAACCTGGCACCGGTGACACTTCTGAACATAGGCGGCTGCATCATCCTCCATAGTCGGCCAGTAATATTTCTCATGAATCTGGAGAAATAACTTCTTTTTCTTTTGATGTTCTCCTTCATGTGTTTCCTTTAGAACCATCATAACTTCATCTCTGGCTAGACATCTCAACAAGTCTCCCCTGAAACTCTTGCAGTATAAGATTCCATCCAGGAAGACAAATCTCTAAGCTCTTTGTATGAGCTTGATTGCATCTTTCTTTTCCGGCGGGAACTTGTTGTCTCGAAGATATTCGATGTATGGTTGTCTCCGGTATCCGGTATGATAGAGTGTCAGGACCTCCAAATGGTGAGGCGGAGTCTGACATTCATGACAAGCTCCTTGTAGAGCCCTTGATTAAGTTTCCATGGAAGGCTAGTAATGCCCAAGCCTTTGAAGTCTTCTGTAAAGTGTTATTACCAGATTCTTCCCACATATTTCTTGATGTACACTTTCGAGTTTTTCTCTGGCTTCTTCATCTCTAAGTGATAGGTGTAGAATACACCTTAATTTACTATCTAGTAGTTATGCTTTCTTTGCTATTTTTTCTTGTAAATTATGTATTTTATGTGTGTTTTTGAGTTATTAGGTACTCTGGAGTCGCACGGAGGAAAAGAAGAAGAAATCACCAAAATTGAACAAGAAAAGGCAAATTTGTCATTTCCCAAGAAAACACTATCGGGAGACGAGCCACGGTTAAATGGAAACTCTCTCAGAGGAGTATTAAAAATAGGCCAGGCCAGGTTAAGGGGCAACTATCTTGGAGGTATACTAAACGCAAACCATCTACGGTTAAGGGGTTGTCATTTGGGGTACCCCTTATCATTATTAGAAGGTGTAATTATCACTGGGTGGTTTTATATTGGGTGCAAATATCGACCGTATTTATAACCCTAAACCTAAATATTTATCTTCTCAATCATTTGTTCGCACCTGAAAGAGAGACGAAAAACTAAAAGCAGCGTCTGCTGCTGTTGAAATTGAGGAATTCAGGGGATGGAAGCTCGGGAGATTGAAGTTGGGTTCTGGTGGAAGCAGTTCAGATAAAGATATGAAGAAATTGAGAGACGGGGTTGCTGATGAAAGAAACTCAGGGTTGCTATTGTTCCATGGAGAAACAGATCGAGAAGTTGAAGCTCAGAGAGCTGTTAATGGTGTTGAGAAGGAGAAACAACGGCTGCTGCTGTGAAATTAAGTGATGAGTTTTGTTGGTCGGAGTTCAAGCAACAGATGAGTGGTGAATTGAAGCGATTGAGATGATTAAGAAATTAGGGTTTGTGGTGTTGCTGTGTAACTCAGGAGCTGCTTGAAATTGGGTTATGATTGTGGTGGTAATGAAGACACAGAGGAAATCAAGAGAAGAATTGACGAAATTTGGTATTGGTTATTGTTGTTAAAGAAGCAGAGATGATGTTGAAGTTGCAGTAGCAGAGTTGGAGGTTTTATGGTGAAGCTGATAATTTCCGGAGTAGCAAGAATGAATGGGTGATGTTGAATTGAAGCCCTGTTTCTAATTAGAATGTATTGTGTAGATGAATGTTAGGTGTGCAGGTGAAGAGAATGGCCTGAAATAACGGCCGGAAATGCCCTGTAATCAGCCGAAACTCGGCCAAATCATCCCTCTGATGAGTCAACTCGGTGCCGGCAACAACCGTTCCAGACCGATCCAGAACGAGTCCAATATGCCGATCTGACCAAGCGAATCAGCCAACTCAGAAGCTGACTTTCCCCTCCTTGACCCGCTAACTAACAGTTGACTGATGTTTGACTTGTTTGACCATTAGTCCTAACAGTGGACTGACGGAATATTCTTTGACCGGGACAGAATTTTCGAGTGGCCGGCGGCGACAAATTCCGGCCAAAAACACAGTTTTCCGGTGACCAAAAATGCAGAATTTTGGGTGGACTTATCTCATGTGTATGAAGACTTAGAAGTGGGAATTGGATGAAAACTTGGAAGTATTGGAGAATTGGACTAGAAATTGGACTATGGCTCAAATTGGGAAAGTGGTGTTCTTATGGAATGTGGAATCTTTTCCTACAAAGATATGGAGAGTATTGAAGCCTATAAATAGAGGAGTTCTCTACAACTTTTACACACATCTACTTTGGAGAAGGAGTTAAAGTGCACAAGGATTGGAGGAAGGAGCAGCCATCATCTTTTCAATAAGTTTTTCTTTCTTCCTTTATTATTATTATTGTGTGAACTCCAAATTATGAGTAGCTAATTTTCTTATTGATTGAGGATGAATTCCTAGTTCTTAACATATGGTTTAAGTTTTGTTTCAATTCTACTTTGAAGTTTTTCATATGATTATCGTTTGTTTTTGTTAATATTAATGTTTATGATTGATTGATAGGTTTTTTGGAGTGCACGCTAAATTAATTTGTTAATTTAATCTAAAGCTAGTGAAAGTTAGGGAATACGTAATAGTTTCTTGACTCTTTACACAAGTAGAAAACACGAGACCTTGCGGAGGGATTCCGTGGAGCAATTGTGTGTGAAAACAACGCTAGAAAGTGGACCAAGCGAACCGAGTCTAACTACTAGTACTAAACCTAAGTTCATAAATCTTAATGCGTTCGGGGAATTACATCTTGTAAGCGTACCTCAAGGTGGTTCTTTTGAATAGAATATGATAACTAAGCGGACTTGTTATTCGGTGAAATAAGGAATTTTGGGGTTAGCTAAGCGAACCTGCTATCCTACGGTTGGTGATAATTTATGACTAATAACAAGTGGAAAAGAACATAACTTTAATCATTGTTTTGCAGCGAAGAAGGATTCCTTGATCTATTCTCTCTTATTGAATTCAACTTACACTTTTAATTATTTTGTTTATTTCTTTTGCTTTATAAGTTTTACAACCAATACCCCCCTTTTGTGACAATTTTACAACTATAATCTCTTGCTCCTCGTGGGATCGACCTTGACTACCCTATATTACTCTTTAATTAGGTAGTAAAGTATTAATTAATTTGTTGTGGTTACGACACGCATACAAATTTTGGCGTCGTTGCCGGGGAGCAACGGGCGATTTTAGTTGTTTTTATTTTTCTTTTTGCTTTATTCTTGCTTTGTTAGATTCTATATTGTATCTAACTTAGTTTTGTGAACCTTGTTGTAGGTACTATATCTTTGGTGAATGCTTCAAGGGGGGATACCGAGTCCAATTAGAATACGTCTTCGATCCGGCACTCAACTAAGAGACTTTATTTGAGCAGTTAACACTCCGCTTCCTCATTCTACATCAAGTGAATTCGCAGATTCGGACATAGAAGAAGAGGCAATGGGTGATCGTACACTCAAGGACCTATCTTCTCACAAGCTTTATACACAACAATGGTGTATCCAAACTAATTCAACTTTCGAGATCAAGCCGGGGTTGATTAGAGAATTACCAAAGTTCCATGGCATGGTGAATGAAGACCCAAACAAACATCTTATGGACTTCAATACCATAGTCACTGCCATGCTTCCACCGAATACTAATGTGGATGGAGCAATGTTGAAAGATTTTCCATTCTCTTTGGTGGGCAATGCTAAGGAATGGTTATACTATTTGCCTTCCGGAAGTATCACAACATGGAATGGGATGAAGAAACTTTTCCTCGAGAGATATTTTCCCGCATCAAAGGCTACTCAAATTCGCAAAGAAATTTGTGGGATCAAACAACATGTGGGAGAGTCATTATATGAATGTTGGGATCGATACAAGAGATTGGTGGCAAGTTGTCCACACCATTAATTTAGTGACTCCATGATAATCCAATACTTCTATGAAGGTCTCCAAACAAGTGATAGATATCTTCTTGACGTCGCCGGTGGTGGTGCACTAGTGAACAATACGGTGGCCGAAGCTACCGAGTTGATTGAAAGTATGGCGGCAAACTCGCAACAATTCTATGAAAGAGGTGATTCAATGGTTAAGTTGGTGCATGAGGTTAGTGACTCGTCTTCACAATCCGATCAACGGTTAAACAACATAGAGAGGGTAGTGCAACGATTGGACGCGGTAATTATTCCGGATGATGAAACCGAACAAGTAAATGCTTTATATCTAAATCCAAGGCCAAGGTACGATCCATATTCAAATACTTACAATCCCGGTTGGAAGGATCATCCCAACTTTATCTATGCAAACAAGCAAGCGGCGGCTCCTAATCCATATGCGCAACAAGGTGGATTCCAATCACGTTTCCAACCTCAACAACAACAATTCCAACCACAACAAGTCACGGAGCAAGATTCTTCGAATAATTACAAGTTGAATGTGATAATGCAAAGCATACAAGGTCTCACTTCTATGTTACAACAAACCCAACAAAAGACCGATTCGGCAATCAAGGATTTACAAACTCAAATGGGACAATTGGCAACCGATATGAACTTAATGAAAGCTCAAGCATCCACAAATCTTCCTTCGCAAGCCATTGTGAATCCAAGAGAGAATGTTAATGCGGTTACTTTAAGAAGTGGAAAACAAGTGGAGAGTCCAACTCGTCATGGAGAAGCTAGTGAAGAGGTAGTCAAAGAGAAGGAGGATGTCGAACCAAGGGAGACTTCAACACCAACCACCCAATCCAAGGAACCGGTTCCTACTTTCACTACTCCACCTCATTTTCCTAGTCATTTTTCTAAGTCCAAGAAGGAAGCTCAAGACAAGGTACTCATGGATATCTTCAAGAAGATAGAAATCAACATCCCCTTCATCGAGGCCATCAAGACAATGACAAGGTATGCTAAGTTCATGAAGGAATTATGCACAAAGAAGGATAGGTTACTTGATAATGAAATTACTAAAGTTTGCGAGAGTGCATCGGCTATGCTTTTGAAGAAGATGCCTACAAAGTGCACGGATCCCGGTGGTTTCACGGTGCCAATTACTATTGGTAAGAAAAGGTTTGAACATGCTTTACTTGACTTGGGAGCTTCCATTAGTGTGATGACGGCCGATATATATGACTCTTTGAATCTTGGCCCGTTGAAAGAGACAAGAGTTATTATCCAACTAGTGAACAAGTCTAACATCTATCCAAAGGGACTTGTAGAAGACGTTCTCGTGCAAGTGGATGAGTTAATTTTTTCGGTGGATTTCTTTGTGGTGGATATGGACAATAATGAGAATTGTTCGTCTACTTCTATACTTCTTGGGAGGCCATTTATGAAGACCGCAAAGACGAAGATTGATGTGGACAAGGGTACACTCACTATGGAATTCGACAAGGAAGTAATACACTTCAACATATTTGAAGCCATGCGCTACCCAAGTGATGTGCATTCCACTTACTCCATTGATGTGGTTGGTTCATTAGCGCAACAAATGGTAGAATTGAATCAAGAGGACGAACTTGATGTGGTGTTGCAAAAGAACATTGAATTGGACATCCACGGCGTGTCTAACTTGGATGTTAAAATTTCCATGGAATTGGTGGAGACGTGTGGTGCCTTGACGGCATTACAAGAAGCTAAGGATAATGTTTCCTATATTTCTTTACCCGTGAATGATGAATTACTTGTACCATCTATTGTGAAGGCGCCTAAGCTAGAGTTGAAGCCACTTCCGGACCATTTGAAGTATGCATTTTTGGGAGATGGAGATGAGCTTCCGGTGATTATTTCAAAGAACCTCACACCGGTACAAGAAGACCGTTTGCTTAGAGTCTTGAAAGAGCACAAAACGGCTATTGGGTGGAAAATTGCGGATATCAAGGGAATTATTCCATCCATATGCATGCATAGGATTCTAATAGAAGAGAACGTGAAGCCGGTACGTGATGCTCAACGTAGGATTAATCCTCCCATGATAGAGGTTGTGAAGAAAGAGATACTCAAATTGCTAAGTGCGGGGGTGATCTACCCAATTTCCGATAGCAAATGGGTTTATCCGGTACAAGTGGTGCCAAAGAAGTCCGGTGTTACGGTTGTTCGAAATCATGGCGATGAACTTGTTCCTACAAGAGTTCAAACCGGTTGGAGAGTGTGCATTGATTATAGAAAGATTAATTCCGCAACCCGAAAGGATCACTTTCCTTTACCTTTCATTGATCAAATGTTGGAGCGGTTAGCGGGGCATTCTTATTATTGTTTCTTGGATGGTTATTCGGGATACAATCAACTTGTTATTGCACCGGAGGACCAAGAGAAGACTACTTTCACTTGTCCGTTTGGAACGTTTGCGTATAGGAGGATGCCTTTTGGTCTTTGCAATGCACCGGCTACTTTCCAAACATGCATGGTAAGTATATTCTCGGATTACGTGGAGCGCATTATTGAGTTATTTATGGACGACTTTAGTGTTTATGGCAATTCTTTTGATATTTTTTTAGATAACCTTGAACTAGTTCTTAAACGATGCATAGACACTAACCTTGTTCTTAATTAGGAGAAATGTCATTTTATGGTAAACCATGGCATAGTACTTGGTCACATTGTGTCCTCTCAAGGGCTCGAAGTGGACAAGTCAAAGATATATTTAATAAGAAACTTACAATATCCCACTTCGGTGAGGGAAGTTCGTTCATTTCTTGGTCATGCAGGTTTCTATAGGCGGTTTATTAAGGATTTCTCCAAAATCTCCATGCCGATGTGCAAGTTACTACAAAAGTAGGTACCTTTTGACTTCAACAAGGAATGCAAGGATGATTTTGACAAATTGAAGGCAATGTTGACAAGTGCGCCAATTATCAAGAAACAGGATTAGAATCTTCCATTTGAACTAATGTGTGATGCTAGTGATTATGCGGTTGGAGCCGTTTTGGGTCAAAGAGTGGAAAAGTTGTCCTATGTTATCTATTATGCATCTAGGACCCTCAATGATGCACAAATCAACTATTCTACCACGGAAAATGAGTTATTGGCTATAGTGTTTGCATTGGAAAAATTTCGATCATACTTGGTGGATACAAAGGTTATTGTGTATTCCGATCATGCGGCACTTAGATACTTAATAAAGAAGAAAGAAGTTAAGCCAAGACTAATCCGGTGGATCCTATTACTACAAGAGTTCGACATAGAAATTCGAGATAAGAAATGTGTGGAGAATACCGTTGCGGATCATCTTAGTAGACTTGTTATGTCTCAAGAAGAACTTCCATTACAAGACTGCTTCCCGGACGAACAACTTTTTTCCTTGGAAGAATCAACACCTTGGTATGCGGATATAGTGAATTATTTGGTGACAAGGAAGGTACCTAGCACAATGTCTAACTTCCAAAAGATGAAGCTTAAGAAGACAGCGAAGCAATATGTGTGGGATGAACCATACTTATGGAAATATGGCGTTGATCAAATCATACGAACGTGCGTACCTAAATCCGAATTTCAATCTATTCTCTCCTTTTGTCATATTTTTGCTTGTGGTGGCCATTTTGGTTCTAAACGTACCGCTCTCAAAGTGCTTGAAAGTGGATTTTATTGGCCCACCTTGTTTGAAGATTCATATGTTTTTTGTAAATCGTGCGATAGATGTTAAAGAACGGGCAATCTAGGTGCTCGAAATCAAATGCCACTCACACCAATTCTCGCCGTAGAGATTTTTGATGTGTGGGGTATCGATTTTATGGGCCCTTTTGTTAATTCGAATGGAAATTTTTATATACTTCTTGCCATAGATTATGTTTCTAAATGGGTGGAGGCTAGATCCACCAAAACTAATGATTCTCAAGTTGTTTGTGATTTTGTAAGAGAAAACATATTCACTAGGCACGGCACACCAAGAGTGGTGATAAGCGATGGAGGCTCACATTTCAAGAAGTCTTTCCACGCTCTCCTCAAGAAGTAAAACATAACACACAAGATTGGTACGCCTTACCATCCACAAACTAGTGGACAAGAAGAAATTTCAAACCGTGAAATCAAGTCCATTCTTGAGAAAATGGTGAATACCACAAGGAAAGATTGGAGCTTTAAGCTCAATGATACACTTTGGGCGTATAGAACGGCGTACAAGACACCGATTGGTATGTCTCCATATAGGTTGGTTTATGGAAAAGCTTGTCATCTTCCGGTTGAACTTGAACATAAGGCTTATTGGGAGATAAAGAAATTCAATATGGAGTATGATGCAGTGGGGAAACAAAGAAAGTTGCAACTAAATGATCTAGAGGAGATACGTAATGATGCTTATGAGAATTCCCGGATTTACAAAGAAAAGACCAAGCTTTTTCATGACAAGATGATTTCTCGGAAAAGTTTTGTTGTGGGGCAAAAAGTTCTTTTATTTAATACTCGTTTATGTTTATTTCCGGGTAAGCTTAAGTCTCGTTGGGTGGGACCATTTATTGTTACTAATGTTTATGATCATTGTGCAGTTAAAATTGTTAGTGAAAAAACAGGACAACCCTTAAAAATCAACGGCCATAGGTTGAAGCCATATTATGAAAACTTTCCAACGGAGCATGTGGACGTGATTGGATTTCGAGATGTACTCCCTCTAGAGGAGTAATGTGAATCAAGAGCTATGTCGGGCCGTTGACTTTAAAACAAGCGCTAAGTGGGAGGCAACCCACCGGTTTTGTATTTCTTATCCTTTTGTTTTTATTTGCTTCTTGTTTTGTGTGTTTATTTTTCTTGTTCCATATCATATTAGGATTTCCCACCTTGACTTTGCTAGGAGGATTCAATTACATTGAGGACAATGTAAGGTTTAAGTGTGGGGGAGTGGCTAAGCATATATATTTTTGCATAAAAAAAAGAGAATTTTTTGCATAAAACTTTCAACTTTTAGAGATTTTAGAGTCACTACCATACTTCTAGGTATGATTACATAGAGAATTCTGACCGACATAATTGAACTTGGAAATTTTAGGGAACTACGTTCGATTTCTTGCTTGTTAGAGTGTTAAATAATGGATTTAATCATGTCGGTGATGCAAATTTGGTGCAAGGAGAAGTGCGTTATTAGAGTTGCTGATCAATCATTAGTAGAGACTACCCATTTTCATATCATGTGAGGCACCGACCAGAAATTCTTCCTTTACTAAAAAGCTTCTTTTGAGTGTGTGTCACCATACGTTAATTCCGGGTAGAATGGTGAGCTACCCAATTTCACACAAATTTCAGCACTATTTTGATCTCTTGAGTGCTAATTTTTGTCAATTATGAGGGTGACGTCTATGATGAAATCCTCCTTCTTGTAGTTCGATTTGCAGTTAGCACCATTCTCTCAACAACGGGTCCATAGAAACACCATAATCATCAACAACAAGGGAGCGACATCAAAATCTACAAGGAAAGTTGAAAAGGTTTGAGGTTTACAAGCAACGGAACAAGAAAAATAGCAAATTTTTATATCCAAGTAAAGCAACATACAATGAGCAGATTTTACATACATGTTGAAGACTTAAAATGCAATGAGGTAATTCTATATCCAAGTATTAAGACTTATTTACAAGAGCGAAGAAAAGCAAAAGGTGAAAATTATTGAAGGTTATGATTTCGAGACGATACAAGTTGTGAAGAATCAAGCGGTAAAGTACTTTTCTACGGCCATGGTTTATTTTATTTTTCACTTTTGATTTGTATTGTGTTTCTCTTGTCTAAAAAAAAAAAAAAAAATTGAAAAAAAAAATTGAAAATGAAAATTGAAAATGAAAATGAAAAAGAAAAGAAAAGAAAAATATATATATATATATATATATGAGACAAGAGAAATGTCTATTATTGTTTTGTTTTGAATAAGCCGTGGGGAAGGAAAATCTATAAAGAAGTTTCAAGCGACAAGGAGTTAAGGAAAAAGGTTACAAATTGTTAAGGATCTATGAAGCTAAAGAGTTTATCACCAATAGTTGAAGCCGAAGACCAAGAAGATGAAGACAAGGAGCGGAAGACGTTTCTATTGGATTCCGTGAGAGTGGTGTTATCATAATTGGAAATCGGATGTGAAGGTAAGTAAATAATCTCATCCTCGATATAAGTGGTTGATTTCCTTTATTAGAGATCGTTAGAAAAATGGTTTTTCAAAATGTTAAAAGATGTGGGTTTTTCAAAATTTCGGAAGTTATCCTTCCTACCATTCAACGTGTTGCAGGAATTCTCTCTTCATTCCTACCTGCACACATGTGAGACCCATAAAAAAGCCGTCTTTTTGAGTGCAATTATCATAAAATCCTATTTGGTGAGGTAGAAGTCGAGGCGAAATGCTTATTGATCGTTTCTCAAACACGTATTCTCTCATTAGGGTGTGGTTATTTCTCACTCAACATTTAAGAATGAGAATATGTTCTTTAGTATTTCTAACTTCTTATTACTAGCATGCAGAAACTCTATGTCCTCATAGCTCTTTGGATGCTTGGGACGCTAGAACGCTTTGAAGTTGTAAGTTTTAATTTGATTTGCTCGAGGACTAACAAAGTCTAAGTGTGGGGGAATTTGATAGGTGTAGAATACACCTTAATTTACTATCTAGTATTTATGCTTTCTTTGCTATTTTTTCTTGTAAATTATGTATTTTACGTGTGTTTTTGAGTTATTAGGTACTATGGAGTCGCACGGAGGAAAAGAAGAAGAAATCACCAAAATTGAGCAAGAAAGGGCAAATTTGTCATTTCCCAAGAAAATACTATCGGGAGACGAGCCACGGTTAAAGGGAAACTCTCTCAGAGGAGTATTAAAAACAGGCCAGCCCAGGTTAAGGGGCAACTCTCTTGGAGGTATACTAAACGCAAACCAGCTACGGTTAAGGGGTTGTCATTTGGGGTACCCCTTATCATTATTAGAAGGTGTAATTATCACTGGGTGGTTTTATATTGGGTGCAGAAATCGACCGTATTTATAACCCTAAACCTAAATATTTATTTTCTCAATCATTTGTTCGCACCTGAAAGAGAGACGAAAAACTAAAAGCAGCGTCTGCTGCTGTTGAAATTGAGGAGTTCAGGGGATGGAAGCTCGAGAGATTGAAGTTGGGTTCTGGTGGAAGCAGTTTAGATAAATATATGAAGAAATTAAGAGACGGGGTTGCTGATGAAAGAAACTCAGTGTTGCTATTGTTCCATGGAGAAACATATCGAGAAGTTGAAGCTCAAAAAGCTGTTAATGGTATTGAGAAGGAGAAACAGCGGCTGCTGCTGTGAAATTCAGTGATGGGTTTTGTTGGTCGGAGTTCAAGCAACAGATGAGTGGTGAATTGAAGCGATTGAGATGATTAAGAAATTAGGGTTTGTGGTGTTGCTGTGTAACTCAGGAGCTGCTTGAAATTGGGTTTTGATTGTGGTGGTAATGAAGACACAGAGGAAATCAAGAGAAGAATTGACGAAATTTGGTATTGGTTATTTCTGTTAAAGAAGCAGAGATGCTGTTGAAGTTGCAGTAGCTGAGTTGGAGGTTTTATGGTGAAGCTGATGATTGTCGGAGTAGCAAGAATGAATGGGTGCTGTTGAATTGAAGCCCTGTTTATAATTAGAATGTATTGTGTAGATGAATGTTAGGTGTGCAGGTGAAGAGAATGGCCTGAAATAACGGCCGGAAATGCCCTGTAATTAGCCGAAACTCGGCCAAATCATCCCTCCGGCGAGTCAACTCGGTGTCGGCGACGACCGTTCCAGACCGATCCAGAACGAGTCCGATGAGCCGATCTGACCAAGCGAATCAGCCAACTCAGACCACTCAGAAGCTGACTTTCCCCTCCTTGACTCGCTGACTAACAGTTGACTGAAGTTTGACTTGTTTGACCGTTAGTCCTAACGGTGGACTGACGGAATATCCTTTGACCGGGACAGAATTTTCAGGTGGCCGGCGGCGACAAATTCCGGCCAACTTTCGGCCAAAAACACAGTTTTCTGGTGACAAAAAATGCAGAATTTTGGGTGGACTTCTCTCATGTGTGTGAAGACTTAGAAGTGGGAATTGGATAAAAACTTGGAAGTATTGGAGAATTGGACTAGAAATTGGACTATGGCTCAAATTGGGAAAGTGGTGTTCTTATGGAATGTGGAATCTTTTCCTACAAAGATATGGAGAGTATTGAAGCCTATAAATAGAGGAGTTCTCTACAACTTTTACACACATCTACTTTGGAGAAGGAGTTAAAGTGCACAAGGATTGGAGGAAGGAGCAACCATCTTCTTTTCAATAAGTTTTTCTTTCTTCCTTTATTATTATTATTGTGTGAACTCCAAATTATGAGTAGTTAATTTTCTTATTGATTGAGGATGAATTCCTAGTTCTTAACATATGGTTTAAGTTTTGTTTCAATTCTACTTTGAAGTTTTTCATATGATTATCGTTTGTTTTTGCTAATATTAATGTTTATGATTGATTGATAGGTTGTTTGGAGTGCACGCTAAATTAATTTGTTAATTTAATCTAAAGCTAGTGAAAGTTAGGGAATACGTAATAGTTTCTTGACTCTTTATACAAGTAGAAAACACGAGACCTTGCGGAGGGATTCCGTGGAGCAGTTGTGTGTGAAAACAACGCTAGAAAGTGGACCAAGCGAACCGAGTCTAACTACTAGTACTAAACCTAAGTTCATAAATCTTAATGCGTTCGGGGAATTACATCTTGTAAGCGTACCTCAAGGTGGTTCTTTTGAATAGAATCTGATAACTAAGCGGACTTGTTATTCGGTGAAATAAGGAATTTTGGGGTTAGCTAAGCGAACCTGCTATCCTACGGTTGGTGATAATCTATGACTAATAACAAGTGGAAAAGAACATAACTTTAATCATTGTTTTGCAGCGAAGAAGGATTCCTTGATCTATTCTCTCTTATTGAATTCAACTTACACTTTTAATTACTTTGTTTATTTCTTTTGCTTTATAAGTTTTACAACCAATACGCCCCTTTTGTGACAATTTTACAACTATAATCTCTTGTTCCTCGTGGGATCGACCTTGACTACCCTATATTACTCTTTAATTAGGTAGTAAAGTATTAATTAATTTGTTGTGGTTACGACACGCATACACTAAGGCATCGTGACAGAGAAGCATCGGGGTTGCGATGATACAATGCTCCATGGAGTAGGAAGAAGTTCTTCAATTATTTGAGGCTGACCGTTCCTTTTGTAATGAAACTGGTTAGCTCTCGAACAATAGGTGACCTCCAATCATTTGCTGGAGTAGCTTCAGTTTGGTTAAGCCACATGGATGATACAGTTCGTATCTGCACTATGATGGCTTTCTCTGACCCTTCGAATTGTAACTTGGAGGCAAGAGTTGCTAAAAAATCACCATGTCTATTGTTGGTCCGGCCGGTATGTATGATGGTCGCATTGGAAAAATGAGTCAGGAGTCGTTGTGCTTCAGACCTGAACATAGCAAGCGTTATCTCCTTAAGAGAATATATCACATTCATTTGATTGACTAGCAGTTTTGAATCTCCTCTGATCTCCAGATGCATTGCCCCTGCCTGTTTATCTAAGGATACCCTAGGAAGAAAGCTTTATATTCTGCTAAATTATTTGTACAATGGAAATCTAGCTTGAATGAATGTGAGAATACTTCTCCTGATGGAGAGACCAAGACTATGCCCGCTCCTCCAGTATCATTGCTAGGAGTGGTGATCCATCAAAGTACAACAACCATGTTTCTTCTTTGACGATTGAGATTTCGGGAAGTTCTCCTGGTACATCATCTTGCAATGTTGTGGAATATTCTCCTGGAAAGGCATCCAGCACTGTCACTTCCTGACCCTTGATTGATTTAGGGGAAACACATAATATGTCAAATTCCGACATATTCAACAACCATTTGGCAGGTCTTCCCATCAGGGTAGGCTTTGAGAGTAGGAACTTTATGGGATCAGCCTTGGATAAAAGCACAACTCTGTTGGATAGTAAATAATGCATGAATCTCTGTATCACATGATCTAATGCCAGGCACGTCCTTTCAGCTTTCGGGTATCTGATTTGAGCGTCCTTCATGTTTCGGCTGTAATAATAAATTGGATGTCCGACGCCTTCTTCATCTTCTTGAGCTAGCAGTGCTCCTATAGCGACATCACTGGAAGCCGTGTACAGTATCAACGATCGTCCCTGCACTGGAGACCTCATGACTGCAGGTGACAAAAGTATTTGTTGTATCTTTTGAAAGGCTTCTTGTTGAATATCCGTCCAGGTAAAACTTGCTCATTTCTTCAGCAGAGGAGTGAACGAAGCGATAAGTTGAGCCAATCCTGGTATGAAGCGTCTGATATAATTTACTTTGCCCATAAAGATTTGCAGTTCCTTCACAGTGCGTGGAGAAGGCATGGTGGATATTGACTTTGCTTTGTCTGGATCGACTTTGATTCCTTCGGCAGTGACCAAGAATCCTAAAAATTTTCCAAAAGAAACCCCAAAAGCACATTTTAGAGGGTTCATCTTTAACTTGTATTCTCTGCATCTTTCGAAGACTTGTCTCAGAACTTCTAAGTGGGATGCTCGAGCTTTCGATTTCACCACGACATCGTCGACATAATCTTCTACTTGCTTGTGCATCATATCATGAAATATTGTTGTCATGGCCCGTTGGTAGGTGGCACCTGCATTCTTCAATCCAAAGAGCATCACAGTGTAATGAAAATTCCCAATGGGAGTACGGAACGCGGTCTTGGCAGCACCGTGTTCAAACATCTTGATTTGGTTGTACCCGCTGTAACCATCCATGAATGATAACATACCGTGTCCGCTGGTCGCGTCAACGAGCATATGAATGTTGGGTAAAGGAAAGTCATCCTTCGGGAAACATTTATTCAAGTTTCTGAAATCCACATAACATCTGATTTGGCCATTTTTATTTTTAACTGGAACAACATTGGCCAGCCATGTTGGGTGCTGAATAGGTTTGATGAATCCTGCTACCAGTAATTTTTGAATTTCGATCTTGATTTGCTCCTCAACTTCGTGCCTGAACTTTCTAGGTGGTTGTTTGACAGTTTTGGAGCCGGGGATGATGTGTAGATGGTGAGTGACTAGCTTTTCATCCAGACCAGGCATTTTTTCATACGTCCAGGCGAATATATCTCGATATTCCTTCAGTAATTCCACCAGGCATGTACGTTCTTCCGGTGATAGCGCAGAACTGATCAAGATTGGTCTTGGGTCTTCCTCTGTGCCGATGTTAACTATTTCAAGGTCATCATTAGTAGAATTCGTGCCATCTTGCAATTGCTGTGGAGATTCCTGAACTTCCTTCTCATTTTCTTCGTTCTGACATAATTCATCAGTGCGGGGAGACTCTTGATCAATTTCCCCTATTAATTGCTAATCTTTGCGTCTCCGGTAAATGACCATTCCTTCTTCATCACGAGTGGTCATAAAATTGAATTCTGGGATCGTGATTTTATTTTTTCAGCGTTTGACTGGTGTAGCAGGTAACTTGAACGGTCTTGCCTCTGAAGGTTACGATGATGCATCCGCAGCAGATACTTCGATCATCTTCCAACTTGGAAGTGGAGTAGTGTAGATCTTCTTAGGAGGTTCAGGGACACTCCTCTGGGATTCAATGAACTCAGCATCATAGGCGTGAGCATAAGGAGATGCTGAAGCAGTTATGCGAACGATTTTGTTGTTGAGTAAGGCCTTCATGCATTGGCGGTAGGTTGAGGGAACCACCTTGTTATCATAGAGCCATGGTCGTCCAAGTATCATGTGATAGTCAGGTTCTTGCTCGATCACGTGAAATTTCACTTTCGACTGAATTGGGCCCACCTTCAAATCTATGTACGCATATCCATATGTATGACTTTGGCTTCCTTCAAATCCTGTCATTAGAATGAGATGGCGAATGATTTTACCTTGTGGGAATCTGGCCATCCTAAGAGTCTTCATAGTGACAATGTTCGTGGAAGCACCGGTATCGAAGAGAGCCCTTCTAAATTCGGTGCCTTTGATGAGACCAGTCACATAAATCGCCCGGTTGTGTCCTTCGTCTGCCATGAGATCTTCTTCTCCAAAGGTAATGTTATCTCCTGTATGTCCAGACACCAAAGATATTTCTTCAACCGCTGGGGTTGGTGAAGTTATTTGCATTTCAGATGATATTTGGATGAGAGCAGTAAACGTGTCTATGCGCTGGTCCTTGGAGAAGTGTAGGAGTTCACATGAATTTTCAATCAGATGTGTAACCTCCTGTTCCACTGGTTTCTCATATGTAGTGAAACTGTTGTTCTGAGGAGGATCATCAGTCGAGATACTTGGAGGTTCCACCATCTCTGCTCCTAAAATCCTCGTCACGTGTACCAGACAAGTGAATAGGTTGTCGATCGCGCTTTTTAGCCGGTCCACGTTCCTTGACAAGTCTTCTTGTCTCCGTGCTAATTCATCCAAGCTTGGGATTTATCCGTTGATTGGTTCAACGGGGATAAATTGAGTTGTAAAATATGATAATTCATTATAACCAGAATTGTTCGAAGGAGTGTGAGGGACAATACCGTTCGAGCGATTGTGGTTGGGATCTGGAGCGGTTGAGTTATTCCTAAAACCGACCATCCTTGTAAAATCGTGAGACTACAACCGAGAGATAAACCTCCCACTGTGGTCACCAATCTGTAGATGGGGAAAAAAGATTTGCTGGTTTTTACGGAATTGAAGAGCCGACCGTGTGGAGACTCCTTGAACCGAGCGAAATGTTGAACCTCACACAGATGCACTGCAATAAGGGAGTGCTTTTAGTTCAAGAGATCAATCTGTAAGACCCCATCCTAAACCAAGAACAATGGCCGTTCCAGAGTAAATTCGGTCACAAGAGAGGATGTGTTGATCTGTAGGAGGGAAGCTGAGAAATGTGTGAGATCAATGGTGATCTGAGATAGTAGGTGTGTTGTGAATTCAGCGTGCGAATGCTCTGAATGATTGAATTTTGCCTGATTAAGAGTGATTTATGTGAGTTCGCGTAGACGAAAGATTGTATGTATGAACTTTTATAAGAAATTGTTTAGGCGAATGTTGTTTGAATGTTCGAATTGTTCGAATCTTTTTCAATGTTGTTGTTTCAATCAGGATTCAGAGACATTTTATAATGCCGGAGTTGAAGACACCATGATCTCATGAAGTGTGACAGTTGCTGGAATCAGAGAGTGGGAAAGTGGGAAATCACGTTAAACCAATTACTCATCGTGCGGAGACTTGATTAATTTTCCACCCACTACTTTGATAATTCTTCCAACTGATTGCACGACTTTCTCACATTCTCATCGTGGGTGAACACACTGTCGTAGACCGCCATACCAAAACCCTAGTTAATATGCCCCCATTGTGACACGATTGAAATCTCGTGATTGTGGAGTCATTTGCTGACTTCGCGGGACGATGAGTCCATGTAGTGCTGAGTTGAACATGTTTTTATCAAATGTTCTGAAACTCATGAATTAAATGTATGTCTGTTGAGATGAGGTACCATTATAACCTAAAATGAGCAAACTGTATTGCTGAATTGTCGAATATTGATAGTTTAACCAATATTCTTTGATCTGAGCAAATATTGCTAGTCTGAGCGAATATTGCTAATTTAAATGAATATTGCCGGTTCGAGCAAATATTGCTCATTTGATGAATTTATTGGTAGCATGACCGAATAAAATAATAATTTAATTTACTGACTGCTGAGTCGAGAAAAATAAATAAGAACGCTGATCATGGAATCAACATAAAATTATTAGAGTGTTTGAATCTGCTCAGAATCATGTTTCTGTGGAGCTCTGGATTCAAAACCCTAATTTTACCGAGATGATGATTTATTGAAAATCATCATAAGACCGGCTACATCGGATGACGGGTTCACCATATAACGCCCAGATGCTCGAATGAGCAAAAATACCAAAGTCTCTTGAGGACCAGTTGGTGATATAATGATTAAATGCTGGTTTAATCATTTACCGAAATAATGCTCGTGTGAGCGACAAATAATAAAACCTGGTATTATGAAAACGTGAAGAACCGACCAAGAGGTCATGAGACTAGATCAGGATGCGTGTGGGACCAGCGGATGGTTGTTTGAGCAAACTTCCAATAGTTTGGAAAGAGTTTGAACCTAATATGAGCAATTGAGCAAATTAGGTTAAAATCATTAAAACATGCGGGACAGCTGTTTGCAAGCCTCAGGGTCACCCTTGGTCGGTCAAGGGGATGTGCCCGTGCCACCACAACATCCGTGTTTCAGTCCTGAGAATTTTGATATTTTCTGGTGCACGTTTAAGCAACATTTGGAAAAAATATGCAAAATCCATGGTTTTGCTGAAACTGGGAAAAATACATGAGATGAGGGAAAATAAATAAAACAAGGAATTACAAGGTGTGGGACCGGCCACGGCTAGGGCATGGCCGGCCGACTGACACGCGGTCCCACATGATTTTCCCAGTTTTATGTGATTTTATGTATTTTTCTCTGATTTAAGGGAAATTCCATGAAACTAGAGAGTTTGGCGAAATTAGGGAACTCCCATAAGGAGAGACAAAATAAAATAAGATAAAATAAGGAATGAGAGTGTGGGACCGGCAAAGGCCGGCCATGGGCGCGGGTCCCAAGACACTCTCCCTAATTTTATGTAATTTTCATGATTTTAGGGAATTTTACATAAAATCAAAGGGATTTGGTGAAAACCAAGGTATTTTGTTAAAATCAAGGAGTTTTCATAAAATCATGAAACAAAACACCAAATAATAATAAAACAAGGGGCGTGTGGGACCGGCTAGGGCATGGCTGGCCGGCTAGAGCCCGGTCCCACAAAATTTTTCTAATTTTTTTAATATTTTCTATGATTTTAGAGAAAATACATGAAATTAGGTAATTTTAGGGAAAACTCATGAAATCAAGAAATTTTCATAATTTTAGGAGGAATAATAAAATAATAGGGAAGTGAGGTGTGGGACCGGCCACGGCCAATGCATGACTGGCCGGCCGACGGTCCCATGTCACCTCTTCCTAATTTTATTATTTTTCGATAAAATCATGTAATTCAGATAAAAATACATGAAATTAGGTAATATTCATGATTTTAGAGAAAATTCATAAGAAACCAAGGAATTTTCATAACTTGAGAGAAATAATAAAATAATGAGGATGTGAGGTGTGGGACCGGCCAGGGCATGACCGGCCGGCCGGCGGTCCCATGTCACCTTTCCCTAATTTTATTATTTTTTATAAAATCATGTGATTTAGGTAAAGATACATGAAATAAGGTAATTTTCATGATTTTAGAGAAAATTCATAAGAAACCAAGGAATTTTCAAAATTTGAGAGAAATAATAAAATAATAAGGACTTGAGGCGTGGGACCGGCCACGGCCAGGGCATGACCGGCCGGCCGGCGGTCCCATGTCAATTTTCCCTAATTTTATTATTTTTTGATAAAATCATGTGATTTAGATAATTTCTTTGAAATAAAGAAAATTGCTCGAACGAGAGGATTTTCATGAGATCAGGAAAATAGCAAAAATATGATAAAATATAAAATTGGGCATGGGACTGGTCACGGCATAACTGGTCGGCTGGTGAACCCAGTCCCCTGGCGCTTTTGCTAATATTTTATTATTATTATTTTCCTTCCTATTTTGCATAGGTTCCTCGTTCGTTCATGCTGGTTTGTGCATTATTTACTAATTACACTTGCACCATTTTTGTCAGGGCTTATTCGATACTCATATGCCCGTTTCTTCGGATATTTATCACTAACCCGTGGCATTCTGCTGGGAAGAACCACGAATTGAAGTGACGAAATATAACAGAGAATCGTAAAATATCGCTGGATATTTAGACGATTAAAGATGGCTCGTAGAATATTGTTGGATATTCAGACGATGATTCGTAAAATATTGCTGGATATTCAAACGATGGTTCGTAGAATATTGCTAGATATTCAGACGATTTCAGATAATTAATCGGTGGCTCAATACTAGAAGGGATTCCTGCCTAGGAGCATTAATAATCTGAGGGTTTGAGCAATATGAACTTGTTGGAGTGTCATATTCCTCTTGCATAGTCGGGGAAAACCGGTCGCATCCCGAAGACGTTGTCGCCCAATCTTTCGATTATATACAGTATGGTATGTGTCGTGGTCTCAGCTTGGAAACTGCACATCTGCATCTTCTCTAAGATACTTTCTCCATCAGAGGGTTATGAGATGTGTTGTGGTCTCAGCTGGGAGACTGCACATCTACATCTTCTCTGAGAGACTTTCTCCATCAGAGGTTTATGAGATGTGTCGTGGTCTCAGCTGGGAGATTGCATATCCGCATCTTCTCTGAGATACTTTCTCAATCAGAGGCGTCATGAGCTTTCATGCATAGAGACATGAGTCTCGATACTCATCTGATTGCCGGATCTGGAGTAATTACTGAAATTGCTCAGCATTCATGAGATGTGTTGTGGTTTTAGCTGGGAGACTACACATCTTCATGTACTCTAAGAGACAGCCTTCTCAGTCAGAGATTTGCGACATGAGATTTCATGCTTTAATCGAGATACATGAGCCTTAATACCCATCCGATTTCCGAATCTGGAGTATAGTTTTACAATTCTACCCTTTGTCGAAAATCCACCATCTACACAAGTGCAGGACAAACCTAAGGTAATGGCGTGTTGCTACCAGAGCTAGTGAACATGATGAAGTTGCATAAGGACTATGATAGTACACTGGGCTATAAGTGAGCTACGGAGTGATTGTGGTACTGAACTAAAGCAACAAATTGCAGTGCAGCTGGATTTGTGTTGATGCTGTGGTTGTACAAGGGTTTTGCAGGCTGGCACTGAAGCTTTAGGTGGTGTTTGAGTTTGTGAAACTGGGAGTTACAGGTGCAGGTAGTGAATTGCAGTTGGCTATGTGTACATCCAACAATGGAATGGTTATGCTGGTGAGTTGAGGCTTGGATTCACAGTGCAGTAAGTAATGGTGGATACAATGGGGTTGACCTCTTGAGGGTGATGCTGAAATACATGAATTAAGGTGGCAGATGATACAAGAGGGATGAGGATATGGAGATTCTAATGGTTGTGACTTGGTTATGTGGATGTTGTTCAATGGGTAGAACTGAAGGTTTGCAGTTTGAATAGCCATCATGGCTGGGACTGAGTTTGTAAATCATCATCATGGTGCAATACAAACTCTGGCCTGTGCAAAGTATCCTTGGCCATTACCAACTCAGCTCATTCAGCTGAGTGAGCCATCTGATTCACCTGACTCGGTCTGTTTGACTCGAGTTAACTCAGCTTGACTTTCATTTGACTCGTTGACCGGGTAGACTTTGCCGGTCACCTGAGATTCTTTGTCAGCAGGATTCCGGCCAACTTCCGGTCATTGCACCAGTTTTCCGGTGAGTTTTTTTTTTTTTGGAGCAGAATTTTACATGGGTATTTATCTTATGTTGGCTTGGTGCACATCTTACTATTGGATCATTTGGGCTTTGAAGATCTAATTTTAGAAAGATGAAAAGTTATAAAAGGAGAAAGTTTCTATTTTTCTTCTATCACGGATATACTTTTCTACTGGAGTTTTGGAGGAGAGCGGCAACTAGGGTTTGATATCATTTATTTTTCATGTTCTTCATCTTATTTTTGATTATGATTATGATGAACTCAAAAACTATGAGTAGCTAAACACTTTTTATTGGTTATGGGATAAAGTGGATTTCACAAATAAGATTTGATTCAATGCATTAGTTTTGTCTCAGTAATTTATTATTTATGATTCATGGTTTATATTGTATATGATTTGATTATTTGTTTGGTTGAGTCCGGAATCAATCCGATTTGCATTCAGTTCTAAAGCTATATTAGGGTTTTCAATACGAAAAAGTTGTTTATCCCTGATTCTAAGTAGCATAATTGTGGGTAGTGCTTGTAGTGATATATCCTACTAGTCACAAATGAATCATAACCTTGGTTAAATTGAATTAGTGCTTTTACACATTTTGATTGCCTTTATTAGTCTTATTCCATATAACTTATTGCTTTTAGGGAGTTAAACTTAATTGTGCTTTTACACTTTAGGTTGCTTTCTAGGAAGAATTCACATATGCATCTTTTAATGTGGTTGTGATGAAACCAGGGAATTAGCGGGATACTCTTGCGATCAAGGTATCCTAGGACTTTTAGTAAATGAGAGATTAAAATACCAATTCTAGTCATTGTTGATAATTCAAGTTTATGAATGAAACTATCACGTGACCAATATCTTCTCCTTATTGATTATTTTAATACTTTATTGCTTTCAATTTATTTTTATTGCTTAGATAAATCAACCCCCCCCCCCCCCATTGGTTACTAAGAAACTGAAATTTTCATAACAACAAAAGCCTCTATGTGGATACGAACTCTTTCTTATCGCATACTACTTTTATTTTAGTTAAGTAAGAAAGTGAAATTATATTTTTCTCGGCTGACAACCGACCAGCGTGCACTTATTGAATGTCGGAAGCGCAGGGATACTGAAGAAACTAAGTGAACTAGGGTTAGTTGCTTGGTCCCAACTATACGTAGTTGGTTTATATTTTGTATAACGACTTAATTCTGAGAGTATTCGATTCTGGACTAGGTCCCGGTATTTTTATGCATTTGCGGTTTCCTCGTTAACAAAATCTTTCTGTGTCATTTACTTTTCATTTCCTCAATTATAATTGTTGTTATTATAATTTAAAGTAAATTACACAAATGTTAAATCCATATTAATTGATAGTGATCCTATAGAGTTTTATTAAGTCCGAACCTATTATCAAGTAATCACACTTTGAGTGTTGTATTATCTCGATCTTGTATCCATAGACGATCACACAAAGTGTGAATACCGATTTGTCGTATTGTCTCAACTTTGTCCATAGACAATCACTTTCGGTAAGAGGAATTATATGTGGATAATTTAAAGATTGTGGTGTATTTGGGTACCCTCATCTTTTCAATTGGTATCAGATCAGGAAAACACTAATAATCTGTGTTTGGTGCGATCCAACCTATAAGAAATGAGTATGCAAAAAGGTAAGGCAAAGCCAAAAATAGACTCGGTTAACTTCCCACAAGATTTGGGTAAAACTCTCTATGGGTTTAATTTTAGCAAATGTTTAGAAGGGGCTTCTTCCACAAGTTCTACTTGCTCTTCTAAAAATATGTCCTTATGTTCTCAAGAAGAAGTTAAGTTAAGCCATGTATTCACGATCAATGATTCAGACTTTGAATCACTTCATAATGATAAATAAGATATTGATTATGTGAATATAAAAACATCTTAGCTAAATGAACTAAGTAAATAATTCCTCTCATATGCAACCGAACTCACTCTTGCACTAAAAAGAGAAGCAAAGCTTCTTGAAGACTTATGTCATAATCTTGATCTAACCACCCTTAAAGCTGATCTAGACACTCTCAAGATTGTATCCTCTTCAAAGATTCAATCTCTAAGCAAAGCTAAGAAAAAGTATTGATCAATAAAAGAGCACTGAGATATTGAGAAAAACAGTTACAGATGAATATAATGACTTAAAAATCTCATATGATTCTGAGATAAAGATAGTTACAAAACTTGTCAATAGGCTGAAAGATGAAATGCATTTATTAGTGTCAGAAAGTCGGTTGGATACATCCTTCTTGGATAAACCTAATAATTTTGGTTTGATATTTCCTGCAAAAAGAAAGAAGAATGACATGAAACTCTCAAAAGAAAGTTTCATCTCCTTAAAGTGCATTGATATTCTCAGAAAATTCCAAGATGATCAACTCATATCAGAGTTCTCAACATCATCACAGACGATGCTATCATTATGGAAACAAAGGACATGTTGTTAAAGACTGTCAACGATTATCTGGTTCAAACTCTGACAAAACCAGTTCTGGTCAAGGATGTAATTTGAAATCTTCTTCAAGAAAAATCATACATAAGACTGATCTTCTTAGATTAAAGAACCTAACAAGATATATTCATCACAGAAAAGAAGAAGATCTGAAGACTAAAAACTCTTAGAAGTGGATACCAAAGAAGATTATGGAGCTAAACAGAAATGAGTATGACAAATTCTCCAGTTTATCACCACATAAGGTAATACCTAAATATCTTGATGATAGTCACTTCTATGATAAGTTTGGGTTGTCCACCAAAATGAGAAAGATCCTTAAGAGAATGGATAAAGGAAAGTTCTCTACTAAGCTTAATGAGAATAATATTTTTCGACCATATACTTAGTATCTTGGCTAATACACTGTCTCATGAAGTGCTCAAACAAAGGTTTGATGAGTTCAGTGTATATTGCACAATAGTTTAAAAACTTGAAAGATCTATGGAACTATTCACATAAATTCACTTTCTTAAAACCCTAATATTGATAAAATTTTGGTTTTACATATTAAAGGAGAATATTTTCTTTCCATAATCGATGACCAAGTTTTTGGAAACTATTGGTATATGAAACTTCGATAATCTTTAAGAAAAATTCTTGTATTCCTCTGGAACAAAGAATTATGTACAATACGGATTATCATGCAAAACTGTTTGCAAGGGTATCAGAAAGATGTGCTGAAAATATGACATGTAATCCTTTTGGACTACATAATTTTAATAGAAACGGAACCACCTCTTGCATGAATGTGAATCACTCGCCCTGTACGATCGATTACGAAAAGGAGTTTCACAAGATGGCACGAACTTGTGCTGAAACTAAGTTGGAGGTATTAATGTTGAAACGTACTCTTGAAAAATCTTTAGTTATTCAAGTTCAACTTCTCAAGCAACAATATTTTCTCTCCAAAAGAGTAAACGAAGAAGAAACCAACTTCCACAAGGTTGAGGAATTATTCTTCAACCAAGGATCTCTTCAAGGAATTCAGAGAATTATTCCTATCAAGCGAAAGAGATCCCAAGATCATGAAGGGTTCTGATTTCCAAGAAAATAGACATCAGATTTTGATTTATTTCAATTATTGTATAAGGTCTATTTATGAATAAAACTATCTATTATTAATGGATAAAATTATTATTTTATAATTTTTCTTGTGATAGTTTTTTCGATTCCATAGCATGTGCTTGAATACTTTATATTATTGCTATGTATTTAAGGGATGTCTGATTTCGGTTTTCATTACCTTAATATTTGATCTCATATGATGTGAACCCTTATGGTTTGTGTGGATTTTTGATTTAGCGGGATTAAGGTCTAGCCTATGTTGGTAGGCTTTATCAAAGGATCATAAGTTGTTCTGATTGAGACTCATATGTAAAAAGTCACAATGTGTTGAATCAATTTGTGTTTACATGAGTTGTGTTTAGTATAAACATATGTGTTTCGAGTTTTTGACTTTTGCTATTGGCACACATTAGTTAAAACCAATTCAACCTTTCTCTGGTAAAGGTTGCTCTTTTTTGTTGTTCTTTTGTTCTTGCGAGAGAATGACAACATAATGAGGGAGAGTTCTAACTTGAACTTGTGCTTAATGATATATCTTTCTGGGGAGAAGAGGATGCAGAATACGAGGTAACGATTTTTTTTAGTTAATTGATTTCATGTTTAAGAAAAGCCTGATCTTATTGAATATATTTTGCTTTTGCTTAACAAAATTTCGGTACAATTAATGTTTATTCCATGATGTGTGTATGGATGTGTGTGTGTGTATGATTCAATTGTTTCCGGTTAAGAAAAATGGTGTTAATTTATTTGACTTATTTATTGTTTGATATCAAGTGTTTTTGCTTAACGAAATTTCGGTGCAATTGCGGTGTTATAATGTCTATGTTTGTTTCAATTGCTTTTGGTTAAGAGAAATAATTGTGAAAGTCAATTTATTTGGTTTGTATGTATTGTTTATGGCTTAACAAAATACGGGATCATTTGTATAGTCCAATTCGATTTCGGATAAGAAAAACTAAGTTAATTCTGATCTTAGTTAGACTTATCAAATTGAAGGATTCGGTTATTCAAGTCTAATCGAATGCCTTGACAAGAAATACTATTTAACTAACCTAATACTTATCTTGTCTAAAGTGAAAGGTCTAAGTTATTGTCTGAATAATTAGAACCTGATGAGAAAAATAAAGTTAATTCGGATCTTTATTTTGGTCTTATCGAAATAAGCGATTGTATTTGTGCAATCGGTTTAGCAAGGGAACTAAGTTTCTTAGTCAATTTTTTAAACTATTAGGGAAAATTGCTTCGAGAAATTGTTTCTTTGATATCATATTGAAACCAAATTACTTGTAGTTTCGGTTTTGATATTGGTTATCTAAAATGGTATGTGAAACCTTCGTGCTTAACTCTTATAGGTTGTACAAGTCTTTTAGATTTGTAAGATCCTTTCGGTTTGACCTTTATTTGCTCAAACCTTTGTCATTTTGTGACAAAAAGTGGGAGAAATATATGGAGTAAACAAGTGATTTGTAATCACTAAGGAAAGGACAATTGCTTAAACGTTATATCTAACGAAAGAGTAAAGCATTAACTAAGGGGGGGCAACATATCATATTGCTAGTGTAGTTATCTTGACTACAAAAGGGGAATAAAAAGTTGTTCGGATTGAAAATCTACCTATCTTGCCTTGTAGTTGCAGGAAATCCTACACTACACCCTTGATAAGATCTTACATTGATTAACACATATTTGAGTGATTAAAACGACACTTTATTATTTGATTCTCAGAAATGTTTACAAATAATGGAAGTAGATTAAAATACAACCGCTCTTTTGTTTCTCTCTCCTCAAGAATTTCTCAACACTCAAAAATACATCATCATCTCTCTGGACATACTGTATCTCTTTATATAGGGTAGTTACATAATAGATGACAGCTAAGCTGTCCTTTAATTTCGGGTTTGGCTTGCGATGTTCTCGCGGTAGTTATAATGTCAATTCTCGCAAGCGTTCTAACCATCGCAAATCAATCATGCTCTTCTCATGTTTCTTCAATCGTCATCTATTACGTCATTCTTTGGATCATTCTTTAAGTTATTTTTATGACGCTCGCAAAGTGTTGTTAAAGAGCTCGGGGTAATGATCGCAGGAGTGTTGTTAATCTCGCAAGAATACTGTCATGGCGATATTCTGGTCCTACATCTTGCCTCTTCTCATGTCTTCTTCGCGAAGTGGAGGGGATATGATAATCTCCAATTCTTCATAATGCTCGCAGCCCCCTATCTTTGCATATTTTCTTCTCGACAAAACTCCGTAAATTTAGCTTAACCGTCTACACGTGTTGTAAATTCCTCTTTTCACCGACACGTCACTCCTCAACAGGTCATCTCCTTTTTCTTATAAAAGGTAGACTTTGGTTACATAACTAATTTTCTTCTTTTACTCTTCTATCTTCTTCGTTTCTTCATCCTCTGTAATTTTTTCCGATCTGCAATTTTTCTTCTTCTTTATATCTATCTGCTACTGCTTTAATGGAATCTTCAAGGTATGTGTTTTTTTGATGTTACTTAATTCCGTTTTGCTTACTTGAATCATGTTTACTCATATTTTATTAAACTTTTCTAATTGATTCTTCTCCATTATATCTTCTCTTCAGCGGAACTCCCCCTAACACCCAGTCTGCAACCCAAAACCCTAATCTTCTCAAAAAATTAGCTCACAAGAGAAGGAATCCTGCGAGTCGTAAGGTAGTAAGAAACATTTACTTTTTCTTAATAACAATATTGTTGCCTCTGTTTCTTATCTAAGTTATTATTCGCAGGATGACGAAAGTATTGCTAAACCTCACAAAAGATCTCGCCAAGTTAAAACTCTTGAGGCTAATATTACTATTCCCAAGATGACATCTGCGAGAGTTATTCCCAAAACCTTGCAAATGGAACCTCCTCCTTATTTTTGCGAGACTATCGCCACTAATACTCCCAAAGTTACTGTCAATGAAACTCCTTCCATCCCTTTATTACCTTCAACTGTTACCCTTCCAAATACTCCTCCTTCTGACGATGCAATCATTGCGAACAATCAAAACCTCCAGCTTTCTACTGTCATTATTTCACCATCTGCACATTCTTCTCCTTCTAAGGAAACTTCGATAGGAGTGGATGTTGCTTTAAAAATCTTGTATGATGTCTTGAATGAGGCTAAAAGGTCTTATACTGATCCCGTCAAGCAGGATGTTTGCGAGGTTTTATGTAAGTATCTTGGTTCTAACCAAATAACTTCACAAGCAACTTTAGAAAGTGAATTTGAATCGCTTAAAATAAATCTACAAGCTAGGACTTCAGAATGTGACATTCTCTATCAAAAGCTTCGCAATTCTTCACTTGACTACGAGAATCTTCGCAGCAAGAATAATGATTTAAAAGGTATAATTTTCCTGCCTCTGTCTCTGGTTTTTCTGTTCTAACAAATTTTCATTTTCTCTATACTCAAATTTCCTTTTTAAATTTTTGGTTCGTATATTTAGTTTTAAATCAGAATCGATTCATGGAGAGACTTAAATTTGAGTCTATCGCTGAAGAAGCTCGTGTTGAAAAAGATTCTTGGATGGACCAGTATAATAGATTAGATAATCTCTACACATACTCGATAGATCAAATAGATAATCTTACTAATGAGAATAATCAATTATCGCAAAGCCATAATTTATTAAGTAACGAGGTTGCTCGCCTCTCATATTTGTTAATCAAGGCTAATTTGGCGACGAAATCTTTATCAAATGAAAATAGAACTTTATCTCAAGAAAAACATAGTTTTTCAAGCTTGATGGCGATTTCCTCGCAACAATTGAGTAATCTTCAAAGAATATGTGATAATCAAGAGAAATCTCTTCGTACTCTTAAGGATGAGCTCAAGGAAGTAACTGAATCATCTGCCGCTGAGAAGGATAAACTTATCAAGGGTAGGTTAAGTCTTAATTTAAAGGCCAGCAAGCTTCAAGATCAATACTCCCAATTAGAAGAATCTTATTCTTTATTAGCAAAGGAAAACTCGTATCTCCTCTCCAAAGAAGAAAATATAAAATCTCGCCTGAAGGGTATAGTTGGGGACAAATTTGATGATGCTATGAACCAATGGGAGAATTGTTGCTTATTAATTCAAAATTTAACTTCGCAGAAGGAAGGTAGTCATTTGACTTCCTTAATTGTTGATCTCTGTTAATTTTCTGTGTTATATTTCTTGCATGATTTTATTTTTCTGAATAACTTTTTATTTCTCTCGCAGAAACCGAGAAAAGCCTCCATCTTATTATTTCTGATCTGGCTGATAAATTGGCTAATGTTCGCAAAGAAAACGGGACTCTCACTCCTGACCTTGTAAAATCTCGCGATCGAGCAGAGAGAAGATATGACTATCTTGAATATTTCAAGAATATGGAGATTTGAAATCGCGACAGAGGCTTCCTTCGCAAAGTTCATCTCAGTGCAAAAGTTCTTGTGAATGATATTCTGATATCCCAGTCTTTTCCCCCTATAACTGTCCCTCCTCTAGAAGTAGATGATGATGAAGTTCCTCTTCCTATGGATAAGGATCTAGAATATGCAAGTGACGAAGAAAATATCTCTCAAGAAGACCAAACAGAAGAAGAAAAAAGTCCTCCTAGAGAAGTAACCACTGGTGATGAACCAATTGCTGGAGAAGAAGAAGAATCTCGAATCAACCGCAATGAGAAGAATGTTGTTGAAGTTAATAACACTAAAAAAAATGATGAATCTGGCGAGATCAATATTGTAGCCTGAGTTTTCTCTTTGTTTTCTCCTTTTTCCTCTTTCCTGCGAGTAATGTAATTTTATGCAACTTTTGAATTCAACTTTTACTTCTGTTAAATATCTTCAAGGAAGATAATGAGATTTTATTTATCCATTCCCCTACTTGCCCTTCACTATCTTTCTTGTAATGGTCAATTTTTTCCTGCATTCTTCCTTTGCGAATTGTGTTGCGATATTTATCGCGAAATTATGGATGACGTTGCGATATGATGAATAACCCTATTGCCTGATTCTGATTAACATTTCTGAAAAATTTCGAAGGATTCTGAGAAATCTTTCATGCATTCTTAAAAGAAAATAGTTAATGTTTGGGATTATTCTGTTGGTCTTATCTTGCCTTCCTAGTTAAAGGTCTTACTTTGCCAATTTTTCTGTCTGCGACAAAATCGCAGGACGTATTTACAATTGTATGCAAAAACCCATTGATCTTGCCTTATCTGTATTTTTTCAATTTATCTACGACAACATGACAAGTCTAAGTTCCCTTACAAGAACAAAGCCTCATGACATTGCCGTCTTGCGATGAAATCGCAAGACGTATTTATACTTTCATATAAAATCCCATTGATCTTATCTTAACTTTCTCTTATGGCTTGTTGCCTCTGTATAATATTTGTCACGTGATAATATGACAGGCCTAAATGCTCTTGCGAGCATAAAGCCCCATGAAATTGCCGTCTTTAGACACTTATCAACTCCCTAATGGAGGGTGCCGCCCTTATCTTCCCCCTGGTTGCCCCTTCAAGGAGGGAAAATCATCCATACAAGACTAGCTCCTCCCATCCGGATTTACCAACAACCATCTTTTTTCGCTGCCTCTTGTCCTTTATGCCTATATGGCTTATAGTTACAACAAAACACCCTAAGTGGGGTTTTCTTCGGGCCGAGTGTATCATAGCCAAGACTTAACAAGAATGGCCATGGTAGGTTCGTCCGTCCCGGGTATCCCTGGCTCAACCGTGTACCTCGGCGCCTTGGTCATACTCTACACTCCTTAGAAGATACCATCGGTCGTCCAACCAGGGTATAACCTTATATAGTTGGAAATCCAAGGTACCTCTCCCTGATAGGTTTTTTTTAACCCAAACATCTTCATGACTCAGGTTCTAGCAGCGGTATAACCTTATCCCTGAGTCACGCAAAGAGATTCCCCCTAATATGACGTACTTTAGTTCTTACATTTGCCTCTTGCGAAATTGTATTCGCGAACTAGGGTGTACGCCATAAAGGTTCATCCCGTTCTTTATTTATTTTGCGTATATCGCCATCTTTCATTCTTTATGTAATCTTGAATAATCTTGCGAACAAACTCGCCACTGTAAAAATTTGTGTTGCCCATTTTTATAAAAAATTTGTTACTGATAATATCTTTTTAAAAATAATTTGTTCCATGGCCTACCAAGTCTTTGACCAACATATCTGCCCTCTGGGTCTACCAGCCTATATGCCCCTGTTCCAATTATCTCTTTAATGATATACGATCCATCCCATTTTCTCGCCAGCTTTCCGCCACGTTCTCGCTGTTACTCTGGTGTTTCTCGCAAAACTAAATCGCCTGGTTGAAACTCACAGTTCTTAACTCGTTTGTTATATTCGCGAGCCAACCTTCACTGGTAATTTTCCATATACTGAGTATTCATAGATATTGTTGAATTATGCAGAATGCTCATTTCTGATCTAATATGTCATGAACGCTCTAAATGATAAACTAGGAATCAGAGTATTAGATTCGATGGTTATTCAATAAAATATTGGATGGTCGCAGTTCGAACCATGTTGATCAGTCGAGCAAAAATGTTGGTAGCAGGAATGAACATTAAATATAAATTAAAATATTGGTTGTTGGATTGGATCAATATATAATTATCAACATTTATCGAATTATCGTAAATTCGAAACCCTAATTTTGGAGAACTCTAGATCCCGGAGATGGAGAGTTGTCCAATGAGTGGAGAAATATTGATCAATCAATAGGCATGAGAGCCGGTCCATTGGTGGTGGTGAACATTCGAGCGTGTGGAGAAAGTCCCTGAACAAGGATTTCATTATTGGAGAATCATGAAAATTATGAATTATTATCATTAAAATAATAACGGAGAGCCGTAGGACCGGCCGACCATGATGGCCAAGGGACCGGACAGGTCTGGTCATGGTGGAGCATGGGCCACCATGTCCCTCACGCGGCCATTCCTGAAAGTTTCAGGTGATTTGTTGGACGTTTATGCAATATTTGGGATTTTCATAAGAGTTTGATCTTTACTGAAATTCTTGATTTTTGCTTGAACGAGCAAGTAGGACTTTTCCCGTGTGACCAATATTTTAAGAAATATTAAAATAATGATATTTTATATTTGTCGTGAGAAGCCCGGACGGTCGTGGGCCCATTTGACTTTATTGGCTTTTTGGTGATTTGAGCAATATTGGAGAAATATGGAAACCAAATATTTGATCAAACGAGGTAATTTCATAAGATGAGAGAAGAAATAATAATAAATACGGAATTGGAGAGGTGTGGGACCGGTCACGGCCGTGGCGTGGCCGGCCGGTGGGCACTGTCCCATGACGCTTTTCCCTATTTATTATTATTATTATTGAACTTATGCGGAGAAATATGGAAAACTAGGAGTTTTTCTCAAACGAGGAAGTTTCAAGAGATGAGGAAAAATAATAAAATAATGTTTAAAAAAAAGATGGAGAGGCGTGGGACCGGCCACGGCGACATGGCCGGCCGTCCGGTGGGCCCGGTCTCATGCACGCCTCTTAATTCTTTTTTTATTATTTTCCTTTCCTCGTTCATCCATATTTTGGGTGCTCTTTCATGCATTATTGATAAGTACGCTCATACCATTTTCTTGGGGCTTGCTCGGTGGTGGCCCAAATGCCCGAAAAGTGAATATTTATTACTAATCCATGGAATTCAGCTGAGAAAAGCCATGAATTGAAGTAATGAGATATTATGATGAAAATAGATTATTTTCTAGGAATTCAATTGATGAATATTGCGACTAGAATTAATCAATTGACTATACTAGCAGGCACTCTGTTTAGGAGCATGATATTTATTCGAGATTCGCGGTATGAGATAGTAGAAGCGTCATACTCGTTCTGAATGTTTATTATGTATAGTCAGGGAACATTGCGATATCCTGAAGACGTTCTTGCTCTATACTAGTGGTCAATCAATCTAGGAGCCGTTCAATCATTAAGATTTTATACATATGTATTTTATATAGTTAATGAACATTGTGATATCCTGAAGACGTTATCGCTCTATACTAGCAGGAAATTTGTTTATGAGCCGTCCAATCGTTTTTCGATTCTATATAAAACTGAATACTGAAATTGCGCAGTATTGATGAAATATGAAAAACATTGAAAGCTTGGATGAGAGGCTTTAATGGTTGCATATTCATGCGTGATCTGAGAGGTTATACTCTCAATCATAGACGGTCGTGACATGATCTTTCACGTTCAAATGAATTTCACATACTCATTGTAGTAGCAGGAAATCCCATACTACACCCCTCACAATAATTCATAATGATCAACACATCTTTTGAAGATTAAGAACAACACTTTTATTAATTGATTCACAGAAATGGTACAAGAAATGGAAGAAAACAAGAATACAATCGCTCTTTAAACTTTCTCTCTCCTTATGACTTCCTCAACACTCAAAAAAGATCTCTCTCTTCCTTACGCTTATTCACCTCCTTATATAGGGATTTACATAGTGGGTGACAGCTAATATGTCCTTTATTTTAGGATCTGACTTGCGATATTCTCGCAAGGGTTCTATTGTCAATCTTCGCGAGCACTACAAACATCGCAGAGTCATCACACTTTTCTCATGTTTCTGCGATCGTCATCTGTTATGTCATTCTTCAAATCATTCTGCGACGCTCGCAAAGTGTTGTTAGCTAAACTTCACAAATGTTTCCTTCTTGCGATATTCTGATCCTACATCTTGCCTCTTCTCATGTCTTCTCTGCGAAGAAGAGAATGTCATGAGAAACTGTTCTTCAAAATGCCGTTGCTGTTCATTTTTTCTTTCAACTTATTTTTCTATTGACAAGACTCCATAAATTAAGCATAACCGTCAACACGTGTTGAATATTCCTTTAATTATTGGCACTTTTTATCATTAACCGGTCATCTTCCTTTGCCTATTTAAAGAGGGATCCGGAAGAAAGAGATTTTTCTTCTTTTGTTTCGTTTTCATCTTCTTCATCTTCATATCTTATGCAAATCTTCATCATCTACAAATTTCCTTATTTACCAAATTCATCTTCTGCTATTGTTCTCTTCTGTTTCCATGGAGTCACCAAGGTTAGTTCTTCTTATTTTTCTTCTATTGATTTTTCTGAAACTTATTTTGTTTTGCTGAGATCATCTTGTTTGTTCTTTGTGTAATTCCCATACTGTTTATGTTTCATCATAAGCACTTCTAGTACCAAATTTACAGTTCAATGGTGGCGATCGCTTCGCAGAAATTAAGTGTTATTCAAAAAGTATGTGATAATCAAGAACAATCTCTTCGTTCGCTGAAAAATAAACTTAAAGAAGCAACTGAATCATCTATTGCTGAGAAAAATACACTCATTAAAGGTAGAATAAATTTAAGTGTAAAGGCCAATCAGCTTCAAGAACAATATTCCAAATTAGAAGAATCTCACTCTTTACTTGCGAAGGAAAACACTTTTCTCATTTATAAAGAAGAGAAATTAAAATCTCGTCTGAAAGGTCTAGTTGGAGATAAATTTGATGATGCCATGAATCATTGGGAGAATACTTGCTTGGCACTAATTCATAATCTAATATCTCAAAAGGAAGGTAGTCATTTTGACTGCCTCAAACATCTTTCTTTTGTTAAACTTCTTCGCAATATTTCCCTTGCGAGGTGTTCGCCTGAATAATTTTTGTTTTTACTTTTAGCAGAATCTGAAAGAAAGCTTCAGTCTTCCATTTCTACTTTGGATTCTAAACTTTCCAAGGTTCGCAAAGAAAATGGTTTGCTTGCTGCTCATCTTGCCCGTTCTCGCGATCGAGCAGAAAGAAAGTATGATTATCTTGAATATTTCAAAAACATGGAGATTAGAAATCGTGACAGAGCTTTCCTTCTCCAAGCTCATCTCTGTGCTGAAGTTCTTGTGAATGAGGTTCTGCTATCCAAATCTCTTTCTCCTGTATCACTCAAACCTCTAGAAATAGATGAAGATGAAACTCCTCGTGTTGGTGACAATGACTTTGATTATGAAAGTGGTGAAGAAAGCGCTTCCCAAGAAATTTTTGAAGAAGAAGAAATCCCTACTAAAGAAAGAGATGCTGGTGATGAAGCAATTGCTGGTGATGAGCCAAATGAAGAAGAAACCAGAGTCAACCAAGATAAGGAAAACACTGGAAAAGATGATAAAGTTGGTGGAGATGATAAGGTTGGCGAAGAAGATAAAGCTGGTGAAGAAAATATTGAAGTCTGAGTTCTAGTTTTAGTTTCTTGAATTACTCTTTCTCCTCTTGCGAACAATGTACTTTGGACCTCTTTTGGAATCAATTTTGCTTTTGGTATTTTAAGAATTTGCGAGAAAGATCTTGCGAGAAAGATAATGATATCTTATTTATTAATTCCCATACTTGCCTCTCATTATCTTTCTTGTGATATATGATCTGCATGAAAAATGATTAGTAATTTATAAAAAGAATTTATTTTATTATGTGGTCTTATTTTGCCTTCCTAGGTAAAGGTCTTATTTTTCCATCTTTTGTATTGCGAAAAAATCGCAGGATGTTTCTACACTTTCATGTGGAAACCCATTGATCTTTCCTTAACTTTTTATTCTTTTCTATTTTTGCTGCGACAATATGACAGGTCTAAATTTTCTTGCGAAATTAAAGCCCCGTGATATTGCCGTCTTGCGACGAAATTGCATGACGTCTTTACACTTGCATGTAATGACCCCTTGATCTCGTCTTATCTTCTCTTTTGTATTATTGCCTCTTAAAGAATGTTGCAAAAATATGATAAGTATTAATACTCACGTGAGTAAAAAGTCTCATGACATTTGCGTCTTAAGACACTTATCATCTCCCTAATGGAGGGTGACGCCCTTATCTTCCCCCTGGTTTCCCTTTCAAGGAGACATACATCGGTCATACAAGACTATCTCCTCCCATCTAGTCTTAACAACAACCAGTTGTGTTCATAGCCTCTTATCCCTTTTGCCTATATGGCTTACGGTTACGAGACTGCACCCTAAGTGGGGTTTTCTTCGGGCTGAGTGCATCATAGCCAAGACTTACCAAGAATGTCCAGGGTAGTTTCATACGCCCCGGGCACTCTTGGCTCAACCGTGTACCTCGACGCCTTGGTCATACTCTGCATCCCTTAGGAGAGATCTTATTACCTTAGTCTCCCAACTCAAGTCATATGCTCAAGTTGAGAATCCAAGGTGTCTCTCCTGGATGGGCTTTCATTGACCCCAAATCTCCATGACTCAGGTTCCAGCAGCGGTGTAACCTTATCGTTGAGCCATGCAACAGATACCCCCTTCTATGACGTACTTTAGGTCTTACATTTTCCTCTTGCGAAATTTTATTCGCGAACTAGGGTGTACGCCATAAAGGTTCGTCCCATTCTGGATCTTAAATGATCATTTCTTGCAAAATTTCCGCACATTCTTATTTTAATTTGATCTTGAATAATCTCGCAGTAATTTTTTCATAATTTTTTTTTTTTGTTAATACTTACTTTGTTGCATCATATATCATTTCATCAACTAGGGATTCTCAAAGTTCCCCACGGGTAATATCTCTTTAAATATAATATATTCCATGGTCTACCAAGTCTTTGACCAACATCTTTATCCTCTGGATCCATCAATTTGTATGCCCCTGTTCTAATTATCTCTTTTATAATGTAAGGTCCATCCCATTTTCTCGCTAATTTTCCACCACCTTCTCGCTGATAATTTGGCATCTCGCGAAGAACCAAATCACCTGACTGAAATTCACGTGGTTTGACACGCTTATTGTATTCTCGTGCTAATCTCCGTTTATAATTCTCCATATGCTCTAAGGCTTTTTCTCTCTTCTCTTCTAATTCATCAAGTTTGCTTAGGATCATTCCAGCACTAAGATTCTTCTTCCAGGCCTCTCTTTTTGTCGTGGGTATAGCAACTTCTGTTGGTAACACTGCCTCATACGTTAGACAGAAAGGTGACATTCCCATTGCTTCTCGCCTTGTTGTGTTGTAAGCCCATACTGCATTATGTACTTGTTCGCACCATGCCCTATTATGTCCCTCCAACTTCTTCTTTAATATATCTGCGATTATCTTATTTGTTGCCTCTGCTTTCCCATTAGCCTGTGGGTATAAAGGAGTAGATTTTCCACATTTTATCTTAAATGCATTAAGAAACATTTCTATATTCTTCCCTTCAAATTGCTTCCCATTATCAGATACCAACTGTGCTGGAATTCCAAATCTGCAAATGATATTCTCAAATATAAATATGTCTTTGTCGCGAATGTACTGTACTGCTTTTACTTCTGCCCATTTTGTGAAATAATCTGTTGCAACAATTAAGTATCTTTTTTGTCCAAATCCTGGTACAAATGGTCCCACAATATCTAACCCCCACTTTCCAAAAGGCCACACACTGGTTGAGGATGATAAGGTTGCTCCAGGTGCATGTATTCTCTTTCCATGTCGCTGACATTCTTCGTAACGCCTTGATACTTGTTTTTCATCTTCATGCATATATGGCCAATAATAACCTTGTATTTTTGCTCTATATGCCAAAGATCTTCCTCCACTGTGGTTGCCAGCATCTCCACTATGCAGCATTTTTAACACTTTATCTCCTTCTTCTCGTGTGAAACATCTAAGTGATGGTCCATTAAATGATTTTCTATACAATATCCCATCTCTTAATTCATAATTTGTTGCACGACTCTTTAATTTGTGTGCCTCCAATCTGTTTCTTGGTATTTCCCCTCTTGCTAAATATGCATGAAGTTCTGTTCTCCAATATGCGATATTGTCATTTGGCCCTTCTTCACCACCTTCTACTATCATTACATCTATTTCTTCTTCCTCTTCTTTATTGGTTGATGGCGATAAAAGTGTATGTATCTTTATGCATCTCGCAGTTGGATCTGTCATCATGATTGAAATGAAAGCATAAGCATCTGCGAGCCTATTATCCTTCTTTGATATATGCCTCCATTTTATTTTTGGGATTTTCGCTGACAATGCTTCAAAAAGGTTCTTGTATTTCTTCAAGGATGGTTCATTTGTTGTGTATTCTCCTTTTATCTGGCGAATGACTAGCTGCGAATCACTGGTAATTCTAGCATTTTCTAATTTCATTTCTATTGCGAATTTTAGGGAATGTACCACAACTTCATATTCCGTTTCATTATTAGTGGATGCGAACTCCAACCTAAATTAAAAAGCCATCTTTGTTCCCTCTGGTGAAATCAAGATAATTCCAACTCCATTACCTTCCCCATTTGAGGATCCATCCACCAATATCTCCCATATATTTGGTTCTATTAACAAGTCTTTTGGATCTCCTTGATCTTCTTCTACATCCATCATCTCCTCAACAGCTTCATCATCTTCTAAAGGAAATTCTGTTAAAAAGTCTGCAACAACCTGCGACTTTGGTTAAGATAACACTTCATATTTAATTTCGAAATGTCCTACTTGTGCATACCATCTCTTTACTCTGCCTGATCTTTTTGAGTTCTTCATTATTGATTCAATTGGTACCTTTGTTAACACTTTAACTTTATGTGCCTGAAAATATATGCGAAGCTTAAAGGTCTCATACACCAATGTGAGAATTAGTTTTTCAATTTTCGAATAATTTCTTTCTGCGGAATTGAACGTCTTGCTGATGTAGTGAATTGGTTTTTCAACTCCTGCATCTACTCGCAATAACACAGCACTTAATGCATGCGAAGTTGTCGCAAGATAGATTAGCATCTCTTCTCCCAGTTCTGCCTTTTGTAAAATAGATGTATTCGCCAAGTATTATTTTATTCCCTGAAAAGCTTTCTCACATTTATCTGTCCATCTTAATTTTGTTCCCTTTTTTAGTATGCTTAATAAATGTTTACATTTATGAGATGATCGCGAGATGAACCTTCCCAGCGAAGCTAAGAGTCCATTTAACTTTTGCACATCTTTTATTGTTGCTGGTGTTGGCATATCGCGAACTGCTTGCACTTTTTCTCGATCAACTTGTATTCCTTCCTTAGATACAATGTATCCTAAAAATATTCATGACGCAACTCCAAAAATGCATTTATCTGGATTCACCTTGATGTTAAAATGCCGCATCTGTTCAAAAATCTCCTTCAGATCTTGTACATGTTTTTTAGCTTCTTTACTTTTTATCAACATGTCATATATGTACACCTCTAATGTTTTGTGTATCCACTTTGCGAATACCTTCTCTACCATCCTTTGATATGTTGCTCCTGCATTTCGCAAACCAAATAGAATTTTTGTATAACAATATAATCCTCTTGGAGCAGAAAAAGCAGTATGTTCTTGATCTTCTTCGGCGAGAGGAATCTGGTTGTATCCTTTATACCCATCTAGAGAAGATATTCTATCATTTCCTGCAGCTGATTCGACCATTTGAGGTATATCTGGTAATGGAAAGCTGTCTTTAGGACAAGCTTTGTTTAGATCAGTAAAGTCTATGCAAATTCTTATCCATTATTTTTCTTTGGAACCACAACCATATTTGCTATCCACTCCGGGTATTTTGCTTGTCTTATAATTCTTGCATCAAGCATTTTCTGCAGTTCCTCTTCTATTTTTGGATGGTACGTTGTTGCGATTTTTCTTATCCTTTGTTTAAATGGTCTTGCGTCTTTGTTGATCTCCAATTTATGACATGAAACTGATGGATATATTCCATGAATTTCATCCATGTTCCATGCGAAAATATTTTTATATTCTCGCAAGAGATTGACAGTTATTTCTTCCTCATCTGTATCCATCTTAGTTCCAATTTTCAACATTTTAGGTTCTTCTTCAGTTTCAATATTTATTTATTTTGTTGGTTCTGTTGCAGTGTAACTTGCTTCAGGTTCTCCCATTGGTGTTAGTTCTTTTATAATTTTCGTTGGTTTATCTCCTTCCTGCGAAATTTCGATGGGCATTCATTTTCCTTCTTCTGCTCTTATCATGTAGATTTTAAACTCCTCTTTTTTCTTTGCCTCTTTTGCCATCTTCCTGTGAGCTTTTCGCTTTTTCAATTGTCCTTCATAATTTTTTACTTCAATTTGATAACATAGTTTCGCACCTTCAATATCTCCCCTAATTTCGCCAATCCCGCTTGGCATAGGAAACTTGATGCACTGATGTAATGTTGATGCTACAACTTTGATTGCGTGTATCCATGATCTTCCCAACAACATGTTATATGGTGACTCCATATCCACCACACATAGCGTTATTTGTGTTTCAATTTCTCCCAACGAAATTCTCACTGTTATTTCTCCTTTTGCTTTAGTTGTGGACTTGCCGAAACCATGAATATGATATGTTGGATGAGACATTTATTCATCTTTGTATCCCATTCCTTTGTATGCATGATAAAATATTACATCCATTGAGCTTCCCATATCTACCAAAGTTCTATTCACCGCCCATTCTTCCATAGATTTTGCTGATTTCTCCTTTTCTTTTCGTATAGCTATTACTGTGATTACCAAAGGAGATGTGTGGTTCAAATTTTCTTTTGGTATCTCTGCCACGGTGAATGTAATTTTCCGCTTTTCCCAATCCTTCAATGGAGATATTTTTTCTACCGTCATAATCTTCTTTCCTTCAAAATCTCGTTTATGTATCCTCCCTCTAATGTTTTCATGAAATTCATTAACCATCGTTTTTGTTATTACATTACACTCTAATCTTCTTTTATTCTCATTGATCTTAACCATCTTTTCTCCAACTGATTTGTTGTTTTCTTTTATCATTTTCTCGATTTAAACAGTTTTCACAATAATCTCCACAATCTCAAATCAAATTTTCTTGATTTCACAGGTTCAGTCCCCGTTTCTAGCGCCAGTATGTAGTAGCAGGAAATCCAACACTACACCCCTCACAATAATTCATAATAATCAACACATCTTTTAAATATTAAGAACAACACTTTTATTAATTGATTCACAGAAATGGTACAAGAAATGGAAGAAAACAAGAATACAATCGCTCTTTAAACTTTCTCTCTCCTAATGACTTCCTCAACACTCGAAAAAGATCTCTCTCTTCCTTACGCTTATTCACCTCCTTATATAGGGATTTACATATCTGACTTACGATATTCTCGCAAGGGTTCTATTGTCAATCTTCGCAAGCACTACAAACATCGCAAAGTCATCACACTTTTCTCATGTTTCTGCGATCGTCATCTGTTATGTCATTCTTCAAATCATTCTGCGACGCTCACAAAGTGTTGTTAGCTAAACTTCGCAAATGTTTCCTTCTTGCGATATTCTGATCCTACACTCATCTGAAGTTGGTCAGAGATATGCAAAATTATGATTTTACGATTTTAGCCTTAGTCGAAAATCCACCATCAACACATGTATTTTAAGACTGAACCATTCTATTTTACTCATTATCTCACCATTATATTTATTGAGACTATGTCGTGTGACTTCTAGTAAATTTACAAAGAAGAAGTTTTGATTCAAACCTGTCTTGAGAAAAATCTCAAAATATGATGCTAAGCAAAGATGTTCAACGGCCCTTAACAATATTAATTCTATGAATTAATTTGTGGATAAATTGAAAATTGCCCATGCAAATGATTTTATGACTTGGGAATGTTTCAAACATCATAAGAGAAAAATATAGAACTTTACTGATATTTCTACTCAGGTTAGGTTGGAAAACCAGTTTTCAAACCATAGATATCTAAGTTTCAGAAATACGGGAAGGTTGTCTAACCAGTTCGCAAACCGCAAGTTCAGTTAGGTACAGTTCACGAACCCGGTTGGCGAATCGTGGTGAACTCAATTTTTCAAAGTTGGTATAATAGGCTAGCAGTTGGCGAACCCGGTTCAAGAATCGTTATCAATTGAGTTTGGTAGTCTTGTATGGTTGGAAAACTCGGTTCACGAACTGTTGCACCCTGATTCGTGAATAAGCCATGCGGTTGGCGAACCGTTCGACCAACTTTCCCATTGTATATTTTATTAAATGCTCAAAGACTTATTTTCATAATATGTTTAGCATTACTAGAACTCTCTTAAACACTTTTAAGACTTCATTGATCACTTAAACACTTATGTGTGTGCATTATGATCAAGCTCTTAAATGTGTGAATGAATATCAAATTGTTTTTAGTTCGTTGGCTAACTTACCGAACCGAATGGTCATTATACATGGTACAGTAACCTAACCTAAGTGTATATTCTTCTATTGTATTTTTCAAGAATATAGTTAGTTATCTTAGCTTGAATTCCAAGTAACCCTGGACTTGGAAAAACTATAAATAGAAATGCTCTTTTAACTAGGAAAATCAATCCATGGCACTTTGTGTCCTAGTTGATTCTAGAGTCGTCATCTATTGACCTAAGTTTACTCTGAGAAACATAATTAGGTCTACAAATAAAAGACTCCGCTTTGGGGATTCCAGAAGCGAGGCCCGACTATCTTTACCTTGATAGTTCATGAATCCCGATCTTTCTTTTCCTTTATTGAGGTTCTTGTGATCTCTTTCAGGCAAGATAGATAGTAATCATAAAGTTCCCTTTGTCTCGGACTTTATGATTCCTTAATTTAGATATTTGAAAACTGATCTTTGTTGATCTTTCGACGATTGTTCTTGAGAGGTGGTTAAGAATCTAGGCTGATCTTCGGAAGTCGTAAGTTCCGGATTTGTGAGGTTTGCTAGCTTTGTCTATTGCAAACATATTTCCACACCTTGATCTTTGATCTAAACGGAAATCAAATATGCTTATCTATTGGAGGCAGATTAGTATCAAAAGTCTTCACTTAGGCTGAAGCAACTCTTAGGATATAAAGGACGTCAGCTAAGTGAATCAAGTGTGTAGACCCACACGAGGTATAAGAGACGTAAGGAGCACGACTGTTACTGAATCGCTTGGAGGGTGGATTCGATCTCAACTACATTTCAGTATGATAGTAGGTTAGTGTCTGTAGCGGCTTAATACAGCATGGTGTTCAAATCTGGACGAGATCCATGGTTTTTCTGCTATTGCGGTTTCCTCTTTAACAAAATTTTTGGTGTCTTGTGTTTTTCCTTTTCCACATTATATTGTTTATCTTTATAATTGGATTTGCACATGTTTGTAAGTATTCAATCTAAGTAGATATTGTCGCTTAATTGTAATCTGTTACGAGACTTGTTTTTTATAGAATTCGTATCTTGAAAGATAGATAACAAGTTTAATCACTTGGCAGAATTCTGATTGGATTATTTGGACACAACTAGATTGATCTTGGATCTTGATTTTTGATATCGTCCAAGTACTCAGCTTAACAATCAGGTTCACGTACCTTGTATCTAGACACATACTGATGGGTAGAGGTTGAGACATAAACTCTATATACATATTTTCAAGGATCATTCTGTTGGTCTACTTGCTATTGTATTAAGTTTTGTGTATACGTATTGTTGAACGAAAAAGTTGGGTGTATTTGGTATCCCCTGTGTATTCAATTTGCATTCATTCGCATCCTCCGTGGAAGACTTACATGTTCGGCGTTCGTGCTCTCTAAGAATTAAGGCAAACCTTCATGCCGAAGAAGAAAAATAGCTAATAAAAAAAGTATCAGACGCCAAGGAACTTCCATTTCACTATAAAAACTAAAGCTATCACATGCAGGAAAGAAATAACAAAATATTGATCAAACAAGAAGATCAGAAGATCAGAAGACCACAACATTCCAGAGCACCAGAAGCCTCACATCCTGACTCTGCATCTGTTAAGCACTTCAGCCCAACGATAATGAGTAGAATGACACTTTTGCACGCCTTAGTATACGACCTCTTGACCTTCATCAAAATAACACGAGCATAAAGAAAGTTCAGACCCTCAATATCCTGACTCGGGAATGACGAACGTCAACATTAACACAAGATTCCGCTACGAAGTAAAAATTATATGCAGCTTTGACTCCTCGTCAACTGATTGACTGTATTTTCGTTCAAGGATCGCAGCGCTTTTCTTCAGACGCCATATACTTTTTTGTATCTCGATGTAGCCGCGAGAATGCACTTCTGAAGACCTAGCAACAACAATTCTTACGCTCTCCAATAACCACATCAATGTCCTTAAAAGCATTAATACTCAAATAATAAGGAGGAGACTTCAGCAGCTCACTCAAGACATAAAACTGGAAAGGAGTCGGCAATCCCAAACAAGCGTCGAAAATAAAAATATTCACAATACTTACATGAAGAAGGAAATCCCGAACCGTCAAGAACCAGCCGTTTCAAAAGAATCAGACAGTTACATGAGAGAATACAAAAAACTAACCGATCAAAAAAAAAAAAAGAATACAAAAAACTAAAGACGATGAAGGCCATTAAAAGAAGAAGAAATATTTATTCGGTTCCTATATGAGAAAAGACACCTCTACCCATCAGCATTCGAACAGGCGCAATGCTTATCTATGTATTAAAACTAGAAATTGGCATCGCTTGCGGGTTAAAAGACCATAAATGTTATAATGCTGAATTTTTAAAAGAAAAACCTATGTGTAAAAATGACTATTAAATCTTTATTATTTCTTAGAGAAAATCTTAACAAATTTTAACATTTAGTAATAATTTTTGGAAAAATGACATTTATAAAAAAATAATTGGGTTTTAAGCCCAAAGGTTATATTAAGAATCATTTTTTGGGGACTACCCAAAAAATGGGGGACTACTCTTAAGTTTTAGGGGTGGATATTGGAAGTAATATTTGGTCACCCCTTATTAAAAAAAATTAATACCAACTTTACTCTTGATGATAAACTTAGTTAGTCTAATGATTAAAAACTGATTAGTTAGTGATTAGTGATTTATAAGTGGGATTGTTTTGTTATAAACATTATTATTGAGAGATAAGAAGAAGAAGAAGGAAATAGGAAGAAGAAGATGGGTGAACACAATTTTTTTTTTTTTGAGTTTAGTAATTATGATATGAGTGATTCATGTGATGATACCTTAGATCTTTTTCTTTAAGAGCCACAACAAGAGTATGATGGTTTGGGTACTCATGGATACTTCAAATTTAGTTAATGGTGCTTGAATTGGCCAAAACATTCCTAAAAATGAACAATTTACAAATTGATTTCCGTTTGGTTAACAAAGTCTGGCTACAACATTTGAAGAATAGGTTACCGAACTCATCTGCAAGTGTAGTTCGGTTAATCTTTCTAAAAACACAGGTAGCCGAACTCAGCTTTAATGGAGTTTTTTGTTTCAGAGAAAAGTTCTGTTAGGAAAAAAAAATTACGACGTAACCGAACTAAAAGTTCGGCTGGGAAAAACAAATGAAAAAAGTTGCAACGTAATCGAACTCAATAGGTTTTCAGAGAAAAGTTCGGTTAGGAGAAAAAAATTGCGACGTAACCGAACTCAATATATAGGTTTTTCAGAAAAAAATTGTGGTGTTACCGAACTTTTTGCGACGTAACCGAACTTTTTGTGACGTAACCGAATATTTTTTGCGACGTAACCGAACTTTTTGCGATGTAACCGAACTTTTTTGCGACGTAACCGATTTTTTTGCGACGAAACCGAATTTTTTGAGACGTAACTGAACTTTTTATGACGTAACCGAACTTTTTTGCGACGAAACCGAAGTTTTTGCGACGTAACCGACTTAAAAGTTAGGTTGAGACTTTTTTTTTGTGACGTAACCGAACTTTTCTCTGGAAAAAAGAATCCATTAAAAGTTGAGTTCGGCTAGTTCGACAAAGTTTTTCACATAATTCCTAGCCGAACTTCTCTCTGCAACTTACATTTTCAACTCATTTTAATGATTACTTCTCATTTTTGCAACCAAAAACGAATGACAAGTAATGAGTTTGTTATAATTTTGATTTTGATTTTGATTTTGTTTTGTTAATGATTTAAATTAAGCTATATATAGAGGTGGTTGTGGAGGTGGTTCGAGGTGGTCGGTGGTGGTGAGCGGCGGGTGTGATGGGAGGAGGTGGTTATATATATATAGGTGGTGGTGATGGGAGGAGGTGGTAATATATATATATAAGTTAAGGGTAAGTTAGTCATTTTTATATTTTATGACACCCCTTATCATTGTAAGGTGGACACTTCTATCACAAAGTAGTTCCCCACTTTTTTTGGGTAGTCCCCAAAAAATGATTCTATATTAAAGTTTAAACCTCAAAGAGGTCTACTACCTACAAGCCCAAGTAGCTTTAAGCCCAAAGGTTATACTCTCTCCGTCCCACTAGTAGATGACCTACTTAGTTTAAGATTTTGTCCCTCTATTAGTTGACCTATCTCATTAAACAAGGGGATACTTCTAAAATTATCCTTTTGATTGATTATCGATAGTATAATAAATATGTATAATTTGATATCTATGTTTATATTCGTTACGTAGGTGTTTTAAAATGTTTTTCAACGGTACAAAGTTTACGAAAATCCATGATATAGTTTGAGAGATAAATCAATTCTAAATTTTACAAATTATTATCCATCAGGATATAATTGTAAAATATACTTAAAAAATACACCATGCATTCCTTACCTTAAGAATTGTACAAACTTGAACTAGGTCATCTAATAGTGGGACGGAGGGAGTATTAAAGTTTAAACCTCAAAGAGGTCTACTACCTACAAGCCCAGGTAGCTAGAAAAAGAAAGAGAAAAATCCCCTAACCCGATAATGGCGAGTTTCGAATTCAGGTCGCTGACATCATCACCCAACGACTTTACCACCACATTAACAATATCACTTATTTTGGGATTAGATAAAAAAAAAAAGTCTCTCCTTAGAGGCGGATTTGGTTTAAAAATGGTTCCTAATGATCTTGTACACTTGCCCTACCAGGGAAATGTGAACTCTTCCACCATCTAGTAGAGTTCCCGGAGACTTGGGAAATTGGAAAAACTGATATCTAGTTGGCCTACAAGAGAAAGAAAAAGATAAGCTAAAGCATAAAACCAGAAAAACTTGCCCCTAAAAAAGACAAAAGACCTCCTAATACACAACAGAAATTTAAGTTGAAGTAAACTTCTCTGAATCCGAAGGCAGAAGAGATCAAAAGAAAATATCTTCATGTAAAATAATTTTCCTTACTGAAAATCAGAATACTGAAACACCTTTCATTTACAAATTGGATGTAATGGAAGAAATGAATCTGTTTATTCTCATTTCACAATTGTCTATATATATTCAGATGCTATAATAACAGAATGAAAAGCACAATGTTCTTAACGAAGATGATATATTGACACACCTTTAGAGACAGATCTGGGAGACAGACTAGTAACATCCACTACGATGAGCTTCTGGGAAATGAAAAAAAAAACACGCAAAAAAATAAAAAATAATGGAACTGTGTAAGTAAAGGCCTACAGCGCTAACCTTTGCAGGTTGTGTGAAAGAATGTGAGTGTGGAGGATAAACCATTAACGAAAAATTACAACAACATTGCTCTTTGATCTTTATACGACTTTTGAAAGGTTGTTTTAGCCAAGCTTTTTGTCGGATCCCTTCAGATTGAGATTGAACCACTTTTTCTTGCCTGATTTATCCTTTCCATCTGAATTACAATCCTCTCCTAGGCTTTCATCTTTTGACTCCTCTGCAGGAGCTTTACTGCTACCAGTGCCACTTCCACTAGCGCCATTTGCTGGTCTGTTTACGGTGAACGAACCATGGATGCTGTCTCTCTGCTTCAGCAACTCATCAACCTGTTTTGCAGAGAAAAAAAAGATTTGAGCAAGAAATGCATAATGCATTAAAGCAAGGAAAGGTTCTCTTTGACACAATTATATATGCAGACAGTCATCAGAAAATTATATCAGGAGAAATATTAGTTTTAAGCAGTGAATAATCATCATTGACTCCTGTACCCTTGCACGAAGATGCTTACTATTACAGGAAGCCATACAAAATTGACAAGTAAACACAAACAAGGGGCCGAAAGAATACATAAACAGATGGACAAGAAATGAAGTACATAAGCTTTCTGAGAGAGCAATAAGAAAAATGGCCAAAAGTACTACAACATATTGACGACATTCTTATGCATTCAAGTTATTCTAAACAAGCTTCGAAGATTTCAGTCACCACAGCAACCTAGAATTTAGAGCACTCAAGGGAAAACAGAATGCTCACTTCTTAAGAACTTGTTTTGATGACATTCAATTTAAATGAAGTGGTGGAAGCTATATAAACTGTACACAATAAAGTGGAGAAAAATATATTGTACAGATTTTTTTACATACGGATTGCTTTTCCTGGGTGTATCTGTTTGTGACCTCCTGAAATCGAGCCAGTGCCTATAAAACAAAGATAAAATGATTAATTACATATGTCAAATGTGTTGATCACCAATCAGAGAAAGTAGCTGAAGCAATAGTGCCATACTTTTCGGTATTCTGATTCAAATTGGCGTAGCTCATTCCTTTTTTTTAATATTTGAGCCTCGATCTCCTTTAATTTCTCAGTGGTATCTTCAAATGACTTGGCACAAAGAGCCTCAATGGTATATGTTGCAGTCTTGAAGAAGTTATCTCCTGAAGAAAATTTGATCGTCATCAGCAAAGATGAGCAGAAAATGGCACCAATCTCAGAAGCAAAAGGGTTCAAGTACAAGGGAACAGTACAAACCATAAACAGCAAAAATGTGGGTGCCAGGTTTTAATTCGGCAACTTCACAAGGTTGAAGGCCTTCCAACCTTTTGAAAAAAGCAGATTCGGGATCTTTCGCCATTGCTAGCTGCACACGAAAACAAGAATGAAGTCATTAATCTTTGCTTAGTTCCACCTTTCAAAAAGAAGCGATGTATAAAGGTCTCACATACCGCATTCACAGCTGAATCCATACGATATACTTGAAAATGTAAGAAATACATCCCTGCGGATGTAACTTTGCCAGTTTTCTCACTGTCTTCCTGCAAACAGCGATGCCAATAATAGGTTTGATAAGTGATCCCATTAAAAGTGAAATACTAAATTCATTCAAGAAAACAGTTTCTGGATCAAACAACAAAGCTTAACATTCACTCATCAAAACTTCAAAAATCTGAAAGTATGGGTATGGAGCATAAACCTGTTACTGGAACAAGGAAAAACAAAGGTGTCTATTCAAATGTTACAATTATGTTACATAACCGGCCCTTCTTGTGTTATATGCTATTGAAGACTGCGGAATGTTGAAATTCAGCTTCCTATCATCATAATTCTAACTTAAACATGACAATAATCCATACTAACATACACTGCAACCCATAAAGACAACACTTCATGAGAATCAAAACCACATATCTTTATAGTATCAACAGCATACATACCATATCATATCTGTAAAGATAGAAATGCCTTTATACAATCAATCATTAACAGCAGCAGCAACACTAGAACAGATTACTGATAAGCTTGAAGAATCGGTTTTAGGTACTTCTTCTTGCTTCTTCTTGCTTGAAGATATAGAAGTATTGGTTTCACGCGCGAACAGATTACTAATAATCAGATTATTTATTATAATTATTATATAAAAGAGGCTAGAAGAGTCCTGCTCATGCTTGCCGCACCTCTCTACCTTTCTATCATGAGTTTGAAAGATACCGCACAGTTATTAACTGTAATTAGCATCAACTTTTAGCTAAAATTACATATTTATGCATGATTATGACATAATTACACAACAATCTAGATTACTAACAATCCAGCTTAACTTAATTTTTAACAGCTTAACCTAATTTAACTAAGGATTAACTAATACTAGCCATGATTTGTTGCATAAACCAGAGAGAACCCAACACTCTCCCAATTGGTTAAGCAACATTAACTTATACTAATCTTGACTATGGAGACCCACACCATGCTTTTAAGACTCGAAGGCCATAGTGGAAACCAGAAAATTAGTGAGTTGTTTTCCATGTACAATCACTGCGACTAAAGATATATATCATCCTTGATCTTTGAATTAAAATTGGTTTTAGTGCAAGATAGAAAAGCATAAGAACGAAGTGAATTCAGTATGCACCTGTAAAGCCAAACCGTAACCTCCATTCACATCTTGTTCAAAATATAGTAGCTGCAAAAAATCAAGCTGTAAATGAAAATTTTGTCTCCTTTTCATGACAACCTAGATATATGATTTACACTTCGAAAGGATACAGGATTAAGATGAAGTTCCAGATTAAATAAGCATACGAGTGTTTCAAACTCTAATAACACAGCACCTTAAACTTGCTTTGCGCTGTTGAAGTAGCTCTAACAACAATTCCAGCCTGTGCCTGCTGCTCACTGATTGTCACGCCAAAAAAGTGGGCGCATTGCTTGTCAACCTGTAACAATCGAATATGAGTAAGAAAGAAAATGAAAACAAGAGAATAACTCAATAGAAGGACCATCAAATTGTACACCTTTCCGCTAACTGATGTTCCAATTGGAAGAGGTCTGACTGTAACAGTTCCATTTAGAGCATCTTCAAGAACAGTGGCAGAAACTGTCGTCTTGATAGGAACACCCAATTTGCTGAACCACGCAAAAGAAAGCATTGAGGGAAGTGAAAGCAATTATCATGTAAAGAAGAAAAGGCGCAGACAATGAAAAAATGATGTAAGCATCAAACAAGCATCACCTGAATAACGCGGCAAACATTGTATTGACAGTTCCCAAGTTGGACAAGTCAATTTCCATATCCATACCATCAGTTTCTATAGCCTGAGTAGAAGTAATTGGGAGAAGTCAAACATTCAAGAAGTAAATGAAATACCAGCATAATATGTCAACTTAGAGAAGTTTGAAGAATTAATGCCACGAGGTTGAGAAAGATTGCAAGTGGATCATAAAAAAGCAAGACATCATGTTGAAGATAATACCAGCATACATATGTCAACATAGAGAAGTTTGAAGAATTAATGCCACAATGTTGAGAAAGATTGTGGATCATAGAAAAGCATAACATCATGTTGAAGACAACCAGCATACATCATATGTCTGCAGCAACAGGTTTCACACAAGTAAGACTTCTAAGCAGTGACCAGAACTAGAGCATCGACAAGGGATTCTTAGTTATCGCCATAATTTCACCCTTATGTAGCTGACGGTACCTATAGCTAATGATACGTCAGATTTCATACTTCATCTAAGATATGCACCTATAGTTCATACTTCATCTAAGATATGTACCTATAGAAACAAGATATGTACCTATAGAAACATGCCAGATAAGTGACCAGAACTTAGAGCATTTAAAGGGAATGCTTAATTCTCGCCATATTTTCATCCTCTTACCACTCACGGTACCTATAGCAAATGAGATTGCATTCCTGACATTGCAGATTCCATAATTCATCTAGCACCAACCAACTGTTTGTATAAATATTCGTTTCTAGAAAATGACATGACAAGATGCAGGACGATATTTCAGCAACTTCCATTTATAAAAATTGATATTTACATTAGCAAAGTTGAGATTCTTTTCACACTAGGACTCCAAACAGTTAAGAGAATGTAGTAGAATCCGGAGAATATACATGCCGAAAAATAAAACCCTTAGCGATGACATTGCAACAACTACGAATGTAATCTATACATAGAGAGAGAGGGAGACGGACCTCAAATCCTGCAGTATCATATTGCCTTCTTTTCTCTGGATCAGATAATATGCTATAAGAATATGCAACCTCTTTGAAAAGTTCTGAAGCTTCAGGATTATTGGCATTTTTATCAGGATGATACCTGATCAGAGTTTGAAGCTAAAACAGTTAGATTAAGTAAGTTGATATATGCACACTGGAGTAGTACAAACATCAAAGCAGAAACGTGGAACCAATAATATGCGATAATAAACATTGTATACATACTTTAAAGAACAAATTGGATAGTAAATGGCCACTTTGGATCAAAACTATAAAACAATTGATTAGGCTGTTAAACAGCAATCAACTATAAATCACTGTGTAGCTATGCATAATACAACTGCTCTTGACTATTTTTGCCTTGAAAATATTTGTAAAGGCATCTCTGGTTCAACGCAAGCTACTACCTATTGTCTGTTAGTTGCAATTTATTAGCAACCGAAGTAACTTGCAACAATGTCACCTCAGCATACTTGATAGTTGTAGATACGAAAGAATAGAATGTGAATTACATCAATAGCAATTTTGGGGATCTAATAAGAAGAATGTAAGGGCAATCAAAAATATTAAATACACTGCCCAACATCAAATTATATGCTCGATATGAGGTCCCTTGTGTGGCAAAACGATAAACAATCCCTAATCAAAAGATTAAGCAAGACAAAAAAGATGCTTAAGCATAATGGATTCTTGAAAAACTACCATATGTTTGAATAATGAGCAAAGCATAGTAATTCTCATACATAAAGCTCTGTTTATAAACAGTAAAGTTGGATAAAGACCTCAACATATTAAAACCATGGAATCTTGCTAGCTGAGTAACTTATACAGTTACTATAATACCTAGTATTTCGGTCTTATATGACTGCAACACTAAGAATCATATGATTTAAAAATAATAGAGCCAGGAGGGCAGAGAATATTTTCAGATACATGCCGATGTAAGCAGAGATATACGTTATCAACTTATACTCTTTCTTAGAGTAATTCAGGTGGAAGTTGGCAGCTTAAATAGGCAAAGCCACTAAGACAACTCCCTATGTAAGACAAAAAGGACGAAATATGCAACTTTTACATAAATGCAACAGAGTTTGTGATGGTACCATGAGCCAACTTATTAAGATATCTATTGATTATCGGGGCATATAGGATACTGGTGATTTGTGTACAAAGACATTGGACTTGAACTTATTTTTTTGACTTGGGGTTCTCTTTACTATCTTGACACCCTTTGATACCATATATGGTGCAACTGTATTATTTCTTTGTTGGCTAAACCTATGTTGTCAAAGGCGTCGCCTAGGCGCCAAAGTGGCCTTATTCTGAACTTGGGCGCCACGCAGTGGGTAAGGAGATGCCACTTTAAAAAGTGGCGCCCAGGCGTCGCCTTTCTAGGCGCTCAGGCCAAGGCGCCAGTTTGTTGGGCGTCAAAGTGGCATTTAATGCCAAAAAAAGGAAAAAGGATATTGCCAAAGTCTTTTGAAAATCTTTTTCATCAAGTCTACATTAATATTTAAAACCCTAAGCTAATTATGTTAAGAAACAGATCATTCCTAACTGTTTTTATTAATTACTTTAACAGTAGTGAAGGAAAAAAAATATTTCCAAATTTTTTGCGAATCTTTTTCATTAAGATTCACAAGCTAATATAGAAAATCCTAAGCTAATAAACAGTTATCTCAAGAACCTAAACTTATGTGGGAATTATTGTTCTACGCCGCGCCTCGGGATTTTACACCTGACGCCACGCGGCGCCTTACGCCCATGACAACATAGGGCTAAACTCCTCAGCACCGTTCTGTGAACACATCTGACCAACTACGGTATTCAAGGTTCACCTTTTCTTTTCTTGTTCTGCTTTCTCTTTTCATCCATTAGTTTACAAACGATGTACACTCACCCTGGATGACTCATAACTAAATACTGATATAAAGTTAGGTCTAATTAAGTTAAATTTCGAACCTCTATGTGCATCCAAAGTTCGAAATCCATGGAATCATTAACGTTAATGATAAACTCCACATAGTTTCATAAGAATCCAGCACCCAATAAAACCCTTCCCCAATATTCATCCGATTGTTCTTTAAAGTGATTGAGTAAGTAAACTTAGGTCATAAGTATATTTCTAGAACTGAATTCAATCAAACAAAAGTCTACACTTAGCGCACATAATTGAAAGTTACAGAATAAATAAAATTTGCCACGAATTAAAACAGTAGAATTTGTTTAGAGTAAGTTAAAACGAACTTACTTTAGAGCAAGCTTTCTGTAAGCTGTTTTAATCTCCTGATCGGAAGAATCCCTTGAAACGCTTAAAACTTCATAAGGATCTCGACGCAGAGGAGGCATAGAAGTACCCTCGATCTTTGAACCCATCTTCCTTGATTTGTCTCTCTATCTTCTTCTCTATCTCTCTTAATGCGTACTTGTCTATTTCTATCTCCTCTCAAAATCAAAACCTCCCATTCAAAAAGGTTCAATCTTTTCAAGTTTCAAAAGCTCGTATCCCTAAATCTACTAACATATTTCACCCCAAAAAAAGAAAGAAAATCAATACCAGAATTTTTTTTTTTTTTTCTCAATACCAGAATCAGAAACTAATAAACCCTAAAAATCTGACGAAACTTGATCAAGAATTACTTCTTCGATGGTGAAACGAATCCATACGGTTACGGACTACGGTTCAGAACGGGATCTCAGTTCAACCAAATCTAATGGGAAAATAAACTAGGATGTTTTTCTTAGCCCATAAGGTATATTGTATTTTATTTCTGATTTTATTTTTACTTTTCTTTCTTTCTTGGCTATTGGCTATATATGTACGGCAAATATGCAAAGGTAAAGAGCAATCCTCACCGAAATCCTATGAACAATTCCTATGAGAATGAACAAACTCAAAATTTTATTCAGCCACGTGGATGGTCAAATGGGTTTCTCCATTATAGTAAAGCATGGTAAAATGAACAGATTTGGTTTTCTAAGGCCTACTAGTATTTATTTTTGATATAAAATATTTTGTAGGATAAAGATAAAAAAATATAATATAATATTTAAGTGATATAAAATAGGATGAAGGAAGATAAAATACCTGGCAAGATTGGGGTATATTCAGATTAATTGGGGTATATCCAATAAGACAAAATAGGGTCATTTGGAAGTAAAATAAGCCACCCCTTAACCATATATTTTCTAAATGGCTAATATACCCTTCTTTCATTAACACTAAAAATTCTAATTAGGTTAATTAATTGAGTTTAGATTGATTAATTGAGTAGATTAAAACTTATGAAATGAAATTTTGTTTTTGATTGAACTTATTTGGGAAGATTTTTGATGAAAAAAATTATTTTGAGAAAATCTTTTGCAACGGAAATGAAAGCACATAACCCAAACACTTCTAAAAAGGGGATTGCAAAGCTGTTGTATGAAATCATACTCAAAATTAGATCAAAAATCAACACTTTCAGTTCTGAAAGTATAACTTTGGCCGGCATGATCTTCATTCGTCGACCTTTTCGACTTTATTTTTTTGACACAAAGGAGACGACAGAAAAAATTTATTAGCCGGCAAGGTCTTCAAAAAATACTCTGCCGGCTGTTCAGAAAAATGAATTACCCGGCAAGGTTTTAAAAAAATACCCTGTCGGCTGTTTATTAGCCGGCAAGGTCTTCAAAAAAATACCCTTCTGGCTGTGTATTAGCCGGTATGATCTTCATAAAATACCCTGCCGGCTGTGTATTAGCCGGTATGGTCTTCATAAAATACCCTGCCGGTTGTTTAAAAATTTACAGTCGCCATGGCTATTATGAAAAGTCGGCAAGATATGCATGTTACGACCTTGCCGGCTGTTGAAAAAAATTTACAGTGGCCATGAATGTTATGAAAAGTCGGCAAGATATGCATGTTACGACCTTGCCGGCTAAAAACACAGAAATCACAATTTTCGATTTCTAACCTAATATAACAGTCAAATCACACAACACAATGATGGGTTTGAGTTTAAACATCATTTGTAGTCTTCTTTTTGCCCGTAGAATCGACAATTTTTTTGAAAAATCAATGTTGAACATTTTTATATGGTTTTGGTTGATGAAAAATGTAGATGAAGAAGAAGAAAAGATTAAGAGTTGTTTAGTTTTTTTAATTTTAAGGTTAATGAAATTAAGAAATGGGTATATTTTTAAGATTTAATTGTTCAAGGGTATTAAAGTAAAATCACCCTTTTTAATAATGACACACTATGTCCCCTTGAAATTGGGTATACCCAATCTCGCCAGGATAAAATAGGATAAAGTGAGATAAAATGAGGTTAAAAAGTAGTAAACTAATCAGGATTGTACTTGGCGTTAATCCAAGAGTCGCGGGCGTCATTGGCATTATCGCGCGTTGGTTCATCCAACGCCAGCGTTCGTAGAAATATCGTCCGTCGGTACCATAGACACGCGTCGGATGTTCCGACTCAATGTTCAAACCAACATATTTGATGATTTGAACATCCATTTTTCATGTTTGTTCATGCCATAGTGGGAGCAAAATGAACAAACTCTGAGTTTGTTCATCCCATAGGAACTGCTCTAAGATTTCAGTTTTCCTGCCGATCCGTCCAATGTTTGGTTCAACCCAAATAGAAGGACAAGCGAGCCTGTCTAAATAGATTTGTTAAGTATTTTTTTTCCAAGTGTGCCCTTCCATCAAAGTTAAAAACCAACCATAGTTAGGCTTTATATTTGGGTTAAGAGAAATGGGTGAGTTTGAGAAACGGATTTGAATATGGTTAGCACATAGTGTGGAGATACTTTTTGTCTCTATCAGAAGTACTTTACCCTACGGAGCAGCCATTGATGGAGATATCGTAATTCAATTATTTGTTTTGGGTTGGGTTGGTGTTACTGATTCTGAGACTCATTTTGATTTCTCAGGTTAGTTTTTTATTGATTCATTTATGAATTTCATCATGTATTGTTTATTTTGATCATGTTTGAGTGTTTACCGTCAATTTGTTGAATATGTGATAAATTTATTTATGGATTTGATTTAAATTTGTTGTTCTTGTCGCCAGTACACCCGATCGCCATGAGCTTAAACTGTTTGTTTGTATTTCTGGATAAACCAACATTAGTAAATTGTATTTTAGGTACCCAGTGTGAGATATATGATTAATATCCATCCATTTTCCCACTTACTTCGTACTCCGGCTTGTGTGAATATTAGCAGCAGAAACATCAGCTTAGTGGATCCCTAATTGATAGTTAAAAATGCATGGATGCTAAAAATATCTTTACTTTGAACTCTTATCTCTTGCTTGATAATTATCTTCTTGGTTGCTTAGCTAGCGGGTGTCCACTGTTGTTTGTATAATATCCATATGGGGTCATGGACTTTGTGCGGTTGATTGGTTCATGTTTTTTCCGTGACCCAAAATGGAGCTTCATTTTCTTATCATTTTTAGAGCAGACCGAACAAGTAGTAGATGTGCCATCGGTAACTTATTTTGTTTCCTGGTAATCCCTGTAAAGGATACATTCCTTCAGGAGTACCGATATGTCCCGTCTCTTCAAAGTTTAAAGAGGAAAATGAGAGACCCATTTTTAAGCTTAATTTATTAACAGGTCACAAACGCACATAATTTTGGATGTATTTATTGTTCCAAGTATAATGAACCTTTTTATCGTGGAGTTACAGCTAATTATGAATTTCTTATGCAGAAACTGGCTGACTATGACGGGGGATTTGTCCCCAAGTGCAGCAGATCATCAATCCTCTTGTCTTGTCAAAATCGGTGATGGCCAGCTCTCGTCAAGGTTTATCACTTTCTTATTACAACAATCTATAGAGTTTTCCAACAGTACTCATTGTATTTGTACTACTGGTAACAGACTGTATTGATCATTGTGCTCCTGTAATGTATCAGAATGTACTAGTTGTATGCCTTTAGCTCGGTTAATTTCATCATAAGATTTGTCCTCAAATGCTCAGAAATATGCCACTGACTATCTTGCTAGTGTGTCACATCTCCTGTTCCAGTTTTTTGTATGTACGAGGGATTACAGGTGTCTGTAGCGCAAATTACTTCAACACTAGCAGTTAGTAGGTTCCCCCCATTATAAGAAAATATTGAGTGCATTATGAACCTATATATGGATGTTGTAATGTGGTTCTTTATTGTATGATTATGTTCCTTCGTACCTCCTGATCATTTAAGGACCTTCTGAGCCTTCTATGAATGACCTAGTTGTAAGTCAATATTTGAGTCGAAGGATGCTTATTAATTTGATACAGGGTTTCGTCTCTCCTGAACATATAAAATGCCATCCTTAAGTATCGCCATGTGCATTTTAGGGAAGATCATACCATGTCTTCTAATGCTCTGCCTTCTATCTAGTAGGAAAACCAGAAAATGTTCATATTCCAGATTCATCCATCAATAGAGCTTTACTTGCACCCATACCTTCTCCATTCCGAGCTTCTCATCTGAAAAGTTACCAATAAACCTATGCGGATGATGCATCACCGTCTCAAACACTAAATCTAGACTCGAGTGCTTATTTTGAGAGGCCTCAAAATTCAGGTATATTTCATTTGAGTTTGGTTGAAGCCTTTTTTGTTGCATTAATTCCTTGAATAAATGTGATTAATGTACGGTTGAGGGAAGGGTTGCTAATAATGTTGCGATGTGGTTATAGTTGGTCCTGCTAGTGGTCTAAGAAATGCTTTCTTTGCCATGTCTTATGTGTTGATTATGAAGTTGTGGTACGCCGTAAAAATCCTCTTATGACTGTGAACCTCCCTCAGGTTAGCATCTCATGCACTTAGCAAAGGACATGTAAATAAAATAGGAGATGGGTACACATGTAGATCAAGATAATGTTTTGAAAACCCCTGTTGCTGCGTTACATATGCCTATCCATGCTGACCAAGATATCATTCCAGAGCCTTGGAAAGGAGGAGGAGTGGCTAGAGGTTCAGTCATGGTCCCGAAATTGTTGAATCTTGAGCCATCTTTTGCGTTGGACTGGCTTGAAATCCAGTGGGATGAGTTACAGATGAAGGAACGCATTGGTTCTGGTGCTGTTTTTGTTTGTCATGTATATTATGATGCTTATACTTCCAGGTTTTGGAAAATGAAAAGAAACCTTCTTTTACGTTAACTTTCCAATATTATTCTTAGGTTCATTTGGGACGGTGCACCGAGCGGAATGGCATGGATCGGTTTGTAATTTATTCATGGGCCTATTAATTTTGTTCTTGTGTTTAATGATTTGAGATATACAGTTGTGCAATGTGCTTTCCACCTTTACTTTCCAGTGGTTTGTAAGGATCCGTTAATGTTTTAAATCCTCTCTTTTCCTTTTTCTCTCTCTTCTCTCTCCTCTCTTTTCCTCTTCTCTCTGGGAAAAAACTCTTAGTCTCCATTAATTTCTTGCTCAGATTTGGTCCCTTTTGGACCAGATCTGAGCAAGATTTCTTTTTCTTTTCAAGTTTTAATCAAATAAAGTAGATTTCTTTTGTTTTTGATGTCATTTGACATATTTCTTCGCTATTTGGAGCGATTTTTCTTCGCCATTTGGGGCGAGTTTCTCTTCGCTTTGAGGGCGATTTATTCAAACCTTGATCGATGGTTCGTGACTTGCTATTCTCGATTCAAGAACATCAACAATCCAATTCAGTATTGCTTAGAATCTATATTCAATCTAAGGGATTCAGGGCATCCGGGTTCGTTTGGATCTACAAGATTTTGGGCAAATAACTCCTTTCTTACAGGAGTATCTCTTATTGAAGAAGAAGAAAATATGATTAAATGGTCGGAATCGATTCCGGATTATACCATCACCCTTTCCTACTACATTTACAAAAATTGGGTATCTTTACGGTATATGGCTCTTTCTCTTCGCGGTGTATTTGTAATTGATATCTTCATTTGTATTAGGGGTTGTATTATCTTGTACCTTGATGTTTTTGTTTTTCTTGTAAGCGATCATGTAATCACGTTTTGATTTGAATGAATTGAAATTTGTTGATTGACAAAAAAAAAATGTTTTAAATCCTAATTTTTTTATCTGTACATTACTCAAATAGTTCATGATTGATTTGTGACAGACTAACTGTCGAACTTTCCTCGGTCATCTTTTGATTATTTTAACTCACTAGGAGAATTCATTGCTTAAAAAAAAAGGAAACTGAACAACTGCGGGGAAATAAATGCCAAAACCTCCTAAAATGAAGAAATGAAGGGAAAAAAGATCAAAAGAGAGAAAGAATACCTTGCGTAATTGTTGTATCATGATCATAAATATTCATCCACCTTTCGAATTCTGAATGGTATTCAAACAACATAAATGTTATGTATATCTCCACTTCCGTGCCTCTGACATTGTATATCAACACTGGCATATTGATTATTGTCAGAACTTACTATCAAGTGCAAAGTGTTAAGGCTTTTGTATACTGTAGAGCATTCTACTTAATTAGTAAAGTTTTTGATTCTTAAATAAATTAAGCTCTGATTTTTATTTATGGTTAATTTTAAAGACCGTCTTGCCATCATTCAACCTGCACTAAATGGATTCGATAGGAACTTCATTGCAATTCTAGAGGTCAGTGTGTAGATGCCAGTGAGGGTCTTGCGCTAATTGTCGCAGATACACCTCCAAGTAAATTGAAGTTAGTAATTCTGCACCCATGATAAATTACTTAAATCTAGGCTACCTACTGTGTAAAGTTTCACATGACCAGACATTGCGCTCATTGTTATTACGTTTTCTACATGTACTATTTTGATGTGTAGGAGGCCTTCGAGTGAAAGGAGAGGTGGGATTTTGGTGTAGGTCTGCTACTGATACCTTGTGTTTTAGTGTTCAAGTTACTTGAATTATATAATCCTCCACCATTAATCGCCAACTTGATGCCACGGTGGAGGATTTCATATAAGTAAATGCTAACAAATTATTCTTTATCTGTTTTATTTTCAAAGCGTTGACTAAATTCTAAATATTTGGTGTCGTTACTCTTGTGTGGCTACAAAGTACTTTCAAGATATGTGTATAGTGTTTCATACGGTCCCAAAATAAATTGGGATCCTCTGTAAACTGTCACATAAAATAAGTTGGGTACCTCTCTAACACGATTGTATAAACTATATTGGGTACCTCTCTAACTTGGTCGCATAACTTACAATAGGTATCTTATTTTTGAGGGCACTACAAAATAATGATGGCCAGTAATGATGGGTAACTAACAACACGATCAAACATGTTGTTTATTTGTTTTTCGAGTGGAAGTGTAAGAAAATGCATCGGTTTTGTTTATGCAGGAAATGATCAATAACTAAGTTATTCTATGTTTCTTTTTGCATGAAACTATGTATTTTGTTTTAACTTGTTTGTGGATTACAAATGAATTAGGATTCTCATTCTAGGTTTAATGTTCTGTTATGATAATACAGGTTTGTTGTTGAGGGTGATTAATTAATTAGTACTCCCTCCGTTCCTTTTTAATAGGCTGGTTTCTATAAATAAATGTTTCAAAAAAATAGGCTGGTTTCCTAATTGGGAAAGTCAAATGTTACTTTAATTTTCGGGGACCACTTTTCTCTTAACTTCTTTTGATGACAAGTGTCACTTTACTTCTTTTGCTGACAAGTGTCATGGGGACCATTTCACTTCACTTCTTTTATTGACAAGTGTCATGAGGACCATTTTCAATAATTAGTTCTTTTAATTTCCTTAAATTCCTCTAAAAACAAAACCAGCCTATTAAAAAGGAAAGGAGGGAGTAGATGATAATACATTTGATTCAGTTATTACCGTTGTTGAAAGTGAAATCATTACCGTTGATAGTGAATGAAATTTAGAGGATGGACCTCAGATTGAGTAGATGCACTTACATATGTGGGTTGGAAAGAGTTTATGGTGGTCCAGGTAGGCCTAGCACCACAAGGAATGGTGTCATTGATATGGCTGTGTTTGACTTGCCATCATATATGTTGGACGACAAAGTTCTAGAGGAACTAAACGCTTATTCCGAAAAGGTGTGCATGAAGCATTGGAAAAGGTTCTGCACATGTTTAAACTCTAATCTTTACTAACAAATTTTTCATGTGTATTTTGAATATGAGTGAGACTACAAAGAGTATCTTTGACAACGAAGTTTCGCATAACGCGATGTAATCATCTTGGTTTTTTCATAGCAACTTGAGGAACAAAGACCCTTATGTACATAAAACAATCTGCCCAATTTTTTTATACTACAGTATGGTTCGGTTACCTAGTTTATACCCATCCAAAGTCACACTTACCCATCATAATTTATAGTACCTTGAAAAAAAGATACTCTATAAAATTAATACTACCGTGTTACCGAGGTACCCAATTTATCTGGTAACAGACATACATATACTAATCATTTACTTGAATGAAACTATCACAGATTTGGTTGAGTCATTTACCAACATGTTAGCAGCAATGAATTACAATGATCAATTCAGAAAGTATCAATGACTTATGATTAAATGGTAAACTGTATAAGATACGCTTGGATAAAAGGGAAAATGTCCTACTTGAATGAAGACTGGATTTGTCTAGAGATAAAATGCACCTAATAGTAAGTGAGAAAAACTTTGGGATTAAACCAGGACTTGCAAACGCCTTCAGAAAGCCGGATTATGACGACAACACCTGCAGTTTCGTCGATTGTCCCAGAAATACCATCTGTACAGACGTGAAGATACATCACTTGAAGACAAAATATATTAATTAGTTATAACTTACAATCCCTGGTACATCCAAAAAAACAAATAGAAAATACCATTCTAGGCAACACAAATTAGACAACAAAAAATAAACTAAACTACATGCTCATAACTACAGGAAACCGCAAATACTAGCATTCTTGTGGCTTTTAATTCACCTAACTGTAAGCCTCACAACACTTTGAGACTAGATTCTCTTCCGCTTCTTCCTGCGACCACCATTGCACTTCCAAACGAGAGGGATAATGTATTCAGAAGTTGAGTCGTAAGGCCATCTTGGGTAACCTTCACATGGAGTAAAAAGTGACAGCATAGGTGCGCCGAATAGTTATCCATGGAATACCAGTCATATCAGTAGTCTGCCAGATCCAGACCCATACGCATTATAGACGAGTCATGCATGTATACATGGAATATCAGCACTTTGGGAAAACATCACCTAATTAACATTAATTGGCCATCAGAAAAACATCATAAAAACTAAATGATCTCAAAACAACAATGTTGCATATAAGAGCTGCAAGCCAGCAATTTCAAACATATATGATATACAAAAGGGGAAGTGGAAATTACTAAGATATTTGACTGAAACTCTATAGTTTCAACAGACAAAGTTAAATTCCATGGAAACCACGAGTCCTTCAATTTAACAATTAATTGAAATAGCATTTAATTAACCTAATGGGATATAGACATGCGTACTAACTCCATATGTTCCACTGGTTGTAGCACTCAACACCTAATTTCCTAAATTGCATAATAGTGCATTTAATTAACCTAATGGGATACATACATGCGTACTAACTCCGTATGTTCCACTAGTTGTAGCACTCAACACCTAATTTCCGAAATTGCATAATAGTGCACCAATACTAAATTGAGACCAATTTTGCATCCAATTATAAGGTTTAATATCGTTGAGCAACCTCGAATACCTTAGTACCTAAACAGAGTCAATTCGATTCAATCCAAATTTGTGTTTTTATCCAATCAGAAATGAAAGTTAGTTGCAGCTTAACTAGGAAACAGTAGGTTCAGTTGGTGTTACTGGTTTATATAGCTATATATAAATCATAAATAGATCCAAATACTCTGGTTTCTGATTCTCCATCAATGTTTTTTGATTCAAATCAATTTCCAACATTTGATTTTGAAATTGAATGCATCCCAAATACTCTAGTTTATATAGCTTGGTTTGATATTACATGACCCACCACCACAGATCTCCCATAAGTAACAAGTAGATGTCCCTCTGATTACCGAAGGAAGAAAAATAAACCACAAACATCAATTCATAAAGGATTATAAAAGCTAAATTAGGGTTCAATTAGAAAAGAAAATATGTATCTTTACCAATGGCATACCATACATACACCTAATACCAATATAAGCACAAGTGGAAGTATAATAGCGATTTTAAATGACCTGGATTCGGATTCCCGTTCATCAGCGATCGATACTTTTTATACCTTGTGTCACCTACCGGAGAAGGAGAAGAACAAAATGAGTGAGAGAGACTTGGAAGATAATAATTGCATTCGGGTTCTGATTCATGGGTATAGTTGTATAGATTGTTTAACTCTACCAGTGTCATTTTTAGTTAAGTTAACCACTTAAGGATGTTTTAGTCATTTCACCCCGAGTCACTTCCAACAAGGGTTGACCGATTTCACTAGGTCCGTCAATATGGATTGACCGATACCTTGTCCTTCTATAATGTTTGACAGAAACCATGGGATTTCTTTGATGATTGCTCAAAAGTAAACTATATGGGTTGTTATTTTCTTAAAATTAAAATTATACTTCAATAAAAATTTGGGATGCTTCAAAAAAAATATTTGGGGGAATTACAAAATGGTCATATCTTTTTAGTTTTAGGAAATGATCATGAGCCATCATTGTAGTTTTTCAAAAATATGATGTACGGTGTAAATTTCCTCTCAAATGTCCTCACTTTTAACTAAACTCAAATAAGTGTTAATCGCAAATAAATCATCATATGTGGTAACGGTTGCTGTGGACCATTTTTGACTCCGCTAACTGTGACTCGTGGAAATTCTTTTGTGATTTCGTCTTTATTTATATACCTGAGAACATTCATTTTCATATTCTTTCATTCAACAATCCAATATACAACATGTTTAAATAAGAAATTAGATGAGGCAAACGAATGGTGCGACATCTCAGCAGAGGAATCAAGAAGGTCCGGTTTAGTAGAAACATCAAGCACCAGCAACGTCATTTGTAATTTATGTGATAAAGGTATGCATGAGTCTGTTGACTATCCATGAATCTATTATAGGTGCGAGAATGTACCTTGAAATGGAGTGAAGAAGTTGTTGGAAGCTCAAACTGATGATCATGTTGGTCAGAAGTTCTTCAGTTGATCCATCTGCTCATACTTTGTGGTTTGCAGAAGTTATAAATTCTGGAAAAGCAATATGAAGTCAACTCCCAACTCCACTTTTTTTTTTGCTTGTGATGACAATGGCCATATGAAGACTTGTCCATGGGATAATCAACCGTGCAAGAAGAAGAAGTGTAAGGAAAGAGAAATATTAAAGATATGCAAGAACGAACACAACTAAATATTTCTTACCTCGAATGCAATAACTGTCTTGATTTTAAATGGTTGTTTGATGTTGTTTTCAATGCAGAAAAATCCAATATAAACGCTACAACACTAAAAATGACAGAATTATGAAAGCAAATATAAAGTCTACAAATGTAATGAGCAAAATTTTAAATAAAAGAAGATTTTAAGTTATAAGTTATATATGCATTATGTGGATTTAAAATACCTAACTTAGGCATTTAGTCATTCATGGTCATAGGACAATCACTTTGGGCTTCGCTTTGGAACTCCGAATATAGACAAGCATCCGTGCATAATGGAATCTGAAGGGCATAGTACCAAAGGAACACCCATGTAACCAACTATGTCTTTTGTCCCTTTAACGGTACATCACCTGGAGGGTCTATCTTCAAAGAAATCATAAATATGTCACTTAATCTTCAAGTTAAGGGCCTTGGCTTTAAGCTTTTATAAAATCTTCTCGTTTATAATAAATATATGTTTACTTGTGTTTCAACTTGATAGTGAGTTTATCTCTACTTGAGTGTAATTGTTAGCTTTTAAGCAACTACATTTTGGCGCCGATTAAGAGATCTTTTGTCTCAACCCTGAAAAAGCGGAGGTCTAACAACCACACCCAATTATACTTTCAAGAGAATCAACTAGACAGTCAGACTCAATCTTTAGAAAAATATATCAAAGAGTTAATATCTCAATTTCCCAATTCAATCTGCAATCAGCAAATAGGAATTTGCGAGCCCGATTGAATAAGAGAAATAAATTGAACGGTACCAAAGACCAATGTTGTGTCAATCAATTTATATCAACAACCAAAGGTTGGATTATCTAATTGATTGATCTTAACGCACAACCTGTGATATTTCTATTATATAACAAAATATAATGCGGAAAACAAATAACACAGACACCAGAATTTTGTTAACGAGGAAAACCACAAATGCAGAAAAACCCTAGGGCCTAGTCCAACTTTGAACACCACATTGTATTAAGCCGCTACAGACACGATCCTACTACCAATGAACTTCGGACTGGAATGTAGTGGAGCCCTAATTAATCTCACATTGATCAAGGTACACTTGCGCTCCTTAGTCTCTAAACCCCAGCAGGATTCTACGCACTTGATTCCCTTAGATGATCTCACCCACAACCAAGAGTTGCTACGGCTCAAAGTCGAATACTTGATTATGTATCACACATAAAAGTCTATTAGAATAAATAAATCTGTCTTTCACAGAAATACATACGAGTTTTGTTTCGTCTTTTGATAAATCAAGGTGCACATGAACCAATTAATAAACCAGACTTATATTCCCGAAGAACAGCCTAGTATTATCAATCACCTCACAATAATCTTAATCGTATGGTAGAAAAATAATATATGTGGAATCACAAACGATGAGGCAAAGATGTTTATGACTACTTTTTATCTTGCATATCGGAGAATCAATCTCAAGCAAATCTTAGAGAGATAATACTCAATATGATAGAACAGGGCAAGATCAGAACACGCAACTACAGTTAAAATAGTTAGGTCCGGCTTCATAATCCCAATGAAGTCTTTAAGTCGTTAACCTATAGGGTTTCGTGAAAAACCTAAGGTTAAAAAATAATCGACTCTAGTCGCAATTAGTATCACACAGGAGGTGTGGGGATTAGGTTTCTCAGTTGCTAGAGTTCTCCTTTATATAGTTTTCAAATTAGGGCTAAGATACCTTGATAACAAAGCATTCAATATTCACCGTTAGATGAAAACCTGATTAGACTCAAGCTAATATCTTTCAACCGTTAGATCGAACTTAGATTGTTATACACAAATGAAATGTAACCTCATTTAGTTTAGAGTAAATGTACATAAACGTGTACACCATGTTGGCTCAATAGTAGTTAACCGAGGTTAGATATATGAACACTCTCATATCAACCTTATTCATCATAATCATAACTAGTTCAAATGACTCGAATGAAACTAGTTATAGAGTTGTTCAGTTGTTATATTCTCATAGAAGTATACAAGAACACAATTGAAGAAAAATCGGTTTGATTCACTCGAATCAATTCATGAACACTATAGCCACGGTTTGCAAAGAAAGCATTTCTTAATATATAAATGTATTAGTTCATGAGCCAACCGATTTTAGAACTTTAACAACTCAAGTATGCATACGAGTACGCATACCTAAGTAGCCGGTTTGAGTTTGGGTTCGCCAATATGCGAACGGGTACGCATACCTCAGTACACTTCCAAAACCCATCAGAAATTCCAGAACCTATACCTTACGCAAGTACGCGTACCGGTATGTATACTTGCTACCCAGAATTCCACAACTACAAGTACGCATATGGGTATGCATATTATAGTTCCGGTCATGGATCACATACATGCAAGAATGCATACTATGTTCATAATCTAGTAGTTTTTAACTCTGTTTCAATCATTGAAACTTTCTTAGAGGATGACAATAGCCGTTTTCACACACTATTAACATCAAAGCAATTTTTAAGTTATTGAAATAATCATAACGAAATATTCCAAGTCTAAACCAAATGATTGTATCACACAAACCATGTAAGATGTTACTCGGCAATTTTCACATGATCATCTTTTGACTTTCGTCAAGCACATAAGATGAACTTCGTTGAAGCGAAATCTTACCAACACATATTTCGAGAAATATGTAAGCGAGTTAAACTCAGCTCGAAATATCAAATATGCATAATCGAATATTATATAGTAATACGACTTTTGTCTCAATATAGGATATAGAGTAGACATAGACTTTCCAAGCGATATATGAGTTTTAGTCTCCACACACCTTTGGTTGATGAAGTTCCACAAGCTCCCCTTAGTAGTTTTTCATCTTCAATTGATGAACGTCGTGAAGTCTGATGCTCAACTACACAATATATCCTAGTTCGAGACATCACTATAAGTAGACTATAAATCAAGACTTATAGTTTTGATCACTAACATTGACAAACAATCTTGAGATAGAGTTGATGGGGAAAAACTGTTCGCTGGTTTTTTAGGGAATGGAGAGACGACCATGTGACGGAGGCTCCTCAATCGAGCGAACTGCCTAACCTCATACAGATGCACCGCACGGGAGTGCTTTGAGTTCGAGAGATCAATCTCTAGGACTCCGGCCTAAACCAACACAATGGCCATTCCAGAGTTAATTCGGTCACAAAGAGGGAAGATAGTTGATCTGTAGGAGGGAAACTGAGAAGTGTCGAGATCAATGATGATCAAGGATTGTGAATGTATTTAAGGTTTCTGCAAGTTTTTTGTGAACTGTTGAGTTCAAGTAACATCTGATCGATTGATTGAATTCTTGAGTGATTGCTCAGATAGAATTCTTGTTTGACGAAAGGTTGTTTATCTTTCAATCGTGGATTCAGAGACTTATTTATATTGCCAGAATAGTAAACGCATCGATCCAGTAAGTGTGACGATTACTCGAGTGAAAGAGAGTGGGAAATTGTGGTTTCACCGGTTCCAGGTCGTGCAGAGACTTAGTTGATTGTCCAACCACTACTTTGCTAACTTTCTCAACTGCTTGCACGACTTACTCACATTTCTCATCGTGGATGAACACACGTGTTGTAGGCTGCCAGACCAAAACCCTAATTAATATCCCCCATGTGACATGATTGATGTGTCACGAACGTGGAGTCTACAAAGCAGACGTGTATTTGATTAGTCAGTCATTGACTTGATTAGACGATGGGTCTAAGTATTGTTCAGTCGAGCATGATTACTGAATGCCCTAGGATTGATGAATTGAACATGTGTGTTGGGACATATAGTTCTCGAATGAATGATGTTGATAGTTGAATCAACATAATGAATATTGATAGTCTGAGCAAATATTGCTCGTATGATGAATTACCGAATATTGGTGGTTGAATCAATATTCGAGCATCTGAGAAAGTATTGATCATTCGATAAATTACTGAATATTGATAGTTGAATCAATATTCGAGCATCTGAGCAAGTATTGCTTATTCGATAAATTACTGAATATTGATAGTTGAATCAATATTCGAGCATTTGAGCAAGTATTTCTCATTCGATAAATTACTGAATATTGATAGTTGGTTCTATATTCGAGCATCTGAGCAAGTATTGCTCATTCGATAAATTATTAGTAGCGTGACCAAATAAAATATTAATTAAAATATTTGTAGCTGGATCGAATATTGTATAATTAATCCAGATGTTGATTGCTGGATCAACATAAATTTATTAGTGTTTGAATTTGCTCAAAATTATGATTTGCAGAGCATTTGTTCGAAACCTTAATTTTGATCAATTGCTGATTTACTGAAAATAAGTCACTGAGAGAAGGACAAACCGGCTACATGGGATGATATCCGACCATGTAGCGCCCAAGTGCTCGAGTGATCATGTACCAAAGTCCTTTGTTGACCAGTTGGTGAAAGAATGATCAAATATTGGTTTAATCATTTATTAAAATAGCGCTCGTGCGAGCGTTAGGTAATAAAACCTAGTTATGGAGAGATGAGAGATTGACCAAGGGTCATGGGACCGACCCTTAGTGGTCGTGGGACCAGCTGACGGTCGATTAAGAAAATCCCAAGTTGGCAGAAGAGAGATTGGACCCAATACGAACAATTGATAGCAGATTAGGTCAAAATTATAAAGATGTTTGGGACCAGCTCGTTGCAAGCCTTAGGGCCGACCTTGGTCGGTCAAGGTAGCATGCCCGTGTCACCACAGTGTTCTGAGAGTTTTGGTATTTTTCTGGTGCACGTTTGAGCAATATTTTGGATTTTCAGAAGAGTTTGATCTTAACTGAAACTATCGATTTTGCTCGAATGAGCAAGTGAAACTTTGCTCATACGACCAATATTTTGAAAATATTAAAATAATAATATTTTAATACTTGATGTAAGTAGCCTAGTCGGTCGTGTGATCGTTTGACTTTTTAGCTTTTTTCGTGGTTTGAGCAATATTTGAGAAAATATTGAAAAACTAGGATTTTCGCTCAAACGATGGAGTTCCATGAGATGATGAAAATAATAATATGAGAAAATAAGGGATTGTAAGGTGTGGGACCAGTTACGGATAGGGAATGGCCGGCCGGCTAGGTGGCCCGGTCCCGTGACACCTTTCCCTATTTTTGTTCGATGAAAGTATGGAAAAACTAAGAGTTTCTCTCAAACGAGGGAGTTTGCTCAAATGAAGGAGTTTCCATGAGATGAGGGAAACGGATTAAAATAAAATAAAATAATGGGAGAGGGGTACCGGCCACGACGGCATGACCCGCCGGCAGGTGGTCCCGGTCCCACGCTTCTTGTTTATTTTATTTAATATTATTTTCTTCATAAGTTCCTCCTTTGTCCATATTTTTGAACGTTCGTTCGTGCGTTCGGGTGCTCGTTCGTGCACTATTTTCAAGTACACTTACACCATTTTCTCGGGGCTTACTCGGTGGTGGCCCAGACGCCCAATTGTTGAATGAATATTACTAATTCATGAAATTCGGCTGAGAATGATTTATGAAACGGAGTAATAAAATGAGTTGAGTATCTATTACTAATCCATGAATCCAGCTGGGAATTCAGGGAACGGAGTAATGAGATAAAGTGGTTACCTATTACTAATCCATGGATTCCTGCTGGGGATCATCCATGGAACAGAGTAATGAGATATAATAGATTATTTTCTAGGAATTCAGTTGGTGAATGACACATTAGAATTAATCTATTTGTAGAATCAAGATATGAGATGATTGAAGTATCATACTCATTCTGAGGGGGTGTATAGTCAGGGAACAACGAACGGAGTGATGTCCTATAATGTGTTAAGCTCTCTAACAAACATTATATCTAGAGAACCGCTAAATCATTAAGATTTTATACACGGTCTCTCTACGTAGTTAGGGAACAACATGCAGTGTGACGTCCTGAAAGCGTTAAGCTCCCTAACAAACATTATGTCTAGGGAACCGCCCAATAATTTTGATTATATGTAGAGGTGATGAAGAAATGTGTGAAGCATCGAACGCTCATCCAGGAGGACTTTCGAGAAACATATTCATCATAGCTCTGAAAGGAACGTTCGCTCAGTCAGAGATCGTGAAACAGTTCACGGATCGTAAAATATGAATCATCACATGCATTCCTGAAGCCGGGTCAGAAACATGCAGTATCATGATTTACAATTTTATCCCTTTTTGAAAATCCACCATTAACAGATAGCAATGTTTGAGATATGCTATCGGGAAAATGGCTTTTTGATTCCTCTTATCGTCAAGACATATAATAGAATAACTTTTAAAGTGTAACACGGAAAAAAAGTCATACATTCTCTTCTCAAACCTTTTCAAAACCGTAATAACTAGAACCTAAATTTATAGTCTAGGACGAAGCTACAAATAACCTAACCGAACCTACCAAACCATCATGTCATGATTAAAGCGTATATTGTCACCAAACTCTCATGTATAAATGGATAAAGTAAGGAAACGAAAATGAACAAAAAGTACGGATTCGAGTAGACATACAAGGACCCACTATTCCACAACAATCGACAGTGGAACGAGTAACGGGAATAAAGCTGGACGACATTCTCGACATAGTAGATAGGCTGGTGAAACTCGTCAAGACTAGGTGTGAAGCACGAGAGACCTGGGTAATAGTGACGAGAGATGATATGAAACCAAACGTAGTCAGGATTACGACATGAAATTCGAGGAAAGTAATAACATGTTTGATTCTAGGTTCAAGTAATAATATGAGGGAAAGAGTAATCCACGTGGAATCAAGGACCTCTTCAATACGAGAAATAAATGTCCCATGTAAATCACACCTTTAGCTTGAGAATTATAATGTATATATAGCCAGAAAGGCACATTTTGTAAACAAGATACATACATTATTAGAGTATGTGTATTAGAGTTGTAGTCAAGTCAACCTTAGTTGACTTGACCTGTGTCTGTGTAAAAAGTATGTGTCTTAACAGCTCATCATTGGATACCTATATAACCAATGATGTCTCTTGTAAGAAAATACTTTTGATAATAATAAAATTACAAGTTTCTCATGGTATCACGACCAAAGATCCTGAGCTGAATTCTTCAAGTGCGTAATACATCTTTTTCATCAAATTTTTACACGCATCAATACCCAAAACAACAATTTCACATACAGATTGGGATTTTCAATCAAGATCTGAAATCTTGAGTCAACAATTTCAATAATTTTCAACAGATTGGTTAATGTCATCAACAATTGTTTATCAAAGAATAAAAAACATGGCTGCTTCAAATTCCGCTGCTTCAATGGGTGATTTTACTTTTCCCTTTACTAATATCTCGAATTTTGTTTCTGTTAAATTGGGTGTGAATAATTTCTTGCTATGGCGAGATCAGATGGAGTCAATTCTTGTATCCACCGATCTCTTTGGTTATGTTACTGGTGCTGTTAGGGAGCCAGTTAAACGGATTGAGGTTGATGGTGTTTTGAGTCTCAATCCAGAATGGGCACGCTGGAGGAAGATTGATTGCTTTGTCACAAGTTGTATGAAGGCTACATTCACTGATTCTGTCTCTGGTGATATTTTGGGGCTTTCTACTGCACATGAAATTTGGGATTATCTTGAAGTTAGTTTTAAGAGTCAATTCATGGAAAGAAAGAGTATTCTTCGTAATCATCTACATAATGTCAAGAAATGTAACCTTACTGTTCTTGTTTATTTACAAAACATCAAGATTATAGCTGATTCCCTAGCTGCAATAGGAGAAAGGGTAGATTCTTCTGATTTGACTATGTATGCCCTCAATGGTCTTGGTAGAGAATATGATTCTTTTGTAGTTTCAGCTCATAATAGAGAAGAACCATTTAGTTTTGCTGAGTTAAAGCCTATATTACTTAATCATGAGCAATGGCTTATAGATCAGCAACAAGATTCTGCAATGGTTTTTGATGCTCAAAATCCTTATGCATTCTATAGTAGAAATGAGAGTTCTGGTAATGGTTTTACTGGGAATGGAAGAGGAAAGAATAGTGGCAGAGGTGGTTTCAAGAATGGTCAGGGTCAACCTAATACTTACAAGAATTTTCAAGGCTATAATTCTGGACAACATAGTGGTTCTACTCAAATGCATGGTACTCCTGGACAAGCTCCTGGTATAAGAAGAGATTTGTCAACTGTTGACTGTCAGATTTGTAGAAATAAAGGACACTATGCTAGTAGGTGTCATTTTAGATACTATCCACCAACTTTTGCTTCAGCTTCAATAAGTCATGCTGGTTCACAACAATAGGCCTTTACTTCTTTAACTGGTGATCAAGTATTTGGGACTGCTTCTACTTCTGAGCCATCACATTGGATAGCTGATTCAGGAGCTACTGCTCATATGACTGGTGATGAGGGCCTTATACATAATCATTCTTCTTTCAAAGGCAATGAGAAAGTCCAAGTTGTCAATGGTAAGTCTCTCCAAATTGTGTCTACCGGTACATCTTTTTTACAAACACCTAAAACTAGTTTTAGGATGAACACGGTGCTTTTAGTTCCTGAGATGAAGCATAACTTAATTTCAGTTGCTAGATTTACAAGGGAGAATTCTTGATATTTTAGATTGGATCCATATGGATATGAGATTAGAGATTTATACTCTGGTGCTTTGCTTGCTCATGGTTCAGTAGTTAACAACTTATATCCAATCTCATATTTATCTACTTCCAGAAATACTCCTTGTGCTTTATCTGCTACTTTATATGCATCTTATAATGTATGGCATGATAGGCTAGGACATCCTTCTAGTTCTATTGTTCAAAAGTTTCATTCTTATAAGCACATTATTGTGACTACTCCTAAGTCCTCTTCTTTGTGTCATCCTTGTCAGCTTGCCAAAAGCAAAAAATTACCTTTTCAACTATCTACTTCTCATGCTGATAAACCACTTTCTTTAATCCATTGTGATGTTTGGGGTCCAACTGTACCCTCTATACAGGGTTACAGATATTATATTGTTTTTGTAGATGATTTTAGTAGGTTTCATTGGATTTATCCAATGGAACTGAAATCAGATGTTGTTAAATGTTTTACTCATTTTAAAACTCATACTGAGCTTCAGTTTAGTTCAAAGATTTTGGATTTTCAAGTTGATGGTGCAGCAGAACTTGTTAAAGGACCATTTAAATCTTTTGGATACATGTGGAATTTTAATACGAATTTCTTGTCCTAAAACCCCTGAGAAGAATGGCCTTGCTGAAAGGAAGCACAGGCACATTACTGAGATGGGGAATTCCTTGTTGTTTAATGCTCATTATCCCAAAGATATGTGGTATGATGCTTTTCTTACTGCCACTTTTTTGATAAATAGAACACCAACAAGAATTTTGAACTTTAAGTCTCCATATGAGGTATTGTTTGGTGTTTCTCCTGATTATTCTGTTTTAAATATTTTTGGTACTGTCTGTTATCCACATTTAGCTCATTCAAGAGTTGATAAGTTGTCTCCCAAATCTGTAAAATGTGTCTTTCTTGGATATAGCCCCCTGCATAAGGGTTATAAGTGTTATAATCCAGTTTCTAAAAAATCTTATGTGTCTAGACATGTAGTTTTTGATGAAAGTCAGTTTTATTTTCATAACCCTGTGTCTGATTCGAATTCAGATGCTTCTTTACTCCAAGAACATTCAATATCTGATTTATCTGTTCCTTCCACTACAATTGTTACAAGGTCACAAAAAGGTATTTCTAAGCCCAAATCTTTTCCTGATTTTGTTGCTCATGTCACTACCAAATATTCCATGCCATCTTCTTATACTTCATTGTTAACTACTGTTACTGAGCCAAAGACTTTTAAGACTGCTGCCAAGGATCCAAAATGGCAGTTTTATATGAAGGATGAATAAACAGCATTGATGGATAATGACACTTGGGACTATGTGGCTCCAGAACCACACATGAACATTTTAGGTTCTAAGTGGGTCTACAAAATAAAACAAAAGGCTGATGGTTTTATAGATAGATTCAAGTCATGACTGGTTGCAAAAGGGTATGATCAACAGGATGGTATTGATTTTAATGAAACTTTTAGTCATGTGGTTAAGAGTGCCACTGTTAGGGTTTTGTTGTGTTTAGCACTTACAAATAATTGGCAGATCAGGCAATTAGATGTAAGTAATGCTTTTCTTCATGGTTTTTTGAATGAGAATGTTTATATGTCACAGCCTCAAGGTTTTGTTAATCCTAATTATCCATCTAACTATGTGTGTAAATTGAAGAAGAGTTTATATGGATTAAAACAAGCTCCTAGAGCTTGGTTCCATAGGTTCAGTTCATTTCTTATTTCCTGTGGTTTTACAAAATCAGTTTCAGATCATTCTATGTTTGTGCATAAGTGTGACAAGGGTATGATGGTTCTATTATTGCATGTGGATGACATTGTGTTAACTGGAAGTTGTTCTATTATGATGGATACTTTAGTAACTTCTTTAAAGAAAGAGTTTGCAATGAAGGAATTGGGTGAATTGGGATTTTTTCTTGGTTTTGAAGTTGTTAGAAATTCTACTTCTATTACTTTAACTCAGAAGAAGTACACTTTAGAGTTATTAAGTAAGGCTAACATGATGGATTGCAAGCCTTGTGATACTCCTGTTTTAAAGGGTGCTAGATTATCAATTCATGATGGTGTTAAGTTAGATAATCCTACTGAGTACAAGGCACTAGTTGGAGATTTGCAGTATTTGACTGTCACCAGGACTGATATTTCTTTTGGGGTTAATTATGTTTCAAAGTTTATGCACTCACCTAATGATTTACACTTACAGCTGGTTAAGAGGATATTACGCTATTTGAAGGGTACTCTTGGTATGGGTCTTACTTTGTTCAAAGGTAGTTTGAGTAGTTTGAAAGGTTACTCTGATTCAGATTGGGCTGGTTATCCAGATACTAGGCGTTCAACATATGGTTTTGCAGTTTTTCTTGGTTCTAATATGGTTTCTTGGTCTTCAAAGAAACATCCAAATGTTTCAAAGTCATCTGCTGAAGCTGAATACAAGTGTCTCTCAGTTGCTTCTGCTGAGTTGAAATGGTTATCTTATCTTTTGAGTGATTTACACATTACACTAGATGGTCCTGCATTGCTTTGTTGTGACAATACTAGTGCTATAGCTTTGGCAACTAATCATGTATTTCATGCCAGGACAAAACACATAGAGATACAGTATCATACTATGAGGGAGCTGGTGGAAGCAGGTTTCTTACACTTACATCATGTTGTTTCTGAAGATCAAGTTGCAGATCTTTTTACAAAAGGCTTATGCTATCCAACCTTTACAAGACTGGTACAACTGTTGTTGGGCTCTACACCTACTGCTACATCAGATACTTCATCTACTGCTGAGACTACTTCATTAGCTGCATCAGATGCTTCACCAACTGCTGAGACTGCTTCATTGGCTACTTGACTGTTATATCAGTTATTTTTACAGTGTTTGTTTTTCTTTAGTCAGTCACTGTTCTTGTTTTACAGTGTTTCTGAAGATCAGTTGTCATTTTTTTTTGTGATCTTTTTTATCAAACTGTTCACTTTTAGCCCTTCTCAGTTTGAGGGGGTATATTAGAGTATGTGTATTAGAGTTGTAGTCAAGTAAACCTTAGTTGACTTGACCTGTGTCTGTGTAAAAAGTCTGTGTCTTAACAGCTCATCATTGGATACCTATATAACCAATGATGTCTCTTGTAAGAAAATACTTTTGATAATAATAAAATTACAAGTTTCTCATACATTACATAATAAGAACTTACATTTCCAGAAATGTCTCTCTTTTCCACACTTTCTTTAATTCTATATTTTCCATATTCTCCAACCGACTTACGGGTATTGCTATAAACCCTAATTGAAATTTGGATAAGCAAACTGACTTGAATAAATGTTAAAGAGAAGTATAGTCAGATCTTTGTGAAGTAAACTTGAATTTTTTTTCTTCTTAATTACGATTTTTGATTTATCTCTTTTGAATCTAAATAATATGAATGTCTTTACTCTTTGGGAAAAAAAATCGAGAAATGTGTTAGTTAGAATATGTTGTTGTTATTTTTTTAAACATAAAATTCTACGACTTAGATTTTATTAATTTGATAAGTTAGTGTACCTGAGTGTTTCAGTTTTTCATTTTAAGTTGGATTATTTCTCTCATGAATTCATGAAATCAATTGGAGTTCCTTCGATTCGGGTTTAGTGTTACTATGACCAAAGAAGAAAAATTTGGTACTAAGGTGTTGTAGTTGCAGGAATTCCCACAACACACCCCTTATAATATATTGATAATAATTCCTAGATCTACATATAAAATGGTAGTAAAATTTTTAAAATTATAAACGGACACCAAGATTTTTTACATGGTTCGGTCATTCGATCTACATCCATGGTTCTTCACTATGATTGTTATAATTTACATTTGATTTTACATTGATAATCTCCATTAATGAAGTTCTAAATGTAGTTTTGGGGAAGAAGATGATAAAGAAAAATATATTCTCTCTCCTAAAATCTCTCTGCAAAATATCTCTCTCCTCTAAAATTGTGTTTCCCCCCTTTTCTCTCTCCTGCTCTTCTCTTTATATAGGTATCTTCATAGTGGGTGACAGCTCATGTTCAACCTATCTTTCCCATTTTTTTAGGATTTTGGCTATGCTCCTTGCTGGCTCTGCTATCGTGCTCGCGAGACTCTTTTATAACCACAAAATCTTCATTTCCTGCCTTGCTCTCGCGAATTCCGGCCTTGTGCTCGTGAATATTCTCTTTGACTACAAAATCTTCATATTTTTCTTATGTTTTATGTTGTCGTTGTTTATTACGTCATTCTTTGAATTATTTTGTGGCGTTCATGAAATGTTGTTGAAGAGTTTTCGGTGACGCTCGCAGAAGTGTCGTTAATCTCTCGTGAACATAATTTTGGCGATATTCTGGTACTACATCTTGCCTCTTTTTTCTTGAATATTGCTTGAAAAGTAATCTTTAAGAAAAAATCTGTTGTTGTAATAGTCTTTGATTTTTGTTGATGAAGGAATGAGCGAAAGAATACTGGATTTGAAAAGTATATACTTGCCTCTATTCTTTTGCGAAGTTCCATATCTTTGTTAAATAAATAAGAAGTATTAACTCTTGAAGTTCTCGTGAAGTATGAAGTATCTCAGAAGAAATATAAGAAGTACTCAATCTTAAAGAAGTATCCGTTCTTTAATGAAAATCATAAGTATTGCCTATGTTCTCGTGAAATTATTACTTCATTTTTGGTGAAAATCCTAGTCCATTTTGGAAATGATTCTTGCGAGAAGATAAAGAACATAAAATGTTTTCTTGGTAATCCATAGTTGCCTCTGTTCTTTATCTACGAAGGAAGGATCTCTGAGAAAATGTTAAATGAACGAATTGCCTCTGCCTCATTTGACAAAATGATCATATTCTGCGAAATAATCACTTCTCCTGGAAAATTCTGGAATGGTATGCAATATGATGAATTAGTCTGAAAATTTATGAATGTTTCTGCGAATTTCTAAATGTTTCTGCGAGGCTCTAAATGTTTCCGCGAGATTCCGAAATAATGATTTGAATAGTGCTGCGATGAATAGTGGCGAGATTGTGAATAATGCTACGAGATTGTAGACATTCCTCTTGAGAGACTCTGAATAATACTTCTGAGAAACTCTGAATAGTATTTCTGAGAGATTTTGAATAGTACTTGCTTTCTCTTTTGCGATGAACAAATCTTTCCTGCATTCTTACAAGAAAATAATTAATGTTTGAGATTATTCTATTGGTCTTATTTTGCCTTCCTAGTTAAAGGTCTTATTTCGCCAATTTTTCTTTCTGCGACAAAATCGCAGGACGTCTTTACATTTGCATGTATTGAACCATTGATCTTGCCTTATCATTTCTTAGTATTATAGCCTCTTCAGGATATTTTCCACGCGACAATATGACAGGTCTAAATATTCTTACGAACGTAAAGTCCCGTGACATTGCCGTCTTACGATGAAATCGCAGGACGTCTTTACACTTTCATGCAAAAATCCATTGATCTCATCTTAACTTTTTCTCTTTTGGCTTTTTTTCTCTGTATAATTTACGTCACGCGACAATATGACAGGCCTAAATGATCTTGCGATCATAGAGCCCCATGACATTGCCGTCTTAAGACACTTATCAGCTCCCTAATGGAGGGTGCCGCCCTTATCTTCCCCCTGGTTGCCCCTTCAAGGAGGGCACATCGGCCATACAATACTATCTCCTCCCATCTAGATTTACCAACAACCAGTTGTTTTCGCAGCCTCTTGTCCTTTATGCCTATATGGCTTATAGTTACAAGACTGCACCCTAAGTGGGGTTTTCTTCAGGCCAAGTGCATCATATCCAAGACTTACCAAAGATGGCCATGGTAGGTTCGTCCGTCCCGGGCACCCTTGGCTAAACCGTGTACCTCGGCGCCTTGGTCATACTTTGCACTTCTTGGAAGAGATCCTCGGTCGTCCAACCAGGGTATAACCTTATAAAGCTGGAAATCCAAGATCTCTCTCCCGGATAGGTTTTCTTTAACCCCAACATCTGCATGACTCAGGTTCCAGCAGCGGTATAACCTTATCGCTGAATCATGTAAAGAGATACCCCCTTATAACGTGCTTGTAGGTATTACATTTGCCTCTTACGAAATTGTATTCGCGAACTAGGGTGCACGCCATAAAGGTTTGTCCCATTCTTTAAATCTCTGCGAAATTGTATTCGCTTTTCTCGCGATATTTTCGCGTTTCTTCATTCTTTCATTTCTGTCAATTCTTTATATAATCTTGAATAATCTCGCGATTACACTCGCATCTCTGATAAGTATTTGTTTTGCTCATTTCTGTGAGTTGAAATATTCTTTAAAATCTTTTGAAATCTTAGAAATATTCTTTGAAATCTTGCGATTTTATCGCATTTGTTAAACCAAAAATCTCTTTCTGTAAAAGAAATATTCTAGAGAAATCTTTGAAATCTTCTTTGAAATCTTGCGATTGTATCGCGTATTTTTGAAATTTGAAATCTTAGAATTTTTTGCAATAATTTCATTTTCTGTAATCTTTGAAATCTTTGAAATTTTTTGCGATCTTTAAATTTTTTTGCGATGATCTCATTTTTTAGAATTTTTTGAAATCTTGCGATTGTTTCGTTGTTTGTCAATCAAATCAAAAATCTTTGAAATATTTTGAAATCTTTGAAATTTTAGAAATCTGGCGATTAAATCGCTTTTGGCAAATTGAATCAAAAGTTTTTGAAATTTTTTGAAACATTATAAATCTTAGAAATGTTTTTTGAAATCTGACGATAATCTAAAATTTTCATTTTCTGTAGGTAAAATATTCAAGGAAGTGGTACTTAGATTTCTTGCGATTTTCTGTTATTTCCGCTTCTCGCGAAGTATTTAGTTTGCTTGCAAAATTGGCATCCCTGAAATATATAAATCTCGCAAATAGAATTGTAATTATCGCAGCAACAAAAAGAAGTATATGGGAGAAATGAGACTTGAACCCTTGATATGCCCCTTTCTTCTTTTTTCTTGTTCCTGCAAGTATTTGGGAAGAAAGTCTCCGCAAAGTGAAAAAAGAAAATCTTTCCTTTTGGTGATGTTGCTCGCAACTCTTGAATTGCACAAGTAGAATAATTGCGTTCTAACAAAGATGGGTGCGTCTTTCTTTCCGTTATTATGGTTGTCACGAGTTGTATCAATCCCCTCTAACTTCCGATGTTGTAATCTCCTAGCATAGATTAAGTTGATAAAAGTGACCATTGGAACTTTGAATTCGTTCTTGAATTAGGAGGGATTTTCTGACGATTCTTGATGTTTTCTTTCATCTGCAAAACTTTTTCCCCTGCTAATTTCTTTACCTACCAATTTCTCCATGTTGTCTGGTATGTCCCTGTTACTTATTATCAAAATGAAAATGAAGATCAAAATATCTTTGCGGTAAATGTATATTGTTTGCTTTAGACCCCTGGCTGTAGTGACATTTTTGTTTACTCTTTTTATTGGTGACGTGGTTGTGGGAGTCTTTCCACCATTTCTTTTTGTTTTTCTTATTTATGTCCATCCTTAATCTCCACCTTTCTTTGCTGATAATCTTTCCATTTGTTTTAGTCGACATGCAACGATGCCCAGTGATGCAATTGACGAATGATGGTTTTTTTTTTCTTTTTTTTTTTTTTTTGAAATCACACGAGTTTTTCATTTAGCGAAGCTGCTCGCCTGATGTTGTTCTGTTGCTCCCGTTTATTTTCCCGGTCTTTCCTTTGCGCATTTTTGGTAAACTATATTCTTTTTCGCTATGTTCTCATCCCTTCGTTTCTCTAAGGATTTGTTAGACTCCCTTCATAAGTTGTGAGTTGTCTCACTACGTAAGTAAATTTTCTTCGTTGGAATGACCTTTCTTTTACCGGTGATGATTTCCAACTAGCTATTGTTGTTGTCTGCTAAAACTGCCCTTCTTTTTGTTAGTTGTTGCAGATAATCCTTCATATACTTGCTCCTGACAGTTTTAAAGAAGCTTTGATATTTGCCTGTTCGTCACATATAGAACTTTGAAAACTTCTGCGAATTGTTAACATTTCCTGCGATAGTTATCCCTTAATATCCCACGAGTTGCTCGTGACTTCTGCTCCTTTGTTCTTTGAATTGCTTCACGTAAACAATGATTTGATAAGTCTCTCTTCGCTGTTGGATTGAGTTTTCTTCATGCTCTTTGTTGCTAACTGATATGATATGCCATCCTTAGGAAATGCGGTTGTCTTCGCAGAAGGGATCTTTATCTTCGCAAATGCTACGAAATTTTATTATTGGAGTTGTTGCAGTTCTTCGCCAAAACCCCTGTTGTAGTGAACTTCTTCTATAGCTCTCCCCTCTGTTTGATGTCTTACAGATCTGATTACAGTGGTATCGTGATACTCTCACCAATATTCTTTCCTGTTTATGATTCTTTTTAACAGAACTAATTGCTCTCATCATTTGTCACAAGCTATATCTTGGCACAGTTTTCATCTCTTTTAGTTGTTTTGTTCGTGATCTCCATTTCACTCGTTAATTGGTTGTACTAGGATTCTCTTATTACTGCAATTTGTTTCAAATACTCATTATTTTATTCTTCGCTGGGAGCCTAGGACTATGCTTATTTTTCTGCTGCTGACCGTGTCTTGTTCGTCAAAGTTGGTGACGAAATGAAAATTTTGAGTATTACTTCTCTTCTTCGTTACTTCCTTGTCTTGTACGTTGAGAGAACCTTGTCTTATTCCTTGTCTTGTCTTGTGGGTCTGCTGCACACATCATGTTCTTGGTGTCCCACATCATGAAGAAGTGAAGATGAGGAAAGGGAATGAGATTCGCTGCCAGCTCACGCAAATCTGAGTTCAGATTTCAAAAGTCCTGATATTCATCTCCAACTTGAGTTTGTAAGTACTAAGTACGTAATCAAGGACTATGTATTACATTTTGTACGTTTACTATTTTCTCGATGTTTTTGCACTATCGCCAGTTTACATTTAGTACGTCCTTAAAATGACATGCACCATTTTACTATGTTTTTGATTTTACTATTTTGCTGCTCGTTATTTTCTCGCTGTTTATTTGCTCGCTAGTTTACATTTTCTCGTTGTTTTTGCACTATCGCTGTTTTTGCACTATCTGGTACGTAATTTTCACTTGCATATTCTTTTGCAGTTTGTAATGGCTGTTTCCAAGTGACATGATGCTCGCCAATAATTTACGTCAACACTGCACCCTTTCGCTTTGCTCGTCAGTACATAAATCACTCAAAAGTTGTTATCTTCGCTGGAGTATTGTAGATGCTATTTCACCGTTTCACTGCCGGTTTGACGTTAATGCCTCCCTTCGTTATCGTACCAAACTAATTTTACTAATTTAATGAATTTATCTTCTTATCCCTTCTGTTGCTTCGCAGATAATAATTGTTTAACATCTTTACAAATTGGACTACTCATCTCTTCTTGCGAAGAATACACTTTTGAGTAGTTTCTTGATGATTCAACTTCTTTCTCCTTGTTATTGGATTTCTCTGAATTTTTGATGAACTTTTGATGTTGTTTGCTGTAGATGGAATTTCGGTGAAACTTCCCTATTTGTTCTCATATCTTAAATATCCATAAAATAAAAATGCATATCGTAGTCATCTTTACCAAATTTCTCTTGAATCAACCAGTCGACCCCGTCCCTGAATGTAAAATTCTTCCCAAAAATGTAAAATTCTTTCCGAAACTTCAATTTTTGCCCCCCTGATTTTTATAAACCCAACACCTTAATAATTAATTTCTTTGATTCTTCTTCAATCTAACAAATATTCCCCCTTGAAACATGAAAGAGATAAATTGTTGATGATGTTTATTCCCTGAAAGTGTAATTTCTTCCATGAAAATCTCTTGAACCGATCAAATTACAGGAAGAATAAATCCTTTATTCGTCCCCTTAGTCGGCGCCAAAATGTAGTTGCAGGAATTCCCACAACACACCCCTTATAATATCTTGATAATAATTCCTAGATCTACATATAAAATGGTAGTAAAATTTCTAAAATTATAAACGGACACCAAGATTTTTTACATGGTTCGATCATTCGATCTACATCCATGGTTCTTCACTATGATTGTTATAATTTACATTTGATTTTACATTGATAATCTCCATTAATGAAGTTCTAAATGTAGTTTTGGGGAAGAAGATGATAAAGAAAAATATATTCTCTCTCCTAAAATCTCTCTGCAAAATATCTCTCTCCTCTAAAATTGTGTTCCCCCCCCCCTTTTCTCTCTCCTGCTCTTCTCTTTATATATGTATCTTCATAGTGGGTGACAGCTCACGTTCAACCTATCTTTCCCATTTTTTTTAGGATTTTGGCTATGCTCCTTGCTGGCTCTGCTATCGTGCTCGCGAGACTCTTTTATAACCACAAAATCTTCATTTCCTTCCTTGCTCTCGCGAATTCCGGCCTTGTGCTCGTGAATATTCTCTTTGACTACAAAATCTTCATATTTTTCTTATGTTTTATGTTGTCGTTGTTTATTACGTCATTCTTTGAATTATTTTGTGGCGTTCGTGAAATGTTGTTGAAGAGTTTTCGGTGACGCTCGCATAAGTGTCGTTAATCTCTCGTGAACATAATTTTGGCGATATTCTGGTACTACAGGTGTAGCTTTGATATATCAGAACTTATATCCAAATTAAGTATATGGTTATAGCAGTACTTTCACTTGCCAATTTCCATTTATATAAAGAATCATAACGATAAAAATCCCTCTCTTTTAGACTTGTGCTTTTTGTAAAATGCGAATTTTACGTTCATATGTTGTTTTGACGACAATTATAAATCCTAGTAATTAAGGCTATGATTGTGATATTTTGACTTCTGACTTTATGGTTGAGAAAGCGGGGGTCTAACAACCACACCTAATATTTTGAATTAGCAATCTGTACGGACAAACTCCAATATACTTTCTGAAAAATCAACTAGACAGTCAGACTCAATCTAGATAAAAGTATATCAAAGAGTTTGTATCTCTATCTCTCGATTTAAATCTTACTCAAGCAAACTGCGAGTCTCAATTTAAATACAAGAGAGATAAACTTGGATGGTACCAAAGACCATTATCCAAGTGTCAATCAATCCAAATCAACAACCAAAAGGTCAGATATTCTAATTGATTGAACAACGCACAACCTGTATTATTTCAATTATATAACAAATATAATGCGGAAAAGAAATAGCACAGACACCAGAATTTTGTTAACGAGGAAACCGCAAATGAAGAAAAACCCCGGGACCTAGTGCAGATTAAACATACAATGTATTAAGCCGCTACAGACACTAGCCTACTCTAAGCTAACTTCGGTCTGGACTGTAGTTGAACCCCAATCAATCTCACACCGATCCAAGATACAGTTATGCTCTTATGCCACTGATACCATCATGATACTATGTACTTGATTCCCTTAGCTGATCTTACCCACAACTAGGAGTTGCTACGACCCAAAGTCGAACACTTTAATAAACAAATCTGTATCACACAGAAAAGTCTATGGTAATAGATAAATCCGTCTCCCACGAATATACCTACGAGTTTTGTTCTGTCTTTTAATAAATCAAGGTGAACATGAACCAATTAATAAACCTGACTTATATTCACAAAGAACAGCTCAGTATTATCAATCACCTCACAATAGTCTTAATTGACGCAGCGAAAAAAGATATTGTGGAATCACAAACGATGAGACGAAGATGTTTGTGGTTACTTTTTATCTTGCCCATCGGAGATAAATCTCAAGCCAATTATTATAATTGTACACATACAATATAAACGGCAAGATCATATCGCACAACTACAATAAAAGTAGCATCGGTATGGCTTCACAATCCCAATGAAGTCTTTAAGTCGTTAACCTGGTTTAGAAGAAGACACCAAAGGTTAAAGGAGAATCAAATCTAGCTTAGCACAAATAGTATCACACAGAATGTGTGGGGATTAGGTTTCCAAGTTGCTAGAGTTCTCCCTTATATAGTCTTTCAAATCAGGGTTTGCAATCAATGTTAGCTTAGTAACAAAGCATTCAATATTCACTGTTAGATGAAAACCTAATTAGATTCAAGCTAATATTTATCAACCATTAGATCGAAAACATAGCTTGTTATACACACATGAAATGCACGTTTGTAGGCTTGTGAAAACCGTACCAAAACTTGTACATTAGTTGGTTCAACAATAGTTAACCAAATGGTTAGCCATATGATAACTTTCATATCAACCATATTATTCTTCACCATAACTAGTTCAAATGACTCAAATGAACTAGTTAAAGAGTTGCTCAATTGCAAGGAAATCTCATGTACTACACAAGACACAATTGAAGCAAAAACGATTTGATTCACTCGAATCGGTTCATGAACTATATAACCATGGTTTGCAATAGCATTCCTTAGTTTATAAAGATAAGTTCACAAACATCGTTTTTAGACATAACCTACTCAAGTTCGCGGACTGGATTCACGGACTTAAGTTCCCGGATGGAGTTCACAAACTCCAGCAAAAATTCTCGGGTTTGAGAACTTCGCCAGTTCACGGACTGAAGCTCACACACTTCTCTGGTTCTATTAATCAACAAAGTTCGCAAACTTTGGTTCAAGGAATAAGGATTAATACATATATGTGTTTCCATAACAATGCTTATATCCTCCAATGGTTATATTGTCTAAACTCTCATTTCAATCATTGAAACATTCTCAGAGGACGTTATATAGTTGTTATTCACATACCATTTTTCGTCAAAGAAAATTTCAAAGTGATTGAAACTTAACATGACTTTGGTCACTAGGTAAAGATGAACTTGGCTAAAGCGAAAGCTTTACCAACACATATTTCGAGAAATAAATAGGCGAGGTATACTCGGCTCGAAATACCAAATGTGTATAATTTTAGTCTATACAGCAAATCGACTTTTGTCTCAAGATTGGAGATAAATAGACTTTTGAGTGATATATAAGTTCAAGTCTCCATATACCTTTTAGTCGATGAAGATCCACCAGTTCCTTGAGTAGTCCTTCATCTTGTATGATGATTTCCATGGAGTTTTTGAGCTCAACTACACTTTCTATCCTAGTCCGAGACCTTAGCTATAGTAGACTAGAAATCAAGACTTATATTTTTGATCACTAACATTGACAAACATGCTTGAGATATCAACGCATACGAGTTCGACCGAGTAATTCTCTAACGATGGTTTTGCCAAGCTTGCTTATCGGTTTTTGACTTATAAGTCAACAGTATGCCAGACTAACATAATTTATTTTTGAACTTCAGAATTACAAGTACATAAGTTTTGTTGAAGTCTAGTTGTCAAACATCCTATAAGTATGTTTATTTGTTGGAAATAATAAGAGATATAAACATGTAAAATACAATTATATATAATATGTCTCGACTGACATTTTTCATGTTGAAAATGTTGTACATTAAAAAATCAGAGTAATATAATATGTAACCACATGTATATCAATTATAATATGGATATAAGGTATAATCTTTTATCCAGGAGTATCTCATATCGCCAATAGGAGTATTATACATGGTATTAACTACTTTGGGTCACATGTTGTTGTCGTCGAATGGATGACTTGTTTTAGTCAGCGTTTTTTTACACATTTGGCCCACCAATTTTATACCGCTATCGAGCTAACTAAATTACAAAAATATTTTTGTTCTTTACCAATATTCTGAATGTAAGAGTGTGTTTCAGGAGACAACCCATAAACCTAACTTTTTGCTACCGTGAGCTTGATATTAGGGAAGACTTCATTATAATGCAGATATTTTTCATGGAGACTGGTGGTGGTGGCCTGCTTCCGGCGCTAAGCCAAAATCCCAGGTTTCTGATGTTGAGAAAATGCTTCATAGCTGCATTTTCATTAAAAAGCTTCCCATAGTCATCGTGTTTGTTTATTGATACCTTCCACCTTGTCGATAAAAAAAGTAAATAAACTTACCCCTTCGTTGTTTTGTACATGGAAAATCGTTAATGAATATATTTTTCCTGGATAGATGAGGTTTAACGTCACTTCATTCCGGTTTCGTTGTTTGTATTATGAGTTCATTAGGTTTTTTTTATGTTGGATAACTTTCAAATATTCAGACATTTTCTTATATTTTTATTTATCATACTTCATTCAGTAAGGAAGGAGCTACCTTGCCTCTACATGACGTTCGTTAGACAATCAGATTATTTTTTCCTATTTCGTCATTTCAAGTGGGCTTAAGTGGCCCATTTCTAATATTGCCAGTTAGGGGGAATTTAATTAAGCACCTTTTTATCAATCTTTCACCGTCCATTCTCCAATGGTGGACCATATCTTCTTAAGAAAAGTTATCACAACTTATTTTAAATAAGCGCTTTATGTAAAATAAACTATAAGGCGTTCTTTTGATAATTGAGGTGACCGTAAACTAATATTATATTTCCTAATGGCAGTGTTTACATATTGTTCTTCCTAAGGTTTGCTACCAAAGTATATTCCCAATTCCTAGTTATTTTTATCAACTTCCTAGTATATTGTTAATTTACTGATGATTTTATCGTTTATGTGGCTTCATCATTTTCTTTCCTCCGCTTGGTTTTGCCGTCTTTCTTTTATTATTTACATGTCTGTCATCACTTCGCTTAGGGTCTTGTTACATACTGCATGTTCTTTAGAAAACCTGGTTATTTCGTTTAACTTGTTTAATAATGCGTTCATCTTAATCTCCGTCATTTTCTTTTCTATATCCTTTCGTCGCTTTTATGTTTCCCCGAAGGAGTTTTGCATCTAGATTTCTGCTCCGTTTTGTTCCCTCTATGGTACTTGGTTTTATTTGGTCCGACCATGATGGAACGCTTCTGATGCACCTTCTGATTGCTCATTTGTAGTATAAAGGTCCGTTCTGGAGCCGGTATTATTGTATACTCTTATGCTCTTTTGAAAATTTGGCTTTTATCTTTTCTCGAGTAGTAGCGTTCCCTGTAGCGGATGCATTATTCACTAGTTAGTTTAGCGTCGCTCTTATCATTTGGGTTATTCCTATCAACGATGTGTTATTTCATGTTTTTGAGCACTTTTAAGGTGTTTCACCGGATAGACGGTGATAGCTCCGTTTGAGGTTTTTAATGTCAGATCATATATATCAACGAGCGGATCCAAACACTGTAGCTATTCTTTTTGATGTACTTTGATCATTTATGATGCTTGATGTATCTATTGGTTAGCTAGTCTGTACGCTACATCCCAAGACGACTTTTTATGAAAAATTAGTACGTATACAAAAATCGTAAAAACTGACACTGACTGTCTCCGGTATGGGAACTATGCAGTCTGACTTTTTCTCTTTCAACGTTATTCCAAGCTAATATTTAGATCGGATACACTTTATGGATGTACCCACGTATTTTTAGAGTATATTTATATTATATTTTGACATGATATACATGTATTTTAGAATGTACGGTTTTCTTGCATAAGCTGAACAATAACAAAAAAAAAAGTAGTTTTTTGTTGAAAATATTAATTAACTTATCTACAAGGGTTTTAACTGTGATATTAAGATGAGTTTCCATGTATGTGTTCCTCGAATAAAGAACTTACAAAACAACTTTTATTTCCTTGATCTCACGTAAGTAAAGTGGATATAAAAGGAGTTTAAGATACTTAAAACAATTCACTTGGAGTTCTAAAAACAAAGATAAGCGCTACAAAGTTAATAAGGGGAGCATAAACTTGAAAAACATAGAAGAAAAATAGAGAACAATAAACAAAAATTAAATGAAAACATGACTAACTAGATTTTTCCCGATTACATAAGGTTTAGTCGAGAAATCCCCTTAGTCGCCGCCAAAATATAGTTGCTTAAAATCTAACGTGCACACAAGTAGAGATAAACTTTCTACCAAGCTATAAGAACATAAGTAAAGAGACACTAGAGAGAGAATTTACACGTTATTGATACAATCTTCAAGTTAGGGTCCTTGAGGAGATCAAGGTGGGATCTTGGTGAGGCCAAGATGGGATCCTTAGCTTTGAGAGAGAACCTTCTCCATGATTCGGTGCTCTTCAAGGGGTAACTTACATACATTCTAGAGTATTCCTAGACTAGGACTTAAGCCTGTCGCTTTTGCATGATACTAGCCCCTTGGGCTTAGGAGGATGTATGTAATATGGTATCCACATAATGCATATGGTCATCTCATGTTTCTGCATGGGTAAGTTTGAAAATTAGAACTGTGCATAGTATTGTCAAATTAAATTAGAGATATCGTTGAAGATGTGTGTATATAAATTCAAGTAATGCATGCATTACATATCATTCTTTACTTCAATTAGTGTACTCTTTTTTGAAATGAATAAAAATAAGCGCATTAACACAATAAACCACATCTATAATACAAAACAGAAGGGTTTTTTGAGCTTGGACGGTCGGATAACATTTTGAGAGACAAACGTTGCGTCTGACCATCCCAGTCTCATCCCATCCAAAAATATCTGACAGATGTAAGATTAGTAACCTCCTTCAATTATAAATATACATTGATTAGATTTCCTCATCATTATGATCATAAAAAAATATTAAATGTGACAAAAAATAAATAAAGACCATTATTTATATCTCTTGGAGTTAAAAATATTTCTAGTTAATGTTATTGTCAGTAATAAATTATCCATCCTTCATCAAACTACAAAGAAAGAACAACATTAGAATCTTTATCAACATAAGAAGAAAAAAATATATTTTGTCATTTGGGAACCAATTAAATATGATAAGGTACCATCAAGAGAAAATTTGAACAATAATGTGTATGCATGTTAATTCTAATAGAGTCTAGTGTTGAGCAAGTGTGTATACTAACCGCACTTCTGAAATAAAGGTGCACAAAGATTACAGTTGAGTACCATTTTATGTTCCAGTATCGATTTTTATTTGACAAACTCAATGTTTAGTGGAAACTTTTGAGGAACTTTTGCTTGTCATAATTACTATGCAAGCATCCTAGAGTAGATGAGTTCATATTAAACCCAAAGGGTTTTGTTAGTACTAAAATTTAAACCTCGCCAAGTTCCAGGTTTTTACCTATTTTATAAAATCACAATTGATGAGAGTAAAAATTTATTTAAATTATATGTAGTAAATAAAACATAAATTATGTCCTTATCAAAGCTACAATTAGGGTCTTCAAATGGAAGGGAATACATTTGATAGTTTTTTTTCCTGAAAGTGATCCACCAATAATTTAGGAGACCGAGGTAATGTTGTAAGGACCCTCAAGTTCGTCAACTCTATTAGACTAGTCAAAAGACGAATTAGCCAATTTTAGCTCAATTAGTCTAACACGAACATTAATTAATAGGAATTAATCTAATGATGGTGTAGATACGAAATTAGTAAAATTGCATAGATCTCGAAAAGTTAAACGAAATGGACTACTCGAACGTGTCATTCGGATATCGGACGAAGAAGATATCATTGGTTTAGTAAAATCATCATTTCATGGGAAAACGCTATTGATGTAAGTCTGTAACACAGACACGTTGTGGATTTCATTATGAAAGAAAGTGCGTGTCCTAGTGTTTCCTTTGGGCCTTATCTCCTTGGACCGATTGAAGAGAATCGGTTTTCTCTTTTTCTTTCTTTTCTTTCTCCGTTATTCTTCCCTTCTTACTGTTCTTATTTTTCTGCTAGAAATTTATCCATTGAGAGTGAGGTTGAGAATCGGTTCGAGAGAGTGGTAGCTGGTTGGATTGAAGGTGAAAGTGTTACTATTGTTTTTGTTTGGGCACGGGAAAAAGAAGATATAGATGCTACTCTAAACTGAGGTTAGGGTATTTGAATCTGAGATGAAGATCAAGAAAATTGATGAATCAGTTATGAACCCTGGTGATTATTGACGAAGGCGGTGTTAATTTGAATATCGATTCATAATTCAAGAGCATAAGAATCGGCAAGATAATTAGGGTTTTGATAGTTAGGTTTGAATTTGTGTAAAATTGATGGATAACTGAGTGGTTAATAACTATAGAACGAAGGGTTTATTGTGTATTGAAATTATGGGGTTGATTTGATAAAAAGTTGAAAGGTTAGGGTTTTGTAGAAGTTCAGAAGAAGAATTGAATGATGAAATTGAAGGTTTAAAGGATTAGTTAGAGATGGGTTTTGTGTTAATTTACCAGTTGTAGCGGTTGTTGATGAAGAATCGGTGAATTAGGGTTATGTTTTGTTCTTGGTCAAAATAGAAATTAGGGGTTTTGGTAAAAACTGAACAAAATTGTGGGTGGTTGCTGTCTTAAGAAGAATTGGTGGATCAAGTCAAGTGAATAAGAAACTGAATTCAATTGCCTGAGCAACACTGTTTTGAGATAATTATCTATCCTGGTTACTTGAGCAGAGTTATCCATAATCCAATTTTGTGTATTTGATGGTTAATGGAAACTGTGGTTGTATCTTAAGTTTGTAATTGAGTTACAAGATATGTTTATGTGTTAGTATTAAATGGAGTTGTTGTTGAACTGATTGTTACAGGTGGAGTTGAAAATGATGATTAACCGTGTTGAGGAGTTATGTTAAGAGATAAAAGTGGAGTTTTCTAAAACTGAGTTTAGTCTCGGTTGAAGGTGCAGGTGATGGAAGTTATAATTATTGTCTGGTGGGGGTTGTATGTACTAGTGTAATGAAATGAGAATGATGAAGTGAATTACATGAAATTTTTGATAGTGGTGTTAGTAGAGTTTTGGATAAATGCGAGGTTATTATAAGAAAGAATTACATAGAAGTTTGTTTGGTGGTTACTGGTTTTCTAGAAGTACAAATTGAACTTGGAATGGGTTGTGTTGAGATACTATTGTGAGTGAAGTACAACTAAAATGGGAGTTGTAGATAAGTTGGGGAATGCTGGAGTTGTAATTGCAGGATTGAAGTTGCAGTTAGTGTTGGTTGTGGGATAATGTAATTAGCAGGGTTGTACAATAGAAGTGGTTGGGTTGATGAACTGTAGATATTATTGATGGGGATGAAGATTTTTTTAATGTTAAATTAAGTTGAATTGGCAGTGGAGATGTGTTGCTTGTGTTTGGTACTGTAATGGCAGTTAAAGCTTAAATTACAATTGTATATTGGATTATGAGATTCTGTTAAACTGAATGTATTGTTGAAGTATAGATAAGAAGAGGAATCTGAATTAGCTTATGTTGAAATGATTCTTCTCATAGGAAGCTTGCTACTGCATTTGCTAGGTAAAGTTAAGTTTGTAGTTAAAGTTTAATCAAGAAGTTTAATTGAAATGTATACGTTTGTTTGTAATGAGGATTATAGGAATGTAAAGATGTAAGAACATGTAGTCTATTTTTTTGGCTCAGTCCTGAAGTGTTAGTTGTATGATTGAACAGATTCAGTCTGACTCAGTTGTGTGACTGAGTCGACTCACCTGAATCAGTCTTAGTGACCAAGTTAACCCAGTCTTGACTCGTTTGACCAGAATTGTTAGACCTTGACTATGGGTGTTGACTGTTACTTGACCCCTGATCACTTTGACCGTTAGCGATCGTTAGTTGACTCAGATGGACCAGGCCTTAGGTTAATGAGTTGGCTTAGTGGACTTGGGCTTAGATGGACTTGTATGATTATTGTGTGAGCCACTTTGGCTAGAATTCTTAGACTTCTTGTGTGATTAACAGTTAGTCTGTATTAATAACGATCGATTCAAAGGATGAACCAGTGGATCATGGATCTCGAGGTAGGCGTGGCCTGTCATCAGAAGAGGTGGGAATCTATATTTAACTCTTTTGTAACCATTGTTGTTTCTTTTGCAAAATTTTATGTTTAACAAACTCATGCGTTGTCTGGTTGTGCTTTTCATGTATTGTTTAACTTTGAATTATGAAAGTTCTGTGATTTATTTTAATCTTTCGATTGCTTGGAAAGGAATTTTAATGCTTTGATGTCTTCATGAATTGTTCGGGAAATAAGAATTTCCATTTGATTGATTGGAAACTGAGAGTTTGCTTCTGTGGTATATAGGATAATGCTCCTTCATGAAAATAAATAGGTGCGGGACGAGTCACCATATAGCTATCTAGGTGCGGGATGAGTCACCATAATAATAAATTATTTGGAATGAGTTAGATCCGTATACATGATTGTTTACATGTGTTAAATTGGTTGTGTTTAGTGTTTAGGGAAAACATGAATTGTTTTCAAATCATTTTCAATGATTACTTGAAAGTTAAATGTTATTCCTACTGGGCACCCCTTTTAGGGATAATGTGCTCACCCATTCCCACTTTCAGTTTCAGAGACAGATCAGATTTGCGCAGCGGAAGCTTCAAGGAGTTAGTTGGTTAACTTATGCTATGTTTATTATGTTATATATTTTATTTGTAAACCAAATGACTATTGTATATATATCATCTGAAAGGAGTTATTGTATATATATTTCAGAAATGGGTTAATTTTGGGTTAAGTTTTGTAGCAGAATTCTTATTTGAATGTTTAAGTAAAGTATTTAGATCTTTAGTGTATCTTTATTTAGTTAATCTCTTGGATTAGTCAGCTGCTATCTTAGGGGCGCTACAGTGTTGGTATCAGAGCTCACTATTAGATCTTATATGGGAAAAGATAAAAATAGCCAGTGCCAGTTAGAGAACTAGATTAGTTTAGAACTTGGTTGGGTTTGTGAGATAAATCTTAATCACTAAAAGCTATCAATAATTGAAAGAATTATTTGATTGATTGATTTGTTTGTTTGTGTAATGAAGTAAAAATTGTAGGGTACACCAATAACTTTAGTTAATAAGGATTTGAGAATAATTAATCCAAAAATAGTATGAAAATGTAAACAATCTAATACTATAAAAATAGTAAGTTTAGTATCATTGATAGATCTAGTAAATCGCATAGAAAATTACTGAACACATTGACTTATATAAAGAGTAAACAAATTATAATTACATAAATGTTAATAATATTTTTGGAACTTAATAATATTTGTAAGAGTAGTCAGAATAATAGTTCAACCATCAATGTTAATAATAAAAATATTATAGAAGTAATCATGGATGATAATAATAGTAATAATAATAATTTTAATAAAGTAATGTTAGCATTTCACAATTAGTATCTGAAAATGCGGGGGTCTAACAACCTCACCCAGTATTTCGATTAACAATCTGTATGGACAACTCCGAGTTGTTTTCTAGAGAATCAACTAGACTCAATCAATAGAAAATACTCAAGGAGTTATTATCTCAATCTCTGGATTTGATTTACTCAAGAAAATATGATTCGCGAGTCCAATCAAAGAGAGATAACTTGGATGGTACCAAAGACCAATATCCAAGTGTCAATCGATTTAAATCAACAACCAATAGGTCGGATATTTTAATCGATTGAACAACGAACAACCTGTATTATTTCAATTATATAAAAATATAATGCGAAAAAGAAATAACACAGACACCAGAATTTTGTTAACGGGGAAACCGCAAATGCAGAAAACCCCGGGACCTAGTCCAGATTAAACATACACTGTATTAAGACGCTGCAGACACTAGCCTACTCCAAATTAACTTCGGTCTGAACTGTAGTTGAACCCCAACCAATCTCACACTGATCCAAGGTACAATTATGCTCCTACGCCTCTAATCCTAGCAGGATATTGTGCACTTGATTCCCTTAGCTGATCTCTCCCACAACCAAGAGTTGTTACGACCCAAAGTCGAAGACTTTAATAAACAAATCTATCTCACACAGAAAAGTCTACAGGTAATAGATAAATTCGTCTCCCACGAATAAACCTACAAGTTTTGTTCCGTCTTTTGATAAATCAAGGTGAACAGGAACCAATCGATAAAACCAGACTTATATTCTCGAAGAACAGTCAGTTTCATCAATCACCACACAATAAACTTAATCAACGCAACGAAGAAGATTATTGAGGAATCACAAACAATGAGACGAAGATGTTTGTGACTACTTTTATCTTGCCTATCGGAGATAGAAATCTCAAGCCAATTATTACAATTGTACTCATACGATAGAAACAACAAGATCAGATCACACAACTACAAGAAAAGTAGTATCGGTCTGGATTCACAATCCCAATGAAGTCTTTAAGTCGTTAACCTGGTTTTAGAGAAGAAAACCAAAGGTTAAAGGAGAATCGACTCTAGCTTTAGCAAACTAGTATCACACAGAATGTGTGGGGATTAGGTTTCCCAGTTTCTAAAGTTCTCCCTTATATAGTCTTTTGTTAGAGCACTGCTCGGTCAAACTCGCATGCGTTGCTATCTCAAGCATGTTTGTCAATCTTAGTGATCAAAACTATATAGTCTTGATTTCTAGTCCACTATATCTAAGGTCTTTGACTAGGATAGAAAGTGTAGTTGAGCTCAAGAACTCCATGGAGATCATCATACAAGATGAAGGACTACTCAAGGAATCAGTGGATCTTCATCGACTAAAAGGTATGTGGAGACTTGAACTTATATATCACTCAAAAGTCTATCTACTCTATCTCCTATCTTGAGACAAAATTCGTTTTACTATATAGACTAAGAATATGCACATGTGACATTTCGAGCTGAATATATCTCGCTTATCTATTTCTCGAAAGTGGTAATTGAACTTTTGTCCCTCCTTTTGATGGGTCTTCACAAATATCCCTGACAGACTTTACAAATGTCCCTGAAGGCATAATTGAAATTTTATTTAAATTTTTTATTTTGATGATTTCCATTTTTAACCCAGATGTGTTTATACATCATATTCTTCTTCAATTCTGAGAAGAACAGAACCATAAAAAAAAAATCGACACCATTACCATTTCCATCGTCAGCACACCAACACCACCAGTACCACTACCATCACCATAACCACCACCACCACCTCCTTAATCACCATCTACATCTCCATCTTTCCATATCAAATCTTACTTCTCCTTCTCATCTCTTTTCCATCTCCATCGCCTCTGTCTCTCTCATCACCACCATCTTCATCATTCCCATCACCACCACCATCAGATTCATGGCGATCAAGAGATATGGTTTATTTGGTTTCTTTGTGTGATGAACTTTGAAGATATCGAGAAGATGAAGCTATTTCTGAACCGAGATTAAAGATGAGAAGGCTGCAGTCATTTAAAGCAGAAAATAGGATTTGATCGCCACCACAACTAGCACGACTACTAGTATCAACAGATCTGTCACGATTTTCTTTTTTGATTTCAACTGATTTCATACAGATTCAAAGATCGATTTGTTATTGATTTCATACAAATTCAGAGATCGATTTGAGTTTTTGGTTTTCAATTTTTGGTAATTTCGATTTTGGATTCAATTGCAAGTGGATTTTGAGTTAGAGATTTGAACTCAGTGATTAGAGCTCCAGATTTGTTGATTCTGAAACTGATAAGGTTTGACTTTATTTTTAGGTTTTGCAACTCCTCTTTCTATCTATATGCTCAATTACTCCTCTTTATTTGGTTATGGATTATGTTCCTTGACTTCGTTTAGAGATTTTTGTAGCAGTACTGTCAATATCAAGGAAATTAATCAGTAAAGTGTGAATTTTAAGTTGAGGCCATAATAGATGGTGTAAGAATGGGTCTGTTGTGCAGATGAAGATTCACAATATGTTAGGGGAGTGACAAATATTGCTTTGAATGGTATTGTAAATCTATGTGTTGTTGTGGTGTTTGTTGCGGCTGAAATATAGCAAGCAGAAGATGGTGTTGGTGGTTACTACAATGAATGAGATGAAGTTGTTGTTGTTTATGAAGCTACATGTGATGATCAATTGTTGTTGTTTATATGTTTTTATGGGATCAAATATGGTTGTTGATCCATTTATATGGATCAACTCCTGTTGGTTTTGGTTGGAATGATAAAATTGATGTTGGACTTTGGTTCTGGTTGTTTTGGTGGTGGTGGTGGTGGTGCTGGAGATGTGTGATTCTGTTGGTGGCAGTGTTGGTATGAGTTGTTATTACAGAGATTGAAGCCTGTTGCTGAATAAAATATGGTGGCTATCTGGGTTGAAGCAGGCAGTGATAGTGGATCAACTATGGTTGTTGATCCATATATTTTGGATCAACTACTGTTTTTGACCCATTTTTTTTATTGTACCAACTATGGTGGTTTTGGTTGGAATGATGAAATTGGTGTTGGATTTTGGTTCTGGTTGCTTTGGTGGTGGTGGTGGTGCTAGAGATGTGTGATTTGTTGGAGGCGGTAATAGTGGATAGGTACAAATGAGAAATTAGTCATGGAAATAGTAGTAGAATGGTGGTTCTAGTTGTTTGTAGTTGTCGAGATTGGTTTTGAAGCTGGTCTTGGAGCTGTTGGTGTTTATGAAGCTACAAGTAATGATCAGGTAATGAAATATGGAGGTTATATGGGTTGAAGCAGGCAGTCATATTGGATCAACTATGGTTGTTGATCCATATATTTTGGATCAACTATTGTTGCTGATCCTTTGAACTCATGCTTTGTAGTTTAAATCATGTAAACTTCTTCCAATGTTGAAGTTGTGGTACAATGGTAGCATGAATGACTCCATGTCAGATGGTGCGTGTTTGACTTACACCAAGTTCACTCCATTTTACATGGATCAACTTTCATTGTTGATACAATTTTAGTGGATCAACAATGGAAGTTGATCCACTCAATTGGATAAACTTCTATTATTGATCATTTTTTCTTGGATCAACTATCGTTGTTGATCCCCTAAACTAGATAAACTTCTACTGTTGGTTCTATTTTTATTTGGATCAACTATTGTTGTTGATACAAAAATATCTGAATTAGTGGTGGCGGCGGCGACGACGACGACGAACTTGTGGTGGTGGCGGAAACAAACTAGTGGTGGTGGAGGACTAATGGTGGTGTAATGGTGATAGTGAAGGAGTGGTGGTGGAATATTAGTGGTGGTGCCGGTTTGGTAGGTGGTGGTTGTTGAACGGTGGTGGTGGAATGGTAGTTGAATTTTGGTGGTGGTGGTGGTGCTAGTGGTAGTGGAAGAAATTTGTTCCATTTTGAAATAAAGAAAAAATATTATATGGGTGAGGGTATTAAGGTAATCTAATATTTAATGGAAAAGGTTATTAAAAAAGTAGGGACATATTTATTGTTGCATCACTGTTATAAAAAAAGTTGGTCTTTGTCTCCTTGATCAAAGAGTCACTCAGTGGACGGGATTCACCAGAGAGGGTCATCCCGCGGTCCTTATCGTCTGGATCGTGTTTGACTTGGACGGCTGGGAATGATAGGGGCCGCACTTATTAAACTCAGATTTTGCTAATAGAGCCTCTTTATATTCTCTTTAATTTAATCTTGCGTGAATTTTTCTCTTTAATACCATCAACTGGGCCGTGGATTAGAGTGATTTGGGTCGTGGATTCTGTTACAAGTACTTGGTCGTCTGTTGGATCGATGGTTTCCTGATAAAGCTGTGTCCGATTAATTATTTTCATCGTTCTATCATACAATAGTCTTCTCTATCTCTGCGTTCTGTCTCTGTTTTTTTCATGGATAAAAAACAAATAAATTTCCAGGAAATCCAAGACCTTTAAAAGCATCATACAGGAGATTGAAGAACATGACAGCGGTTAAGGTAAACTTCAATAGTTTTTTCGAATGTTTCTACTGTTTATTTTGGCTGTAAATTGATGTCAAATTCTAGGGTTTTGGCTGTAAATTGGAATTTGGGGGTTTTGATTGAAAGGATTTTAATTGAGATAATGAATTAGGCCGTCGATTCTAGGGTTTTGACTGTAAATTGAATTCAGCTTTCCCTTTCCCTGTTCTCTTTCGATCTTAACAGGTACACAAACGAGAACTCTTAACCATGATTCCGTTTGGATTTTTAGTTATCTTTTTCATTTTTAGTTATCTTATTCTTATTTCCAATCATAATTTCTGATGTTTCACTGTCTAAATTCAGTCTATTCATTCAATATATCTGAAACTAGGGTTCCATTATCTGATTTCAGTCTATGTATATTTCATATAAACAGAATGAGTTCGATGTTGAGGGGATGAAGATGGCAGCTAACAACCACAAATCTGGGGTTGTTCTGGGTTCGTTGTTGTGATGAAATTGGGGATTTCTTTGTTCGATTCAGATCAATTGTAGATTCAAATCAGTCAAAGTGCCATTAATCAATTGTAGAATGTGTTAATGTTTATGGGAATGAATATGGCAATCAACAACAACCAATCTGAAATCGACAATCAGCAAAGATGGTGATTGTTGGATCTGGGTTTTATTGGGTTCGATTTGACATGGAAATTTGAGATGGTAGTGAACTGTTGATGAAGGTTCAAGAAGAAATTAGAGATTTCGGAGGGGTTTTACTTGAGTTTGTTACAGAAAGCTGTTGCTTAATGCGATTAGAAGAATTGGGTATTTGTCTCATGAGATTGGTGTTTGTTGTTATGGTTTGGTTTAGGGTTTCAATCAAGAATAGATTGGAGTTGATATTCATGGTTTGTGTTGAAATATAAGAATTGGGTTTTGATGAGTTGGTGAACTGAAGAAAGGATTGGTTTCTGGGTTTTGTTGATTTAGATGAATGCCTAGGATTTTCATTACAATCTTTTTGGTGGAGATGCTTTTGGGTGAATAATTACTGTTGTAGTTGATGTCTTGATTCTGGTGGATTATAACAGATAGGTGTCATTGAGTGATGGGTTCTTCTTGCTTATGTTAAATTCAGTAATAGTTATTTGAAATTGGCAGTTTTGTGGTTCTGCTGATGATTGTTGGACCTGAGCTGCAGCTTTGCTCTTCATTGAAAAAAAATGTAAGGACTCCAAACTGTGGTTATATTTTCGAAATATGGACTTATGCACATTATATTGATAAGTAGGTTCCAGTTGGAACTGGAGGTCTAGATTGTGGTCTACACCTGTTTTAATCATTTCTTATTCATTTTAAAATCATGGGATGAGTCCATTACCTATTTGATCATTCAGTAGTATGATGATTCATTCCCTTCTGTTTCATGAAAATTAAAAGGTGGAGGAATTCAAAATAACCACTCCTAACTAAACTGGGTTTGTGTTTATTCGCCTAATATTTTGCTACTTGAGAAGCGTCTGTGATTAGGTATATCAATATTAACCCACTTTAAGTAGGAAATAGAAGGGATTGATTGTACTCCTGTTGTTTTCTTGGCTTTGGTGGTCCTGGATCACACATCAATTGAAATTCTCCTATAGGATATGTATAGCTTCCTTATCACGAAGACATGGATATTGATAACTTATTGGTGCATCCATGTTTCATAATGATGTTGTAGTCAGAGTAAGCAATGTAAATCATCAATACTTTTTTAATAATGATACATAAGACACAGATTGAAGTACAAGGTAGCCCATCACTATTTATTTCTTATTGTGTATCTCATTTGGTCCTGAGAGTGGAAAGAGTCACAGTTTGGTATAGATTTATGGTAGATTCGACTATGATAAGGTATGATTGGTGTGTTTTGTCCAGTCTCAGTTTCGTTTTGGTTTTCTTGACTACAAAAAAAAAAAAGAAAAAAAGATTCCCATTACTCTAAACTTTATTTCGGATCTAAGAACATAGAGAAGTGAAAACATCTTTGTTCCCCTGTTTGAACTTACAGATTCAGTGAGCATGGAATTGAAAGTCATTGAAGAAAGGGGTGATTCCATCAAGGGGTGATTCCATTGTCCTTTAACCAGCTAATGGGTCAATGGACGGTGAACTTTGTCCATCTTTCTGATCTTGGAGTAGTGGGGCGAGCACAATTTCGTTTTAGCGAATGTTAACCAACAGAGGTCAATTATATGTATTCAACTTATCATAGAGCATTCAGCTTATCTTATTGATTATGGATTCAAACTGATTGTTTTCAGGTATGATGGTATGATGTGATGTAATGACTTTAAACCTTGGCCTTTCTCTGTCAATATTTTTTTTTGGTGTGTTTGTATGATAAACCCTAAACCCTAATCACAGATTTTTGGTTGTTTCTTTGTTTTTCACGAAATTCTGGATGTTTCTTTGTTTTTCAATATTAGGTCACTGTTGTGTTGCTTCATTGAAGATATGTCTTTTAAGGTATCAAACTTTTCTCTTTGCTTCTCTGCTTTTTAGTTTTTCAATTCTAAATTTTGTATAGAGTGGTCAAGTAAGCCTGATTGGAGATGCATCTTTGGAGATGTAAAATTTAAATCATTGTGGATGTATTCTAAATTTTGATTATGAGTGCAATTTTGATGAAAAATTGTCTGTATGTTTGTTTGTTTTAGATTGCAAATTCAAATTCCACTATGTCCAAATTCACTGTCGGAATTAGTATTCCAGCTATACTACTCACACTTTGGGGTTCTACTACGAAAACATAGCTTTGGGTTTCTACTACGAAGGAATCGTGTGCAAGGGTTTCTACTACGAAAGAATTGTGTGCAATTGTATAAGAAACCTTCATCGGTCATTAAGTTTATTTAAATCTGTTTTTAAACATAAAATCTTTTTCCATTTAACGTAAAATTTTAACTTTTGTAGGTTAGGATTTGGGGTTGTTGGAGTGGTTTCAAAGACGAAGTGGAGGCAAGTTCTGTTTCTGATGCTATATTTACATTATTTCTTATAATCATCTCTGTGTTGATTGGTGTTTTTATTTTAATTAAACTAATTTTTCTTTGTTTTATTATATATGTTTTGAATTCATAGGTAAGATGCAGAATTCATAAAACAGGTTATTGTTTTGTTTATAAGTGTTTTGTTGTATTTAGGGACAACCAGAGGTTGCATTGGAGCTGTGACTGTTGAGCAGCTTTCATGGATTTGCATTCAATTATAAGTATAATCATTCTATAAATATGACACTCACTACTAGGTGCATGAAAGGAGGTAAGTATTCATGGACCGTTGAAGCCGCCACAGACTGGTAATTGTGCCTCTGTTATGTTGAAGTTGCACTGCTGTCTTAGCTCAATTGGTAGAGACATGGTTATCATCCATGTAGTTGTGGGTTCGAATCCCACAGATGGCACAGTAATTTAAGTTGACAATGCCCTATTATATATCCCTGCAATACATAATGCAAGGTTATTTACCATTTGGTTTCATCTTATAGTTGACTTGCAGGTCATTGGTTTCAGTCATTTAGTTACTGGAATGCATATTATATATCTCTATACTATCACCTCCATGATTTTTCATCTAAAGTAATATAAGATGTATGCTTTCAAATATAGATTGTGGAATTGACTTTTCCACAGTAAATGAAGACAGTTTCAGCTTTCTTGGGCTCGGTATTGTAGTTCTTGATTGCAATTTTTATTTTCGATTTGTCTAATATACTAACATTTTAGGGTGCTAGCTGATGTCTAACCAAGGTGTATTATGAATGAATTGGGAAGAACGTAATGTTGATCGTGACAACTAGGTTTGCTTCAAGAGTAATAAAATTCTATTAATCACTATTTGATTGGCCTTCCTAGCTTCAGTCCTTTGGTGCAATCCTTGATATAGTCCTTGATATGAAATATGACATTGTAAAGAAGGTGTGTTTCCCTTAACATTGTTTGATTTTGGTGGGGAATTGAATGAGAAGCCAGAAAAACGTGAAGCTTTCCTGGATTATGTAAGTAACAGCGATAGTAGTAATATTGTTCGTGTTTCTGCAGGTCCTAATGATCTTTCCGAAGTCCTCATCGGGTAACTCTCGTAAGTTCTTATGCCACTTTCTGCTTCTTATTATGCTTCGTTTAAATTGACGTTTCGTTTTTTTGTTGTTGCAGCACATCCATATTTACTGGGGAAACGGAAGGAGATGGGAGTGGTTTTCCAGCAGCAGCTGCATCTGGTGGTGGTGGTTATGATTTGGGTATTGACCCTAACTTAGATCCTGAGCTTGCGCTTGCATTAGTTGTTACTAAGAAGACAACAGATGGAATTGTAAATAGGTGAATTGTCAAATTTACAAGATTCAATGATGACTGAAAATTACAGTTGTTGGTGATGTTCAAGGAAATGATCAAATGGTTAGTCTTCTATCATTTTTTTCCACAACCTGTACTATGATGGTTTTGCATGTAGTAGGGAGTAAATACAAGCATCCGGTCTTATATAACACAAGCAAAATCAAATGAGTATAATGGTTTAAAACATGTGAGCTAAATGTGTGTTGCCTATATTGGGTTTCAATAGGTGCTCTTAAAGTATTTTTTTTTTTTGTTAACATGATGAGTAAACTCCATAGTTTCAGCAAGCCCTGTCAAGCATCCGTTTTAAAACATATGACTATAATGGCTTAAACATGTGAGCTGAATGTGTGTTGCCTATATTGGGTTTCAATAGGTGCTATTAAAGTATAAAAGCAAGCCCTGTCAGTGTCCATGGATGATCCAATGCCAAGTCATTATGAAGCTAACTAAAAAAATTATGCGCAACAGAGACAACTCAGTGAATTTATGGAATGTCGTATCTGGTTGGTCACGGTTCTAGGATGGTACGATTCCTACCTGTTTCGTATTTGCAGTTATTTTAATAAGATCGAGTTTGAGGTATTTCAATTGAACCGTCTTATTTTGAAGGCTTTATTGTGCACAGAATTCCTGTGTTTTATTGGAAATTCCTTCGGGATAGACCCCCTTTGGAGACTATTTTTGAATATTGTTCACAAAGTATTTACAATAACGTTTTCATTTTAATATTTAGATCGGGAAAATAATTGTGTTGATGTTGAATACTAAGAAGTGTGTGAATAAAATTATTCGTCATCGTTTCAATGATAAGAAGTTGAATACCTGCTACATTCTCTCTCGGAATCTGTGTTCCTCGAGGACGTGATGTTTCTGTATGGCACTCAGTATAAGATGGTTCCTATGATGAGCGAACAAATCTAAAAGTGATTTGAGTATGAATGAAAATGGTACTGGGTGGACTTAATTGATTTGAGTGACTTATGAAATTTATGCAAAGCATGAAGATAGTGAAGTAGCCTTGGAATCAGGGAATGTACTGATTATTTAGTGGTAAAATACAAACATATTTTCATTGTGTAACATCGATTCTTACATATAGAGCTCCTAAATCTTTCGCTGCTGAAGCAAATCTCCATCAGGGACGACTCAAACTAACCTTTGCACAGTACTGATACGTGTTCGACAGTGAAGTAAACCTATTAATGCTGATCTGATGTTTGTATCCTTTGTCGGTTTCTTTTGAAAATATCTAAGTGAAGTTTTGGTTGCTAACTTTCTTTTTGTTCTGCACAGGTCAACAAATGCTCAAGTAAAGTGGAAGCAAATGTATTAGCCTATTAAAGTGCCTTTCAAAGTGATTTCACGTTAACAGGGCACCATGTAATCATGTTAAATGTGAAATGAAGAGTATCTCCTCATGAAGGTAAGTTTTCTATTTTGTGTAGTTTGGATATTGTTTACTTGCAGTGGAACTTCAAGCAAATACACCAACTTATTGTCTTTCTTCCAGATGTAGTTCGAGCAAAAATGTTAGATTATAGAGCAGCCTCATGGGTGGTGAATATTTTGAGGTTACTTGGTATGATTAGTGAATATTTTGAATTTCTTATAGGTCTACAGGAAGAACAACTATAGCTGTTGTCTAGATTTTTTTTTTCTATATTAGTATTGATACATTTAATTAATTGGCATATTAAAGGTTCAAATATTGTATAAGGCTACAGGAAGAACACGTCTACATATATTTTATCGCTCAATTTCTTTAAATAGTTGTTTTTTTCCTCTATATACATTTTGTTGTTTGTATCATGTTTTCTGGCGAATTTGCATGAAGGAATCATAGGTGTCGTTAAAGCCCTTATGGTTTTGAGAAATAAACAAGTGCTGGACTGCTGGACTAATGAGAAATTAAGTAGTTAGTTTTTGGGAATTGCAATTCGTACACTTTGTGGTGATTATAGTTTCTGGTGTTGCCATTCAAGCCAAACCCATTCAAGGGTGCTAGAGGTGCTGCCCTGCTGATTGTTCGAATGCCATCAAAATTTAGCTGTGTAACAAAAACTATATAAAACCGGAAGGAACATAGAAGAATTAATTCTGCTCGGTGATAGGAATAGCGGAGAAAAGAATTTACTGCGTGTAACAAAACTATATAAAACTGACAGGAGCGTAGAATGATTAATTCTTCTCGGTGATAAAGATGTGCGAAAAAAAGACCATTAATATGGACTTCTGTCATTTGTTACTCCAAAAGAATTTAAAAAATAACGGGCTAATTTAAAAAATAACGGGCTAATTTGACCCGACCAACAAAATATCGGCTAATTTATATGCTCAACATATGGATATCACCCTAGATTTTGTATTCCACGGGCCCGGCTAATTAGATCCGACCTAAAAAGCATTCGAATCGTAGGCTCTAGCTAAGCACTAGGTAGTTCCTACTATGACCTGGCTATTTAAATATTGAATGTGTGAGCCCTGACCAACCTACATATCGACCTCGGCCTTATCCGGACATCCAAATGTGGGCATTACATCTGCTTTGAATTTTTCCAAAGGCCCCGGCCCTATCCGGCTACTATGATCCAACTACTTAAATACACTATTGTGACCCGATTAACTAACCCACAATAATATGACACGACCAACTAAATAATGGGATCGTTCTGCTATGACCCGACTAATAAAATATGCTCTCGACTGTTATAAACAGGATCAACTAACACACTAATTTTAATGTGGGCACTATATCTGCCTTTAAATTTTCTCCACCGCCGGGGCTATAGGCCCCGTCCCTATCCGGATACTATGATCCAACTAATTAAACACGCTACTGTGACCCGAAGATACATTGTTTTAGAAATGGTTCAGGGATGCATCACCACTTCTTTATGCTATATAGAACTTAAGAGATTTCAATTGCTTCACTATCCAAATCCAAATGAAATAAATGCATTTCAAACGTCATGAAGAAAGCTTATAATTACATATTTGTAGTTTTGAGGTTACTACGTTTGCTTGCAAAACTCACATGATACTAGAATTTTGACATTTTTAAAGCCCGTTATCTTTTTCTTCTAGCCAATCTCGACGTACTTGGTGCGAAAACCCACATGGTTCGAAATGTGATTTATAACTGCCGGTAATTTCGTCCAAAACTATGATACAATTCAGAAAGTGGCGCATCTTTAATTCGTGCAAGTGGGGAAACAACTTGCTTAAATACCATGAAGTAGGGGTGGGACTTGGGTCAACCCACCCAACCCATGCCCAACCCGAACGTTGGGCGGACATGGGCAACGTATTTCAAAATTTTGGGCAAGCTTGGGCCTGAATTTTATGAACCCGAGTTAAATTTGGGCAAGCATGGGCACAAATATTTCTAACCCAAACAACCCGCCCAACCCGAAGAACTATATATAAGACATTTTTTATAATTAATATTATCATCTATTTAGAGAAATTTTAGATATTATCTTCAAATCTATTAATGAAAATATTAAGTATATCTATCTCATTAATCATTCGATATGAAAAGAGTTTATATTATTGTAAATATCATCAGTTATTTGGAAATTTAAAATAAATGGAGCAATTAAATATTATTATTACTAAATTTATTATTATCACATTAACAAACTTGTATGTCTAGTGGAACTTGGGCCAACCCGAGGAACCCGGGGAACCCGAGGAACATAACTTGGGAGGACTTGGGCAACACCTCAATGGGTTCCATGGGTTCGATGGGCAATCTGGGCATAGAATTCCTAGCTCGGGTCTGCCTCGGCCAAGCCTTCTAGCCCGCCCAACCAACCCAAGTCCCACCCCTACCATGAAGTGATGAATTATTTTCAAACCGTGTCTCCCAGATTTTTTTATAAATTATATATATAACCGTAACCTTTGTTTAGATATGTTGATAAAAGTAGATGCAAATTCAAGTCTCATGGGAAACTCAAGTGGAACATTTGTCTTTCCACTAGGTTCTCCGCAACTCCAAAGACTAACAAAATTAAAAACGCATCGCTGGCTTTTCAACAAATGAAATGAAAAAGGAGGAATGTAAAGGGAGGAATGTTACCGTTAATTCCTCATGGAAAGGGAGGAATGTTGCGGAGTTAAACTTACGCACACTACCGATGAAAGAAAAAGAAAAATTACGCACACCATTAGTTTGACAATGCAAAATTTTAATTTAAAAAAAAAAGAATATTGGAGTATTATTTAATAAACCGCAGCCTACCTAACTTATATGCTTAACCCCTATAATCGAGGATATCTTTCAATAAAGTATGATTCTTAGCAAAAAAAAAAAAAATGGTCAAGTTTATTATTTGCTCCTGTAAGCCTTAATGTGTGCTACTCGAGCGAGTGATTTTTTTTTTCTTGGACATGCCATCCGGATTAGCTACACGATGTTGGTTTGACATAGCCACTCCATTAACGGGTGAAAAACAAGCAAGGGAATATGAGAAATCGAATCAATACATTTTCACTACTTCTCATTTGTATTATAACGTTCAAGATTTTATTATTTAGGAAGATTGGGATTATTGCCACGCTCTAGGATATAGATGACATGGATATTAATTCTAAACACGCCTAATCTTGAATTTGTCGTAACTAATTTTTTTAAATACCGCCCCAATCATTACCGGACGAATAAAATTTTATATGAGGATACTGAACGGACATTGGGATCTTCCTTATAGGTTCGACGACCCTCTAACTCTCAACCTAATCACGAATAATTTTAAAGTGGGAACTATATTCGACTCCAGAAATTCTAATCCATATTTCGATTAACCAATCGCACAAAGATTTCGCTATTAGAAAGTACTAAAAATAAACATGCATTGTCCTTGAGACCATTGTTTTTCTATTAGTGTTATCTTACTCTGCAAGCTGATAGCCGGATACTGTGCACTAAACAACTTAATGCGTTATTGTAGTACACATTTAATCATAAACTACAAAGCAATCCATCTAGAGAAGATGAGGAGGAGGGAGATAATGGTGGTGGTACTGAGGTTACTAAGTCTGTTACTGTTCTTAGTAATCGAGATTTATGGAGACCTATCCAAGCACGTTAGGAACTAGATCGGAGACCTTGATATTCACTTACTCTGAAACATTAGGGAAATGTCATATTATTGACTTGGATTTTTCGTACGGACTTTCTATTAAAGAGGCATGTACGAACTCATATAATTATAAAATTATGAGTATCCTGGAATGAGAAATAAATAAATTATGTAAACTAACGCTAACATGGGAGGTTTATCCGGGGCCGTAAGGCCCCGATGATACGTAGTAAGGATATATTTTTAGGAAGTTAAAAGTAGGGACATATAATTAATATAACCTTCTCTAAATGGGTATTGATAAAGATTTCGCTTTAGCCAAGTTAATCTTTTCCTAGTGACGAAAGTCATGTTATTGTAGGATCAGAATATCGCCACAGTAACACTCTTGCAAAATTTATAAATAACCTTTCTGTGAATTCTTCAACAACACACTGCGAGCGTCGCATAATAACTCAAAGGATGACATAACGAATGACGGTAACTGAAACACGAGAAGAGCATGAGGATCCTGCGAAGTTTATAGCATCTGCGAAAATTAACATTACAACTACTGCGAGAATATCGCGAGTCAGATCCGAAATTAGAGGATAGCTTAGCTGTCATCCACTATGTAACTACCCTATATAAAGAGGATTACTAGACTCAGAAGTGAGGGGGGAGGGGGATCAATTGGAGAGTGTTGAGAAAGTTTTAAGGAGAGAGAAAGTTTAAGAGAGCGGTTGTATTCTTGATTTCTTCCATTTCTTGTAATATTTCTGAGAATTAATCAATAAAAGTGTTGTTCTTAATCTTCAAATATGTGTTGATTATTATGAATTCTTGTGAGGGGTGTAGTGTAGGAATTCCTGCAACTACATAATGGCGCTAGAAACAGGGATGTTTATAAGCGAAGATTGAAATGGTGATTTATAAGAATTTGAAAAAAAATTGGAGAAGATTTTTACGTGATTTACAGTAATACATCAAAATTGAAGGAATGGCAAGAAGAAGAAATACATCAGAACAACCAACAATCGTAAGGAGGAGTAGAAGACTTGCTGGAGAAGAGACAAATAAAATAGGACAATCTTCAAGATTAAGAACAAGGAGCAACGGGACAAGGAATAATGGAGAAAATCAAGTTCAACAACCAAATCAGCAAACACCGATACAAGACAGAACTATGGATTATGACAGAGTGAGCGTGCATACTTGGAGATCAGATTCAATAGAAGAAGCAGAAAATCGACAATTAAGAAATGGAAGGCGAGAGGGAAGAGATCAAGAAGCGGTTGGAGGATTAATTCATGGAGATGACGAAAATGAAGCAGTAGAGGATTTAAGACAAAGAATACAAGAGGAAAGGAGGTGAGAGGCGGAAGAACGCGCGAATTTAACAAGACAAAATGGAGAATTTGAGGTTACAAAATAGAAGATCAAGAAGTACTGCAAGATCAAGTTCAAGATCATTTAGAGAAGAAGCAATGCGAAATTTCCCTGTGAGAAATGCTGGTGAAAATATTCGAGAGGAAATGCAAAATCCAAATGAAGAGCAGCATTATGGAGAAGAAGAGATGATTAATGATCGCTACATTCCACGTGGTGAAACTTTGGATGATAGACGTGATAATAGAAATCAAGAGGGTGGAAATAACCAAGGTGGTGAAGAGAATCGAGAAGAAGGTAGGAGAATATTACATGAGCAAGAAATTCAAAGAAACCGAAGAATAATTGAGGATAAAATTGAGAGACATTATGCTGAACAAGCACGTCTAGCTTGCAAAAGAGAAAGATTGAGAGCAGAAGTGGAAGAACAAGAGCTTCAGAAGAAATACGTCAGAATAATCATGACAATCGAGAAAGAAGACGCGCAAGAAATCGCAACAATGGTAATACCAATGAGGAATATGATAGAATACAAAGGAGAATAGAAAGACAGCGAAGAGAAACGGTGAGAAATGAAGAAAATCGCAGAAGAGAAAATGGAAGGCATAATCATTTGCGAATTCAGGAAGGAGGTGAAGAAGAAAATCGCAGGAGAAGGCAGTGTGAAGATGCTGAAGAAGAAGCACAAAATCTCGCAGGGCAAGAAAGACATGAACGCAGAAGAAGGGAAGCTGCACTGAAAAGACCAATGGAGCAAAATTCAGCTGGGAATGAACAGATCTTGAGAGAGTTAGCAGAAATGAGGGGGATGTTAAATAACAGAAGAGAGGGAGGCACAAGGCAACTTGATGAGTCCATTGAAGAATCTGCGAAAACTCCATTCACCCAAGAAGTACAATTAGGAGGAATACCCCCAAAATTCAATTTGCCAACGTTAACCAGTATCTTTGATGGAACTACTTGTGTTATTCAACATGTCAAAGCTTATGTTAGGTGTGTATTGTGCAAATATTTTGCATCCAGCTTAACAGGCGAGGCGCTAAAATGGTTCGAAGGTTTACCTAAGAACACTATAAATTCTTTCAATCATTTGCAGACTACATTTTTGTGAGCATATATAAGTAACAATTCTTCGCGACCTGGCATTGAAGATGTATTTGGATTAAAGCAAAGGGTTGGTGAAAGCTTAAAACATCTAACCATATGGTGGAAAACAATATGCAACGAAATGGCAGGCCGTGTGGATGAGAGATATCTTATTTTATCATTCATTAATGCAATGTTCGCAACCAATCTGTTATATGTCCAAATCTTCAGAATCAAGAACACCATAACAATGACAGAGCTTCTAGAATTAAAAGAATAATACATTGCTTTGGAGGAGAAACAAAATGAGATGGAATCATACCCTATTGCGAATACCAGTTCAATTGCAGCAAACGCAAGTCTACTTCCCATGTTAATAAATATAATAGCGAGCACTTCGTAGGTGAAGCAAGAAAAGAGTATAGATGATGGTCAACAGAAATTAGTAGCTATGGGAAGCAGAGATCAAGAAGAATTCGAAAGGGAAAGAAATTTTTTCAATCGAGGTGGAAATAATAAGATTCAGAGGCTTGATCAATCGCAAGAGACTTATGGTGGTCGGAGACAAAATTATTATAGAGGGCAAGGAAGTCAGAAGATAATATGGGAAGAAATTAAGATGCCATCTCTAAATGCTAGCATAGAGAAAATTTGGGAGGCTATAATCTTGATGGAGGACATACCTGTACCCTGGAATATGGGAAAAGAGCCACACCCAAATAATCGAAGTCTAGAATTTTGCTCTTATCATCATTTTCATGGTCACTCAACAAATGAATGCAGGAATGTAAAAAGAATCATCTTGAGGATGATAAATCAGGGAAAATTAAACCATTTTCTAATAGGACATCCACAGTCTCAGCAATTACCCCCAGCCCCAGAAATTCTCATAGTGAATACAACAAAGGGGGAGAAACGTTTGTGATAGAAGTTGGAGCAAAATCGAAGAATCTATCTTGTAACTCCATCATACATTCGTACAAGAGTATAGAAGATTTCCACGAAAATGTTTTAAGTAGAGTTTTCGCGAGAGATGCGGATGGAAGATAGATAATGAATATTGCAAAAGCTTCGCCATTAGAAGAATGGCAAAAGCAGACTATTTCTTTCACTGCACAAGAAGTACCTGAGCCTGGCGAAATGCATGACAATCCACTAGTGGTAATATTAGAAATAAATCCAAAACAAAAAGAAGATGAAGATGAAGAAGAAAATGAGGATAGTGAAGCTGAAGATTCTTGGGCCATTAACATAGTTTTAATTGACACTGGAAGCTCAGTGGATATCTTATTTTATCATACTTACAAAACTATGGGAGGAAGAGATGAGGATCTAATACCATCGACTTATAAGATCTATGGTTTCAATGGTACTGCCAACAAGCCCAAAAGGGAAATTACAATGCGAATTCCATTGAAGGGAATATCTTCTAAGATTCAATTCTGTGTTGTTGACGTAGAATCGCCATATAATGCCTTAATTTTCCGGCCTTGGATGCATGAGATTTTAGGTGTAGCATCAAATTTCCACCAGTGCATTAAGTTTCCTCATCCCAGTGGTGTTGGATTTATAAAGGGAGATTGGATTGATGGAAAAAAGTGTTATAAAATTGATATGGAATCTTGCGAGGAAAGGGCTGCGAGGAACAAAAACTGGAAACATAACATCAAACAAAAACAAATAAGTGAAAGGCTGATGGTGGATACAGTAGAACGGCGAGAAGAAGGAATGCTGCGATGTCAACATGTGCTGAAACCAATAGATGGCGAGCGTCTCGCAGATGGAGAAAATGTAGCAAAGCACAACAAAAAAGCAGAAGCAGAAAATAGTAAGTAGAAAAGGTAAAATTTCTAGATCGTAAAATATAAGAGATGTATGAATGATTTGTTGATTTTTTTTTTACAAAAGTATGTTTTCACTCAATGAAAAAGATGAAATTGAAAAATCATACAAGAGCTGAAATGCAAAAAGAGAAAATGAAAGAATAATGACATATTAAAATGGGACGAACCTTTATGGTGTACACCCTAGTTCGCGGATAAAATTTCGCAAGAGGCAAATGTAAGACCTAAAGTACGTCATATAAGGGGGTATCTCTTTGCATGGCTCAGGGATAAGGTTATACCGCTGCTGGAACCTGAGTCATGGAGATTTGGGGTCAATGAAATCCCATCCAGGAGAGGTACCTTGGATTTCCAACTATATATATATATTAAAAGTTGGACGACCGAGGGTCTCTCCTAAGGAGTGCAAAGTATGATCAAGGCGCCGAGGTACACGGTTGAGCCAAGGGTGCCCGGGGCGTATGAAACTACCCTGGAAATTCTTGGCAAGTCTTGACTATGATGCACTCAGCCTGAAGAAAACCCCACCTAGGGTGCAGTCTCGTAACCATAAGCCATACAAGCAAAAGGGATAAGAGGTTGCGAAAAAAACTGGTTGTTGTTAAGACCGGATGGGAGGATCTAGTCTTTATGGCCGATGTACGCCTCCTTGAAGGGGGAAGATAAGGGCGGCACCCTCCATTTGGGAGCTGATAAGTGTCTTAAGACGCAAATGTCATGAGGCTTTATGTTCGAAAGAATATTTAGGCTTGTCATATTTGTGCAACAATTATACAGATGCAAAAATCCATGAGAAAAATATAAGATGAGATCAATGGGTTTTTACATGAAAGTGTAAAGACTTCCTGCGATTTCATCGCAAGACGGCAATGTCATGGGGATTTGTTTTCGGAAGAAAACTTAGGCCTGTCATATTGTCGCAACAAATTGAAAAAATGAGGATAAGGCAAGATCAATGGGTCTTTATATGCGAATATAAGGACGTCCTGCGATTTTGTCGCCAAAACAAAACGTGGCAAAACAAGACCTTTAACTAGGAAGGCAAAATAAGACCACACAAGAGAGCAAGAAAAGGCTGCGAGATTATGGCCAAAATTTTAAAACAGATCTTATTCAGAAAGTAATCTGCTCAATCTTTAATAGTGCAGATGAATAACAAAGGCAAGTATGGGAATGAACAGAATGATAAAATTGTTATTCATCATTATATGGCAGATTTACACAGATAGTTAAAAATTAATAATCATATTGATTAACCATATTGCAAAAAAGAATTTTTTTCTAGTGTATGCAGATAGAAAACAAAAGATATCTATACACCAAGGAACGTTAGAAGCTGGAGAAATTCACATCAATATATTACAAGGAAAAAGAGATAAATGTCAAATATTACAAAGATATTGAAAGAAAAGGAGATAAAACTATTTAGATCCTTCATTATCTTCATCAGATTTCCCCCCTTCACCTTCATCTTCATTATATTCTTCATCTTCTTCAGACTCTTCAGCTTCACTGTCAGAGATGAAAAGATTAGGAATGTTCTCTGGTATTTCATCCGCAAGATAAGGATATGCAGAATGAGGAATTTTATGATCATTACAGACCATCTTAATGGAATCATTGCGAACACCAACAAGAACATTACTAAAATTCGTCAGGGTAATCTGTAGCTTCTTCTTGAACTTGAAACATTTCTCATTGCGAGAAGACATAAGTTTTGCGAGTTGTCCTTTTTCTTCTTCCAACTCTTCAACTCTTTGGCGAAGATTTCCTTCAGATACTGTGAACAAATGACAACCTATTAACAAAATAGTGGAGATTCAGTTAAAAAATGGATTAGTGGAAAAACAAGAATAAACACCTTCTCTTTCAAAGATCATATCCTTAATCAAGGTAGAATGCTCAGCTTGAAGACTAACATCTACACCTAAATTTTTCTGGCGTTATCAAGAATCTTCACAGCCTAAGCAAACTGATCATTATTACTAATGAGAAGGCGGGAGCAAACTTGGTTTTCTCTTTCAACAAGAGTACTATTCTCGCAGATAAGTCTATCTCTTTCAATTTGAACATCGAGAAGAGTCTTATGGAAATCTGCTAAAGCTTGAGCACCTTGGAGATAAATACGGTCCTTTTCATCTATCATATCACTATATTTGGCATTTAACTTACGAGTTTCTTCTTTAGAGTTGTGAAAGAATTGTCTAAATTTATTGGCCATATCCAAGACAAATCTATGTTCAATTTCTAAAAGACGAATCTTGGATCTAAGCTCATTTATGGGAAGAGATTCAATCTTATCATTTGAAAAACTATTTAGAGAAGTATTTAGATGATTAATAAGGGTATCATCATCCATAATCTTGGGAAATGTATGAAGAAAAATATCTTCATCAGTAAGAACATAGACGTCTGCGAAATGGAAAACTCTATAAGAAGATTTTTTTTTATAAAGATAATAAAATATAGGGGAAAGAAAGAGAGTCCTATACCATAGAGTTGCTTATTGGCATCTTGAAGACTAGATACATTTTCCTTCTGAAGAGAATTGTCTGATTCCAATTGTTTGATTTTCTCGCGAAGATTAGCAACTTCGATCTCCAATTCTTCATTTTTTTTATTCTTCTCACGAAGACCAGCAACTTCAGTCTCCAATTCTTTATTTTTGTTGAGAAGTTTAAGATTCTTCTTTGTGAGGGACGTATGCATCTTTTCCAAGTCTGAGACAATAGCAAAGGAAGCTTTACCAGCCTGCGAAGTAATGCAGCGAACTTTAGGAATTAATTATGAATTCAAGATAAAAATAAAGATAAAAAAGATATAAGTATGAAAATTTACCAAGCTATTAAGTGAATGCAGGAAATTTGGAGATATAGATCTTGATACCCATGAAGATATTTATTATTCTCTAGGAGAGGGGCATCACAAATGGAAGCTATGTACTTGCAAGCATTAGTCAGAGGGGTATCACCAATTACTTGCATGGTATTAGAAAAAATACTAGATAGATGAGCCATGGAAGACTCAGATTGGGAAAATTCCTTCGCGGAAGTGATATCAGCATCACCATCATCATCATAATTGTCATTATCAGTATCATCACTTGTACTTTCAATAGATTGAGGAGTTGAAGGAGATGGAGATTGCACTTTTCTTTTCTTTGAAAGAGGAGAATCAGATTTCTCCCTGCGAGGAGCACCTTTGCCTTTCTCCTTAGTCTTCACAACTTTAACGGGTTCTCTTTCTTAAATGACCTTCAAACACAGATAAAGATAAGAAATAGAGGCAACAATATATTGTAAAGAATCATAAAGGAATATTTCTTACTTTATCTGTGAGCGATTTAAGAGATAATAAAGTACTGGGTTTCCCTAACTTCTTGTAGATAGATTTCAGGCTTTCAATCTAGTAAAATTGGAGTAGTCAGCGAAGGTATATATAAAAGCATCAAGTGGAACCAGAACATGAGCAGTAACTCAGTCCGCGAACTGGCGTAAGTTCTTGAACCCGAGAATATCTGCTGAAGTTGAAGCTCAGGTGCAGTCCGCGAACTGACGGAAGTTCTCATCCCGAGAAATTCTGCTGGAGTTTATTAACTTCAACCGGTTAGCTTGAGTCCGCGAACTTAAGAGGTTATGTCTGAAAATGTTGTTCGTGAACTTATTCTAAATTACTAAGGAATGCTTTCGCAAACCGTGGCTTTATAGTTCATGATTAATGATTCGAGTGAATCACATCGTTTTTGATTCAATTGTGTCTCTTATATTACTTGAGATCTCATAGCAATTGAACAACTCTCTAACTAGTTCATTTGAGTCATTTGGACTAGTTATGGTGAAAAGGAATATGGTTGATATGAAAGTTATCATTTGGCTAACCATTTGGTTGACTAATATTGAACCAACCATTATACACGTTTGGGTACAATTACACGAACTCAAAACTTCAAGTACATGTGTGTATGGCAAGCTAAGTTTTTGATCTAACGGTTGAGAGATATTAACTTGTATCTAATCAGGTTTTCTTCTAACGATGAATATTGAATGCTTTGTTAGCAAGCTAACATTGATTGCAAACCCTGATTTGAAAGACTATATAAGGAGAAATCTAGGCATTGGAAAAACTAATCCCCATACACCTTCTTGTGTGATACTAATTTTCTCTAAGCTAGAGTCGATCTCCATTAACCCTTGAGTTTTCTCTCTAAATTCGGGTTAACGACTTAAAGACTTCATTGGGATTGTGAAGCCAGACCGATACTACTTTTCTTGTAGTTATATGATCTGATCTTGCTATTTCTATCATACGAGTACAATTGTAATAATTGGCTTGAAATTTCTATCTCCGATAGGCAAGATAAAAGTAGTCACAAACATCCTCGTCTCATTGTTTGTTATTCCTCAATCATCTTCTTCACCGCGTCGATTAAGTTTATGGTGAGGTGATTAATGAAACTGAGATATTCTTCAAGAATATAAGTATGGTTTTATCAATTGGTTCATGTTCACCTTGATTTATCAAAATATGGAACAAAACTCATAGGTTTATTCGTGGGAGACGAATTTATATATTACATGTAGACTTTTCTGTGTGAGACAGATTTGTTTGCTAAAGTCTTCGACTTTGGGTCGTAGCAACCCTTGGTTGTGGGTGAGATCAGCTAAGGAAATCAAGTACGCAGTATCCTGCTGGGATCAGAGGCGTAGGAGCATAACTATACCTTGGATAAGTGTGAGATTGGTTGGGGTTCAACTACAGTCCAGGCCGAAGTTAATTTGGAGTAATCTAGTGTCTGTAGTGGCTTAATACAGTATATGTTTAATCTGGACTAGGTCCCGGGGTTTTTCTGAATTTGCGGTTTCCTCGTTAACAAAATTCTGGTGTCTGTGTTATTTCTATTCCACATTATATTTTGTTATATAATTAAAATAATACAGGTTATGCGTTGTTCAATCAATTAGAATATCCAACCTTATTGGTTGTTGATTTGAATCGATTGACACTTGGATATTGGACTTTGGTACCATCCAAGTTATCTCTCTTTGATTAGACTCGCGAATCATATTTGCTTGAGTAAATCAAACCTATAGATTGGGATAATAACTCCTTGTGTATTTTCTATTGATTGAGTCTTGTTGATTCTCTAGAAAACAACTCGGAGTTGCCCATACAGATTGCTAATCGAAATATTGGGTGAGGTTGTTAGACCCCCGCATTTTCTATTGGTATCAAAGAAGGCAAACACGTTAAAGACCTTACAAGTCTGTGTTTGTAGCGATCTGACTCTATGGACAGAGGCGCTATCTCAATAAACGTACCACCAGTCTTCGATGGCTCTAATTACTTATAGTGGAAAATTGCTATGCGAGATTTTCTTCAAGCACGTGATTTTCAATCATGGGTATATGTTGTTAATAGCTATGATCCTCCCGTTGCTACAGAAGGAGAAAATGTTCCAAAGAATATTGCTGAATATACTCCTGCAGAAGTTCTTGCTGCAAAGCAAAACTCAGACGGTTTGAATGCGATCATACATGCCATTACCCCAAATCTTCAGCACCATGTGTCTAATTGCACTAAGTCTCAAGAAGCTTGGGATATCTTTGCAACCGTATTCTAAGGAAACTCTAGTGAAAAGGAAGCAAGGCTTCAAAACCTTAACTCCGACTAGGAAAACCTTTGTATGGCAGATGAAGAAACATTTGATGAGTTTAATCACAAAGTGTCTGAAATTGTTAATGCATCTTTTTCATTGGGTAAGACTATTCCTGAAAAAGACATTGTGATGAAAATTCTCAGATCACTGCCATTTAAATACGATGCTAAGAAGCATGTCATCGTTGAGGGAAATAACCTAAACACTCTCTCCATAAATACGCTGGTTGGTAAGCTTAATATATTTGATCACGAACTCTCGTCCAAGACTAAGGATGTTGCGTTCAAAGCACTAAATGACACTAAATCACTTGATAAAAGTAAAAAAGTATATATCTCTGAAGATGATCACTCTGAGATAGATTCACCATGTACTACCAGAATATCGCCACAACGATATTCTCGTAGTAAGAACAACGCTTTCACGAGAAGGTCAAATATTCCTATAAGTATAAATGACATTATTCATGAGAGTGTCGTAAGGATTCTTCAGCAACATTTGGCGAGCGTCACAGGGAAGCGTCATTATAGCTGACGATTGAAGAGATATGTTATGAGAGTGTTGTTTCACGAGGATTACAAAACTTGGTGAAGATTAATATTGTAAATACCACGATGAGATCGCATAATATATCCGAAAGAAGGGGAAAACTTAGCTGTCACCCACAATGTAATTTCCTATATAAAGGGTTCAAGTAAGTCCAGATGAGGATGATGTATTTTTTAGAGTTGAGAAAACCTTGAGGAGAGAGAAACTCCAGAAAAGAAAGTTGTAATTCTGAGTTTGAATATTTTCTGTAAACATTTCGAGATCTAAATAATAAAAGTGTCGTTTAATTCTTTAATCTTCCACTAGTTTCACTTAGATTTTTATAGGATCTTAATAGGGGTGTAGTGTGGGAAATCCTGCTACTACATTTTGGCGCCGACTAAGGGGAATCGAAGATCCAAAATCGCTAATTACAATTTGAAGATTTGGAGAAATTGAAGAAATGGCTGGAAGAAGAGGAAGAAATACATCAGAACCACTAACAACAGTGAGAAGAAGTAAAAGACTTGCAGGTGAAGAAACAAGTATATTAGGAGAGTCTTTAAGGATGAGAACTAGGAGGAATAGAACAAGGAATGAAAGGGAAAATTCAATTCAACAACCAAACCAATCAACATCGATACAAAATGGAAGAGTGGATTATGATAGAGTAAGCGTGCATACATGGAGATCAGATTCAATGAGAGAAGAAACAAATCGACAATTAAGAGAAGAAAATGGAGTAGGAAGAAATCAGGAGGTAGAAGAAGGGTCGATTCATCAAGATGAAGATGAAACAGCAGAGGAATTAGGGCAAAGAATACAGGAAGAAAGAAGGTTAGAGGCGGTGGAACGTGCAAATTTAACTAGACAAAATCATGAGTTGAGAATGGAGAATTTAAGGTTACAAAGAAGAAGATCAAGAAGTACTACTAGATCAAGTTCAAGATCATTTAGAGAAATACCAAGGAGAAATTCTCCCATAAGAAATAATGGAGAAAATGCACAAGAAGAAACTGAAAATCCAATTTGAGGACAACGTCAGGGAGAAGAAAGAGTAAATAATGATTGTAACGATCCACAAGGAGAAATTCTAAATGGAAGACGAAATATTGAAAATCGAAGAAATGAAGGTAATCAAGATGGTGAAGAAAATCACGAAGAAGGTAGAAGAGTATTACATGGTCGAGAGCACGTCAGAAATCAAAGAATTATTGAGAATGAAATAGAGAGACATTATGCTGAACAGGCATGCCTAGCTTGCGAGAGAGAAAGACTAAGGGAAGAAATGGAAGAACAGGAGTTTCAAGAAGAAATAAGGCAAAACAATCATGATAATCGAGAAAGAAGACGTACACAAAATCGCGAAAATGGAAATATTCGGGAAGAATATGACAGAATACAGAGAAGGATAGAAAGACAACAAAGAGAATTGGCGAGAAATGAAGAAGTTGGTGGAGAAGAAATTAGGAGACAAAATCAATTGCGAATTTCGGATAGAAATGAGGAGGAAAATCGCAGGATAAGAGAAAATGCGTTAAAAAGACAAAGCCCAACTGCAAATGAGCAAATTTTGAGTGAATTAGCAGAAATGAGAGGGATGATAAATAATAGAAGAGAAGGAGGAAGAAGGCAACTTGATGAAGCAATCGAAGAAGCAACTAGAACTCCCTTCACACAAGAAGTAAAACTAAGAGGAATTCCTCCAAAATGCAATTTGCCAGCACTAAACAGTATTTTTGATGGGACTACTTGTGCTATTCAACATGTTAAAGCTTATGTTAGGTGTATGCTGCAGTAGGAGAATCATGATGCTATTTTATGCAAGTACTTTGCATCGCTTTGATCAAGCGAGGCGCTAAAATGGTTTGAGGGATTGCCGAAAAATACTATTACTTCTTTTGATCACTTACAAGCTACATTTTGGGGTGCATACATAAGCAACAACTCTTCACGGACAGGTATCGAAGATGTGTTTGGATTAAAACAGAGAATTGGCGAGCGTCTAAAACATCTAACCATAAGATGGAAGAAAATGTGTAGTGAGATGGCGGGAAGAGTAGATGAGAGATATCTTATTTTATCCTTTATTAATGCAATGTTTGCGACCAATTTGCTCTACATACAAATTTTCAGAATCAAAAACACCATCACAATGACTGAACTAAGAGAACTACAAGAAGAGTACATTGCTTTGGAAGAAAAGCAAAACGAAATGGAGTCATACCCAATTGCAAATACCAGTTCAGAATGGCTAATGGAAGTTTTCTTCCCAAAATGATTAATAACGTGTATGAGCATCTCGCAAGTTCAAGCAGAGAAAGTGGCGAATAATGACAAACAAAAACTAGTGGCTATGGGAAGTCGTGATCAAGAAGAATTTGAAAGAGAGAAGAATTATTACAATTTTGGAGGAAATAGTCAAATCCAAAGGCTTGACCAACCTCAAGAAACTTATGGTGGACAAAAGAAAAATAATTTTTAAATCGGGAACATGAGAACCATATGGGAGGAGATTAAGATGCCACCCATGAATGCTAGTGTAGAAAAAATCGGGAAGCTATCATTTTAATGGAAGATATACCCTCGCCGTGGAACATGGGGAAGGAACCACATCCTAACACTCGTAATCAAGAATTCTGTCCTTATCATCATTTTCATGGGCATTCGATAAATAATTGCAGAAATGTAAAAAGAATAATCTTAAGAATGATCGATCAGGGGAAGCTAAATCATTTTCTAAAATGGCATCAACAATCGCAACAATTGCCACCACCACCAGACGATCGCAGAATGACTAATGTAAAAGGAGCAGAAACTTTTGTTATAGAGGTTGGAACTAAATCAAAGAATTTATTTTTTAATTCTATTGTGCATTCTTTCAGAACCATCGAAGATTTCCATGATAATGTCTTAAGTAGAGTCTTCTCCAGAGATATGGATGGAAAAGAAATAATGAATATAGCGAGAATCTCGCCATTGGAAGAGTGGCAGAAACAAGTCCTTTCTTTTACAAAGACAAGAAGTACAGAGTCGGCGAGCCGCATGATAACCCATTGGTGGTAAGATTGGAAATAAAACCAGAACAAGCAGAAGAAGAAGAAGAAGGTAAAGAAAACAATAATGAAATGGAGGAGTCTTGGGCCATTGATAGAATCCTAATTGATACCGGTTAAAGCCCAGTAGATATCGTTTTCTACCACACCTCTGTAACCATGGGTGGGAAAGATGAAGATTTGATACCATCGACGTATTTAATCTATGGTTTTAATGGAACTTCCAACAAGCCTAAAGGGGAGATCACAATGAGAATTCCATTACGAGGAATGACTTCCAAGATTTTATTCTCGTGTTGTCGATATTGAATCACCATATAACGCCTTAATTGGTCGACCATGGCTACACAGATATTGGGTGTTGCATCTACCTTTCATCAGTGCATTAAATTCCCTCATCCAAATGGTGTTGGAGTAATTAAAGGAGATTGGGGAGAAAGTAAGAAATGTTATGAGATAGATATCAAGTCTTGTGAGGAAAGAGCAGGGAAGAACAACAATTGGAAATCTGAGAATTAAGCAACAACAGAGAAGTGACAAATTAATGGTTGATTCAATAGAAAAGCATGAAGAAATAACTAACGAGCCTCTCAGTAAAATCAAGCAAAAAATAAAACGCAGCAAAGGTACAGGTATAAAAAGCATAAAAGGAGGAAATGACAAGCAACTTGCGGGAAAACACTAAATAAAAGAATAGATGATAAGGAAGATGAGAAGAATAAAGTGATAGAAAGATGAAATATGACGAGCAGATCGCTAGAAGTAGAAAGGTAAAGTTGTTTTTTTCTGTTTGAATGAAGAAAATGAAATTGAAAAGTTAAAGAAAATAAATTATTGAGATTTAAAGCTCGCAAGAAATTTTAAGAAACGCGAATATAATTTCGCAGAGATTAAGAGAATGGGACAAACCTTTATGGCGTGCACCTTAGTTCGTGAATACAATTTCGTAAGAGGCAAATGTAAGACCTACAAGCACGTCATAAAGGGGGTATCTCTTTATATGATTCAGGGATAAGGTTATACCGCTATTGGAACCTGAGTCATACAGATGTAGGGGTTAAAGAAAACCTATCCGGGAGAGAGATCTTGGATTTCCAACTTTATAAGGTTATACCCTGGTTGGACGACTGAGAGTCTCTTCCAAGAAGTGCAGAGTATGACCAAGGCGCCGAGGTACACGGTTTATCCAAGGGTGCCCGGGACGGACGAACCTACCCTGGACATCTTTGGTAAGTCTTGGATACAATGCACTTGGCCTGAAGAAAACCCCACCTAGGGTGCAGTCTTGTAACTATAAGCCATATAGGCATAAAGGACAAGAGGCTGCGAAAACAACTGGTTGTTGGTAAATCTGGATGGGAGGAGATAGTCTTGTATGGCCGATGTGCCCTCCTTGAAGGGGAAACCAGGGGGAAGATAAGGGCGGCACCCTCCATTAGGGAACTGATAAGTGTCTTAAGATGGCAATGTCATGGGGCTCTAAGATCTCAAGATCATTTCGGCCTGTCATATTGTCGCGTAAATTATACAGAGGCAAAAAGCCAAAAGACAAAAAAGTTAAGATGAGATCAAGGGGTTTTTACATGTAAATGTGAAGACGTCCTGCGATTTCATCGCAAGACGGCAATGTCATGAGGCTTTTTTTTCGCGAGAAAATTTAGGCTTGTCATATTTTCGCAATACAATAAAGAAATGCAGATAAGACAAGATCAATGGGTCAATACATGAGAGTGTAAAGATGTCCTGCGATCTTGTCGTGGAAAGAATACTATGGCAAAGTAAGACCTTTAAGTAGGAAGGCATGATAAGACCATAAGATCGCAAAAATAATAACACGAGAATATCAAGGTTTGCGACAATATCGCAGAAATTATGAAATTCGCCAAAATATTCGATTATTAACTTTCTCATATTGCAGATGAATAATAGAGGCAAGCATGGGAATGAATAGAAGGGTAAAGATTATTATTCATCACCATATGAGAAATTTATATGGATATTAAAGTGCAGATAATTAAAGTGTGCAAACTATATTGACCAAGTTATATTTGCAAAAAAGAGGATGTTCTTTCATTCATACAGATAAAGGGGCAAAGAAATTTACACATTAAATTGAAGAAAGTTGCAACAAATTGAAGAAACTCGCGATTGATTACATAAAAGAAAGAAGTCAGACAGATACATTATTTCATTTATCAACATTGTTATCTTTATCAGATTCTTCTTTTTCACCGGATTTCTCTTATTCATTATCTTTGATGGGTTCTTCATCGTCGCCAGAATTTGTTTCTTCGTCGTTATTTTCTTCTTCACTTTCGTTAAAATCTTTATCAGAGTCAGAGATACCAAGATCTGGAATTATTTATGGTATTTCCTTTGCAAGATCAGGATACAAAGAATGAGGAATTCCATGGTCGTCACAAACCTGCTTGGTGGTATCATTACGAGTAATGAGGAGGGTTCTATTAAAATTTGCAGAAGTAATCCCAAATTGATCTTTTAATCGCGAGTATTTATTTTTGCGAGCAGTAAGATCGTTCGCGAGTTGATGATTAATTTCTTCTAATTCTCTCATCCTTACACGGCATCTGTCTTTTAATCATGAGAATAAGGCACAGATAAGATAGAAGTTATAAGAAAGAATAATAAAAGAAGCAAAAGGTTAATAGAATAGAGTGGTTAACAACCTTCTTTCTCAGAAATCAAGTCCCTAATTAAGGCCGATTGATCAGCATGAAGACTAGCATCTATACCTAAATTATTCCTAGCATTATCAAGAACCTGTGCTGCCCAAGAAAACTCATCATCGCTAGTAATGAGAAGGCGAGAACAAACTTGAGTTTCTCTTGCAATAAGATCTTTATTTTCGCAGAGGAGTTTATCTCTTTCCATTTGAACTTCGAGAAGAATTTTATGGAAATCTGCTAGAGTTTATCTGCCATTTCTAATTGCTTGATCTTTATCGTCAACAAGATCACTATTTCTACTTCTTAATCCATTGATCACTTCTTTTGATTCATGATAAAGACGCTTAAATTTATTAGATAATCCTAAAGTGTGTCTGTGTTCAATGGTTAGGAGATTAAACTTAAATTTAAGTTCCTCTATAGAGAGGGATTTAATTTGTTCGTCAGCAAAATTACTTAAGGAGTTATTAAGGCGAGCAAGAAGAGTATTATCATCTACAGGTTCGGGAAAGGTTTGAAGGAACGTAGCTTCGTCAATTAGACCATAAACATCTGCAAAAATGATTGCTTGGATAATCTATATAAAAAAAAAAATCTAAAGAAAGAAAAAGTAAATCATACCATAAAGTTGTTTGTTGGCATTGTTAAGATCCAAAATCTTCTGTTTATCAACTGAAGCTTCAGTTTCCAACAGTTTATTTTTCTCATGAAGCACATCAATTTCAGCCTCAAGTTTCTCTTTATCTTGGCGAAGGTTAACAACCTTTTTCTTAAATGAAGCACATTTATTATCTAAATCAAGCAAAGAACAAAGAAAAGAAGCTCTTCCAACCTGCAATGAGTTTTATAAGTACAAAAAATTTGACGAGAGAAATCTGGCAATTTAAGAAACAACTAAGAGAACATACCAGAATACCAAGTGCATTTAAGAAGCTTGGAGTTAGAGTTCCAGAAATTCCACGAAGAGAATTATTATCAGATAAGATTGGAGCATCGCACACTTTGACGAGCTCTTGAGCTAGCCAATTAAGAGTCTCATTGCCATACTCATTCGCAGTTCCACGAGAAGAATCGCCAAAAATCATGGACAGCTGGGTCATGGAAGAATCAGAGGAAGAAGAATTTTTCACAGAAGGGACTTCTTTAATATCGTCAAATTCTTCGATAAATTCATCATTAGATTTATTACTAACGATTGAATCCAATTGGGTATGTTGAGAAGAAGAATGCTGAGTTTTATTTTTCTTCAAAGGAGGCTCGCTGGGTTCTTTATCACGAGGGGCAGAGCGTCTTCCTTCGCTTGAAGCAATAGATTTCCCTTTACGATTAGTTGAAGGTTTCTCCTTAGGTTTTGGCTCTAAAGGTGGTAACTCTTCAATTACCTACAAACACAGATAAAGATAAGAAATAGGGGCAACAATATATTGTTAATTAATAAAGGAATATTTCTTACTTCATCTGTGAAAGATCTAAGAGCTAGAAGAGTGATGGGTTTCCTATATTTCTGGTAATTAAGATTCATTTTGGCAACCTGCAAGATAATGGAAAGTGTGAAGAAATAAATAATAATAGCATAAGAAGATGAGAGAGTATACATCGGAAGACCTATCAGGCCAGTTGAAAGTCCATGGTTCATAGTGAGAGAGATTCGCAGGAAGTTGGAAAGAACCGGATATATAATGACCTTTAAGGTATAAGGGAAAAATAAACCACTTATCTTCATTAGAATAACGAGGACCATCATTTGTATTGGTATGAAAATCAATATCTTGCATAAGAGCATCTTCACCAGTGACCTTCTTTTTATGCAAACGGACACCCCAACAAGTACTATCCCTTACCATGGGGAGTAATTGGTAATTTCGAAATAAGTTATCTACAGTATACTTTGCAGGGATAATCGAATATGTTTATATTCAAGACTTTTATGTTCTTGAATATTGGGATCCTTTGCCAAAGACCACGAGAGGCATATTCCAGTAATAATCTAATACAATCCCCGCCAAGTTGATACACCGCTCGTGAAAATCTCTTATCAGAAATTATTTGGTAAAAGAGTGGAAGTTCAGGGTTATAGAGAGGAAGTGGAAGACCAGCTTCAAATTGGCCTAACGAAACTATAATTTTTTCACGAGAACACTGAAAATTAGAAAATAATTCAAGAGAAAGAACTGATTTGGGACTTTGATCTGGAATTAAAGATAATTCAAATCCTTGATTTTTAAGTTTTTCTTTCATCAAATTGAAAGCAATAAGATTTTTAGCACCAAGAAAGAACCATTTTGAGAGAATGGGAATGAAAAAAGATTGAAAAAATGGCGAAAGATATTAGATGTGCGATTTTCGGGAAAGCAATGAAATTTGCAGAGAAGAAGAAGGAAAGAGAATGAGAAGAAAGAAAAAGAGAAGAATGAGAGAAGGTATTTATAGAAGAAGAAGTTTCTCGAGAAACTAAAATAGTTAATACAATGAAAGGATGTGAATGGTCAAATAACAGCGGTTTAAGATGACGTGTCGAAAAATATATGGGTGATAAAATTATATGAAGACAGCTGGTGAAAAGTTTAGAGACGTGTCAGAATAAAGGTGGAGGTGAAAAGATAGGAGATTACGGCAATTTATTCTCACGATCTTCTCTTCTTCGCAGAAAAGACATGAGAAGAAGCAAGATGTAGTACCAGAATATCGCCACAACGATATTCTCGTAGTAAGAACAACGCTTTCACGAGAAGGTCAAATATTCCTATAAGTATAAATGACATTATTCATTTAGAGTGTCGTAAGGATTCTTCAGCAACATTTGGCGAGCGTCACAGGGAAGCGTCATTATAGCTGACGATTGAAGAGACATGTTATGAGAGTGTTGTTTCACAAGGATTACAAAACTTGGTGAAGATTAATATTGTAAATACCACGATGAGATCGCATAATATATCCGAAAGAAGGGGAAAACTTAGCTGTCACCCACAATGTAATTTCCTATATAAAGGGTTCAAGTAAGTCCAGATGAGGATGATGTATTTTTTAGAGTTGAGAAAACTTTGAGGAGAGAGAAACTCCAGAAAAGAAAGTTGTAATTCTGAGTTTGAATATTTTCTGTAACATTTCTGAGATCTAAATAATAAAAGTGTCGTTTAATTCTTTAATCTTCCACTAGTTTCACTTAGATTTTTATAGGATCTTAATAGGGGTGTAGTGTGAGAAATCCTGCTACTATACACCAGATGAAGATCTTGACAAGTCAGTCTCAATGATCACAAGAGAGTTTAGGGATCTTCTGTTGAAGAGAATTAAACGGTTCTCCAGAGATAAGCCTAAGGCATCAGTCAAACCTCATAATCGTGTTCCTCCTAAAAATAGGAATATTGATGAAACTGATAATGATGATATGCCTTGGTGCTTTAAGTGTAAGGGATTTGGTCATTTTGCAAACGAGTTTCCAAATTGGAGAAAATACACTAGGAACAAAGGTCTTGCTGCAACTCTTGATGAAATGTCTGACGACTATGATTCAAATAAAGACGAGAAATCAAGTGTTGCACTTCTTGGTGAAAATATTGATTTTGATAATTGTATCAATACACATATCAATTTTAATATTCTTTCAGAAGATAATCCAACCGTTCTGGAAGAAAAAGTTGACTCCTCTCTTGGAAACACTGTTTATAATAACTCAGGATCCACTATGTGCCTAGCTGCTTGCACTATTCAGAAGCCTGATTATTACCCAAGTGTGACGTGCTCATATTGTTCATTAAAAGGTCATGAACTCTCAAGGTGTTAAAAGTTCAAACACAAGCAAATACACGTCAACAAACTTCAACGAAGAGTAAATCATTTAGCAAGAAAGATCAAACTTGTTCAGAAGACCGCAGAGGTATGTAAGATTTTATCTTCGTCTAAGAAGTTAGTTTCCAAGGAAAAATCAATACCATTTGAAAAAAAAATGGTCAAATCTTTTTGATAGACAGAGGTTTTTGGATTCCTCTCAAGAGGAAATTGGTGGACAAATTGTTGTTCACCATAGCATAACTTAATTATGTTGTGTCTAAAATCTTGTCTCATGTGCCTGATCAAAAGAGACAATGATTTTGTACCTCTCAGGCTTTAGGAAAAGTTTTGTTTCTTATTTTCTTAAGTTTTGTTATTTTTGTCTATCAAACAAAAGAAAAAGGGTACTATCGACAATTATGCTCTTTATAGGGATAAGAGTTGATCGTCCACGAACCTGTTTTAGGTTTTGAACCCTACATTACTTTTCCTTTTCTAAAACCTCTCTTTATCTTAAGACTACTTGTTGAGATAATTGTGAATTCCTCGCACAAACCCATATGGAAGCTCCAATAATGGTGTCTTCTGATGAAAAAGAAGGTAATATGATTGTTAAGCCATCAGTCATGAAGGAAAAACAAAAATCTCCATTGCCTCCAACGTTGAAAAGAAAAATAAGGAATACGAGGAAGCCAAGAGCTGTTCCTTCAAATACTCAGAAGTTTTTTGATGTGTTGAAGGAGTTGCGTAAGGAGATTCAGCAAATAAAGACTTTTGTGTGTTAGACTCATGAAATTCAGAAGGCCTTGGTTCGACAACAGCAACCAAGAAGGTTAATCGATATAAACTCCTTTCTTAATGAACCCTATGTTCCAATGGACAAGGAGTTCAGAGATGATAATGAATTTTTCAAAGGTCTTAATGTCTAGTAAATCTTCTATGTTTTCTGTTTTATTTAGAAGGATAACTAATGTTTTGGAATAGCAATGATTGTGATTACACATAGCTGTATCGATTGATTTCATCTTCTTGTTTTTAGATTTATTGGTTTAAATTCTAAAGTTGTTTGGAAGATGATGGTTGAAGTATTAATTGTTTTGGTTTTATATATTGCAATATTTTGATGGGATATGTGTGTTTACGTCCGTGAACTTGATTGTCCCATATTTTGTCAAAAGTAAAGTCGTTCACGAATTGGTATGCAAATATTGATAAAGGAATGAATGGACTTTTGACAAAACACAAAAGTTAAGCCTATATTGTCAATTATTGATGTAAGATAGGTCAAAATCTTTTGTGATTCAAGGATAAAGTCTATTATGTCACTTTGTGATGGAAAAATAGAATAGGTCCTTGTTTTTGTTATCCACGATATAGAGCTTAATTGTTCCATATTATTATGTATTACCGTGAAGGTTCCATTGTGTATCTCATGTTGAGCACGATACAACTAAGCCGGTTTCTTATTGGCATGGTTGGTTGTTCCATGAGATGCTATATGTTGAGCATTAAGAACTAAATTAATCAACTTGTGTGGTTATTTAGTTTGTATTCGATGAGTTCTCTCATGTTGAGTACATGTACGGTTAAGGTTGTCATTTCCTATGATAATCTTAGTCAGGGTTCCATAATCTCTTATGTTGAGCCCAAATAAACTAAATCAATCATCTTGTGTGATTATTTAGTTAGCACTCCATAGATTTGTCTCATGTCGAGTGTGGACAATTGAATTGATTATTTTGTGATTAGTTTAATTGTGTAATCCAGTTAGAATATTTATGGGTTCTCTTGTGAATAATCTAATCAATGAATTAAGTCTCCATAAGTTTACTTGTGTTGAGCATATTTAGTCAAATTAATCTTGGTTCGCTTTGGTTAATATGATTGAATATTTTGGATTCCAAATTCATACATGTATGCAATTTGTTGAGTCTAATGAAATCCTTCTTTTCTCTTGAAATTAAGGTCGCTCTTGTTGTTCCTTAGGGAATAACATCTTATGGGGGAGAGTTCTTTTGAACTTGCGCTTAATTTCCAAATTTTTGTGGGGTGTGCGGCTGTGGAATTTTTAGGGGTTATCTTGTATCTTTATAAACTCCTTGATGAATGCATTTAGCCTCGGATTTATGATTGCATCTAAACAAGATGATAGAACATTTACCTTTGGTCATGAAATGTCTCTTACGGAAATTTCATTAGGATCCTGTTCTTGTACCTTTGCCAATTTTATTGACAAAAAGGGGGAGAATTAGTTGTAGTTCACACTACAAATACATATGGTTTTCGGATCATTATGTAAGGGGGAGTGGTTTCCATGTGAGATGGAGTATTAACTAAGGGGGAGTGGAGTATCACCATAGTATTGTTGTTGAAGTTGTGATGCAATTGGACTTTGACGTTGTGTAATAATACTATGACACTGTATAACAATGATTTAGAACCAATGCTTTTCTCATTGTTATAGCTACGGATTTTCAACAACGATGATACTAAACTTACAACCTTTGGGATCATTGGACTACTTGGAAGAGACGAAGATTTCGAGTATTGTTGAAGATTAGGCATGTGGAATAGGAGCTACAAAGTTTATTTATATAATTTTTGTATTCCATATGTATTAATAGTTTTGCAACTAAAATTGACAAAGGGGGAGATTGTTAGAGCACTGCTCGGTCAAAATCGCATGCGTCGCTATCTCAAGCATGTTTGTCAATCTTAGTGATCAAAACTATATAGTCTTGATTTCTAGTCTACTATAGCTAAGGTCTCGGACTAGGATAAAAAGTGTAGTTGAGCTCAAGAACTCCATGGAGATCATCATACAAGACGAATGACTACTCAAGGAACCAGTGGATCTTCATCGACTAAAAGGTATGTGGAGACTTGAACTAATCTATCACTTAAAAGTCTATCTACTCTATCTCTTATCTTGCGACAAAAGTCATTTTAATATATAGACTAAGAATATACATATGTGACATTTCGAGTTGAGTATACCTCGCTTATCTATTTCTCGAAATGGGTGTAGGTAAAGCTTTCGCTTTAACCAAGTTCATCTTTGCCTAGTGACGAAAGTCATGTTATGTTTCAATCACTTTGGAAATTTCTCTGACGAAAACTAGTTCGTGAATAAAAACTATATGACGTCCTTTAAGAATGTTTCAATGATTGAAATGAGAGTTTAGACTATATAACCATTGTGGGATATATACATTGTTTTGGAAACACATATATATATATATAAGTCCTTAACACTTGAACCGAAGTTTGCGAACTTTCTTGATCAAGTGGAACTAGAACGTGAGCAGCAACTCAGTCCGCGAACCCAGTCCGCGAACTGGCGTAAGTTCTCGAAACCGAGAATATCTGCTGAAATTGAAGCTCAGGTGCGGTCCGCGAACTGACAGAAGTTCTCATCCCGAGAAATTCTGCTGAAGTTTATTAACTTCAACCGGTTAGCTTGAGTCCGCGAACTCATGAGGTTATGTCTGAAAATGTTTTTCGTGAACTTATTCTAAATTACTAAGGAATGGTTTTGCAAACCGTGGCTTTATAGTTCTTGATTAATGATTCGAGTGAATCATATCGTTTTTGATTCAATTGTGTCTCTTGTAGTTCTTGAGATCTCATAGCAATTGAACAACTCTCTAACTAGTTCATTTGAGTCATTTGGACTAGTTATGGTGAAGAAGAATATGGTTGATATGAAAGTTATCATTTGGCTAACCATTTGGTTGACTAATATTGAACCAATCATTGTACACGTTTGGGTACGGTTACACGAACTCAAATCGTCAAGTACATGTGTGTATGGCAAGTAAAGTTTTCGATCTAAAGGTTGAGAGATATTAGCTTGTATCTAATCAGGTTTTCTTCTAACGATGAATATTAAATACTTTGTTAGCAAGCTATCATTGATTGCAAACCCTGATTTGAAAGACTATATAAGGAGAACTCTAGGCATTGGAAAAACTAATCCCCACACACCTTTCTTGTGTGATACTAGTTTTCTCTAAGCTTGAGTCGATCTCCATTAACCCTTGAGTTTTCTCTCTAAATTCGGGTTAACGACTTAAAGACTTCATTGGGATTGTGAAGCCAGATCGATACTACTTTTCTTGTAGTTATATGATCTGATCTTGCTATTTCTATCGTACGAGTACAATTGTAATAATTGGCTTGAAATTTCTATCTCCAATAGGCAAGATAAAAGTAGTCACAAACATCCTCGTCTCATTGTTTGTGATTCCTCAATCATCTTCTTCACCACGTCGATTAAGTTTATGGTGAGGTGATTAATGAAACTGAGATATTCTTCGAGAATATAAGTATGGTTTTATCAATTGGTTCCTGTTCACCTAGATTTATCAAAAGACAGAACAAAACTCATAGTTTTATTCGTGGGAGACGAATTTATATATTACATGTAGACTTTTCTGTGTGAGACAGATTTGTTTGCTAAAGTCTTCGACTTTGGGTCGTAGCAACCCTTGGTTGTGGGTGAGATCAGCTAAGGAAATCAAGTACGCAGTATCCTGCTGGGATCAGAGGCGTAGGAGCATAACTATACCTTGGATAAGTGTGAGATTGGTTGGGGTTCAACTACAGTCCAGATCGAATTTAATTTGGAGTAGTCTAGTGTCTGTAGCGGCTTAATACATTGTATGTTTAATCTGGACTAGGTCCCGGGGTTTTTCTACATTTGCGGTTTCCTCGTTAACAAAATTCTGGTGTCTGTGTTATTTATATTCCGCATTATATTTTTTTATATAATTGAAATAATACAGGTTGTGCGTTGTTCAATCGATTAGAATATCCGACCTTATTGGTTGTTGATTTAAATCGATTGACACTCGGATATTGGTCTTTGGTACCATCCAAGTTATCTCTCTTTGATTAGACTCGCGCATCATATTTGCTTGAGTAAATCAAATCCAGAGATTGAGATAATAACTCCTTGAGTATTTTCTATTGATTGAGTCTTGTTGATTCTCTAGAAAACAAATCGGAGTTATCCATACAGATTGCTAATCAAAATATTGGGTGAGGTTGTTAGACCTCCGCATTTTCTATTGGTATCAAAGCAGGACAACACGTTAAAAACCTTACAAGTCTGTGTTTGTAGCGATCTGACTCTATGGACAGAGGTGCTATCTCAATAAATGTACCACCAATCTTCGGTGGCTCTAATTACTTATGGTGGAAAGTTGCTATGCGAGATTTTCTTCAAGTACGTAATTTTCAATCATGGGTATATGTTAATGCCTATGATCCTCCCGTTGCTGCAAAAATAGAAAATGTTCCAAAGAATATTGTTGAATATACTCCTGCAGAAGTTCTTGCTGCAAAGCAAAACTCAGACGGTTTGAATGCGATCATACATGCCATTACCCCAAATCTTCAGCACCATGTGTCTAATTGCACTAAGTCGCAAGAATCTTGGGATATCTTAGCAACCGTATTCGAAGGAAACTCCAGTGAAAAGGAAGCAAGGCTTCAAAACCTTAACTCCGACTAGGAAAACATTTGTATGGCAGATGAAGAAACATTTGATGAGTTTAATCACAAAGTGTCTGAAATTGCTAATGCATCTTTTGCATTGGGTAAGACTATTCCTGAAAAAGACATTGTGATGAAAATTCTCATATCACTGCCATCTAAATACGATGCTAAGAAGCATGCCATCGTTGAGGGAAATAACCTAAATACTCTCTCCAGAAATACGCTGGTTGGTAAGCTTAAGATCTTTGATCACGAACTCTCGTCCAAGACTAAGGATGTTGCGTTCAAAGCACTAAAAGACACTAAATTACTTGATAAAAGTAAAAAAGTGTATCTCTGAAGATGATCACTCTGAGATAGATTCACCAAATGAAGATCTTGACAAGTCAGTCTCGATGATCACAAGACAATTTATGGATCTTCTGTTGAAGAGAAGTAAACAGTTCTCCAGAGATAAGCCTAAGGCATCAGTCAAACCTCATAATCGTGTTCCTCCTAAAAACAGGGATATTGATAAAACTGATAATGATGATATGCCTCAGTGCTTTAAGTGTAAGGGATTTAGTCATTTTGCAAACGAGTTTACAAATCGGAGAAAATACACTGGGAACAAAGGTCTTGCTGCAACTCTTGATGAAATGTCTGACGACTATGATTCAAATGAAGACGAGAAATCAAGTGTTGCACTTCTTGGTAAACATATTGATTTTGATAATTGTAGCAATACACATATCAATTTTAATATTCTTTCAGAAGATAATCCAACCGTTCTGGAAGAAAAAGTTGACTCCTCTCTTGGAAACACTGTTTATAATAACTCAGGATCCATTATGTGCCTAGCTTCTTGCACTATTCAGAAGCCTGATTATTACCCAAGTGTGACATGCTCATATTGTTCATTAAAAGGTCATGAACTCTCAAGGTGTTACAAGTTCAAATACAAGAAAAGACACGTCAACAAACTTCAACGAAGAGCAAATCATTTAGCAAGAAAGCTCAAACTTGATCAGAAGACCGCAGAGGTATGTAAGATTGTATCTTCGTATAAGATGTTAGTTTCCAAGGAAAAATCAAGACCATTTGAAAATAAAATATGGTCAAATCGTTTTGATAGACAGAGGTCTGTGGATTCCTCTCAAGAGGAAATTGGTGGACAAATTGTTGTTCACCACAGCACAACTTAATTGTGTTGTGTCTAAAATCTTGTCTCATGTGCTTGATCAAAAGAGACAATGATTTTGTACCTCTCAGGCTTTAGGAAAAGTTTTGTTTCTTCTTTTCTTAAGTTTTGTTATTTTTGTCTATCAAACAAAAGAAAAAAGTACTATCGATAATTCTGCTCTTTATAGGGATAAGAGTTGATCGTCCACGAACCTGTTTTAGGTTTTGAACCCTACATTACTTTTCCTTCTCTAAAACCTCTCTTTATCTTAAGACTACTTGTTGAGCTAATTGTGAATTCCTCGCACAAACCCATATGGAAGCTCCAAGAATGATGCCTTCTGATGAAAAAGAAGGTAATATGATTGTTAAGCCATCAGTCATGAAGGAAAAACAAAAATCTCCATTGCCTCCAACCTTGAAAATAAAAACAAGGAATACGAGGAAGCCAATAGTTGTTCCTTCAAATACTCAGAAGTTTTCTGATGTTCTTGATGTGTTGAAGGAGTTGCGTAAGGAGATTCAACAAATAAAGGATTTTGTTTGTTAGACTCGTGAAATTCAGAAGGCCCTGGTTCGACAACAACAACCAAGAAGGTTCATCGATATAAACTACTTTCTTAATGAACCCTATGTTCCAATGGATGTTGACGACAAGGATTTCGGGGATGATAATGAATTTTTCAAAGGTCTTAATGTCTAGTAAATCTTCTATGTTTTCTGTTTTATTTAGAAGAATAACTAGTGTTTTGGAATAACAATGATTGTGATTACACATAGCTATATCCAATGATTTCATATTCTTGTTTTTAGATTTATTGGTTTAAATTCTAAAGTTGTTTGGAAGATGATGGTTGCAGTATTAATCGTTTTGGTTTTATATATTGCAATATTATGATGGGATATGTGTGTTTACGTCCGTGAACTTGATTGTCCCATATTTTGTCAAAAGTAAAGTCGTTCACGAATTGGTATGCAAATATTAATAAAGGAATGAATGGACTTTTGAAAAAACACAAAAGTTAAGCCTATATTGTCAATTATTGATGTAAGATAGGTTAAAATATTTTGTGATTGAAGGATAAAGTCTATTATGTCACTTTGTGATGGAAAAATAGAATAGGTCCTTGTTTTTGTTATACACGGTATAGAGCTTAATTGTTCCATATTATTATGTATTACTGTGAAGGCTCCATTGTGTATCTCATGTTGAGCACGATACAACTAAGTCGATTTCTTATTAACATGGTTGGTTGTTCCATGAGATGCTATATGTTGAGCATTAAGAACGAAATTAATCAACTTGTGTGGTTATTTAGTTTGTATTCCATGAGTTCTCTCATGTTGAGTACATGTACGGTTAAGGTTGTCATTTCCTATGATAATCTTAGTCAGGGTTCCATAATCTCTTATGTTGAGCCCAAATAAACTAAATCAATCATCTTGTGTGATTATTTAGTTAGCACTCCATAGATTTGTCTCATGTCGAGTGTGGACAATTGAATTGATTATTTTGTGATTAGTTCAATTGTGTAATCCGGTTAGAATATTTATGTGTTCTCTAGTGAATAATCTAATCGATGAATTAAGTCTCCATAAGTTTACTTGTGTTGAGCATATTTAGTCAAATTAATCTTGGTTCGCTTTGGTTAATATGATTGAATATTTTGGATTCCAAATTCATACTTGTACGCAATTTGTTGAGTCTAAAGAAATCCTTATTTTCTCTTGAAATTAAGGTCGCTCTTGTTGTTTCTTGGGGAATAACATCTTATGGGGGAGAGTTCTTTTGAACTTGCGCTTAATTTCCAAATTTTTGTGGGGAGTGCGGCTGTGGAATTTTTAGGGGTTATCTTGTATCTTTATAAACTCCTTGATGAATATATTTAGCCTCGGCTTTATGATTGCATCTAAACAAGATGATAGAATATTTACCTTTGGTCATGAAATGTCTCTTACAGATATTTCATTAGGATCCCGTTCTTGTATCTTTGCCAATTTTATTGAAAAAAGGGGGAGAATTAATTGTAGTTCACACTACAAATAAATATGGTTTTCGGATCATTATGTAAGGGGGAGTGGTTTCCATGTGAGATGGAGTATTGACTAAGGGGGAGTGGAGTATCACCATAGTATTTTTGTTGAAGTTGTGATGCAATTGGTCTTTGACGCTGTGTAATAATACTATGACACTGTATAACAATGATTGAGAACCAATGCTTTTCCCATTGTTATAGTTACGGATTTTCAACAACGATGATACTAAACTTACAACCTTTGGGATAATTGGACTACTTGGAAGTGACGAAGATTTCTAGTATTGTTGAAGATTAGGCATGTGAAATAGGAGCTACAAAGTTTATTTATATAATTTTTGTATTCCATATGTATTAATAGTTTTGCCATTAAAATTGACAAAGGGGGAGATTGTTAGAGCACTGCTCGGTAAAACTCGCATGCGTTGCTATCTCAAGCATATTTGTCAATCTTAGTGATCAAAACTATATAGTCTTGATTTCTAGTCTACTATAGCTAAGGTATCGGACTAGGATATAAAGTGTAGTTGAGCTCAAGAACTCCATGGCGGTCATCATACAAGATGAAGTACTACTCAAGGAACTAGTGGATCTTCATCGACTAAAATGTATGTGGAGACATGAACTTATCTATCACTCAAAAGTCTATCTACTCTATATCTTATCTTGATACAAAAGTCGTTTTACTATATAGACTAAGAATATGCACATGTGACAATTTAAGCTGAGTATATCTCGCTTATCTATTTCTAGAAATGGGTATTGGTAAAGTTTTCGCTTTAGCCAAGTTCATCTTTGCCTAGTGACGAAAGTCATGTTATGTTTCAATCAATTTGTAAAATTTCTCTGACGAAAACTAGTTCGTGAATAACAATTATATGATGTCCTCTGAGAATGTTTCAATGATTGAAATGAGAGTTTAGACTATATAACCATTGTGGGATATAAACATTATTGTGGAAACACATATATGTATAAGTCCTTAACACTTGAACCGAATTTTGCGAACTTTGTTGATCAAGTGGAACCAGACCGTGAGCAGCAACTCAGTCCACGAACCCAGTCCGCAAACTGGCGTAAGTTCTCGAACCTGAGAATATCTGCTGAAATTGAAGCTCAGGTGCAGTCTGCGAACTGACGGAAATTCTCATCCCGAGAAATTCTGCGAGTTTATTAACTTCAACCGGTTAGCTTGAGTCTGCGAACTCAAGAGGTTATGTCTGAAAACGTTGTTCGTGAACTTATTCTAAATTACTGAGGAATGGTTTTGCAAACCATGGCTTTATAGTTTATGATTAATGATTCGAGTGAATCACATCATTTTTTATTCAATTGTGTCTCTTGTAGTTCTTGGGATCTCATATCAATTGAACAACTCTCTAACTAGTTCATTTCAGTTATTTGGACTAGTTATGGTGAAGAAGAATATGGTTGATATGAAAGTTATCATTTGGCTAACCATTTGGTTGACTAATATTGAACCAACCATTGTAAACGTTTGGGTACGGTTATACGAACTCAAAACATCTAGTACATGTGTGTATGGCAAGCTAAGTGTTCGATCTAACGGTTGAGAAATATGAGCTTGTATCTAATCAGGTTTTCTTCTAACGGTGAATATTGAATGCTTTGTTAGCAAGCTAACATTGATTGCAAATCCTGATTTGAAAGACTATATAAGGAGAACTCTAGGCATTGGAAAAACTAATCCCCACAAACCTTTCTTGTGTTATACTAGTTTTTTCTAAGCTAGAGTCGATCTCCATTAGCCCTTGAGTTTTCTCTCTAAATTCGAGTTAACGACTTAAAGACTTCATTGGGATTGTGAAGCCATACCGATACTACTTTTCTTGTAGTTGTGTGATCTAATCTTGCTATTTCTATCATACGAGTACAATTGTAATAATTGGCTTGAGATTTCTATCTCCAATATGCAAGATAAAAGTAGTCACAAACATCTTCGTCTCATTGTTTGTGATTCCTCAATAATCTTCTTCGCTGCGTCGATTAAGTTTATTGTGAGGTGATTGATGAAACTGAGCTATTCTTCGGGAATATAAGTCTGGTTTTATCGATTGGTTCCTGTTCACCTTGATTTATCAAAAGACGGAACAAAACTCATACGTTTATTCGTGGGAGACGAATTTATCTATTATATGTAGACTTTTCTGTGTGAGACAGATTTGTTTGCTAAAGTCTTCGACTTTGGGTCGTAGCAACTATTGGTTATGGGTGAGATCAGCTAAGGGAATCAAGTGCGCAGTATCTTGCTGGGATCAGAGGCGTTGGAGCATAACTGTACCTTGGATCAGTGTGATATTGGTGTGGATTCAAATACAGTCCAGATCGAAGTTAATTTGGAGTAGTCTAGTGTCTGTAGCGGCTTAATACAGTGTATGTTTAATCTGGACTAGGTCCCGGGGTTTTCTGCATTTACGGTTTCCTCGTTAACAAAATTCTGGTGTCTGTGTTATTTCTATTCCGCATTATATTTTTTTATATAATTGAAATAATATAGGTTGTGCGTTGTTCAATCAATTAGAATATCCGACCTTATTGGTTGTTGAATTAAATCGATTGACACTTGGATATTGGTCTTTGGTATAATCCAAGTTATTTCTCTTTGATTAGACTCGCGAATCATATTTGCTTGAGTAAATCAAATCGAGAGATTGAGATAATAACTCCTTGAGTATTTTATAACTCGGAGTTGTCCATACAGATTGATAATCGAAATATTGGGTGAGGATGTTAGACCCCCACACTTTCATATTTCAAATCAGGGTTTGCAGTCAATGTTAGCTTACTAACAAAGCATTCAATATTCATCGTTAGATGAAAACCTGATTAGATACAAGCTAATATCTCTCAACCGTTAGATCGAAAACTTAGCTTGTCATACACACATGTACTTGACGTTTTGAGTTCGTGTAACTATACCCAAACGTGTACAATGGTTGGTTCAATATTAGTCAACCAAATGGCTATCCAAATGATAACTTTCATATCAACCATATTCTTCTTCACCATAACTAGTCCAAATGACTCAAATGAACTAGTTAGAGAGTTGATCAATTGCTATGAGATCCCAAGTATTACAAGAGACACAATTGAATCAAAAACAATTTGATTCACTCGAATCATTTCATGAAATATAAATCCACGGTTTGCAAAAGAATTCTTTAGTAATTTAAGATTAGTTCACGAACAACGTTTTCAGACATAACCTCTTGAGTTCGCGGACTCAAGCTAACTGGTTGAAGTGAATAAACTCCAGCAGAATTTCTCGGGATGAGAACTTCCGTCAGTTCGCGGAATGCACCTGAGCTTCAACTTCAGCAGATATTCTCGAGTTCGAGAACTTACGCCAGTTCGCGGACTGAGTTGCTGCTCACGTTCCGGTTCCACTTGATGAACAAAGTTCGCAAACTTCGGTTCAAGTGTTAAGGACTTATACATATTTGTGTTGCCACAACAATGTTTATATCCCATAATGGTTATATAGTCTAAACTCTCATTTCAATCATTGAAATATTCTCATAGGGCGTTATATAATTGTTATTCACAAACTATTTTTCGTCAGAGCGATTTCCAAAGTGATTGAAACATAACATGACTTTCGTCACTAGGCAAAGATGAACTTGGCTAAAGCGAAAGCTTTACCAACACCCATTTCGAGAAATAGATAAACGAGATATACTCAGCTCGAAATGTCACATGTGCATATTCTTAGTCTATATAGTAAAACGACTTTTGTCTCAAGATAGGAGATAGAGTAGATAGACTTTTGAGTGATAGATAAGTTCAAGTCCCCACATACCTTTTAGTCGATGAAGATCCACTGGTTCCTTGAGTAGTCCTTCATCTTGTATGATAATCACCATGGAGTTCTTGAGCTCAACTACACTTTCTATCCTAGTCCGAGACCTTAGCTATAGTATACTAGAAATCAAGACTTTATAGTTTTGATCACTAAGATTGACAAACATGCTTGAGATAGCAACGCATGCGAGTTTGACCGAGCAGTGCTCTAATAATATCAACTTTATCAATAACCTAACACCCAACCACATCTCTCACACCACGTCGAGAGTTGCGGTAACCTCCCCTCCCATTGGCCGGTGAACAAAACCCTCGCTCCTGATTGACCGAAATCAAATTTAGCCCCCTTACATTTCGTGGCCGTCAATTTCTAATTACGTGGATTCGATCGGATGCTCCAAATTTAGTGGTTGCGTCCATCCTCTTTTATATTGGTGTGCAGACGAAATCCTTGGTTCTGATTGGCCGAGATTTGTTAAAAATTGTTACACCACGTTTACATAATATTAATAAAATCCGCGTCGTAAAATCGAATCAATAGCGTAGGGCCAGGATTTAAGGCCGTGAGATGTAAAACAAAAAAAAAAAAAAAAAAACGGAAATATTATTATTAAAAAATAAAATCGTGTCTACAATATATGGAAAAAGAATCTTATGTATAGAGATAATTTCCAAGCCGCCACTAATATTCTTTTGTTGTTAACATATTTTTGGTAGAATATCTTACGCATTTAAGTACCAGATTCAATTGAATATATATCTATATTTGGGCCGACCGAGCGAAGCGAGGGAGGACCTTATATGGCCACTTTTTTGTAAATCACAAGTCATCAAATTGATACAAAAAGATTGGAAATGGTTAGGGCCGAAAAACCAAAAATATCCCTCCCTTTTTGTGCAATTACTATAACTCCTTATGTATCCTATTTTTAGGGGTATAATTGGAATGCAAACTTTAATATAACATATCTAAAAATCCGTGCCTTGGAATATTACAAATTTTATCTTGTTGGAAAGCTAATAAAAAAACCTATCCAACGAGCACAAACAACAATATCAAATTTTGAGTTTTTACGAAATATTCGGAGGTATTTATCATTTTAGGCATAATTTTAGAAAATTAAATGTATATTCATTTTACAAACCACCATAAAGGATACATAATACTTTATGTAACCATATTTTGGTTTATGCATCAACTAATTTTCTGTTGCAACTAATAAAACGATGTACTCCCTCCGTTTCAAGAAAAGTGATACTTTCATTTTAGGCACAATTCTCGAAAATTAAATGCATAGCCATTATACAGACCACCACAAAGGATGCATAACACATCATGTAACCATATTTTGGGTTTATGGATCGACTAATTTTCCGTTTCAGAAAAAACTTTCACATTCCGTTTCAGGAAAAGTGATCCTTTCTCCCCGTTTCGGTATAAAGTGATACTTTCGCCCCGCTTTGGGAAAAGTGATACTTTCGCCCCGTTTAGGGAAAAGTGATACTTTCGCTCCGTTCCAGAAAAAAAATAATCCATAAACCCTTAAATATTTTTTAAACCAATAACGAAAAAAAAAATCCCTTAAATATCTCATTGATAACCATAAAAAAAGGTGACGAGAATTAGTAAAATAAATAAACTCCCTTAATTGAAATGATATGAAAATCATGTTTTCGTATTTGGTACTAAATTATATTTGTAAATATATCTGTGTTTGGGTTAATTTTTGGGAATTTTGTAAATAAATTTATAAACTGCCAGAATTGATTTTGTTGAATTCTATATATTTACGAGATTAAATACCAAAGAAAAAAAAAATTACGATATTCTTTCATGAGCAATTAATGGAAAAGAAATCTTCGAAAATCTATAAATATCTTTCAGGGAGGGCCCACACGTTTCTTTTTTGGGGAAAAAAAAACAAAAATTTCCATGTAGAAGGAAAATCAACATGTATAAGTTTTTTAACGAGATTTACATACTAAAGAAAAAAAATATCTTTCGGGGAGGGCCTACACGTTTTATTTTTGGAAAAAAAAACAAAAATTTCCATGTAGAAGGAAAATCGACATGTATAATTTTTTTTTACAAGATTTACATACCAAAGGAAAAAGAAATTTACAAGATTCTTTCATGAGCAATTAATGGAAAAAAAATCTTCGAAAATCTACAAATATCTTTCAGGGAGTGCTCATGCGATTTTTTTTGGGAATTTTTTTTTTCCATGTAGAACGAAAATCAACATGTAAAATTGAGACATATATTACATGAAAAAATTTATTTGTAGGTCTCTATATTTAGATTACTCCAAATATAGTTGATTGACAGACAATTTATTCCTTATTTAGTGAGATTTCTTACAAGCCAAGTTATAGAGAGCTTTATAAAAAAGGTGCAGGGATACCTGGTCTGCACGTTCAATTATAGCCGCGTAAAGAATACCTGACTACAGTCGCGTATAAGATACCAAACTATCAAGATCGCACTTTCAATGGTTCGAGGGGAGAATCAGAAGACAATGGAGAACTGTAAACAAGGCATGTAAATTAGCAAATTACCAATATATTGTTGATTGTTTTGTTGTTTTTTTTTTTTTAATATTTCTATGTTAGGGTTTAGGTTTCAGCTTTGTGGTGTTTTCCGAAATACGATTTTTCTTAACACTTTGCTTTTTATTTAAACAAAGTAATTGAATGGTTTCCTTTGTGTTTGTTTCAAAAAGAACAACTCCAGAAATTGTTATTACACCATTCTGTGGTATTTCACCACATCAGGCGACTCAAAAAGTTTCAAAGCATCGGTTCCAAGGATGTGGTGTTTTGAAAGAAAAAAAAATGGTTTAAGTATGGGTCTTGAATTACCTCTTACTGATCAAAAGGTGAGCAGTTGGTTCCTTTTTATGAATTTCTGTCAATTGCTGATTAAAATATTATAGCATCTAAATTCAGATATGATGCGCAGGGAACATTGCAAGCTATAAGGTACATAAGGATCACATATAAAAAGGTAATTGAGATCAGGCTTATTGGAAAACATAATAAATGTTTGATAGTGTACGCTTAATTATTATTATCCAGTTCGTTACATGGAACGAATATTGTTTTGAACTATTAACCATTTATATGTGTATTTTATGAAGGCTGGAATTCATTACTTACCAGGACCACCGGGCGAGCAATATTCCTAATCCGATCCAAGTGTTTCAGATCAGGAGACAACCCTCCATGCATACAAAGGATCTTTTCATCAGATAACAGGAACCTGTAAGCAGTTAAAGCAATCAGTAAAAGCTTTCCATAGACAGACATTAAACCTCCTCTTACATTCATCATAAAACTCATAAATACGGTTGATGGAAGCATACTCATGATTGCCTCTGAGTAGAAAGAAGTTCTCTGGATATTTGATTTTGTATGATAAGAGAAGGCAAATGATCTGTTTACCACGATCAACATAGTCACCAAGGAACAGATAGTTAGCCTCAGGAGGCAAACCCCCATATTCAAACAGTCGGAGAAGATCAGAATATTGACCATGAATAAGCCCTGTGTTGTATTCTGCAAAAAATGCTGATAGACCATGACCATCTTGATTATGATATATCTCTCTTCTTAACTTTCAGAGATCTTAGTGATTATTTCCTTTACCAATTCTTTCATTCTTATTGTTTAAAAATGACAGAGAAGTAATCTCTCAAGGAGCGAAATTTATCATATAGAGGGAGTGTAGGTTTGTTTTCTGTGTATTTTTATTAATTGTTAAATTAGTGAGTAGTGATAATGCATTGTTCGGAAATTAATTTGAGCCAAGATATCAAGGATTTCATGATTTAGAAGCTTTTACAAGATAAAATCTTGAGGTTGATGCCTTGTGCAGGAGGGATACAAATTAAAGTGATATAAGTGTAAGATGACTTTGTCTCAGCTGGAGTTTTTCTTATTCCGACAGATAGTCGTTTAGAACATTTAAATAAAGAGATGAGGTCTGATGTTCAAGTACTTGGTGAAAGTTGGCTACAGTATGGGAGATACAGGAGTGTGGGAGTGTATATATGGTGGCTTAGTGGGAGTTGGATTTACAAGAGTACACAGTATACTGTGTATTTTTTCTAATGGTGTGAACACGTAAATTACGATGGTATTTACGTGTCCACAAACAATGTTCGCACATATTGAAATTTATAGATTAGATATAACGTGCGGAATGTAAAGTGCATAATGTAAATGAGACAAGTAATTACGTGGTTCAACACTGATGCCTACATCCACGGGGTAAAAGAGGGGTTTCATTATATGTAAATTGGTTACAAGTATAGTCAAATGACTTTGGGTGTGTTAACTTAGGCTGCTGGATTAGGAGACTACTTACTCTTCCTAATTATCTCTCCTTTTCCTTTTAGAATCGACTTGCCCCTCTCTCTTAGTGAGGAGGGGTATTTATAGGGGTTACGCCGTGGGGTCCACTGATGGAGCCGTTGTAACCATATCATCTTGTGCTTTGTGCCGATACGCAGACGTCTTCTGTTCCTACGAGGCCCCCTTCGTTTCTTCGTTATTACTGAAGAGGCACGATCGTCTGTTCCGTTGGTTGGTTGACGCGTGTGTTGACCCAGGTGTTTAATGCGGGTGGTTGAGTCTTCTGCACGCGTCAGACCACGGTCTCCTGCCCCTGTCTTATCCGTGTCAGTCAGTTGGGCCCTGACCGTTGATCTAAGATTTCTCTCGAGATGGGATAAAGCAGATCCGAGGGTGTATTGGGTCCAACGCAGTGGTGCTTTATTTCGGTACTCCTTCATTTCTGGCCATTGGATCTGCGAGATGAGGGTCCTTTTCTTTCGGTACACGCTTCTTGGCTATATCCATGTGGCATCATCTTTTGATGCCATGCGTCACATGCTCTCCACGTGCTTATCCTAGGACACGTGGCGAGTGGTGAAAATATGTACTTACAAATGGGATGAGAGGTAATATGTTGTATGTTGGTGGCTTTGGCTAATGGGGTAGGTGGTTTAGGAGTTTATGGTGGTGTCTTTGCCACGTGATATTAAGCCATGAAATCATGCTTAATATAAGTCATTTTGACTGAAAATGCCTTTCAAACATCAAAAAAGGATAGCTGCGGGAAAATGTTATCGGTAAATCTTATTTAAACTGGGTTCAATTTAAGAGTAGTATTCACTAATTGAAAGCTTATTTGGTCTCGCCCGAGTAGAAGCATGAGGAGAATATGGCAGCGAAGCATATAGTAAAGCTTAAGAGATTTGCACCTTTTGGAAAGACCGCGTCAGAAATTCAGATTATTCCAACGTGATCTTAGTTGTTCCTTGATGTCACTAATTGTTCTATAAATCCACATTCTATGTTCTAGAGTTATTAACTTAACTTATAGTGGCACTTAATGTGTGCGTTCATATCACTATAGTTGGGCACAATATTACACAAACTGATAACTTTACAAGTAACGTAACTAATAGACCTTTTTTTTTTGTTGAAGCATGACTAAGAGACCTTGATTGCACTATCATGTGGGATGTGGAAGATGTTTCGAAAGCTAATTTACATATCTACATTTTATTGATAATATATAGGGATAAGTTTTTACTAAAAATCTTGAATGTTATGAGCCCATGCTATGCATCGAATTGTTATGTGTTTAAACATCGTCTACATTCTGGTTTAAAAGAGCTTGAAATGGAGAAAATATTTGATGGGGGCGTTTTTTGAAGGGGGCATGGGGGACAAATGATATGATGACACGTGCATCTGATATTAATGAATTATGTATCCAAAAATATAAAAGAAATGTAATTTTGGAGAGAAAATTTGTTTTCTTAAATGGTGTTGATATTTTTGGAAACAGAATTCATTAATATCATATGCACGTGTCAACAAGTCATTTGTCCCCCATGCCCCCTTCAAAAAACGCCCCCATCAAATATTTTCTCCTTGAAATGTTGCTTGATTTTCATAATTTTTTGATCTAATTTCTGATGGTCTTTTTCTTATTTTAGTCTCTTACTATAGGCTACAAGACATGCAAAGACAGAATTATGCATGTGCTTTATCCAATTGTAAGTACATATTTCCACCACTCGCCACGTGTCCTCGGGTAAGCACGTGGAGAGCATGTGACACGGGGCATCAAAAGACGATGCCACATGGATATAGCCAAGAAGCGTGTACCGGCAGAAAATGACTCTCATCTCGCAGATCCAACGGCCACAAATGAAGGAGCACCGAAGTAAAGCACCCCTGCGTTGTACCCAATACACCCTCGGAACTGCTTTATCCCATCTCGAGAGAAATCTTAGATCAACGGTCAGGGCTCAACTGACTGACACGGATAAGACAAGGGAAGGATACCGTGGTCTGACGCGTTCAGAGGACCCAACCACCCGTATTAAACACCTGGGGCAGCACACGTGTCAACCAACCAACGGAACAAACGATCATGCCTCTGCGGTAATAACGAAGAAACGAAGGGGGCCTCGTAGGAACCGAAGACGTCTGCGTATCGGCACAAAGCACAAGATGATAAGGTTACAATGGCTCCATCAGTGGACCCCACGGAGGAACCCCTATAAATACCCCTCCTCACTGAGAGAGGAGGGGAGGTTGATTCGAGAAGGAAAAGGAGAGAGAATTAGGAAGAGTAAGTAATCCCCTAATCCCGCAGCCTAAGTTAACACACCCAAAGTCATTTGACTATACTTGTAACCACTTTACATATAATGAAACCCCTCTTTTACCCCGTGGATATAGGCCTCAGTGCTGAACCACGTAATTACTCGTCTCATTTACATTATGCACTTTACATTCCGCACTTACGTTATGCACTTTATATTCCGCACTTACGTTATGCACTTTATATTCCGCATTTATATTACGCACTTTACATTCCGCACGTTATATCAAATCTACGCATTTCACTATGTGCGAACATTGTTTGTGGACACGTACATACCATCGTAATTTACGTGTTCATAATCTGGCGCTAGAAACAGGGACTTTGTCCCGGTAAAAGATTTATCTTATCTTGTGATTTGAACGCTCTGGCTGTTCCGAGCACCGCTCTCTGAAAATAACGGTGCTTAGAGCATTTTATTTGGGTTTATCCACGTATATTTCAGTAGATCTACATCTTCCAAATGGTTTTCAAGTTCTTATCTTTATAAAATCAAGCGTGTGGACATATCCACATATATTTCAGTATATCTACATCTTCGAAATGGTTTTCAAGTTCTTATCTTTAGAAAATCAAGCGTGTGGACATATCCACGTATATTTCAGTAGATCTACATCTTCGAAATGGTTTTCAAGTTCTTATCTTTAGAAAATCAAGCATGTGGACATATCCACATATATTTCAGTAGATCTACATTTTCGAAATGGTTTTCAAGTTCTTATCTTTAGAAAATCAAGCGTGTGGACATATCCACGTATATTTCAGTAGATCTACATCTTCGAAATGGTTTTCAAGTTCTTATCTTTAGAAAATCAAGCGTGTGGACATATCCACGCGTATTTTACAGTAGGTCTACATCTTCGAAAGTATTTTAAACAAATAAATCCCTCCGCAGATTTACTTTCCGTCATGTCTGCGTTACTTTTATGAGCCATACCTGCTTATGGTCTTCTTTTGCGACACAAACCGAAGGAATCAAGAGATCCGATACCCGTGAAAAAGGGAACAATAGCCGGATAATCTCTTAAGACCTCCGGAATCTGATTTCCGGGACTCTACTAACGGGTTCCCCATGAACCACTATTTTCTTTTGTACATGGTAACTTTTCAGAAAAATATCAAAAATGGAAAAGAACAAAGATGCAGGAAAAATGAAGCCTCATCAAAAGAAACACCGCGGACAACACCGGTAATGACTAGGAGCAAGCAAATGGGCGAAAAGCTCAAATCCGCAGACAAAACACATAATGGAGCGGAAAGCTCGAGGCCTTTGGATGCAACCGCTATTGCAGCGGAGGCCCTAAAGGTCGCGGCTGCAAAAGCCGTAGCATCAAAGACCGGGGAATCCAAAAGAGCGGCCTCCAAAGTGACCGCTGCCACCCGACCACACAAACCGCGTGAAGGGGTGGCAGAGTCAGGAGTACAACAGCCACTCTACGGGATGCCTCGCACCAATGAATGGAATGTACCCCTCCAAGTAAACCAGCCGCTCCTAATAGCAAACATACACGCCCAACAGCCAGCGGAGAAGCTACACCTGCAGACAGATCCACCTGAGCCCCTGATTCAAATCATCGACGAAGATCAAACGATAGCCGCGGAAGAGAAATTGCCGGAAAGGACTCCTAATCAGGAGTCAAACCAATCTACCCAGATGAGGGTAGAATTAGAAGAGTTGAGGAGAGATCAAAAGACATATGCGGAGGTGGTAGCTCTGTTGGCACAGGAAAATCAGCAACTCAGGGCTACCCGTAGTTGGAACATGGGAGTCCAGCGCGACGAAGCCAGCTCAATGGCACCAAGGCCAAACCAGGATCGCAGGATGGTGCTGGACAACAACCCAGACCCTTTGAAACGAGGAGATACGATAATAAGACAAAGATTCGACCCGGATTACAACCCCCAAGACTCGGACTACTTTGACAGCGATCCATCGCACACCGAGCAACCATCTGCCCAGGAAGAGCACCAGCGTGCAATGGGAGATCTCCGCACCGAGATGATGGCAGAGATCAAACTACTGAAAACTAGGCAAAGGGGGGGGGGGGGGGGATATTGGAGCAAATAATGAAGGAAGCAAGCACTACCCCCCTAACACAACACCTAGCCAAGGCTCTCATTCCGCATAAATTCCCAGTTCCGGCATTCGAATTCTACGACGGATCTAGCGACCCCGCCGCCCATCTTCGATATTATAATCGAATAATGGCACGATGGAATTATGACGAGGCCATATTGTGCAGATACTTCTCTTCAAGTTTGAAGGGATCCGCGCTCTCATGGTTCGAAAACTTGCCACCAAATTCCATTAACTCGTACGATCAACTTACTGAGAAGTTCTTAACAACTTACATGTACAACAAGGTGGTGAATACCGGAATGGATAAGCTTTTCTCACTAGCAGTCCAATACAAGGAAAAAATCAGGGAATACACAGACAGGTGGCACAAGATCTGCCAAGCCATCGAAAATGTAGACCCCGTGGTCAGCGTCAATTGCTACAAGTGGGGGCTCGATAGGATGAGCCCACTGTTTGTCTAGATCCACAGAATCGTCCCTGTAACCGAAGGAGATCTTCGAGTGACCATAGAAAAGCATGCCATACTAGAAGAAATACAACGGGAGAACCCCAGAGCTCAGACCCAGCGTACACTATGAACCAACTCTGCGGAACAATCCCGCAGACCTATGGGGTGGCGAATTAGGTGAAAGACCCAACGAAGATAGAAGAGAACGCAGAGATGATCGACGAGGGGATATTAGAAAATTTGAAGATCAAGTCTATACGAAGATGAATGCCAGTTATTCTCGCATCCTGAGAGAAATCAAGGGCCGCGAGAAGTTAGAGTGGCCGTGGTCTAATGGGAAACACCCCCTAGATTAGAGCATGCTAAAGAATACTGTGAATATCATTGTTTCAACGGTCACTGGACAGAGAAGTGCAAGAATCTGAAAATGATGATTCAGAAGCTGGTAGATGCAGGAGACCTCCAAAAATTTGTGCAGAAGACGGGTGAGGAAGATAAAGCTAAACGAAGCAAGCAAGTCCAACTGCCTAAAGGAAATCGCACCCATAACACCATCTCCGGTTCCGAGTCCATGGGACCTTCCCTAACGGCTCAGATAGGTAAGAGGTTGAGGAAGCAATTTGAAGACTACTGCGAGCTTTATAAAATCGACGGGGAAGAAGTGTACGAGCACGAACATTGGATGGACTCGCCCCTGACTTTCAAAACGGACGATGTAGGGGAAGACATGGAAGATCATAACGATCCCCTTGTTCTCACGCTACCAATTGCAGGATGCAATATCAAGAAAATCCTCATCGATGGGGGAAGCTCTGTCAATGTTCTATTCTATGATACATTCAAACGGATGGAACTCAATGATGAACATCTGTTATCTTCGTACTACACTATCTACGGATTCAATGGAGCAGCCACGAAGCCCTTATGGGGACATTATCTTACAAGTTGATGCAGGACCAATGAAGGTCGACACCCGGTTCAGCGTGGTGGACGCACCCTCACCATACAATGCTATAATTGGTCGAAGATGGGTGTATAAACTGAAAGGGGTGGCCACTACCTACCACCAGTACCTTAGGTTTCCAACCCCCCAGGGGGTAATAGAGATAAAAGGCGATCAAGTCTTGGCACGAGAGTGTCAAACTATGCAAAACAAGCTCAAAAACGAACAAGATGAGCAGAGAAAGAACCGAAGATCCCGAAACAAGGAGAACGCAAAGGAAAAAACCATCAATGCTTACTTAGAAGAAATCTATGGAAAAATCCTTCCAAAGGGACATACGACTGGGAACACGAAGGCAAGTACCCCAGCCACAAAAGAAAGCGAGGAGTCTGCCAAATAGCAATCAAAGAAAATTCCTCTCCTAGGGGAATCAAAGCCCACGTTTATACCTGTAGAATCTGTGAAAGAAATAAACATATGAACTAAATAAGAACCGAGGATGATCAAGATCGGAACATTGATGGATAAGGAGCGCGAGGAATCCTTAATAAGGCTGCTCACGGAGCATGCACATATCTTCGCATGGAAACTAGGAGACATGCCTGGGATCGACCCTAAGACTATCCAGCATGAGATCCGCATAAAGCAGGGCACACCACCCTTCAGGCAGAAGGTACGAAAAGTCGCCTCAGAATATCACAAAGCCGTCGAAATGGAGCTTTGTAAGCTACTAGAAGCCAGATTCATCAAAGAAGTCAAGTATCCAACATGGATATCCAATATGGTCATTGTACCTAAAACGAACGGCGGGGTGAGAATATGCATCGACTTCACCAACCTCAACAAAGCGTGCCCCAAGGACAGCTACCCTTTACCAAGCATCGATCAACTGGTCGAAGCGTTCGAAGGATACTAAGAGATGTCATTTATGGATGGATACTCCGGGTACAACCAAGTGTTCTTATCAGAAGAAGACCAACATCATACAACATTCTACACCCCGCATGGCCTCTACTGCTACGTAAGGATGCCCTTCGGACTTCGAATCGTAGGAGCAACGTACCAAAGAATGGTCGACGCCATTTTTAAGCCATGGATTGGAAATACTTTGGAGGTCTATGTGTACGATATTGTAAGGATTTGCAATCTTGTCAACGCTATTAGACCGGTCAATTGATGATCTAGAGATGATTTAGCCGCTAATGACTCGATTAATTAAATACGAACATTAATTAATAGAAATTAATAAAATAATAATTTGAACATGTAATTAGTGCCATTAGATTTATCTCGAAAAGTTATGTGAAATGGACTACTCGAACGAATCAATCGGGCACTGGATGAGAAAGATAACGGGCTCGGAAAGGTGGATGTAGAAATTTGACTAAAGTCAATTTCGTTGACTCGGCCGTTGACCGATGAACCTTGACCTCAACGGGACCTCTGGCTAGTAAAGAGTCATCCCTTAGTAATGTACTGCAGTTTGGTAATAGTAAAACTTGATTTAATCTAATTAGGGTAATTAAAAGAACCAATCAATAATTAATTAATTAATTATCATTAGTATAAAACAGTGTTTGGACAAGTTGGCCTTTGTTAGTGGTGGTCAAGATTTGTCTAGACAAACATAAATCAAGGGATGTGGTTCCTTTGACCAGCCTAACATCTCACACGTGTGGCATAGATTGTACGTTTATCAATGAAATTTCAAAGAATGCACCGCACCGTACACCCTATCTTTCTCTTTCATTATCTCATACCAAAAATGTATCACCGCTGCGAAAAACCAGATAATCGATCACTTGGTTTTCTTTCCTTTTGTTGTTAAACATGGAACACGCAAGTTTCTTTTCGGGGTTGGGGATGTTTTCCATAATTTTGATATTTGATTTTGTTCCCAGGGAAGATGAATCACCAATTTTTGGGAACAAAAGATGTTCTCCATGATTTTGATATTTGATTTCGTTCCCAGAGGAGATGAATCACATATTTTATTTTTAAGAACAACAATCAGAATACATGTATGATTTTGTGAGTCCCTGAACAATCAAAATTTCGTTCAAATTTTAGTTCGTTATTTCAAAAAAAAATATAATTTTGTTTTACTTGCTTCTCTGATTCCCCAAGATGCTAATTTGATTCCCTATGTGGGCGAACTTTTGAATAATTTTTTTATGTACAATTTTTTTTTAAAAAAACTTTTTAGAGCTAAGAATTGGTTTTTTTGTTTATTCCTTGGTGATCCTAATTTTTACCTAATTGCCATATTGATCTTCCTGATTCTCTTTTATTTTTAGAACCCAGTCAGTAAAATGATTTGAAGGTTGGTTTCTCAACTGTTTTAGAAACCAAACCCATACTTTTGTTGATAAGGTTGGAAGGTGAAGATGAGTGTTCTGATGGGTAAGTTGATGATTTTGCTATACAAAATCTTATATTTAAAGTTAACTTCAATTTCTGACTTTATTTATGGTTTCTGGAACTAACAGTGATTGCTTTGATGGGTCATTTTTGAAATTTTTCTAAGAGGAAAAAAATTAAGCACACTAGCAATGCTTTTCAGAGATTGAAAAAGCTCTAAAACATATGCTCCATGCACCCATGATTTAGCAATTCCCGAAATCCTTTTTTTTCTTCTCATGAATGAACATGTTAATGTTAATTCCTTTTTTTGAATGATGATATATTTAGTTATTGTCATGGTAAAATCATCTTCATTGTATATTTGGCTTCAAATCAACTCACAAATCATCTCAACAAGGAACTGATTGTGTCAATCTATTGTTGAAATATCGTTTGGCAGTTTAGAAAGATAAATTGTCAGGCCTTGAAGCTTCCTATGGTAATTAGTTCACAGTTTTTTAATTGAAGATATATTTTAATTGTTTTTTAAATGGTATTGATTTTCAATGGATTTTATGTAACTCCAAATTCAATCAAAATGTTTTGGATTCTCTAGGTTCGGTATTTATTGGAACTTCTTTCGTAACATATCGGTACATTGTGTAGGTTATGTATATGATTTTTTTTTATTTGTCAGAATTTTCTCTTGCTTGATCTCCTAAATGCAATTCGTATTGAATTGGGTACTTTTTGTTAAAAGCTTAGTAGTCATCTATGATTTGTTAAAGAGATGCATAACATTACAGTTGCATTCTCTCGGTTTGCTGATTTGTTGTCAATTATGTTCTTCGGTGTGTTGTTTCAAGTATCCTTGCCTAATCCATGAAATTATAGATGCACTCATGGTGTTTGTCGAAATAACGGACAAAACTTTATCGTGAGAAGAGCTACCTGTTTTACCAAAGGAAACAATAACATGAGAGCATAAAGTGGGTAATGAAACATTTTAAGTATAGTTTTTTTGTGATGATTTACTTTTGAATATGAATATCCAGTTTTTTAGATTGTTCAATCATTTATTAAATTTTGTCAAACGCCAGTTAGTAATCTTTTAGTATGGATATATCAATAGTACTTATAGGACGGCCACAAAATCCATTAGATCTATAGATTTAGAGGCGTGAGAGCGACGGTAGACATGATTTATTTTTCTCTATATTTCTGAAAGAGCAAAAAAATATTAAGTAACTCCTTTTGGTACTTTTTAAGATACATTGTTTGTATCTTAAAAAGAATGCCATCAAAATACTCGATAAGGATAGTGCTACTGATCCTCTTGATGCAATGTATGTTTCTCAATATATTCTTTTTTGTATAGCGACTGCTTTTTCATATGATCTGAAGAGAATATTGTTTTCATTTTTGCTTTTAATAATTTAATATATTTATGTCCATCTAGAATCAAAGTGCCAGAATTGTATAGATTATCTCTCGAATCAAAGTGCTCATCGTGCAACACATTTGTTGAAGATTTAAATTCACTTCTCATCCACACACACCCAAAATTACCTAAACCTGCAGAAGTAGTTTTCTCCCACAAACAATTGGCGACCCTGTTGATGGTGGATTTTAGTTTAGGGATAAAATTGTAAAACCAAATTTAATATGCTGCCACCCTGCAAAGGATGAAGCTAATTTAATAGGCTGACATCCTGCAAAGGATAAAACCATTCAAGTGACGAATACTTCTCACTTTATTAATTCACCAAAGCATGTGCAACCATCCCGTGAATTTAATATACCCAGAACGGAGCATGTAGCAACCATCCCGACGGAGCATGTAGCAACCATCCCGGTTTTATGTAGGTATACAACATTACTATTAATGCTTTAATTAAAGCCTTGTGTTCGACATGCAAACACCCGTAGGCTACCTGACGGCGGGTTATATTATCCCCGTTGAACGCATGCAAGACTACCCATGTTAGTCTCATCCGCTGAAAACAAACTCAAAAATAGATCTCATCCGTCCAACTTCGCAGGCATGGTTGGACGTCCTAGATCACGCGCGGGACCGAGTAGCACGCACGCACATGTTCACCGCAGGTCTACCTTCCTAATGGTATGAACGGCTTCACCATAGGAGCCATGGGCGTCGAGATACGCTAGCATGAAGCTGCGGCTCACAAACCCTAAAATTAGGGTTTGCTTACAGGTTACGACCAAGCAACTTTGGGCATGTGTGCACTAACGATTTTGAGGCACAACTGCTGGCCGACGACGCATGTGTACTCACCATGGGACCGGATACACGGCAAGCCAATCGTCCACGGTCGGTTGCAGACCAACCATCTCGAAATTCGTGCCCAAAGGCAGCATGCGAGATCCCTTCTAATCTTGGCCATCCGTCATCGCAGGCTAGAACGGGCGACCCAGATTGCTCCGATTGACTTTCATCTGGCGTGGACGTATAGAGTGGCGTCCCACCTACATGCATGGACAATCGTCCACTCCATGCACGCCTCCCAAGGCATAAAACCGTTTGGGTGAAAGAGGAAGCTCGCAAGCCTTCCAAACCCTAATCCAACGGTTATTCCTCCATCAATCTCGTCCGTCCAAGTTCACATGCTTGGATGAATAGCCTAGGAAGGGATTTAGGTGGCAAACAAGGTATCACCATGATCACCATCCTCCATACTTCCCCATGGCATAACCGGCCAAGGTGGGTCCCGCTCATGCGACCTCCGAACAACGCCTGAACATAGCTAGTTGAGTCACTTTAACTTGAAATCTTTTCATCAAGGTTGTAGGCTTCAAATATGTTAAACATATTTAATGCACCGCATGCATACAATATGCGCCTACAAACAACACGATACTTCACAAGTATCAATTTCCTTCCTGGGTTTTTCTTTCGGGCTGTTTTCTCCTCCCGAACGAACTTAAAACCTAAATATTCCCACTTTGGGAGATAGGAAATTCTTTTCCGTATGGAATGGAGGGGCGGATCATCAAAATCCGAGTCCGTAATAGAATTCTACAACGATTCTAGTAAGGAGCGCTAATTAGGGTTTCTGGTGCAACGATCAACGGTTGCCCCTCCTCTCAAGATGCAAAATCTTGACCGTCGAAGGTCACCAAGCTAGCAAGATTCCCGAGCCTGACTTTCCAAGCTACAACAACATGCTACATGTTTTCCAAAAACACTCGAGACATCAATCATGTCACAAACTGGGGGATACATACTGGGGTATTGGTCTGGCGGTTTACAGCGTGCAGCGCACAACGCGCCATCACAAGAACGTGTCAGGAAGTCATGGACGGTTAGTGATGATGGGTGAAGTGGGCAAGACTGGTCGTGTGACACCAACACACTACTCTATCACTCCACTTTCTCCACTTCCCACGAGATACGAAGGTTAGGCTAAAAGACTTGTATAAATAGGTTCTCCGCCCTATTTTCAACAACAACATAAGTCCAAAGAACACAGAAAAACCAAGTGTTAATACCATCGTATTCAACACCCAGAGCCTGTCTGCAACATTTGCTAGCCTGCTCAACCTTCTATTAACAAGTCATCAAATAGCCTTCACCTTCATACTCTCAACACCTTCTTCGCTTCCCTCCCTAAGATCAACCTCACATCCGTCACCAGAATGACTGCTACTCCCCCTTCGGGATGAGGATCTGGAGGACTCAAAGGAGGACAACCTCCTATCACCATGGTGGACTTGATGGAGAGATAAGAAACCCTCGCTAAAGCTCAGGAAGACATGGAAACTACTCAGAAGGAGGTACTCACCTTCCTTAAAACATTAACCGATCGATTACCGCAAGAGTCGAGACAGCCCCAAGGGCCAACAAGAAATACGTTCAGCACACCTGGAGCAGGTGCCTCAGTTACACAAGCCTACCTGAACGAAGAGTCTTATACTGCTGACCACGCAAGAGAAATGGACCAGGAGCATCTCAGGGAAAGGAGACGATCATCCAACTTTATTACACGTGAAGATCTGGAGAGACTCCTCCAAAATCGTGGCAAAGAAAATCCGATGGACGCGCATAGACACCAGCCTCCATATCCACAAGACGTGCAGCGGATTCCTCTTCCCAGGGGATACACCTCCCCTCAATTCACCCTTTACGATGGTACCGGTAATTCTCGTGAACACATCTCTCGATTTTTAGAATCCTTAGGAAAACACGAATACAATCACGTTCTCCGCCTGAAGGAATTCTCCAAATCACTTACGGGAGAGCCTATACGTGGTACAACAACATCGCACCCGACAGCATATCCAATTGGAGTGATATAGTCAGCGCGTTTTACAAGAAGTACTTCTTTGTATCTGAGCAAGTTACTTTCTCAGACCTGGGGAGAATCTCCCAACGGAACAACGAACATCCAAATGATTTTGTCAAGAGGTTCAGAACACAATCGTTGGACTGCCATGAACCAAATGTCACAGAACGACAGCTGGTGGAATTATGCATCAACGGAATGATACCTATATATCGCGCCCTACTGGAAAACTTGGGATTCCAGACGTTCTCAGAGCTCCATGAAGCATCCAAACATTCAGCCATTACCGCCCCAGCATTATTGGAAAGAACCAGGATCGTTCGGAGCGACGATTCACGAGATAATCGGGAAAACAGGCGCCTCATCAACAAGCAGTATAATACTGGCCCTTCTGTCAGTGTAGTAAGCGAAGGCGGAAATATAAAATCTCCAGCGGCGGCAGAACAACAACCCAAGCGTGTATCTCCAGCGCATACAGTTGCATCTCGAAAAGTAGGAGGCAAGGCTTCTACGCAAGACGCTGAAGATACATGCTTACCATTTCCGATGAACGAAGTAATGGAGCTACTGGGATCATGGATTCAGGATGATGTTGTCAAGCTTCCACGTGTCAAACGCCCACCGACCGAGAAAGACATGACGGACGCCAATTAATGATGCTATCATAGGTTCGTCAACCACCCAACCAAGGATTGCAACAAGTTGAAACAAATCTTCAGAGAGAAGATAGAAGCGGGATAACTCCATCTAGGAAATGAGGACGTTTCATAGAGATCCTCCCTGTCAGGAGATGCATGATTTCTGGGGACTCTGTATGGACTATCTATGCGTTTATATCCAGAGAAGGAAGCTGTCTTGGCATCTCAACTCCTCCTCGAAGTCACCACCAGCAAGCATCCATGTCCAGAGGATAAGCTGTCTTGGCACCTCAGTCTGAAGTTACCACCAACAAAGGAAACTGGGGACAGTTAACTACTGCTCACTTAAAAGATGTCAAGTTTGATAACACGCTGATCAATACAGTTTCCGTATTCAACATCGTCACTGTCAGAACCCTGAGAGCCGCAAAGATCTCAAAGAAGGAAGCTACCCGCAATCCTACTGTGATCAAGAACCCGGAAGGAGAATTCGTGGGCGCCTACGGATACATTGACTTTGATGTCAATATCGGTGACACTCCAACAAAATCCAGGGATCTCAGTACCTGAAAGGATCTTCAACAAGTTAGCTCCGATGATCTCCAGCAAACCTTGGAGTCTTGAAGACTACCTGTTTCCTCCGTACCAATTACTCACAGGCATAACACAGCTTCCTGGTGAAAGTCTTTTGTCCTACGTCAAGAGATTCCGAGCTCAAGTAAGTCTTATTGAAAAACCCACCTTGCAAGTAGTGAAACCCTGTTGGACCACAGGGGACTGCTTCACCTTACAGGTTGACCACCACCAAGAGATGTGAGTGGAGCGTTGTTCCCTTTAAGCGCTTCACCAAAAGTTTGGAAGCAGTGAAGGACAACACGTCTGAGAAGCAGGCTGTCATACCAACTCCAACTCCAGCATCATATGCACGAATGCCATGATGGTGAAACAAAAACCACTATATTTCATATCCGGATCGATGGTAACTACATCAATGAGAGACAATTTCATAATTTGTCTCATGTATAAGAAGTGGTTGCATTACCAAAGGAGTATGATTGGGACTTTTTAGCACTGGTGAATTTAGAGATGCAAGCATGCTATTATTCCAAGATGTCCAAAGACGGGGATGTACTCAAGAGAGCATAGATGGCCTCATGAACCTAGCGTGACAACTCCTATCAAGTCGAAAGTTTTGGGTACTCATCGACATGGGACTGTCTCCTTCTTCTCTATCTCATGAAGGGACGTCAAGAAAGTCGTTGGTTCCAGCTTACACCTCTACCAATGAAATGAGACAAGCTCTACCACTATATGGAGACTTCCAAGTTCGTGCATGTATATACCACGTCTCTCCCTGCCAGTCTCTTCTGATCAAAGCTGTTGCAGTTGATATTATGCCTGAACTTTTCTATAGAAACAACCACTACCGACATAGGTTATGCTTAGGGACTGAGGCTCAGTATGAGATTCCTTCACCATCAGTCAAGGAATTCCTCAACACAAGATATGATCAATCAAGAATCATGTGAAGGGAAAACCAAACTAAAGAATCTACTTCGATTCTCTCTCAAGGAACCGCATGCAATCCACTTCAGAAGCCACTTCAATGCTCTCTCGAGGAGCCGCCTCCAGTTCTCTTCAGAAGCTGCTTCAATGCTCCCACCAGGAGCCGCCTGCATGTTAGATTCAGCCTGCTTCAACATTACCTCTAGGATCTACCTCCACGTTCGCTTCAGAAGCCATCTCCAACTCTCAGAGACGCTCCAGAATCTGCTTCAACACTCTCCAGGACATGATCGCTCCATAAGTTGCTTCAACACGTTTATGTTTGAGCAAAACAAGCACACAGTGGGTCCCATGTTCGAGCAGTCACCGAAGCCGGTGTCAAGTCAAGGTAGCAAGAATGGCGTTTGGTCAACGTAGCAGGTTCAATATTTGGTCGAAGTAATAAGGATGACACTCGAATGTTCAACCGAAGCAGGCACATCAAGCCCACGTTCGATCAAGCAGGCGCATGATGAGTCCCACGATTAAGCGAAGTAGGCGGCCCCATATGTCTATCAAACAGGTGCAACATGGAGACATTCAACTGAAGCATATACGTGGTGGGTCCATATTCATCTAGGGTTACACGCACATCTGCCCACGATCAGAGCAAGCATGCTCGCATCAGGTCCCACCAAAGCAGGCTCTCGACTGAAGCATGCATAGAAATGTCGATCGAAGCAGGAAGGATCAATATCATGCTACTCGAAGACTCGCCTGGGCGCCTCTTGAATATGACGTACTTCAAGAACAGGATGACCCGTCTCTCCCGGTAACATCCAACTTTGTCTCAAAAGTTTATCTTTATTTGTCACCATCTCATGCCTACCCCGCAATTTTGTAACCACTGTGTGCTAGGCAGGAGACTTAATGTTGATGGTGGCTTTTAGTTTAGGGCTAAAATTGTAAAAACAAATTTAATATGCTGCCACCCTGCAAAGGATGAAGATAATTTAATAGGCTGACATCCTGCAAAGGATAAAACCATTCAAGTGATGAATACTTCTCACTTTATTAATTCACCAAAGCATGTGCAACCATCCCGTGAATTTAATATACCCAGAACGGAGCATGTAGCAACCATCCCGACGGAGCATGTAGCAACCATCCCGGTTTTCTATAGGTATACAACATTACTATTAATGCTTTAATTAAAGCCTTGTGTTCGACATGCAAACACCCGTAGGCTACCTGACGGCGGGTTATATTAGCCCCGTTGAACGCATGCAAGACTACCCATGTTAGTCTCACCTGCTGAAAACAAACTCAAAAATATATCTCATCCGTCCAACTTCGCAGGCATGGTTGGACGGCCTAGATCACGCGCGGGACCGAGTAGCACACACTCACATGCTCACCGCCGGTCTACCTTCCTAATGGTGTGAACGGATTCAACATAGGAGCCATGGGCGTCGAGATACGCTAGCATGAAGCTGCGGCTCACAAACCCTAAAATTAGGGTTTGCTTACAGGTTGCGACCAAGAAACTTTGGGCATGTGTGCACTAACGATTTTGAGGCACAACTGCTGGCCGACGACGCCTGTGTACTCACCATGGGACCGGATATACGACCAGCCAATCGGCCACGGTCGGTTGCAGACCAGCCATCTCGAAATTCGTGCCCAAAGGCAGCATGCGAGATCCCTTCTAATCTTGGCCATCCGTCATCGCAGGATAGAACGGGCGACCCAGATTGCTCCGATTGACTTTCATCTGGCGTGGACGTATAGAGTGGCGTCCCACCTACATGCATGGACAATCGGCCACTCCATGCACGCCTCCCAAGGAATAAAACCGTTAGGGTGAAAGAGGAAGCTCGCAAGCCTTCCAAACCCTAATCCAACGGTTATTCCTCCATCAATCTCGTCCGTCCAAGTTCGCATGCTTGGATGAATAGCCTAGGAAGGGATTTAGGTGGCAAACAAGGTATCACCGTGATCACCATCCTCCACACTTCTCCATGGCATAACCGGCCAAGGTGGATCCCGCTCATGCGACCTCCGAACAACGCCTGAACATAGCTAGTTGAGTCACTTCAACTTGCAATCTTTTCATCAAGGTTGTAGGCTTCAAATATGTTAAACATATTTAATACACCGCATGCATACAATATGCGCCTACAAACAACACGATATTTCACAAGTATCAATTTCCTTCCTGGTTTTTTCTTTCGGACTGTTTTCTCCTCCCGAACGAGCTTAAAACCTAAATATTTCCGCGTTGGGAGATATGAAATTCTTTTCCGTATGGAATGGAGGGGCGGATCATCAAAATCCGAGTCCATACTAGAATTCTACAAGTGGGAATGTTACTTATGCCCCTACTATCCATGGGTCATGCACAAACACCCTTATGGGGTCTTTAATAATACCCCTGATGGCAGAATCAAAATTATCTATAGAAAATAATTAATATAATTCCAGTTTTAACCTTCCTACGTTCTACTTTCGATTTCTTCTTCGTTATTCACGATCAGAAAAACCATTTTCATTTTTCACGTCTGAGAAAAACAGGAAGCCTTCGCCACCACAACCAACGCTACCAACACCACCATCATCTCCATCGCCGTCAACGCCACCAACAATACCATTATTATCGAAATAGATCGATCAGAATTTTGAAAGGGGATCAAGAACAAATTAACTGAGTAGATCTGAATCTGAGTAGATATGAATCTGAAGCTGTTGTTGAATGAATCGAGATGAAATTGAAAATAGTATTGTTAATATTAGGGTTTGAGTTGAAGTTGCAGTCGGAAGGGAGATGAAAGTGAAGAAATCAGGGGAGATGAAGTGAAGTTTCAGGTAATTTTTTAATTCGTTGATTTGCTTATTTGAACCATTGATTTTTATTTCGTGTTGATTTTGATTTGAAAATTCAGATTCAGTCACGAGATTTAGATTTCGTGTTGATTTTGGTTGATTTAGTTATTCTTCCTCAGCTTCATAGATTAATTTTATTTTTGGTTTTCAATTTGGTAATTTTAATCGAAATTCAGATTTCGTGTGGATTTGAGTTGAAGATTAGATTGTGGAAGTTGTGGTTGTGTAATGGTGGTGGAAGTTTTAACAATGATGCTTTGGTGAATGTTAAACAGAGAAGATGAAATTGAAGAACTGAGATTGCAGGTGGTATGAAGAGATGTTTGTGTTTAAATGGTTTATGTAGTGGTTTTATGTGAGATTGCAGGTGGTATGAAGAGATGATTATGTTTTATGGGTGGTTGTTGGTGGTGCTATAATTGGAGTTTGGTGGCAGCGGATATGGAGGTGGTTAGTGAAGATGAAGGTGATGTTGTGAATTTGTGTTGATGTTGTGCAAGGAACTGAAATTGCAGGAATATTTCAGATGAAGGAATTGATATTAGAAGGCAATGGTTGTGGTTTTGAGCTAATTTAATGCAGGAAATTGCTTTGCAGGTTACCTAAGTTCAGGTGGTCAAGAAGGTGCAGTTTTGTAGCTGTGTGTTTCTTTTAAGGGTAGCTATTGCAGGTGATGTTGCAGGTGGTCTGAGCTACATAAAGTTGTGCATTGCAGGGAAGTGATATCTACAGATGGAGTTGAGGCTGTGTTGGTTAGCTAGCTATGGCACTGTGTTGGTGTTTGAGCTAATGGAGAGATTCAGATGGAAGAAATGTCTAGCTAGCTATGGCACTGTGTTGGTTTTTGAGCTGTTATGAAGGAGAGATGAAGCTACAGTTCAGGTGGAATAGGTACTGAGATTACAGGGAAGCTGGAATGCATTTGTGGTGCCAAGCTTGGAGGTTGCAGGGAGGCTACTTTACTGCAACTTAGTTGGCTAAATTTCAGGTATACTCTCTCTTGATGCCATTATCGATTCAGTTAATTTTATTTTGCTTGAATAGTGTGATATTGAACAGTAGAAACATCGAAAATAGCTCCATTCCGATGGTGTGATATTCAACTTGACCAAGTTGCTTCTACTATTTGGAGACAACTTATGCTAGTTGCTTCCAACTTTTAAGACAACTTGACCAAGTTGCTTTCACTTTTTGGAGGCAACTTGTGCTAGTTGCTTCCAGATTGGAGGCAACTTGACCAAGTTGCTTTCACCTTTTGGAGGAAGCTTAAGCTAGTTGCTTTCACTTTTGGATGCAACTTGTGCTAGTTGCTTCCAGATTGGAGGCAACTTGAGCTAGTTGATTCCATTTCGGAGGCAAATTGGTTATGTTTTTGAGCTCGTTGACGAATTTGTAGTGCAATGGTAACACAGGGTTGTGTTGATTTGCTGATGATGGTTGTGTTGTTGATGCTCATGATTTAAAGTCAAGAGGATAGATGAATGCTTAGGAACTTGAGCATGAACTCAATATGTATCCAGGCAGTGAAAGCAGAACAAGAAGTTGTTACTGCTTGTGTGTTGTTGATGGTCTTTGAGTAGGGGCATGGAAGTGACTGCAGTTATTGGCTCATGTTGCAAGTGTGCATAAACGGTTGTGGTCATGAAGCTGTTACAGGTAGAGTTGCAGTAGCAGAGATGGATGGTGTGGTGTTGTGTTGTATGGTGGCTGTTTTAATTGTTGGTTGAACATTGATGGGGTGGAGAACCTGTGGTGCAATGGTAGCACAACTGACTATATGTCAGAAGATGTGTGTTCGATTCACACTAGGTTCACTTATTTGTGTATATTTTTTATTTTTTTTAGAGACAACTTGTGCAAGTTGCCTCCATATATGGAGACAACTTAGGCTAGTTTCTTTCACTTGTAGAAGACAAATTGAGCTAGTTGCTTTCACTTGTTGAAGACAACTTGAGCTAGTTGCCTCTGATGTGGACACAACTTCAGCAAGTTGACTCCACATGGTAGTGGTGGTTGGCGGCGGCGATCGTGGTTGACGGTGGTGATGGTTGTTGGCGGCGGCGGGTAACGGTTGTTGGCGGCGGTGGTGGAAGTGGACAATGGTGGTGTTGGTTAGCGGCGACGGTGGTGGTGGTGGACAATGGTGGTGGTGGTCGGTAGTGGTGGTCGGTGGTGGTGGTGGTCGGTAGTGGTGGTCGGTGGTGGTCGTGGTCGGTGGTGGTGGTGGTCAGTGGTGGGAAGCGGTGGACAGTGGTGTGGGCATTAGAGATTATTTTTTTTGAATAGTGGTAATGGTGGTGGTTTTGTATATACACTATATAAAAGAGGGTATTTTAGTAATGTATTAGGCTTAGGGGTATTTGTATAAGTTGATAAGGGTATTTTAGAAGGGGCTCTATAATAAGGGTATTTAAATAATGTTCCCAACGATTCTAGTAAGGAGCGCTAATTAGGGTTTCTGGTGCAACGATCAACGGTTGCCCCTCCTCTCAAGATGCAAAATCTCGACCGTCGAAGGTCACCAAGCTAGCAAGCTTCCCGAGCCTGACTTGCCAAGCTACAACAACATGCTACATGTTTTCGATAAACACTCGAGACATCAATCATGTCACAAACTGGGGGATACATACTGGGGTATTGGTCTGGCGGTTTACAGCGTGCAGCGCACAACGCGCCATCACAAGAACGTGTCAGGAAGTCATGGACGGTTAGTGATGATGGGAGATATGGGAAAGCCTGGTCGTGTGACACCAACACACTACTCCATCACTCCACTTTCTCCACTTCCCACGAGATACGAAGGTTAGGCTAAAATACTTGTATAAATAGGTTCTCCGCCCTATTTTCAACAACAACATAAGTCCAAAGAACACAGAAAAACCAAGTGTTAATACCATCGTATTCAACACCCAGAGCCTGTCTGCAACATTTGCTAGCCTGCTCAACCTTCTGTTAACAAGTCGTCAAATAGCCTTCACCTTCATACTCTCAACACCTTCTTCGCTTCCCTCCCTAAGATCAACCTCACATCCTTCACCGTGACCGAAACAAATCTGGAACGGTCGTGTCTTGATTTAGGCCAGAATTGTACAGATTATCTCTCGAATCAAAAGTGCTCATCGTGCAGCACATTTGTTGAAGGTTTAAATTCACTTCTCATCCACACACACCCAAAATTACCTAAACCGGCAGAAGTAGTTTTCTCCCACAAACAATACCAGGATGCAGTCAATGGCTAAACCTCAATCCGGGACTACCGTGATGATTGGTTTTTAAGTCAGTTGATCAAAACTATAGGAAAATGTTAAAATGAACCACGCAAGCAAGCAAGAGTTGCCTATAAATTGGGGCACAAGTTCATTCAGGGTATGATTTGGAGTTCTTATGTTTTCTTTAGTCATCAATTATTTTTTTATTTTTATGTTTTTTTTGCTGCTTGGTATTTATATTCATCGTAAGCGTAAAATTTTGTACCTCTATATTGTGTTCGCCAATTTATCTAGCTATAAGAAGTAGATAAAAGTGAATTGACAATTAAATCTCAAAGTAAGCTTAACTGAATCATTTGCGAAGTCTCCCCAGAGTTACAATGTCTGTGTTACGAGTTCTTTCGTAATACATGCTTTGGACCATGTTGTTTACTTACCCTAGGGTATAACTTCCCGATTACGATACAGACTGATTATGACGTTTTAGGCATATAATACATTTATCATTGTTGATACATTGAGCGTTACCAAATTTTCATATTCTGTAATTTAATTCGGTATATGTCGGTCCTTTTGGTTAGAAATTTCTTTTATTACCCGAGCTTTCTACAAAAAGGTTGCTTAACTTTGTGTAGAAAATGACTTAATGGGGTCTAATGAAACATGGGACTACCCAAAATGTACGGATATGGCTCACATCTACTGTTACTGCATACGCTCCCCAAATCAGATACTTATTTTATTGCTAAATGGGACAGAGATACGGTATACTGAGCACATTTTTCTTTTGAAAAAATCTTGAAATTTAGAGCAGGATATAAATAATAATACCGAAAGAAGCACTAAATTTAGATGAAAGGGAAATTTGTGTTTTTATCTCTTCTTTTTTCTGTTAAATGACTCTATTCTTATTAAACAGACTAAATGGTTGATTAAATGTTTTGTGGGACTTATACGTGTGTTTTCTATCGCAGTTGTATGGGGTCAAACAGGTTCCAACGAGAAATTCTTCACTGGAAATTGTTAAAATCTAAAAAGGTGAATAATTTTACATTACAGTGTTTTTTGAACAAATCTTTTCTGCTATTTAAGTGTGTCAAATGTGTCTACGGACCTACGATAGGTATTTATGAGCATAGATGGATGTATAGGATTTTCTTTTTCCAATTTGATTGTTGTGCATGGTGGATATTTTTATTGGACAAGTAGTATGTCAGTTAAATAGAAACCGCTGAATAGGTTTTAAGTTAGCCAACTTTTCAGACAATAATCATCATGTCCTTGAAGAATATCAAACATTGTTTGTCTTAATTCACTCAAAACTTACGATTGCTTTATACATCCATCTGTTTATGCAACTGTGCTTTGGTTACATGCTTATCACCATACAAAAGAACTACAAAAAATAGAACAAAGATATTAATGTGCATGATATGTATATATTTAGTTGGAATTTATCAGGTGAACATACACATATGACGACATTCATTTAGCTTAGGTACGTGATATTCTTTATTTCGATGTATTCAAATTATTATCCGATATTCTTTATGTAATTTCTTGAATTGTTAGTCTATATGTTACCTCAGTGACCAGATGCAGCATGAAAGTATCTCTAATCAAATATATAAGGAGGAAAACACAATCACATAAATTTTTTATCTTTCATTTGTATGCGGGGTAGAATTATCTCCGCAGCGCAATCAAGCAAGGTCAACAAACAAGTTGATAGTGGGTTAAGGTTTTCTGGATGCCTAGAGAGAAAAATTATGAATAGGACTCCAACAGACTGTAAGGTAATATTAAGTATAAGTCTATAAGACTTGTGTTCTTCCATTCATGATCCACGTTACGTATAAGATTAGTACTAAAATAAAAGCTTAGTACTATAAGATTATTATCGTCAATTAGGATCAATCAGGGCATCGGTGATGGATTATCCCATTTTATATTCTGACTATTTAGCCATATTAACTTATTTTGCAAGTAAATATCTTTATATGTTTAATGATTTTGAACATGAGGTATACTTTGTTGGATATACAAGCAAAATGAGTTTAGTTATGAAGACTGGTTCCTACAGGAGGAGTTCTTAAGGAAGTGCAACCTCTTATTTGTTGATATCGGTATTGTAATCAGGAGGAATACTTTGTTGGATGGATTTGTTCTGCCTGCTTGAAGCTGATATCGGTGTTGTAATCTGGTCAAAGTTAGGAAATAAGTGTGGTGTCAATTTTGTTCCTCTCCTCCCCGGCGCCGTGAATGAACTGAGATAATGTATCAGAACAACTAATCATCTGGCTGGAAGGGAGTTCTTTGGTTAGCTGGAACCGCAATAGACCAAAGTGATCTTATAATTCCTATAATTTTTCAAAATCAATTAATCGTTAAACCACTTTTAAACTGTGAAATTCTGAGAAGGCATATGCTCCTGAAGAAAACCAACACCAAAAGTGTGAGGGACGACAGACCATACTCTCGGGGGGAAATGTTGATCGAGTCTTGCATCCTTTCTGCTTATTTTTTGGTAGCTGTAATTTTGTTTTGTTGATTTCTGTTATGCACTTATTTTGATCCGACTATTGAAATTTAGGGTTATGTAACTTAGGTTGACTCAACAACTTTTATTAATCTGATGCTACTTTGTTAACCCTTTGTGCAATTAGTAGCTTTTCAAACCAGTGCTCAGTGTCTTTATATGCAGTCAATCAAAATCTTAGATGCGAAACTACAAGTAGGTGTTCCCACTCCAGTTTTGGAGAAAAAGGGTAAATATTAGGGCGTTTTTTTCTTAGGTCTGCGTCGAATGTCTTTGTTTATAAGAATCAATATTTTATTCTCACTTTAAATTTTCCTAAAGATTTTTATTGCTGATGAGTCCTCTGATCGAATAATGCTTTTGTTGATAAGAATCTCCCCGTTAATGTTCCCCCGTTATTACTAATAAAAATCTCCCCGTTAATGTTCTATTCTCACTTTAGATTTTTATTACTGATGAGTCCTCTGATCGATTCCACCAGTACTGACATTGTTGTTGCCGCCATCAAAAAACAGTTTATTGTGTTTTTGCTTGGTGATTCAGTAAGGTTCGCGTGGAGATTTTCCTATAATTACAAGTGTTTTTACGGTGATGATTGCTTCAGTAACTGATTGGACTGGTGAAGCAGTTTAATCTCGCCAAGGTGGAGATTGTTGGAGTATGTGACCCGATAAACCACATATGTATAGCTAGGGATGACCCCACATGGAAGAAAGAAGAGTACATGTGGAGCTTAATAAGCTTGGGCATCTCCTTATGTAGCACCGATGCGTTTTAGATTAAATCGGCACAACTATTATCCCAAGGTGGTCAAGTAGGGACAACATCAGTGCTATGTGATTGGGCGCATAATATGTTCATATGCATGGATCGATAATTTCACTAAAATAAGGAAGGTTCAAAAAGGTAATACCATTTCAATGGATCGATAAATTATCTTTATAAAATAAAAAATATATAAAATAATGGGTGGACAAAATATGTAAAAATTATTTCTGATATAATTTCATGGGTGGCTTGAGACATCCTTAACTAATTTCACTGAAATAAGGAAGGTGCAGAAAGGTAATACCATTTCAAAGGATCGATAAATTATCTTTGTAAAATAAAAAATATATAAAATAATGCGGGGACAAAATACGTAAAAATTATTTCTAATATAATTTCATGGGTGGCTTGAGACATCCTTAACTAAAATAAGGAAGATGTTGAAAGGTAATACCATTTCAAAGGATCGATAAGATTTCTTTGTAAACTAAAAAACATATCAAATAATGTTTTTTTTTTTTTGGACAAAATACGTAAAAATTATTTCCGATATAATTTCACGGCTGGCTTGAGACATCGTTCACTGAAATAAGATAGATGCTGAAAGGTAATACAATTTCAATGAATCAATAAGATATCTTTGTAAACTAAAAACTATATCAAATAATGCTTTTGTTGGGGGGGGGCATATGTAAAAATTAATTCCGAAATAATTTCATGGCTGACTTGGGGATACAACTCGAGAAAGGAGAGGCATAGTTTGGGAGAATGTCAAGTCGGAAAATACTAGAAAAGATATGTGGAGTGTAGAATAAAAATATCTATCGGGTTTTCCTTTACTTTTGTAATGTTAAGAAGGGTAAATTTTATTTTAATAAATAATATATTTAATATTCATATGTGGGAAAAATGCATCACTAAATAAAAATTATGCCCGTGGCGTTACGGCACTGGTTAATCCCTAGTTATTATATATAGTAATTAAGGAAACAGATATTTTGTTTCAAACTTATCTTTTCTTTTGAAACTTTAGGTGGAGGTGTTGATGAAACAGGGAGATAAGTCATTGAGAGAGTTAGTAGGAGATGTTTATCATGTTAATGATAATAATCTTGGAACAGAATATGTATAGGCATAGTTATTAAAATTGTTGCATAAACATTTGTTTGATGATGATATTTGATTAGAGTTTCACAAATTAAAAAGAGGAGGTGTGTAAAGAAAAGCTAAGTACATGAGAATAAGAGTAGAAGTATTAGTATTTAGAGAAAGAACATGTATAGCAAGGTAATGAAATGGAATGGAGGTTGATGAAATTAGAAAGAGCTATGTTGATGAGGTTGTTCTTGTTGAAAAGATGATGATGGAGACTTTAGAAAGTAGAATCTAATCAACTATTAAACCAAGGTAACCATTTTATATGATTCTACTACGTTTGTAATGATTTGGGTATGTCCTAGGTATTAATAATATCTAAAATCAATCATGTTCCTAATATTGAAATCATGATTTTATTGTAAAGTTTGTGTGTCTCTGCCTTACGTTCTCGTATGCTTTTAATGGAATTGAAGTGTAACTTGGTCGTGATATAAACTTGATTCTTGTAGATGAGTCTCTTATCTTTCCATAGAGCCCGAACTTGCTCAAATCGGATAATCGTGGAATTCGTTATGAATTGTTGAAGTTTAGTCGTCGAGGATGAAACTCTAGAATCAGCAGTGAGTGGGCATGTTAGAGGACGTTTCTAGGTATGTTCAGTTCATAATTGGTTTCTGGTCATAACTACAAACTTGTAAAGGAAACATTTATCTTTCTAAAGAGATATCAGGTGATATTTTTGGACCATTATTGCAAACTCTAGAGACCATGAAAGTTAGGTACTTGTGCTGTGTATAAGTTGCTTAAAATGCTCACCAAGTGTTTGTGAAAATGTTTGAATCAACTCAGTGAGTCGACCGAGTTAAATCAAAACAATGAGTCAAACCGTTTTGACTCATCGAGTCAGCTTAGCTTACTCATAATCCAGATTGAGTCAGCCAAAGTGGGTAAGTGGGCCGGTTTCAGTGTGCCGGTTCAGGCCCATTGGACCTGGGCTTAAGCCAGAAATCTTATTTCAAACATTTGGGACCCTTATGATGCGAATTAGCTTTCAGTTCCTTTAGCAAAGTTGTAGGGTTTTTTGAGGGCTTTCCTATAACACCCAATTTTACCCTATTTGGATAAATAGATATTGTTTTATACCAAAATTACTTATCACCAGGTTATAGGATTATTAATGGAACTAGAACACTAGTTATTTCACTTAGTCTATAACTGAAGACTTGTATGATATTATGTTTTGAACTTCATGTGAGCCTATTGGCTAAATTTTTAGAGTGCTTGTGTGATTAATAGTTAATCTATATTAATAACGATCGACTCAAAGTATGAAGTAGTGGATTGTGGATTTCGAGGTATACATTGCTTGTCATCAAATCAGGTGGGAACTCTGTAACCTTCTTGTAATCATTAAGCATTATTTTTATTGCGAGCATGATGAGTCTTTATTACTCTTGGCATGTTTGTGTGTTTTACTATCAATGTAAATGCTTGTATGTGTCTTGATGTGCGTGTAATATGTATTGTATGATTTCCCCGCAAGGAGTGTCTGTGATTCCCCACGGCTCTTTGCTAAGTTGAGTATGGCGGCTTCTTCCCCGTTTTAATATTACTTAGTAGGGCGGCTTCTTCCCCGTTTGAATATATTAGTAGGGCGGCTTCTTCCCCGTTTCGATAGTATATAAATAATATATAGTAGGGCGGCTTCTTCCCCGTTATAATATTACATAGTAGGGAGGCTTCTTCCCCGTTTCGCTATTATATATACTATTTTATTTAAGGGAAATCACTCGTGCACATATTATACTTGTTTAGCTAACCTTCTGATCTCGATGGTAATATTTAGAACCATGGTTTGTATGGGCACTCTGTGTGGATGATGTTATTATTATTGGTTAGGGTTGTTCTTGCGTCATCTTCTCCAATGAATTTGGCAAGGTTAGGATAACACCTGCTTCATGATGCATGAATTGCTAAATGCTTTAATCAATTATTATTTCCTTACAGTTACTGATAATTTAGAACTGTGAAGCATGTTAGTGATTACCTGAAAGTTATATGTTTTTCATTGGGCACCTCTTTGGGATGATGTGCTCACTCGTTCCCACTTCAGTTTCAGTAATCAGAAGCAATGGTGCGCGTGAAGTTATCCGTTTTCATAGCTTAAAGCTTTTAGCAATGTTAGAGATCTTGTGAATCTTTTATATATATACATTCTATATTTATTCTGTAAAATAACACATTAATATATTTATATCACTCAAGATATTTGTCATTTGTATAATATCAGAGAGTTTGGGTTTTGTTATTAGCACTTTATGTAATTATGATTCTTAGAATCGGTAATCTAGGTTGATGCTTCAATTAGGATGTAATCCTATTATCTAATCAGGTGATTAGGTTGGGGCGTCACAGATATGCTGGTCAAAAGTAAGCTGCGAAAAGATCATCATCAAGATCTGAAAGATATTTTTCAGGCAATGAGAGAACATAACATGAAGGTAAAAATGCACCTTCGGTGTCACTTCGGGGAAATTCCTCGGATATCTGGTAACAAAACGAGGCATCGAAGTAGACCCTGCCAAAATTCAGGCTATTGCGGAAATGACCTCTCCAAATAACCTGAAAGAAGTCCAAAGGCTCAACGTCTCCCTAGCAGCGCTAGGAAGATTCATATCCAGGTTCTCAGACAGATGCAAGCCCTTTCTTAACATCCTTAAAAAAGGGACCAAATTTGAATGGACAGCAGAGTGCGAGGAAGCATTCAAAGAAATCAAAGACTACCTTGCTGGAATACCCATCTTACAAAAACCCGATCCCGATGAGGTTCTGGCCCTATACATAGCAGCAACGAAGAATGCAGTCAGCGCGGTGTTGGTCAAAACCAACACGAAGATAGAGCATCCCATCTACTACGTCAGCAAAACTCTCAATACAGCGGAAAAGAACTACACAAAGATCGAGCAACTCATCTTGGTGCTAGTATGGGCCACCCAGAAGCTAAGGACCTACTTCCTAACGCACTACATCTGCGTCCCCTGCAAATCGCTGCTAGAGGCTGTCCTCAAAAGCGCGGGAAAAGCAGGGAGAATCGCAAAATGGAATACTCATCTCGACCAGTACAACATCATACACGAGCTCTAGCATTCCCAGAAGTCCCAAGTCTTAGCAGATTTCTTGGCTGACCTACCACTGGAAAACGATGAAGAAATCCTTATTGAGGGGCTTAACACAACAGGGTTACCCAAGGGCAGCGTAAGAAAATATCCCGTCGATATCCTCGAGCCGGCAAACCCAAGACAATGGGAAATCTTTGTCGATGGCTCGAGGAACAAAGAAGGAGCGGGCATTGGCATCGTAATTACTACCCCCACTGGAGACCGAATCATCCACGTGTTCAGACTAGAGTTCAAAGAACACACCAATAACATCGTCGAATACGAAGCCATCGTACATGCTCTGCGTCTGATAATAGAAATGGGTATAACAAATGTACGCTTGACCAGTGACTCACAACTGGTCATCAGGCAAATAGAGCTGCAATATAATGTGTATGATGAAACCTTGTCGGCATACATGACTTTAGTCCAGACACTGGCACATCAAATACCAAACATTATATTTTGGCACTTAACCAAGAAGGAGCTCAGGCATGCGGATGCTTTGGCATACATCTCATCTATATTGAAAAACAAAGATATAGAAGCAATTAAAATCACTAGGGTTTACGAGCCGTCAATCCCTCCCCGAGAGATCTGCGCTACGAATATGAAGCATAGCGCGGAGGGGGAAATGACATACGATGATGTGGGAGAATACATCGCAGACGATTTCCAAGAGGATGAAATCATGACAAGAGCGGATGAAGACAAAGACTTCAGCAAAGAAGAAGAATGGAGGTTGGGTATCCACCAACTTCTCAAGGAAGGAACATTACCCAGAGACCTAAAGAAGGCCAGGAAGATACAATCAAAAGTAGGGAGGTACGACTTGAGGGGAGAGATTTTATACAAAAAATCTTTCCTCTGACCTTTGTTACGATGCTTGTCCATATCCGAAGGCCACCTAGTGCTAAAAGATATCCATCGAGGAGACGCGGGAAATCACAGCGGGATGAGATCCCTGGCCGACAAGGCAAAAACACAAGGGTATTATTGGCCAACAATGATACGAGACGCTGCAACGATGTCTAAAAGGTGCGAAGAATGTCAGTGGTTCGCTAGACGAATCCACGCACCAGCCACAATGCTAAACTCAGTAGATAGTCCTTGGCCATTTTCAGAATGGGGCATAGACATCGTAGGACCCGTGATCGAAGGATCAGGAAAAAGAAGATTTTTGATAGTGGCCACGGACTATTTCAGTAAATGGGTAGAAGCTAAAGCCTTGGATAGAATCCGCGACTCGGATGTCTTCACATTCATATTTCAGAACATAATCTGCTGGTTTGGAATCCCGGCGGAAATTGTCTCTGACAATGGTAAGCAATTACAAGGTAAAAACATCGATTTACTATTTGATACTTTCAAAATTCGAAAAAACATGTCAACACCAATATACCCTCAAAGCAATGGTCAAGCATAGGCTACAAACAAGACCCTCGCTCTCATTCTCAAAAAACAATTAGATGAGCACAAAGGACGATGTTGTGAACAACTGCATAATGTATTATGGGCATATCGAACAACCCAAAGGTCAGCTACAGGGGAATCCCCTTTTTTGCTGACCTACGGAGCCGAAGCTATCATCCCCATGGAAATCATCATGCCAACCACAAAGACAGAAGCATGGGAAAAGAACCTCACAACGGACATGATGTTGGAAAGGCTCGATGATCTCGAAGAAAGAAGAGAAGCAGCGCTACAAAAGATGGAGAATTACCAAAGAAAATTAGAAAGGGAATATAATAAAAAGGTTAAACTTAGGAACTTCGTAGAAGGACAATATGTTCTAAGAACCATACCCCAATACCAAAGAGAAAAGAAGTGGGGCAAGTTGGCACCAACATGGGGAGGGCATTTTGTCATATAAGATATAGCAGGAAACGGATCCTATTACCTGCGCAACCTAAAAGGGGAAGTCCTCTTCCATCCTTAGAACGCCAAGTATCTTAAGCCATACCATCCTTAGATCACATCGCAACGTTGCAACTGCGTAAAGAATACCAGAAGAAGAAGACGATGCTTTTTCGATATGTTTATATCTCTGGACGAGGAACAACAAGCCTCAATAAATCAATGAAAAACTTTTTTGAATCTGTGAAAAGAAATCAGCTCAGGGTAATACAAGGGGAAGACATCCAGCAGAAGGAAATCTCCAACTATTTTAAGTAAGCGGGTCGACGGAATGAGGGACATGTACATAGCGACACCCCATATCATAGAACGCTGCATCGACCCCCACCGTATGGGAATCCTCTGATCAAGGATTATCCAGAGGGGGACAGGTCTCAAGATGTTCACAAAGGTACATACCTTCGGCATCGCACTCAAACACTAGGTCAGCGGGTCGATGAAATGAGGGACATGTACTTAGTGACACCCCATATCCTAGAACACTGCACCAACCACCACCGTCTGGGAATCCTCTGCCCAAGGATTAGCCAGCGGGGTCACAGGTCTCAAGATGCTCACGAAGGTACATACCTTCGGCACCACACTCAAAAACAAAGTCAGCGGGTCGACAGACTGGGGACATGTACATAGTGACAACCCATATCCTAGAACGCTGCACCAACCCCCACCATCTGGGAATTCTCTTGCTAAGGGTTAGCCAGCAGGGTGACAGGTCTCAAGATATTCACAAATCTAGCTAACAAACGATGATCCATTCCATAAAAGTTGATTACAAGTTCAACAAAATAAGCTAAAAGGAAAAAAAATAAGCAAAAGAAGTTCGACATACGCAACAAAAACTCTATAATCAACAAGGATCAACTTTCTATAACTGACAGAAGAATCTAATTAGATGATTCAGTGCCACTAGTAGGCCTTTCCCTCTGTATCGAAGGTACGCTCCCACCTGAAGAAGGCCCCGAAGAGCCAGACAGGGCCGAAGGTTTAGGACGACGAGGATAATGCTTTTTAATATCGTGCTCAGTCAGGAGGTCATGCTCTATCTTAGCCAGCACCTTATTCGTCTCTTCGACCAGCTGACAACGAGCCTTGTACGTAATAGCGGTATTACGTATCTCGGATTGGGACAACAGGGTAGATAGACGGTTCACTTCCAAAGAGGCCAATTCAGCTGCCTATTTGTTGGATGTAGCCAAGCCTTTGAAATACGAGGTCTGTCCCTCCTGTTGTACCAAGGCAGTCTGAGATTGCTCTAGATCAGATTGAGCCTTGTCAATTTTTTCATTTGCAGCGAGAAGCTGTCCCTGGAGCTCTGAAAAAGAAAACGAAGAGTTAGGACAATGAAGCACTAAAATCACACTCGGCTAAGCAAATATATACCTTCGACTCTAGCCGAAGCTATTTCATATTCGTTAACAACCGCATCTCGATCCTCGTCAAGAAAGTCATACTCGTCGGATATTTTCTTATAATCTTGTTGAAGAGTGGAAAGAGCAAATTTACTAGCGTCTAACTCTACCTGCTTCATTGAATCCAAATGACGAAGATGATTGACTTCGTTAATCAGCTCCTCCATTCCTTTATTAAGTATGTACATATTAACTTCGAGATTTCTCTCGGGCTCGGCTTGACGAGCTACGTCAGCCCAGGACGCGACTAAGGCCTTGCCAAGAGCAGAGGCTTCGGCCAGAGCATCGTCTCTTTCTTTGTCAAGACGTTGTATGTACCCCCGTACGCCGGAATCCTAGGAGGAATGATCCTGCCGTAGCTCTTCCTCCAGAAGATTCATCTTAGCCAACAAATACGAAGCAATCTCGCGGGCTTCACGAAGATTATCGCGCGTCCACATCAAAGTACCATCAAAGAGACGACGATCTGCGTTATACTTATTTTGCATATAAACTATCTGGGTATGCCTTAGATGCCATACCTCGGCCTTGGCATCCCACCGCTCAGCCTCACTCTTAATTATTCCACTAGCTCGGCAATACGGGTCTTCTGCCGGTTTCTCTCATTTCGAAGCCATATCAACTCGGGGACTCTGCCCACTGAAGATAGGGTGGGGATACTCAGACGGAACATGAATTACTAAGAAGAAAACAATGATACAAACAAGAATAAGGGACAAACCTGTGAAAGATGAAGCATCTTTTCGAACAGTCTCCAACTCACTACGCACCGTAGCAAGCTCCAAACGAAGCCTCTCTTCTTCGTTGCCCAGATGTTCTTTCCCCTTAAGACGGTTCTTCAGCTCACTTATCTCCTTATCTCTGGCAGAGATGACACCCTCGGCCACAACCAACTCCTCCTCTCTGTGACGAAGCTTACCCTCTAACTTAAGGGACTTGGCCTTGAAAAACTGGTACAAGTTATGATTGCAGTATTCGCTACCCATCACCTACAAAGATCACCATGTCAGAATACCGCAGAGTACCCACGAAAAAAAAAAACTACGTACCTCCAACATCCGCTGGTGAGGGTAACCATACTGATATCCATCAGCTATGGCCATCATGTCAACAATGGTGGCTTGAGGGTCAACCACTAAGGTAGCCTCCAGTGACCTCAGATTCCTGTCCCACACCTCCGCAACTCGATCTTCAGCAGATAAATGCATCATCTTACGGGTATAAGCGTCGGAATATTTCTCCCCAGCAACAACGGGAGCAAGGTTTAGGACGAACATCAAATTTTTCTTCTTCATCCAAGCAAGGACAGCGTCATCACCCTTCAACATCAAGGACTTTGGAAAATCATCCGAAGGGGACCGAGTAGAAGATTCCCCGACAGCGGGAACCTTCTGTGAAGCATCAACATGCGAGGAAGTCTTCTCCAAAGCTTTACCATTACCAGAAGAACCCAGTACGTCCCAATCATCGCTTGGGGAAAGCAGGGAAAACTCATCAGAAAAACCCATGGCAGCATTCACATCAAAGGACTGCCCCGCAGAGTGGACTCGGCCAAAGGAGAATTCCTGGCAAACCGGGTCCCCACCACCAACGCTAGCAGCAGTATTATCCTCGGCATCAGGACCACCAGGGGGACCCTTCGTACCATCAACATCACATCAAAGTTGGTATCCACAGTATCATGACCACCAGGGGTACCCCTCGTACTGATAGGTGTTGAAAACACCTAGTTTTATATATAGTATTTATGTTTTCTTTGCTATTTATTTTGTAAAATATGTATCTTATGATTGCTTTTGAGTTATTAGGTACTTTGGAGACCTTGGGAGCAAAAGAAGGAAAAATTGCCCATGTGGAGCGTAAAATGCAAACACTTCAATTCACAGGCGAGTTATATTTGGAGCGGGCTGAGATGCGTGAGGAGGAGGCAAAGAATAAACTGTCGGTTCCAGGGAACCGACAAACCATACATGAACTAGTTACCCCCTATCTCATGAGTTGGGGTGTGCAAATCCAAACTCCTACAAAATACCTAAATTTCAGAGAAGAGAATTATTAGTTCTTCTTCCCTATGTCGTCCCTGTGTGTGATGGCGTCACCATGTCAAATTCATTCTTCATCTGAGAAGCCAAGGTGGCTGTTATGTCAAAAAGAAGAGGTGATGAACACAAATAGGAGATGGTGGCTACTGCAATGGAGTTAGGGTTTGATTCAAATCCGAATCTATGTTACAACTAATGATGCTCAAGCGGGTTTGATGGTCGATTGGATAAGAATTGGGTTTAATTCTGATTTTTAGAACAACTGGCCAGCAAGGAAGATTTATGAAGAAAATGGGTTCAAATTGGAAGCTGATTTGGGTCAGTTCTTGTTACAACTGGCAGATAGTGGTGAATTTGGTCTTGTGGTTGTTGTAGTGAAGGGTTTGTTCTCAGTGGTGCAACTGAGGTAGATGTTGGGTGTAGGTTATGATGAATGGAAGCTGGTGTATGTAGTGATGTAATCAGCTTAGCCTTGTTGCAGGTGGAGATATGAGGGAGTATTGGTTATGTTGCATTTGATTTGCAGGCATGGAGAAGGTTTGAACTGAGATTTATGATGGACTGGAGTGAGAGTGTAGCTCAGATGGTAGCTTGTGTTGGTAGCAATGGATGGAAGAGAGGGGGATAGATTCTATGAACAGTCAGATGGTGAAATCTGGGGTCCTGTGATGGTTAGATTTGAGAGGGGTCTTGATGGTTCATTTTAGTTATGGTAGAATGGAGGTGTTGCTGGTAATGTAATTGCATATGTAACAGTGGCTTTGCTACAGAAGGTCAAACAGGTGGTAATGCTGTGAGAGGTACAGGGTACTAAAGATGCTGTGGCCAAGATTGAATCAAAATGGAGATGCATTGGTGCTGCTGGAAGTGATGAACCTATTGTTGAATGTGAGTTGAAGTTGAAGTTCTGGTAGAATGGGTATGAAGCCAAGAAGAACAGATGGAGGTCAAGACAAGGAGGTTAACTGAAATTGGAGGAGAATGTGTTGCAGTGGTGCTGCAATGGATGGATTTAACTGAGAACTTGTAGTTACAGGTGGTCAATAAGGAGATACAGTGTGCTGTTTTGCAGATGGGAGCTTAATGAAGTTGAATGGCAACTGCTGGTTAGCCGTGGCCACGATGGTTGCAGCTGGAGTGCGGGTCTCGATTGAAATGGTGAAGCTGTTATAGCTGGTAGAACATGGAGCTGCAAGGAGGTGCAATTGTTGAGTTGAACTAGAGTTGGTGGATTGAAGTAGCGAGGGCTGAGCTATGTGGTGAGCTGACTTGCAGTGGCAGTGGGATTGAGAAAGCTACAGCTACAGATGATATTGGTGTGCTGCTACTTTATGAGTGAGCTGAGTTGCGGGTTAGAGAAGGAAGTGCAATGTAGGGAAAGAGCTTACAAGTGCAAGTGATGTAGAAATGCTGTGTCAGGTGGATTTGAAGTGAAAGAAGAGGCAGAGATGTTATTGGTGGATGGAGCAAGTATGTTGTGCAGTTGTAGGTGGCGATACAATTGTTGTTGAGGTATTGCAGGTGCATCTGGTGGAAAGCTACAGCTTGAGATGGACTGGAGCTGGTGTTTGCTAGATTGTGCACTAGTGTTGCAGTGGCAGTAAAGTTGGCATTGGTTGTGCGCAAGCAACAAAGTTGCTGCTGTTCGTGATGGGTATGCAGAGCTGAAGGCAATGCGGAATTGGTTGTGGCTGGTACTGATGATTGCAGGGTGTGGACTTGAAGAATTGGTTAAGAGTTCAATCTTGAACCTGAGGTATTATTATAAACTGTGCAGGCAAGGGTTAGCTGCATTCAGAAATAGTGCGAAAACGGAGTGAAAATGGCGCGCCGGTGAGCATAGTTCCGGTAGCCGGATTTCGAAAGTTAAAGCATGGATTGCAATATTTCAGTGAATCGCGAAGGGGGTATGTGTTGGATACAAGAGTTGGAGGCCGGACATATGAGCTACGGGTCACGCTTTTGGGTGCGTTTTCGCAAGAACAAGGAATTGGTTTAGGTGGTATTTTGTGAATGTTTGAATTGCAGAGAAATCGAGTTGAGCTTCTGGGAGTGTGCACTTGCCTGGTGACGTCTTCTAATGCTTCAAGTGATCAGAGAAAGTTTTCCGGTGGCCGGATTCCAGCGACGGTGACCGTATTCCAGCCATATTCCGGCCGGTGCACCAGTTTTCCGGCGAGTATATTTTTGGGACATAATTTCAAATGGGTTTCTTACACTTGGTTCATGGGCTTGGTGGACTTTTTGGTGATGGACTTTGAAGACCTAATTTTGGAAAGTGGGAAGGCTATAAAAAGAAGTTTCTATTCTTTTGGAGGGGATATCAACTTATCACAATCTTTTTCTACTGGGTTTCTGGAGGAGAGCAGCGACTAGGGTTTGCTTCCATTTATTTTTTATGTTCTTCATTTTATTTTTGATAATAATGTTGAACCCGAAAACCATGAGTAGCTAAATTATTAATATTGGTTATGGGATAATAAGTGGATTTCACAAATAAAATCTGATTCAATGCATTAGTTTTGTCTCAAGTTTATTGTTTATGTTTCATTGTTGATATTGATATATGATTTGATTGTTTATTTGGTTGAGTCCGGAATCAATCCGATTTGCATTCATTTCTAGAGCTATATTAGGGTTTTCAATACGAAAACGTTGTTCATCCCTGATTCTAAGTAGCATAAATGTGGGTAGTGCTTGTAGAGATATATCCTACTAGTCACATATGAATCATAACTTGGGTTAAATTGATTTAGTGCTTTTACACATTTCGATTGCCTTGATTAGTCTTATTCCATATAACTTATTGCTTCTAGGGAGTTAAATCTAATTTGCTTTTACACTTTAGGTTGCTTTCTAGGAAGAATTCACATATGCATCTTTTAATGTGGTGGTGATGAAATCAGGGAATTAGCGGGGTATTCTTGCGATCAAGGTATCCTAGGACTTTTAGTAAATGAGAGATTAAATATCCATTCTAGTCATTGATGAAAATATGTATTTGTGAATGAAACTATCCCGTGACCAATATTTTCTCCTTATTGATTACTTTTATTATTACTTTGCTTTCAATTCATTTTTATAGCTTTGATAACTCAAACCCCCCCCCCCCTCCTTGGTTACTAAGAAACTGGAAATTTTTATAGCAACAAAGGCCTCTATGTGGATACGAACTCTTTCTTATCGCATACTATTTTTATTTTAGGAAGTAAGAAAGTGAAATTATTTTTGCGTCGGCTGACAACCGACCAGATTTTGGCGCCGTTGACGGGGAGGCAAACAGCTTGTTATTAAGTTTTTAGTTTCTTTTTATCATTTTTCTGCTTGCATATTTGCTTTCCGTTTCTTGTCTTGTTTCTTACTTGCTTGTGAGAATTGTTTTTCAGGTACTAATCCCTGGCTTCTAAAGATTGGAGCTATCCAAGGTGCGGGATTGCTACTCGAAGAGGCACAATACTCCAACCAAGTCAAGACACAACGGAAGAACAAGTCTTGGAAGTAGAACACGAAGATCTTCATCAAGAACTGGAAGAAGAGTTACAACTAGAAGAAGAACTATAGGTTCCATTTGTAGAAGAACCACTAGTTGAAGAAGAAGAAGCAATGGAAGACGCAAATCGTACACTCAAGGATTTGGCTTCTCATAGGCTTGATGCACAACGGTGGTGTATCCAAACAAACTCAACTTTTGAGATCAAGCCGGTGTTGCTTAGAGAGTTTCCAAAGTTTCATGGTATGGCGAATGAAGATCCAAATAAGCATCTCATGGAGTTCTATACCATTGTCAAGGCTATGCTTCCAGCGGAGACCGAAGCCGATGGTGCAATGATGAAAGTTTTTCCATTTTCTATGGTGGACAACGCTAAGGATTGGTTGTATTGTTTGCCTGCCGGAAGTGTCACTACATGGAACGGGTTGAAGAAAATCTTTCTAGAGAGGTATTTTCCTGCGTCGAAGGCCACTCAAATTCGCAAAGAGATTTGCGGAATAAAGCAACATGCGGGAGAGTCTTTGTATGAATGTTGGGAGCGATACAAGAGATTGGTGGAAAGCTGTCCTCACCATCAATTCAGCGATGCTATGATAATCCAGTACTTCTACGAAGGTCTCCAATCAAGTGATAGATATCTTCTAGATGCAGCGGGTGGGGGTGCACTAGTGAACAAGACAGTGGCCCAAGCTGCCGAGTTAATTGAAAGCATGGCTGCAAACTCGCAATAATTCTACACAAGAGGTGAACCAATGATTAGAGGAGTGCATGAAGTTAGTGATTTATCATCATCTCACCGTGATCAAAGGATGGACAATATGGAGCACATGATGCAAAAGATGGCTGTGGTTATATTACCTTTGTATGGTGAAGAGTTGGAGCAAGTTAATGCGGTTTTTCCAAACCAACCAAGACGGTATGATCCCTATTCCAACACCTACAATCCGGGATGGAGAGATCATCCAAAATTCAGCTATGACAACAAGCAAGGTGCGGTTCAACAACCTACCTTCAACCGTCCGAGTGGATTTCAACCGCAACAACAACAACAATTTCAACAACAACAGCAGCAATTTCAGCAACCACAACAATCAGTGCAAAATCAAGGTTCCGATATTGATGCAAAGTTACAAACAATGATGCAAGGTATTTCTACCATGTTCAAGGAGAGCCAACAAGAAACAAAGAGTGTGATTAAGGATTTGCAGACTCAAGTGGGCTCTATGGCAATTGATATCAACAAGTTGAAAGCACAAAATAGTGGGAGACTCCCTTCTCAACCCATTAACCCAAAAGTGGGTGTCAATGCTATTACGTTGAGAAGTGGTACACAACTTGAGCCACCCAAAGTTGCTGATTTGGGTGAAGATGAAGTTCCAAAGGAGCCGATTTCGGAGGAAAAGAGGGATGAAATTCCCCAAACACCCGAGGTACCTATTCCTAACTCTAAAACTCCTATTCCTACTTATGTTCCTCCTATACCTTTTCCTCGCAGATTTGCAAGTTCTAAGAAGGCAGAACTAGAAAATGAGATTTTAGATGTTCTCAAGAAGATTCATGTGAATATACCACTCATTGATGCTATCAAGCAAGTTCCCAAGTATGCAAAAGTGTTGAAGGACTTGTGTACCAACAAGCAAAGGCTTAAAGGCAATGAAGTGCTAAGTGTGGGGGAAAATTCTTCGGAAATCTCACAACACAAACTCCCACTGAAATGCAAGGATCCCGGTAGCTTTGACATCCCCGTCACAATTGGTAACACTACTTTTGACAAAGCAATGTTGGATTTAGGTGCATCCGTTAATGTTATGCCTGCATCCATGTATAATTCACTTAATCTAGGTCCTTTGAAAAAGGCTGAAATTGTGTTGCAATTAGCCGATCGCTTTAATGTTTACCCAATGGGTATTGTTGAGGATGTTCTTGTGCAGGTTAATCAACTTGTATTTCCAGCTGACTTTTGTGTGTTAGATATGGATGAAGGTGCACCGGACTCGTCTCTTCCATTTCTACTTGGGCGTCCCTTCATGAAAACGGCTAAGAAGGTCATTGATGTAGACAAGGGAACGTTGACTATGGAGTTTGATGGAGAAATAATACGTTTCAACATTTTCTAAACGATGAGATATCCTAGTGATGTCCACTCTTGTTTCTCTGTTGATGTTATGGATGTATTGGCGCAAAAAGTGTTTGAATTGAATGGTGATGATGCTTTGGAAACTGTTTTAACTACATCCATAGATGATGAAGTAGAGTGTGGTAACGAAGTTAGGGAAGCCCTTGGTGATCTCAACTCACTACAAGGGTGTCCGGAAACTCATAATGTCTCTTTTATTTCTTTACCATGCAATGATGAAAAGCTTTTACCTTCTATTATTAAATCTCCAAAGTTGGAATTGAAACCTCTTCTAAGTCACTTAAAGTACTTGTACTTGGGTGACAATGAAGAGTTACCTGTGATTGTTTCTAACGAGCTTAGTGAATTACAGGAGCAAAAACTTCTAAGGGTGCTAAGGAAGCACAAGACGGCCATAAGATGGACAATCGCTGATATCAAGGGTATAAGCCCTGCCGTTTGTATGCATAAGATTCGTTTGGAGGATGATGCAAAGCCTAAAAGGGAAGCGCAACGTCGTTTAAACCCTCCCATGATGGAAGTTGTGAAAAAGGAGATACTCAAGCTTTTGGAAGTGGGTGTTATCTACCCCATATCCGATAGTAAGTGGGTAAGCCCGGTACAAGTTGTGCCAAAGAAATCAGGGGTAACGGTGGTAGAGAATGATGAGAACGAACTTGTCCCAACTCGTGTGCAAATCGGTTGGAGGGTTTGTATTGATTATAGAAAGTTGAATGCTACTACTAGGAAGGATCATTTTCCTTTACCTTTTATTGATCAAATGCTTGAACGTTTAGCTGGACATGCATATTATTGTTTTCTTGATGGTTATTCAGGTTACAATCAGATTGTGATAGCACCGGAGGACCAAGAGAAAACTACTTTCACTTGTCCTTTCGCTACTTTTGCGTATAGAAGGATGCCTTTTGGCTTGTGCAATGCTCCATCTACCTTTCAAAGGTGTATGGTAAGTATCTTTTCCGAATATGTTGAAAACATCATTGAAGTGTTTATGGATGACTTTAGTGTCTTTGGTGATTCATTCGACCTTTGCTTGAACAACTTGTCGCTAATCCTTGAACGATGTGTTGAAACAAACCTTGTGCTAAATTGGGAGAAGTGCCATTTCATGGTAACTCATGGTATAGTTTTAGGCCATATAATATCTTTTAAGGGCTTGGAAGTTGAAAAATCTAAGATAGACCTTATTCGTGCTCTAACCCCTCCCACTACGGTGAGGGAGATACGTTCTTTTCTTGGTCATGCAGGTTTCTATCGAAGATTTATCAAGGATTTTTCCAAGATAGCATCACCACTTTGCAACTTATTGCAAAAAGATGTGGTTTTTAACTTTGATGAGAAGTGTATGGCGGCATTCAATCGTTTGAAAGAACTTTTGATTTCAGCCCCTATCATTAAACCACCGGATTGGAGCAAGCCTTTTGAGCTAATGTGTGATGCTAGTGACTACGCGGTTGGTGCGGTGCTTGGGCAGCGTGTGGGGAAGATACCTCATGCCATTTATTATGCTTCTAGAATGTTAAATGAAGCTCAACAAAACTACACAACCACTGAAAAAGAGTTTCTAGCTATTGTATTTGCATTGGAGAAATTTTGCTCTTATATAATTGGTACAAAAGTTGTTGTTTATTCTGATCATGAAGCTCTTAGGTACTTGCTAATGAAGAAAGAAGCGAAACCGAGGCTCATACGCTGGATTTTACTCTTGCAAGAGTTTGATATTGAAATCAAAGATAAGAAAGGAATTGAGAACACCGTTGCGGATCACTTGATCCGTCTTGTTGTGGACAAGGAAGCTATCCCATTGCGTGAAAGTTTCCCAGATGAGCAACTATTCTCAATTGCCGTTGGAGAACCATGGTATGCTGACATTGTGAATTACTTGGTAACTAAACAAATCCCAAAGAACTTGTCTCGTGCTGAGAGGGACAAACTAAAGAGGTTAGGAAACCAATATATATGGGATGATCCATACTTATAGAAACATGGCAGCGACCAAGTAATGAGAAGGTGCGTTCCCGAATCTGAGTTTAATTCTATCTTGTCATTTTGTCACTCCTATGCTTGCGGAGGACACTTTGGAAGTAAGAGAACCGCTTACAAGGTACTTGAAAGCGGTTTCTATTGGCCAACCTTGTTTAAGGATGCGCATATATTTTGCACAACTTGTGATAGGTTCCAAAGAACATGCAATCTAGGTGCCCGAAATCAAATGCCACAAACTTTTATTCAATTTATTGAAGTTTTTGATGTATGGGGTATTGATTTTATGGGTCCTTTTGTCAACTCGCATGGGAATTATTACATCTTACTTGATGTTGATTATGTCTCTAAATGGGTGGAAGCTAAGGCCACCCCTACTAATGATTCCAAGGTTGTTTCAGATTTTGTGCAAGCTAACATTTTTGCAAGGTTTGGAATTCCGAAAGCCATAATTAGCGATGGGGGTTCTCACTTCAACAACAGGACTTTGCAAAGCTTGTTGAAGAAGTACAATGTGTCACATAAGGTTGCAACACCTTATCATCCTCAAACTAATGGACAAGCCGAGGTTTCCAACCGGGAGGTGAAATCCATTTTAGAGAAGACGGTGAATCCAACAAGGAAAGATTGGAGCATGCGATTAAATGATGCTTTATGGTCGTATAGAACCGCATACAAGACACCTATTGGGATGTCCCCTTTTAGGCTTGTGTATGGTAAACCTCGTCACTTACCCGTAGAGATTGAGCATAAAGCATTTTGGGCAATAAAGCAATGTAACATGGAGATGGATGGGGCTGGAAAGCAAAGGAAGTTACAACTCCAAGAGCTAGAAGAGCTTCGCAATGATGCATTTGAAAGCTCTCGCATTTACAAGGAGAAAACGAAAGCCTTTCATGATACTATGATTTCTAGAAAACAATTTTGTGTTGGGAAGAAAGTGCTTTTGTTTAATACTCGCTTGTATCTATTTCCGGGTAAATTAAGGTCACGATGGATCGGACCTTTCATTGTTACTAATGTGTTTTCTCATGGTGCAGTAGAAATTCGTAGCATAGCTACAGGCAAGGAACTTAAAGTTAATGGGCACCGGTTGAAACCATATTATGAGAATTTCACTTCCGAAGTGGTGGAAGGAGCGAATTTTGTGGATGCACTCCCTCTGGAGGAGTCGTAGAAAGCAAGGAGATAGTCGGGCTGACGACTTTAAAACCAAGCGCTAAATGGGAGGCAACCCATAGGATGAGTATCTCTTGTCTTATTTTCATTTTCTTGTTTTGTTTTTAGCTTTTTCTTGTATTATATTGATTTTATTTTTCTGATTTCTTGTCATTTGTCATGCATAATTTCCCACATTGACTTACTTTGGATGACTCAATTTACATTGAGGACAATGTAAAGTTTAAGTGTTGGGGAGTGGTTAAGTATTTGCATTGTAAATTTTTTCAAAATTTTCAACTTTTGTGTAAATTAGTGCATGAAAAAGCTCCAACTTGTAGTTAGTTTAGAGTCACATAGTATCCATGTCGCTAAGATTACATCGAGATTCTCATAAGAGTGACTGAACTTAGAGATGACAGAGAACATGATCGGGTTTCTTATTTGTATGAGAGTTAAAGTTGGATTTAACCATGCCAGTGGCAAATATGGTGCAGACTGAATTCGGTAGTAGAGTAGTGGTCCCCTATAGTGGAGACTACCCATGTTACATCATGAGAGGCACCGACCTTCATTTCTTTGTACCTGTCTAAATTTGTGCTTTTAGAGTGTGTGTCACCGTACGTAAACTCCGGGTAGAATGGTGAGCTACCCAACCTCCCACCAATAGAAGCACTATTTTGATCTCTTGAGTGTTATTTTATCAATCATGAATGGTGACATCGAATTGCTAACTTACATACCACTTGTAATCTTGTTCGCAGTTAGCACCATCCACTTTATATCTGTACACCAACAGGTCCATAGAAACACCATCATCATCAACAAGGGAAGCATCACAAGTTCGAAGGAAAGTTGAAGACGTTCTAGGTTTACAAGCAACGGTACAAAAATGAGAAGATTTCAGATTCAAGTATAGCAACAAGACAAGGAGCAGAATTTTTACAAGTTGAAGACTATTGTACAAGAGTGAAGATTTTCAAGATGAGAATTCAAGAAGTTTATGATATCGAGACATACAAGTTGGGAAGAATCAAGCGGTAAAGTACTCACACCATGGTATTTGTACTTGCATTTTTATTTGTATTATATTCTCTTGTCTAAAAAAAAAAATAAAAAAAAATTGGAACATAGTTACCATTATGCTAGTTCCCTAAAGTAAAAAAAAAAAGAGATAAGTGAAAAGAGAAAAGTTCTTTAGGATCATCATTAGTTTTTAATTGTTTTCATTTTTTATTTACTTTGTATTTAAAAAAAAAAAACAGGGAAAAAAAAAATATTCATTGCATCATATTTTGGTTTGTTTAGTTCATGTTTGGTTTTGTATTCATTCAATAAAGCCAATGGAAAGAATCACATTGTCAAGATTCTACGAAGTTCAAGAGTTGAAGACCGAAGACGAAGACAAGGATTGAAGACCGAAGACGTTTCTATGGATGCTGTGAGAGTGGTGCTAGCTGCACACCGAACGGATAACGAGGTAAGTAAGCAAATTCCCACCTTCGTTAAGTGGTTGATTTCCTTTCTAAGAGATCGTCGGGAAAAAAGGGTTTTCAAAATGAATAAAATATGTGGGTTTTCAAAACATTTCGGAGGGTTTGCCTTCCTACTATTTAACGTGTCGCAGGATTCTCTCTTCATTCCTACCTAGACACATGTGTGACCCATAAAGAGTTGTTTATTATTGAGTGCAATTTCATAAAACCCTTTCTTGTGAGGCAGAGTCAAGACTTTTGATCACTCCGAACCCGAATTTCTTTCGATAAGGGATGGTTATTTCTCTCTCAACTTTTAAGAATGAGATTGTGTTCATTTATGTGTCTAACTTCTTATGACTAGTGTGTAGAATCTCTATGTCTTCTTAGCGCGTTGGATACTATCATTTCGGAGAACTTGTAAGTTGGAAATGTAGGTTTTGTGGGTATTTTTCTAGTAAACGCTCACGGGAGTTGTATGTATCCTTTAGAATAAATTTTTGATTGATTTGCTCGAGGACTAGCAAAGTCTAAGTGTGGGGGAATCTGATAGGTGTTGAAAACACCTAGTTTTATATCTAGTATTTATGCTTTCTTTGCTATTTATTTTGTAAAATATGTATCTTATGATTGCTTTTGAGTTATTAGGTACTTTGGAGACCTTGGGAGCAAAAGAAGGAAAAATTGCCCATGTGGAGCGTAAAATGCAAACACTTCAATTCACAGGCGAGTTATATTTGGAGCGGGCTGAGATGCGTGAGGAGGAGGCAAAGAATAAACTGTCGGTTCCCTGGAACCGACAAACCATACATGAACTAGTTACCCCCTATCTCATGAGTTGGGGTGTGCAAATCCAAACTCCTACAAAATACCTAAATTTCAGAGAAGAGAATTATTAGTTCTTCTTCCCTATGTCGTCCCTGTGTGTGATGGCGGCACCATGTCAAATTCATTCTTCATCTGAGAAGCCAAGGCGGCTGTTGTGTCAAAAAGAAGAGGTGATGAACACAAATAGGAGATGGTGGCTATTGCAATGGAGTTAGGGTTTGATTCAAATCCGAACTATGTTACAACTAATGATGCTCAAGCGGGTTTGATGGTCGATTGGAGAAGAATTGGGTTTGATTATGATTTTTAGAACAACTGGCCAGCAAGGAAGATTTATGAAGAAAATGGGTTCGAATTGGAAGCTGATTTGGGTCAGTTCTTGTTACAACTGGAAGATAGTGGTGAATTTGGTCTTGTGGTTGTTGCAGTGAAGGGTTTGTTCTCAGTGGTGCAACTGAGGTAGATATTGGGTGTAGGTTATGATGAATGGCAGCTGGTGTATGTGGTGATGTAATCAGCTTAGCCTTGTTGCAGGTGGAGATATGAGGGAGTATTGGTTATGTTGCATTTGAGTTGCAGGCATGGAGAAGGTTTGAACTGAGATTTGTGCTGGACTGGAGTGAGAGTGTAGCTCAGATGGTAGCTTGTGTTGGTAGCAATGGATGGAAGAGATGGGGATAGCTGCTATGAACAGTCAGATGGTGAAATCTGGGGTCCTGTGATGGTTGGATTTGAGAGGGGTCTTGATGGTTCATTTTAGTTGTGGTAGAATGGAGGTGTTGTTGGTAATGTAATTGTATATGCAACAATGGCTTTGCTACAGAAGGTCAAATAGGTGGTAATTCTGTGAGAGGTACAGGGCACTACAGATGCTGTGGCCAAGATTGAATCAAAATGAAGATGCATTGGTGCTGCTGGAAGTGATGAACCTATTGTTGAATGTGAGTTGAAGTTGAAGTTCTGGTGGAATGGGTATGAATCCAAGAAGAACAGATGGAGGTCAAGACAAGGAGGTTAACTGAAATTGGAGGAGAATGTGTTGCAGTGGTGCTGCAATGGATGGATTTAACTGAGAACTTGTAGTTGCAGATGGTCAATAAGGAGATGCAGTGTGCTGTTTTGCAGATGGGAGCTTAATGGAGTTGAATGGCAGCTGCTGGTTAGCCGTGGCCACGATGGTTGCAGCTAGAGTGCGGGTCTCGATTGAAATGGTGAAGCTGCTATAGCTGGTAGAACATGGAGCTGTAAGGAGGTGCAATTGTTGAGTTGAACTGGAGTTGGTGGATTGAAGTAGCGAGGGCTGAGCTATGTGGTGAGCTGACTTGCAGTGGCAGTGGTATTGAGAAAGCTACAGCTACAGATGATGTTGGTGTGCTGCTACTTTATGAGTGAGCTGAGTTGCGGGTTAGAGCACGAAGTGCAATGTAGGGAAAGAGCTTACAGGTGCAAGTGATGTAGAAATGCTGTGTCAGGTGGATTTGAAGTGAAAGAAGAGGCAGAGATGTTATTGGTGGATGGAGCAAGTAAGATGTGCAATTGTAGGTGGCGATGCAATTGCTGTTGAGGTATTTCAGGTGCAGCTGGTGGAAAGCTACAACTTGAGTGGCAGTAAGGTTGGAGTTGGTTGTGCGCAAGCAACAGAGTTGCTGCTGTTCGTGATGGGTATACAGAGCTGAAGGCAATGCAGAATTGGTTGTGGCTGGTACCGATGATTGCAGGGTGTGGACTTGAAGAATTGGTTAAGAGTTCAATCTTGAACCTGAGGTACTGTTATAAACTGTGCAGGCAAGGGTTAGCTGCATTCGCAGAAATAATGCGAAAACGGAGTGAAAATGGCGGGCCGGTGAGCATAGTTCCGGTAGCCATATTTCGGAAGTTAAAGCATGGATTGCAATATTTCAGTGCATCGCGAAGGGGGTATGTGTTGGATACAATAGTTTGCGGCAGGACATATGAGCTACAGGTCACGCTTTAGGGTGCGTTTTCGCAAGAACAAGGAATTGGTTTAGGTGGTATTTTGTGAATGTTTGAATTGCAGAGAAATCGAGTTGAGCTTCTGGGAGTGTGCACTTGCCTGGTGACGTCTTCTAATGCTTCAAGTGATCGGAAAAAGTTTTCCGGTGGCCGGATTCCAGCGACGGTGACCGGATTCCAGCCATATTCCGGCTGGTGCACCAGTTTTCCGGCGAGCATATTTTTGGGACATAGTTTCAAATGGGTTTCTCGCACTTGGTTCATGGGCTTGGTGGACTTTTTGGTGATGGACTTTGAAGACCTAATTTTGGAAAGTGGGAAGGCTATAAAAAGAAGTTTCTATTCTTTTGGAGGGGATATCAACTTATCACAATCTTTTTCTACTGGGTTTCTGGAGGAGAGCAGCGACTAGGGTTTGCTTCCATTTATTTTTTATGTTCTTCATTTTATTTTTGATAATAATGTTGAACCCGAAAACCATGAGTATCTAAATTCTTAATATTGGTTATGGGATAATAAGTGGATTTCACAAATAAAATCTGATTCAATGCATTAGTTTTGTCTCAAGTTTATTGTTTATGTTTCATTGTTGATATTGATATATGATTTGATTGTTTATTTGGTTGAGTCCGGAATCAATCCGATTTGCATTCATTTATAGAGCTATATTAGGGTTTTCAATACGAAAACGTTGTTCATCCCTGATTCTAAGTAGCATAAATGTGGGTAGTGCTTGTAGAGATATATCCTACTAGTCACATATGAATCATAACTTGGGTTAAATTGATTTAGTGCTTTTACACATTTCGATTGCCTTGATTAGTCTTATTCCATATAACTTATTGCTTCTAGGGAGTTAAATCTAATTTGCTTTTACACTTTAGGTTGCTTTCTAGGAAGAATTCACATATGCATCTTTTAATGTGGTGGTGATGAAATTAGGGAATTGGCGGGGTATTCTTGCGATCAAGGTATCCTAGGACTTTTAGTAAATGAGAGATTAAATATCAATTCTAGTCATTGATGAAAATATGTATTTGTGAATGAAACTATCCCGTGACCAATACTTTCTCCTTATTGATTACTTTTATTATTACTTTGCTTTCAATTCATTTTTATAGCTTTGATAACTCAACCCCCCCCCCCCTTGGTTACTAAGAAACTGGAAATTTTTATAACAACAAAGGCCTCTCTGTGGATACGAACTCTTTCTTATCGCATACTATTTTTATTTTAGGAAGTAAGAAAGTGAAATTATTTCTGCATCGGCTGACAACCGACCATGTACCATCACCATCAGCGGTAGTATCCTCAGCCCCATCACCACCGGGGGTACCCTTTGTACCATCAACATCAACGGCATCTTCACGAAGAGGGGGAGAAGTTTCAGTACGTTCTTCCCCATTGGACATATCCTCATCTTCATCAAAGTCCTCATTAGCAGGACTAGTAACCTCCTCTGGGACCTCTGCCTCATCAACAACAATGGTAGAAGAGCGCTTGGGACCGATCCTCATTTTCTTCGTCAACTACAGAGTAATAAGGGAATCAAGTCAACGTTCTTTCCTTGACTCAAAGATTTCCTTTGAGCAAAGAAAAAAGGGGCAACTAAAGGAGTAACGGATCCGCACCTTCACACCCGCAGTACTCTTCGAGGAAGGGGCAGCACCCGAAATCTCATCATCAGCATCAACAACATCGAAGTCATATGGAAAATGCATACCTTCGAAGTTCAATTGCCAAGGGAAGTAATTTCCATAACGAAGAGGTGGAACCTCACGAGGAACGTTACCAGCAGTTGGACGCCATCCGTCGGGACCAGGAATCCAACCCAAAGCCCACAGTCCAACAACCTCGATAACAGTAGCATGCCACTCATAGTCATGGTCGCGCTTGATCGTCTCACGAGAAGGAAAAAGCTTCTTATTAGCAGACCCTTCAGTACCAGGAACATACTTCAGCTTGGCATCGCTAACCTCACTCAAAAGATGAACCTCGCCACGGGAAGCAGCAATATTATCAAGACTCACACTCCACGGCTTACGGTTCCTACTGTTGACATAATCCCCGAAAGAACTATTGAAATTCTGAGGGGTATACCATTCCCTCTCAGCAGGATCGGGGGTATAACAGGTTATCATCGTTTATCCCTTGCTGCGAAGATAACACTCCTTCAGGGAGCGGAGATAATTCCCAGTCAACTATGATACATAACGACTATGGGTATTTGTCGAGGAACCCTCGCGACCGGCCAATGCATCGTAATAAAAAGAATCACCTGACTTGTACAAAGGGAGCATAAGACCCGCTTCAAAGGCCCCCACGGTGGTCAATAGATGAAACTCATCGAACTGGTACCCCGAGATGAGATCGTAAGTAATGTCATCATCAGGGGAATAAAAGCGAACATCAAAAGCTTGAAGTTCATACTTCTCCTTGAACACTTCCAAATCAATGTATTTGAAGGTAACTTTTTTCTTATTAACCGGGACGCTTCGAATAATCAACGCAGCGTCTTTCTCATCAAGAGAATCCTGTGCGGATTCTTTTAAAGGGCTCGTATCCAGGGCTTTCCTTTTCAAAGGCACATTCTTAGATGGCTCGACCTTCGAAGCACTACCCCTGGCAGATTTTCCTCTGGAAGGGACCGCCGGAGGAGGGGGAAGAAGACTATGTTGAAACACCGGAGGAACCAAAGAGTGAAGGGGATGAGCAGCCAAAGCTTCGTTATGAGGAGCACCCTGCGGGTTTCTAGGCTCATCGCGCGGACAGGAGGGAGCGCGGGTAGCAGCGTATCTAGAACCAGGGGGGGTCCCGCGGAGGATCTCCCCTCCTAGAAGAATGTTTATGACTAGAAGAGGACAAAACCCTCTGAGAACGAAGATCCACATTCGAATCCCTAGATCCTCCTGGCGGAGATACGTCCGGGTCTCTACGCGGAGGAGATCTAGGAGGACTAGATGGCGGAGTCTGATAAAGAACCCGTGGACGATCGGACATAACTACGGATATACAAACAAGTTGTGAATCCCGCATAATCTCAAGTGAAGATCAAAAAGCTGAACTTTTTCAAAAATTCTCAAAAGAAAAAACAGAACAAAAACCCTAGATGATTTATGACACAGGGAAAAAGCTCTGCTACTATGAACTTGTAACCCTTGTGATAAATATACTTTGTATATGCGTTCTTTATCACAAGGGTAACAAAACAGCAGTAGAAGATGAACGGTTAGTAAGAAACAAGACCAAAGGTTAAACACTTACCTGCACCAAGAGTTTCAGAAGAACGAGCAACAGCGAGCGAACACACGGAATCAAGGATAGGTTGTATTCAAGACAAAATAGCAGCAGGAAATAGTAGCAGCAGCAGTTAATGGCGTCCAAACAAAATGGAAGAATGAAAAAGTAGAGAAGAAAAGAATGAAGGACCAACAGAGAATGAAATTTATTTCACATTCTCTCCCCCCTTATAAACATCCAAGAAAATCGAAACCGTCTCTTCTCCCAAGGGGAAGTTATTGCGTAATGGGAAACGCACCCTAAAATCAAGGGGAAGTTATTGGGCGAGTGGGGAATATGTGACGGTTTTCCTCTCATTTCAACTGACACCCCAAGTCATAAGAAAATGGGCAAATTGTAAGTACATATTTCCACCACTCGCCACGTGTCCTCGGGTAAGCACGTGGAGCGCATGTGACGCGGGGCATCAAAAGACGATGCCACATGTATATAGCCAAGAAGCGTGTACCGGCAGAAAAGGACCCTCATCTCGCAGATCCAACGGCCACAAACAAAGGAGCACTGAAGTAAAGGACCCATGCGTTGGACCCAATACACCCTCGGAACTGATTTATCCCATCTCGAGAGAAATCTTAGATTAACGGTCAGGGCTCAACTGACTAACACGGATAAGACAAGGGCAGGAGACCGTGGTCTGACGCGTGCAGAGGACCCAACCACCCGCATTAAACACCTGGGGAAGCACACGTGTCAACCAACCAACGGAACAGACGATCATGCCTCTGCGGTAATAACGAAGAAACGAAGGGGGCCTCGTAGGAACCAAAGATGTCTGCATATCGGCACAAAGAACATGATAAGGTTACACCGGCTCCATCAGTAGACCCCATGGAGGAACCCCTATAAATACCCCTCCTCACTTAGAGAGGAGGGGAGGTTGATTCGAGAAGGAAAAGGAGAGATAATTAGGAAGAGTAAGTAATCCCCTAATCTCGCAGCCTAAGTTAACACACCCAAAGTCATTTGACTATACTTGTAACCACTTTACATATAATGAAACCCCTCTTTTACCCTGTGGATGTAGGCCTCAGTGCTGAACCACGTAATCACTCGTCTCATTTACATTATGCACTTTACGTTCCGCACTTACGTTATGCACTTTATATTCCGCACTTACGTTATGCACTTTATATTCCGCATTTATATTACACACTTTACATTCCGCATGTTATATCTAATCTACGGATTTCACTATGTGCGAACATTGTTTGTGGACACGTACATACCATGGTAATTTACGTGTTCACACCAATATTCCAATGGATAATAAGCGCAGGTTGTTATTAATTTACTGTATCATCTTTGATTTTTCATTAACATTCAGTTTTTGTAATTGTACAGTGTTTTCTTTTCTTCCGGATGTCTTCAGTCCTATTTTGAATTTCTTTTTATATGAGTTGAAATAACATGTGTACCGTCTATGAAATTTTAAGCGCATCATATATTTAACCAATTATTTACCATTCTATTAATTGTTTGCAATTACATCAGTTTCTCTTCTTATGATGTAAAATACAATACATTTCCTACCTACGCACACCCATCTGACCAATGCTTAAATCTTTACATACCTAACAAATGTCACAAATAGATTTATTGTAGTCAATTAAGAACATAATGGAATTTATAAACAATCGAAAAGCTTTAACATCTGAACGTTTTTGTCATGTGAAAGCTAAATATTTGCAATCTGTGTTGATCTTAATTGTATGCTTCATTTTTTTTAGTCAGGTCCAATTTGAGGAGGCTAATCTAGCTTCACCTTTGAGTTTATTATTTCTCAACAGGAATAACATGGCTAATAATGCCCTTACCAGAATGCTGACAATCATTCTTTTTTTGATTGGTAAAGTATTTGGTGCTGGAAAATTTCGAACTCAGGACACTAGTATTATAACCCAATGACTTTACCACTGTATTATAGTGACACCAGCAAAAATGCTAACAATCATAACACCAACAATTTTGTTCATTTTTATCATTTACCTCAATAGGATCCTAGGTTTGGAATAGGTAGTATCTTTCTTGCTTATCACATCATCTGCATACCCTTAGTTTCCTACTTTTTACCCTTAGTTTCCTACTTTTCATTTTTGTACGTTAAAAATGTCCCTTATTATTTTTATACGTGATTAATTAGTACCTTTGGGCCCAAGATTTTAACAATGTTTGTAATAAGTATCAAAGGGTTTCATGATTCAAAATAGTGTGCTCACATCCGCCTGGACTCTCAATCTTTTTCTTCTCGGGAATGCTGATTTTGGGAGATCCCCGCCCGAAATACCGAACAATTCTATCGAATTGAGTATGATTGTATGTGTGATAGCATCTACTATACCAAGAATATCAATGAACCCAATTATTGCAATTTCCCAGGATACCCTTTTTTAGATAGGTCATGGTCATGGACTTCATGTAGTTTGGTTTAAGTTGGTTGGTTGCTAACTGAAACAGATATCCATTCAGGTGTCCAGAAGGTTTAATGGTATATACGACATTTTAGAAAAGAAAGGATGTCGTATCTACCATTGAACCGATATTTATGGGAGTATTTTAAGGGAATAATTTTGGCGAAAAGTTATTTCAGGGAGTATTTTTAGGGAGCTATAATGGGAGCTAACTTATAAATATTTTGAGTGAAAAATTGTGTTTTTCCGTATTATACCAAAAACCATGTTTCACTAAAAAAAACTTTCGAAATTTTCCCTTTTCACTAATGTTTTGAGTGAATAATTGTTATCACATAAACATTTTTGGAAAGTTTTAGGGGTTGTTTGGTAACGATTATTTTAATCGATTATCATCCCATAATTCATTATGTAGATTATAATGGATTTTATATGTGTTTGGTAATCATTATAATAATTGATTATTTTAATCATAATTGAAAAAATCCCATTATTTCAATAAACAGAAAAATGTTGTTTTGAAAATTTATTATAATCAATTATTTCTTCCAACAAACTCAAATTGAATTATTTCTTATTATTTTCTCTAAAATATCAAGAGAGAGACAAAAAATAAAAACAAAATAAGAGTAAAAAAAATCCTAGATCATTGTTATTTCTTCTCCTTTTTGAGATCATCGATCAATCTAAGATAATCAATTATTAAAAAAAAAATGTTAGGGAAAATTTATTTCAAAAATGATTATATCAAAATCATTTATCAAGAATTTTTACCAGGCACAGAGTCGTGCAATATAATGAATGTGTGTTCTATTTGGGTTATAAAATTCACCCTAGGTATCACAGATTCACAGTAATAGTACATTAGTACTTCAACTTACTACATTGAGATCTTATGTGGTTTATTGTATTCTTATTTTTTTCCTGCAGAAAGGCGAAGCTACGACGATTTGATAGAGGAGAAAATCACTATATTTTATAGAATAGGGATTAGACCTGTTCACGAACTATATTTTATGTTTTCAACTTCCTCTTATCATATTGGTTTCACTGGCAATGTGGTTAATTGAAATTTTAGTTATGGTAGACGTATTTCCAATTCATGGATAGTTAGTGTAATGTGGAACTGAGTTTGGACCAGTTAGGTAATTGGTAATATCGTTTAGATGTGTTACTGGGAGGCTACCGTTGTTGGATTGGAAGATGGTAAAGATTGGTACTACATGGCTTGCAAAGCTTGCTACAAGCGGGTAGATTATGTACATGACAGGGTTCTTGCAGAAAGTGTGGTATTTGAGTACCTAGGAGGTGTGTCGTGGTATGGAAAAAATAACATATACCTATGTACTAATGGTTAATTATACTGATCTTTTTTGTATGAATCTATATGGGCAGAGAATATAACATTCACTGTCATAGGGCATAATGCTGGAAAAATGCTAAAATATACGGTCGAAGAACACGTCGAATAAAAAGAACTCTGTGAAAAGGTACATAGAATTCCCCTTGCAAGTTTAATGATTTACTATCTTCAATCTTAAAGAAGCTGCGTTCATTGGTGCACATGATCCTTTCTGCAGGTGAATGAACCGGGTAAAGATGTGAGAGTGTTTTATCGTATCATGAATGATACCTTTGTGTTTAAAGTACCCATCACAGTGTGCAGTATAATAAACCAGTCGGATAATTTCAAAGTGTTGAAGGGTCCATAGGAAAGCTTCTGATGAACTGGAAACCTGGACTTATCCAGACAAGGGAGGGAGGAGAGGTGCTGCTAGAGAACTTGAACAGATGGTTCCATGCACACCCCCAGAAAATGAAACTGGACGAATATCATAACCACATCTAAGTAGAAAAAATATTATTTACTTTATTTCTAAGTTTAGGTAAAGTTGGACCTGCATTATTACTAGCTAGGTAAAGTCTTAACAACACATTGTATATTATTCATTTCCCATCCTTCAATCGCCCTTGCATTTCAATCTGTCGGCCTTACAGGTAGTTCCGTTGTAGGGGACATGGTACCATCTCAAGCATTTCTTATTAGTGGTCTAGGCAGTGTCAGAAGATATGGCAAAGGTGTAATCAGAACTGGGAGATTATGTCATATTATGAAAATTAATGTTACCACTGGTATGAATTATGTGCATTTAAATTTCGAGATAATTTGAAGGTATAAGTAAATACTAAGTATACATGACTCTACTGTAAATACTGCAAATAATTCTTGGTTTTAGGGTTATTAGGAGACCCATCTCTGGATATGGCAGAGCAAGACGGGTTATTTTCTCAACATGACCATTTGAATAAGTTCGTCACTAAATGATGTATCACTGTCAATGCTTCAAATCTTATAGACCTTTTATATATACCTAATAGGATTAATTCAGACTATCAAATTCTATATTTGCAGTCAGTACGCACTGTTGGATTCATTTAATTTAGCAAGGTTATTTTTAATTTTTATGTTAACTACTTAACCTACTATAGAATGATAGAGTCACTAATGTTGTTTGAAGACTGGAGCGCTGCCAAACCAATCATGTGAAATCGGTAATAAAAATGGCAATTAGCAGGGCAGTAATAGCCCTACTTATTTGCAAGGAATTCTTCCATGCACAAAAAGAGACTCGATTACAGGAGTTTAATAATTTTCGTTTTAAGAATTTTTTTTTCCATTGTATCGTCAGTGCACGAGTGGCGATAAGAATTGAGCGTTCAAATTAAAGAGGGTAATTTGAGGGTGCAAACCGGCTGCAAGGGATAATTCTATCATAGATAAGAATTGAGTACCATAAATAATTTTCTGCAAAAGTTATACAGTTAAAAAGCTAAACTATTTTTTTTTATCAACACAACAAATAATTTTATAAATAAATAAAGAATATTACAATGAGGGTCGGAGAAAAGAAGTGAGAAAATAGGAAAAGATAAACTGGAGAACTGGAGCATCTCCAGCTCAATATGAAAGCACAGTAGCGGATACAAGGTAAAATTGGCCAAGATCCTAAACAACCAGAACTGCTCAAAGAAAGGGAGAACCTCTACAAGGGAGAACCTTAACTAACAGTGATAGCTACTAGCTATTAACTACAATACCCCAGTTATAGTGCAGATTTTGGTAAGTAATGCCTCTAAAAGATATTGTTGTATAAGTCCAATACAATAAGAGAGCCTTAATCTTCTTAATCAAAATTTCTTGAGAGTATTCTAAATCTTGAAAAATGTACTTATTTCTCTGTTTCCACACTCCCCAAACGAAAACAAATGGTAGTAACTCCCAAAGAGTCCTGCCATTCTCAGTGAGCCCGCGAGCCTGTTGCTCGATAAACAAGTTTGTAGCACTTTCACTGATAACTCAATCCCTATTAAATTCCTTCATGAAGAACATTCAGACATCATACATTTCTGGGAAGTGAATGAAAAGGTGATCAATGGTTTCTTCATTTGACTTATAGAAAATGCACATATTTGCTAAATTCCATCCCTTCTTCTTTAGATTATTTTGAGATAGCATTATGATGAATTAACCATGTAAAGAAAGAAACTTTAGTTGGTAATTAGCGTTTCCAAATTTTTATAAAAGGGAAGATCATACCTGAGTTCTTCGCCAGTCCTTTGTAGCACGACTTCACCAAAAAGCTAAACTATTTTGGTGCAAATATTTGTTATGAGAAAACAATTTCTCATCTTTATCAACTATGGAATTATTTATTTTTATATAAACAACTATGAGTGTTGGAACAGCTGGAATATTAGTCTAGAACAAACAAAAAAATGGTTCACAAGAAAATGGCAGAATCTAATACAGAGCAACCAGAAAATTTAAAACAACTCAAAAAACATCTGAAGCAAGAGTACTAAAATCAACATTATGTTAGATATTTTTCAAATATGGTTATGCTTCCGTACATAACCATAATGGGAAACCTGAATCAGAATAGTAACCATGTGAATATATGGGTTGGAATTCAAAACTAACATATTCAGTTTGATCAACCAACAATGTTTCAAAATATTTTCGAGCTTCGATACAATTTGATCAAAATTTTGGAACAACTTAATATGGTGGTGCATTTGGAAAGAAAGGAATTCTAGAATCTTCAATCACATTTTTTTTTGTTGGAAAGTCCAATTCTAGATATTAAGATTCAAGCTTATTTTTTGGCGAAGTCAAACACTAAAATGTTGGGTTTAACGGCGAACACGGTGATAGCTTTGTGGGACTCATATTTCTATCGTCCGCTTTGAGTTGGATACGAGAAGTTTGGTTCTTAATTATTCTCACTTTTGTTTTTTTTTTGTTTGTTCTTTTCTTGGGTGATCGATTCCAAATTCGGTCTCATTTTTTTGTGTCGGTTGTATTTATTGGGTTGAGGTACACCCTTAAGTACCCTTTTTTCAATGAATCTTTCCTATTGACCGATCAAAAACAAAAATTGATCAAAATTTTGGTTGTAGCAATATCAAAAAATTGGTTGATACTTTGAGTTTCCATTACCAAAAGGTGTAGGGAAACAAAACATATCCATAATTGATATTCAATTGTGGTATACACATTTTTAGCACAAAATTCTTTGGTAGATAACTTAAAATTTCAATCTTGCTTTCGCTATGTGCTTTTCAAAATATGCAATATAGTTTCATTATTAAAGGATATCATACGTTCCTATCTACTATAAATATCCAGATAAATCTATATATTTTATAGATGTTTTATAATGCATTAGGGGGACTCAGAAAGGGCGAATTCCCGCTACACCAGATCAACAATTTCTACCGAAATCATTGCGTACCATAGATTACATACTAAAAGCTTCTCCAATGGTGGTTGTGTGTGTTTCCTATGTGGTAACATAAACAAGACATACTCATTCCAATTTTTCCTTAAGTTTAGGGAGGAAAAATAGTTCATCTCCAATGGTGTTGTTTGTGTTGTTTTGTGAATTAAATGTAAATATTATTTTTAGTAGCTTTTAGATTTTATTAGAGCTAAAAATAGTAATTTAATATATTGTGATTAATTTAGGTAAGCAAAAGTTTACTAGGATAGCTTGACATTGTCAAGTTGAATGTCTAAAACTCGACATTCACCTTGACAATGTCTAACAAAAGTGAATCCATGTCATCTTCACATTGATTTAACAAGTTGGGGTTGGAGAAGAATTTTAGGGAAAATGAATGTCTATCCCATATATGTGGACTTAGACATTTATCTTCACATACATTCCATTGGAGAAGCTCTAAGTGAGTTTTCGATTTGTGTGACATTAAGATCTTATATATGCCAAATTTAGGCGAGAAAAGTTTAGTATATTCGAACATACCATTTTTGGGAGTTCTCTTACGTTTTTACATTTAAATTTGTAAGTTTTAGTGATTTACATATCATATTCAGTGTAACAAGATACTTTGTATGCACTGATTTTCGTTTGGCTGTGATTTCAAACACATGTCTTATGGTTATTAGCATTTTATTTTTGTTTTATTCTTCTAAATTTAATAAGAAGATTTACTATTTCTTGACATACATGTGTATTTTAAACAAGGAAATATTATTTAAATACCCCTCAAAATCCCCATTATTTTATAATAATGAGAACATATATTTCATTGCCGTTATTAGTTTGCTTCCATGAATCATATATTCCCATAATATATCCAAGGATATGGCCGTCCAAATCGTCAAAGGGTATCAAACAAAAAATAACTTGCTAATCAAGTTTTTTTTTTAAATGTTCTAATGCATATGAGGAATGGGCGGCGCAATTCCTACCAGACGTGGTGCTTCAGATCTGAAAAGTAATTCAATTTAAATTATATTTTACTGCAAAAAAAAATTACAAAAAAAACGAATGCAATGTAGGGGCACAACATTCACCGTTAAAGGAACAATCATTGGAATTTATACAAGATCTTCGTGGCATGTCGAGTGTGCAAAGAAAGGCATGTTTACATGAAAGGCGAGCCATGGTGCAATAGATGTGCGGTCATAGTAAACGCACCAATTCTATGGTAACAAGTAGAAATGTTGAGTTATAAATATTCATCTATTTCTTATTACATGCTTTGTGATAGTTATAAATATTCATGTATTAGTAGAAATGTTACTAAACTTATACATGCTTTGTGATAGTTACGTTCTCCAAGTTTTAGTACATGATGGGAATGACATCGGTATATTTACAACAGTGGGACAAACGACTGAAGTGTTTATAGGTAACAATATAAAAGTAAAAAAAAATGATGGCATTGACTACGGTAGATTTATATGACATGTAACCACGATGTTTATGATAAGCGCATTTTTCAAGGAAAAAAAAGAAATAAAGAACGCAACCTCTTAAATAATAATTTTGTTTTGTAGAAAAACCGGGGAAACTGCATAGAAGAAATATTAACTCCAATAGGGAAATTAATGGTCTTTAGATTTATACTTGTAGAAAGAAACTTCATATATCTCCCTCGAAAAGCACATGACATATTTCATTATGATAATGCTTTGGAGAAAGCATATCTATTAAACAAAAATGAATGGATAAGTACAACTCCTGACAGAGAACAATTCCAGACATCTATTAAGAAAGACCTGGTTAAAAAGAAAAAGAAAGCATGACATCATAGAAAACAATGATGACGTGTCAAAGTTGACAGAACTGAACGAATATGATGATGAAATGGACGAGATTATTGAGAGGGATCCTGACATGCCACCGGTGGTCGATATAAATGAAGAGGGCAATGAAGTATTTACTTATTAATAAAGATTATAAATAGCATGAGTATATATTTTTAGACACACCGCTTTTGAGATATAATATTATTCTCCGACAGTATATTGTTTAAATTTTTTAAAACCAAAAATAAAAAATGACAATATTAAGATAAATGGATGCGAATCATAATTAACAGTGCTACCATAACATTCTTTCTTGGGGGTAGTGCCAAATTTGGATAAAGCATATTAAGTTGTATCATGGAACTACACTTAAGTAGTAGTTCAAACACCACCAACAAATATGTAATGGTGGCAAGGTGTTACACAAAACTGGATTCAACATAATATCGTTACATTGATCGACTTCTAAATCTCAACATAAATAAAGCTATCTCTGCGGCAACATTGCATGCACACTTCTTGCATTTCACAATTCTTTTTATTTTCTTTTGAAAATTGCATTTCACAAAGTTGCATGTGATATATATATCTTCCAAAAAATTACAGATAAAACCTGTGGATAGGACAATTTGTTAATAAAAAAAGGTTGCAAAAAGAAAAATGTAAATACATTTAATTGCAAATAATTATAGGCATATATAATTTAATTATTTTAAATCTATAATTTATGGAATCAACTTCTTTTTAGTAATTTTAATATTTGCCCGTAAAATTCATACATGAATTTATGTTTATAATGTCAAAGTTAAATCATCAAATCATTGGATACGTAAAGGGTATCAGAGTTACCTATTCCTTTAGAAAATCAAACTATCAAATACTGTCCGAAAAATATAATGCATTTTACCAGGGGTGCGGGGCGAAGCCCCGCCATGCTAAATTGGCTGATCCCATCCGTTCCGGTGCGTAACATGGGTCAACACGTGATTGACTACTTAACGGGTTTTTTGAACCACTGGGATAGCCTTCTTAATTTTTAACATTCCCCAACTTAATTAGTGAAAATGCAACATGTTCCTAATTTTTTTTTAGGTTGTTGATCTCTTCCGGTGGCCGTCAAATCCGAAAATTAAACTTTCTCAACCACAAATAAATCAATTTATCTCAAAAACAAAACATTATAATTAAAATCATGAAACATAAGCATCAATGAATCAAAATGAAATAATATGGTTGGTGAATCAGAGCACCAACTTAACTATAAGCAACATCCTATAAAGCCCTAATCATACTGACATAAATTAACCCCTATTCTAAACTAAATGCATTGATCAACTTCTTAAATCTCAATATAAATAAATAAATAAATAAATGTATAATTATTTTTATGGAGTCATATTCTTTTTAATTATTTTAAGTATATGCTCATAAAACCAATACATTAAGAACAAACAATTGGGGGATATATTACTGTAGCTGTCGGCATGATTTTTCAATTCCGGCAATCCATCGACCATGCCGGCAGCAACAAAAAACCATGCTGGCAGATATCCCCCAATTAATCCATGTATCCCCCAATTTGGTGTTCTACATTAACTTGAATTTCTAATACCAAATTTAAACCATCAAATTATAAGACACCTAAAGGGTATCGAAGTTTGCTATCCCTTCAAAAATAAAACAATCACAAATTATTCATAAAAAAAAATATTAATGCATTTGTCCACGGGTGCAGGGCGAAGCCCCGCCACGCTAAATTGGCTGATCCCACCGGCCCCGGTGCGTAGCACGGGTTAGATACTAGTTTAATTAAAATTCCAATAAGGATATAGAACGACAAAAATAATAATTATGATTAAATAGTTACGGAAAATTAATAACGCTTATCTATGGTTAAATTTTGTAAATTAACTAACGACAAATTAGAAATATATGTTTTGTGTTTAAGCTAGATAGTTATCAGTATAATACTTATTACACGTTAGACGTTAAAAGATAAAGATATAATGTATAAAATGTAAAGACTCAATTTGTTAGTAATTTTGTACCGAAATTATCTTTAATCTAGTAAATGATCCAGTAAATTTAAGATGAAAAACAATGGTCTTACATAGCCAATATTGCTCAACTGGTTAATAAACCTTGGCTTCTAATCGGGGATTTAAATGTTATTCTTGATCCAGATGAAAAACAAGGTGGAAACTAATCTATCTCCAGCAGCAAGTCTTTCATAGTACAGACAATTGACTCAATGGGCCTTCAAGATGCTGGTTACGAGGGAGCACCATTCACATGGTCAAATAACAGACAAGGTGACGCCAATATTTGTGAAAGAATTGACAGAGCATTAACGTCATTGAAATGGACGCAGAGCTTCCCCGACACAAAGGTAAGTCACCTACCGAGAGTTGGTTCAGATCATACACCGCTTCTCTTAAACTCCCACTCAGACAAACAAATAATCCAAAAACCCTTTAGGTGTTTAAGATCTTGGTTATCTCATCCTACTCTATCCACCTTGGTAATCAATTCCTGGAACCTACACTCAAATAATGATCAGGATAATGATTTGTGCTCAAAGCTTCAACTTCTTTCTAGGCACCTGTCTCAATGGAATTCATATGTGTTCGGTAATATTCACAAAAATATAAAATCATTGAATAATAGAATTGATCATCTCCACATATCTGAAAACTTCTCTGCTAACGTAGATAAAATAAAAAATCTTCAGGCAGAGCTAGGTGAATGATACAAAATAAAAAATGACTATTATCATCAAATTTCCAGGGATAAGTTTTTTAAAGAATACGACCAAAACACAGAATACTTCCATGCCACTACTACAGATAGAAAAAGAATCAACCCAATCCATTCCCTTAGAGAACCGTCAGGTCTTTGGATTTCAGATAGAGATCAATTAAACACCCTTCTTATAAACCACTTCTCTCATACAGGCACATCACAAAACACCAATCATCCAGAAGACTTAGCTAGTCTCATAAACCCTTGTATTTATGAAGAGGAATACCAATCTATATCCGCTATCCCTTCTAATCATGAGATTTGGCAAACAATTTCTAAAATGAATCAGTGGGGAGCTCCGGGACCAGATGATTTTCAACCAGGTTTCTTTAAAGCAAATTGGAATTCTTTGGGTCCGGATTCACTAAGGCGGTTCAAAACTTTTTGAAATCTGGAACTTTAGACCCAAATTTAAACCACTCTTTCATTACCCTGATCCCAAAAATATCCACCCACAAACCCCAACTGATTTTAGACCAATCAGTTTGAGTAATACTATCTATAAGATTATATCTAAAATATTAGCCAATCGCCTCAAGCCGATCCAATATAAAATAATATCCCCGAACCAATCATCTTTTCTCCCGGGCAGACAGATCACTGATAACATTATCATTTCTCATGAGCTCATTCACACTATGAAAACCTCAAAAGCCAGAAAAGGACCTTTTGCCCTAAAATTAGATCTTTCAAAAGCTTTTGACAGAGTGGAGTGGAATTTCATTAAGTCAGCTTTTTTAGCGCTAGGCTTTGAAAGTACTTGGGTTAATCTCATAATGCAATGCATCTCAACAACATCTTTCTCCATCCTCCTAAATGGTTCCCTGGGTCCAAGATTCAATACTTCAAGAGGATTAAGACATGGTGATCCTCTTTCTCCATATCTTTTCTTAGTCTTTATGGAGATTATCTCAAGACTTCTTGATAAGGCGGTACTGGAAAATAAAATTTCGAGATTTAAAATACACAAAAATGCCCCAAATATTTCCCACCTCTTCTTTGAAGATGATTGCTTCTTATTTACAAAAGGGGATTTATGGGAAGCAAAGAATCTGCTAGATATCCTATTTAGATTTGGTGAGATCACGGGGCAAATGGTCAATCTTCAAAAATCAAGAATTTACTTCAGTAAAAGGATACACCCGAAGCATGGGAAAATATTAGTTAGAATTCTAAAAGTCCCTTTAATGACAAAAAATGATAGATATCTTGTAACCCCTCTCATCTTCGATAAAAACAAAAAAGAGAATTTTGAACCTCTTCTACAAAAATACTATGCTACTCTTCAGGGTTGGAAATCAAAATTGCTATCTCAAGCAGGAAGAACAGTGCTTATAAAATCCATCCTTCAAGGGTATCCAACATATCAGATGCAAATCATTTCCTTGCCAAAAGAAACCCTAGATCAGCTGGATAAGATTCAAAGATATTTTTGATGGAATAAAGATAAACCCAAAAGTAGAGGAGGATATTTTAAGGCTTGGGCCAGAATTTGTAAACCAATTTCTCAAGGAGGTCTGGGTATCAAAAATCCCAATCAATTTAATATCTCCCTTCTTACGAAACTAGCTAGCATACTTATCTCAAAATAGGATCAACTCTGGGCGCAACTATTAAAAGCCAAATACTTCCCTACTCATCACACTCTGGAAGCTTCAAGGACCTCAAACTTATCTTGGTTTTGGACTAGTATCCAAAAAGGCATAAACCTCATTAAAGGTAATTTTGTGTGGCAAGTAAAAAAGGGAACTTCTACAAAAATTTGGGAAGATAAATGGGTTCCTAATGCAGACATAATCCCAAAACCCATCAACTCTTCTGAGCCTATTCCCCAGCGGGTAAATGAACAGATTACTCCAGATGACAGATGGGATCAAGACAAACTGGATAATCTATTCACTCCAAATACTAAGGATAAAATTCTTGCCATATCTCCAAATAGCCAAGAACAAGATAAAATTAGATGGCAACACCACTCTTCCGGTTTATTATCAGCGAAGAATATTTATAATTTCTTGGCAAATCAAGATCAAGACAACAACAATTCAAGAGATTTCCCTTGGAAAAAGATTTGGAAGATTAAATTTATTCCGAGAATCAAACTATTTGTTTGGAAATTGGCCCAAAAATCTCTCCCAACAAATGCAAGAAGAGGAGGATACAATAAAGACATAATTATGTAATGCCCAATGTGCACCTCCCAAATACAAGAAATAGATCAACATCTTATTCAATTTTTTCCATTTTCTAGGGCTATTTGGTTTGCTTTATCTCTGGAGGCGGTGAACACAAGAATCAGAGCGGACTCTATAACAAATTAGATTAAAGAATGGCTCATGGAACCAGATTTATTTTAAATTTCGGACAAGATTGCAACCATCTCTTGGTTCATTTGAAAGTATAGATGCTCATTGGTTTTCAACAAAATCAATCCTAGTTCTAATAGCCTAATACATCAAATTAAGAAATTTCTTCAACACTATCCGACAGAGGAGATCCAAAAGAATAAGATACCTCAAAGAAGTATTGAATCTAAGGATAAATGGTTAAACTCTTTATCAGACTGGATAATTTTTATAGATGTTGCTTACAAGAAAGAAGACTCGACAACGGGATATGCTTTTATTCTTTATTTAGTGGATAATGAAACTTTAATGCACATTTCAGCAGGGTCGGACTGTGCCTCCTCAGCTTTTCATGCAGAATCAAATGCCTTACTCAAAGGTTCCACTTGGTTAAGTGAAAACATTTTATCTACTGTTACTTTAGCTACTGATTGCAAAATGCTGGCAGAGATTATCAAAAAGACTTGCAAATCATCTCCTTGGAGCGCAGATAATACCATTCAGAAGACAATATCAATTTTAGAAAAGCTCCCCCAAGCTTAGGTGCAGTATATAAATAGGAAATACAATTCTGTAGCATATTACATCGCAAAGAAGCCCGGCTAAATAATTGGCGACATAGGTCCTCATAGTTGCAAGTTAGAATATTTAATTATAATGTTATTTCCAATATATTTGATAAAGAGGTTCCTGTAAATGTAATGTACTATATTTCTTAATTAATATATTTTTGTCTTTCATCAAAAAAAAAAACTTTTAAAATGAAACAAATAGACACGAAGTAATACTAATAGTATTCAAATGCTTAGTGTAATATTAGAATTAAAAGAAAATAAATTTGTATATCAAATAGGATTCTTCTTCGTAAATAGATTCAGTCATCTTTTGAAATGGAAACAAATTAGAATGGTGAAATTAAACTGTTAGAATTTAAATTAGTATTATATTGAGCATAAACTTAAATTAAAATCTCATTAACAAATATATAGCGATAAAATAATGATTAGGATTAAATAACTATGGACAAATTATTAGTGCTTGATTACGGTTAAGTTTTACAAAGTTAACTAATAACAAATTAGAATTATATATTTTGCGTTAAAACCAAATAGTTAATTAAGATTAAGAATGTGAGGTCATATAATGCAAAAAAAAAAAAAAAAAAAAAAAAAGATTAAACTTGTTAACGATTTTATACCTAGATTATCTATTGTCCAGTAAATGATTCACTAAATCACTAAATTATACACATGAAATGATATTTATATTTCCTATGAATGAGATACTTATTATCAATAGCAAAATCTAAAGACTTTTAAGACATTAAAACTTTATGAAGACCCAAAATTTGAATCATATTAAATTACCAACGCCAATATATTTAACAAGATGTAGTATACAGATTCAATATGAATAAATAAAATCTATTATTTCAATCTTTACGTAAATGTAGAATTATATTTAGAAGATTAAAGCTTAGTGTACAAACTGGACTATTAACTTAAGAATAATGAAAACAATAATATAATTAAGACAATAATTTTTTATAACTATTGCTATAAAATTAGAGATGTTGTAAATATCATTTGGATAATAATTATAGGATGGTAATACCAAAATGTAATTTTATTAATAGTACAACTTAAGGATCACTTAACAATAATATAAAATTTAAGGAAATAAAGTTAGATCAAATCAAATCTAGTTATAATAAAATTGAACTTGGCGTTATGAATAACTTTACTTAACTTTTATCGGCCTAAGGAATAAGAAATAAATGTTATAATAATAATAAAGTATTAACACCAAATAATTATGGAAAAATTGTTAGCGGTTATTTACTTATATCGAGTCACATAATGAAATAAACAAATAGATATAACTTTATATTTGGATAATGGTTATAACATTAAGTCATTCTTAAATAGTACATGAAATTAAAAATTATTTAGTTACGAAAATATAGTTTCATTTGGAATTAAAATTCGATTTCACTAAAATAAATAAATAATAATAATGATAAATTAAAATAAATTAAATTCTGATAACTAAATTGTTTAAAATGATGTGAACTGTTTATGAAGTAAAATTTTAAATTACACCAGTTAAGATAAAAGTTTAGAAACTAATTAATCTTAATAAAGTAATACTTAGTTAATCCATCATTGGGGAATAGTGAGGTTGGTAATTCTGATGTGTTCGGGTGATACTTGTTACATAGGAAGGCATTGTCAGGCGTCGCGAACCTAGACAGGGCAACTGCATTCTTGTATCACTTCGCATTGAAGGGAGACTTGCTTCTATTAGTGAACTGGTAGATCCCAAACTTTACTTAGAAAGTGATAGAATACCTTCTCTCGTAGATAGGACCATTAATCTATTGAAGTAGAAATTTAGTGATAAGAATTTAGACCTACCCATCTGTTAGAAACTAATTCAGCATAGTGACCTTAGAGACAATCATCTTATGGAATATGAATTTAGTCTATTGAACCTAGAGCCACAAATTTTAGTAGTAGAAATCCATATAGGGTTGTGCTTTGTTTCTTGTTGTTTGCACTTAGATAAGAAATAAGATTACTCTATAAGGTGGGGATTTTTTGAAGACCAGAAGGATGGTTTGATTTTCGAGGACGAAAAATGAATAAGGTGGGGAGAATGTAAGGACCCTCAAGCTCGTCAACGCTATTAGACTAGTCAAAAGACGAATTAGTCGATTTTAGCTCGATTAGTCTAACACGAACATTAATTAATAGGAATTAATCTAACGATAATGTAGATATGAAATTAGTACCATTGAATATATCTCAAAAAGTTATGCAGAATGGACTACTCGAATGTGTCATTCGGATATCGGAAGAAGAAGATATCATTGGTTTAGTATAAAGGGTAAAATCATCATTTCGTGGGAAAACACTATTGATGTAAGTCTGTAACACAGACACGTTGTGGCTTCCCTTATCAAAGCAAGTGTGTGTCCCAGTGTTTCCTTTTGGCCTTATCTCCTCAGACCGATCGAAGAGAATCGGTTTTCTCTTTTTCTTTCTTCTTTCTTTTCTTTCTCCGTTCTTCTTCTCTTCTTCCTGTTCTTATTTTTCTGCGAGAGACTTATCGATTGAGAGTGAGGCTGAGAATCAGTTCGAGAGAGTGGTAGCTGGCTGGATTGAAGGTGAAGGTGTTACTGTTGTTGTTGTTGTTGTTTGGGAACGAAAAGAACAAGATAGAGATGCTACTCTAAAATGAGGTTAGGGTATTTGAATCTGAGATGAAGATTCAAGAAAATTGATGAATCAGTTATGAACCCTGGTGATTATTGATGAAGATGGTGTTGATTTGAATATCGATTCACAATTCAGGAGCAGAAGAATCGGCAAGCTAATTAGGGTTTTGATAGTTAGGTTTGAATTTGTGTAAAATTGATGGATAACCGAGTGGTTAATAACTATAGAACGAAGGGTTTATTGTTTATTGAAGTTATGGGGTTGTTTTTATAAAGAGTTGAAAGGTTAGGGTTTTGTAGAAGTTCAGAAGAAGAATTGAATGATGAAATTGAAGGTTTAAAGGATTAGTTAGAGATGGGTTTTGTGTTAATTTATCAGTTGTAGCTGTTGTTGATGAAGAATCGGTGAATTAGGGTTATGTTCTGTTCTTGGACAAAATAGAAATTAGGGGTTTTGGTAAAAGCTGAACAAAATTGTGGGTGGTTGCTATCTTAAGAAGAATTGGTGGATCAAGTCAAGTGAATAAGAAACTGAATTCAATTGCCTGAGCAACACTGTTTTGAGGTAAATATCTATCCTGGTTACTTGAGCAGAGTTATCCCTAATCCAATTTTGTGTATTTAATGGTTAATGAAAACTGTGGTTATATCTTAAGTTTGTAATTGAGTTACAAGATATGTTTATGTGTTGGTATGAAATGGAGTTGTTGTTGAACTGATTGTTACATGTGGAGTTGAAAATGATGATTAACTGTGTTGAGGATTTAAGTTAAGAGATAAAAGTGGCGTTTTCTAAGACTGAGTTTAGTCTCGGTTGAAGGTGCAGTTGATGGAAGTTATAATTATTGTCTGGTGGGGGTTGTATGTACTAGTATAATGAAATGAGAATGATGAAGTGAATTACATGGAATTTTTGATAGTGGTGTTAGTAGAGTTTTGGATAAATGCGAGGTTATTATAAGAAAGAATTACAGAGAAGTTTGTTTGGTGGTTACTGGCTTTCTAGAAGTACAAATTGAACTTGGAATGGGTTGTGTTGAGATACTGTTGTGAGTGAAGTACAACTAAAATGGGAGTTGCATATGAGTTGGGGAATGCTGGAGTTGTAAATTGCAGGACTGAAGTTGCAGTTAGAGTTGGTTCTGGGATAATGTAATTGGTAGGGTTATACAGTAGAAGTGGTTGGGTTGATGAACTTTAGATATTATTGATGGGGATGAAGATTGTTTTAATGTTGAATTAAGTTGAATTGGCAGTGGAGATGTGTTGCTTGTGTTTGGTACTGCAATGGCAGGTAAAGATTAAATTACAATTGTATATTGGATTATGAGATTATGTTAAACTGAATGTATTGTTGAAGTATATATAAGAATAGGAATCAGAATTAGCTTATGTTGAAATGAATCTTCTCATAGGAAGCTTGCTACTGCATTTGCAGGTAAAGTTAAGTTTGTAGTTGAAGTTTAATCAAGAAGTTTAATTGAAATGTATACATTTGTTTGTAATGAGGATTGTAGGAATGTAAAGATGTAAGAACCTTTAGTCTGTTTTTTTGGCTCAGTCCTGAAGTGTTAGTTGTATGACTGAACAGATTTAGTCTGACTCAGTTGTCTGACTGAGTCGACTCACCTGAATCAATCTTAGTGACTGATTTAACCCAGTATTGACTCGTTTGACCAGAATAGTTAGACCTTGACATGAACTTGACTATGGACATTAACTGTTAGTTGATCCTTGACCGTCACTTTGACCGTTAGCGATCATTAGTTGACTCAGATGGACCATGCCTTAGGTTAATGAGTTGGCTTAGTAGACTTGGGATTAAATAGACTTGTATGATTCTTGTGTGAGCCACTTTGGCTGGAATTCTTAGACTTCTTGTGTGATTAATAGTTAGTCTGTATTAACAACGATCGATTCAAAGGATGAACCAGTGGATCGTGGATCTTGAGGTAGGCGTGGCCTGTCATCAAAAGAGGTGGGAATCTATATTTAACTCTTTTGTAACCATTGTTGTTTCTTTTACAAAATTTCATGTTTAACAAACTCATGCATTGTCTGGTTGTGTTTTCCATGCATTGTTTAACTTTGAATTATGAAAATTCTGTTATTTCTTTTAATCTTTTCATTGCTTGGAAAAGAATTGTAATGCTTTGATGTCTTCATGAATTGTTCGGGAAATAAGAATTTCCATTTGATTGATTGGAAACTGAGAGTTTCCTTTTGTGGTATATAGGATACTGCTCCTTCATTTATACCTACTTACTTTTATTGCAATAACTAGGTGAGGGACGAGTCACCATATAGCTATCTAGGTGTGGGATGAGTCACCATAATAGTAAATTGTTTGGAAGGAGTTAGATCCATATACATGATTGTTTACCTGTGTGAAATTGGTTGCGTTTAGTGTTTAGGGAAAACATGAATTGTTTTCAAATCATTTTCAATGATTACTTGAAAGCTAAATGTTATTCCTATTGGGCACACCTTTTAGGGATGATGTGCTCACCCATTCCCACTTTCAGTTTCAGAGACATATCAGAGTTGCGCAGCGGAAGCTTCGGGGAGTTAGTTGGTTAACTTTTGCTATGTTAATTATGTTATATATTTTATTTGTAAACCAAATGACTATTGTATATGTATCATCTGAAAGGAGTTATTGTATATATATTTCAGAGAGGGGTTAATTTTGGGTTAAGTTTTGTAGCAGAATTCTTATTTGAATGTTTAAGTAAAGTATTTAGATCCTTAGTGTCTCTTTATTTAGTTAATCTCTTGGATGAGTCAGCTGCTAGCTTAGGGGGCGCTACTAATGTAACAAACACTTATACATTTATCATAGATCAGATCAAGGCAGTACCGAATTTATAATTATTTGGATGACAAATATCTAAGATTTTCATAACTACAAGTTCTCATGGGTCAAAATAAGTCTTATCATAGTTTATAGTATTTATTTAAATCCTTGTGACCAAAAATTATATCGACTCATGCCGTGCCGTTACGGCACGGGTTATTTCTAGTTACTTTATAACATAAAATGTATTAGATTGCATTGAAATATTAATTGTATTGGAACACTGTCTTTTAAGAGCTCATACAATACATCATATATGGTTTCCTTATGTCTTATCGAAATTCGATTCGAGTTATAATTTTCTGAATTAGAAAAAAAGAAAAATAAGTTAGTATGACTTGACTATGAAAATAACTTAATATTAGATTGTGAGTTTATTAAACCAAATTTAAAGATACTCACTCGATCTTCGTAGGATAATGCAATATGACCCATATTAATTTCAACCAGAATGGTAAAAAGAAGTTCGACTTCACTGTTGATAAAACTGTTTTTTTTTTAACAAATATCTTAGTGACACTATTCTTATATCGGATAAGTACTTCAAATAATCGAAATACACAATCCTAAATGCTCCCTTCATTTTTGGATAACTTAAAAGTTACACAACTTGTAATAGAATTCCAAGCTTCCACAAACACCGAAATAATATTCAATACTAATGTTAGAGCATAGCTCGGTTGAACCCACTAAGCGTTGGTATGTCAAGTTTGGTTGTCAAATTTTAGTGATTCAAAACTCATCTAAGAGTCGCTTAATTATGTACTAGACACAACTTCGTATAGGTTAGACTAGAAAGTCTAGTAATATGAGACATACAAGTATTACTCGAAGACCTGAAGAATGTGAAGGAAATAACGGGCTACAACGAAGACATCATCCTTTCTCTTGAGGTTAGTAATATTGAATTGAACTGTTTCATTCCTAACTTATCTTTCAAGTCGTGCTATATTGAAAACATAACTGCAAAGATGTGAATGAATATTTTGCTCTAGTAGTGAGACATGATCATATGATCATAGTATTAAGGAATTAGACTACGAAGTATAACACTTTTGTTTTGAACTTCGTAGATATGACATCAACATAATAGTATGAATGCTATTGTGATTATGTGTATGGGTAAAGGTGAAGATTTCATCCTAGGAAACAATATTTACATTTGTTTAAAGGAAGTACATTCATGAACTTGTTATATAAATCGAAAGGGAAATCGCTAGGCTTATTGGTATTGTTATTCATTGCATATCTTTGGATTACCAATATGTGTGAGTTAGTAGAACCGATCATAACTTGTTATGTATCTTGGTATAACTAATCACAATGTCTGACTTATGATTTGGTATGACTAGTTTTTATTAATTAGTGTAACTGATCCTAAGTAATCACCTGAAATGGTACGATCGATATTTGTAATTACTGTGAACGATCACAAAAGAATTGTGTAATCAATCCTAGTAATTGGTGTAACCGGTACCAGTAATTGGTGTAACTGATCCTGGTAATTGGCGTAATCGATCCTAGTGACTTGTATAACCTATCACAAGTAATACCATGAGTATATGGTAACTAGTCCTGGTAATTGACGTAACCGATCCTGGTAACTGATGTAACCGGTCCTGGTAACTCGTGTGTCCGATCACAAGTAATCCATATTAAGGTATAACCGATCCTAGTGATTGGTAGAACCAATTGAACCCATGATTGTGATTTGATATTTGATCAATCACATAGTTGTCTTGGAATATAGGTGAACCAATTCTAGACTTGTTTGTAAGTGTGGTATAATTGATTCCAAGATTGTAAATATGAAAGATGATTTACAAAGAAAAGATGTCAACATATTTTGAACACGATAAATAACTCTTATCTTTTATTGTTCAAAGATATTCCTTAATTACTCAAGGAGATCCCGGTCCGAAATAAATTAAGAATCTTTTAATTAAGGTTGTTAGTTTTATATGCTTTAATTACCAGCAATTAAATGCATATCTCTAGAGAATATAAATTAGTAATGTGCATTTACTAATTGGAGATTTTCTATTGAGATATTTCGGAAAATATTGGATAAAGCATTTCCAGGAATTGTGAAAACCGATTTGGGCATTTATTGCATTTCTTGAGAATAATTCGGTTTTGGAAATTCCTTGGTGTCCAAACATCCTTGGTCTATAAATACCTAAGTCCATCCTAAGAGCCAGTAAACCTTCATCTTTTTATTGTTTCTAGTGGAGCCGTCTATCCGGAGAGGAAAGTACCCTAATTAGGTGAAATCTCTTATGACCGCTCGTTTAAAGACTTCTGTGGAATCAAGAAGCTCTACGAGTACCGTTGGTGGGAAACTGAAAAATTTCAGTTTATTAGTTTTCGATTTATTTGATTGACTAATGGTTGTTGAACTTTGATTACACCTAGTTTGTTTATTCTTGAGAATCTTCTCTTCTGATATGAGATTCACTCAAACTAGATCGAAGTTTCGACGGAATCTTTAAAACTGTGTGTATATCTAAAGACATCTTATGATAATCCATTATTAACAGACTCCGTTCTGTGCCTGATTGATCACAAGATATTCAAGTGGTGTTGTGAAGGTTTGATTGAGGATTAAAGAAGATCTGAAGACAAAGAAGATTTCTTATTGGTTTCTCATATCTTTTTGTAGCACAAATCTTGATCGGCTGGGATCCGACTAGAATTGGATTTATTCGATTGATTAGTTTTGTGAGATCGGTAACACCTAATAGTTCTCTTGAAATCTATTTTGATTGTTACAAATCTGAATCTTATTACTTAGGTAATAGAGATTGGATTGATCTATCCAGGCAAAGGATTTTATTATTTTAAACGGAAGAGCCTTTGCATATAACTTGAGATATCTTTATGATACGTGTCTAAAACACCTAATTTAATATCTAGTATTTATGATTTCTTTGCTACTTTTCTTGTAAATTATGTATCTTATGTTTGCTTTTGTGTTTACTAGGTGAAATCGAGTCATTATGAGCAAAAGAAGAAGAAAGCGTTCATTTGGAGCGATAAGGAGCACAAAAACTAATTCACACGCGAGCTATACTTTGAGCAGGCTAAGTTGCGCACGAAGGAGGTGAATTAGGCTGTCGGTTTACTGAAACCGACAAGCCAAGTATCAATGTGGTGGCATGCGTCAATTCTTAGGGTGCCTAGAGTCATCTGGGTACCCCTTATCTGCCTCAATTAGCTAGATGTTCACTCTTATTTCCTACATCAACCGTAAATTGAGAGATATGAGTTCTTTTATTTGTCTGAAATTCAGAGAGAGAAGTGGCTACGGATTTTCATGGTGATTTAAAGAAGTTGGTTCTGATGGTGTTCAATTGAACAACACAAAGAGATGGAAATTTGAGTTTGATTGTTGTTGCTGCCAAATAGTTAAATCTCAGAAGATGTGTTGATGGGGATCGAGAAATCAGGAGAAGGAGGTGGTTAATGGGTTTGTAATGAATCGAAAGAAGATGGGGTTTGCTGTAATGGAGGATTATCGAGATGGGTTTTTGCCCATTGTCCAATCAGAGAAGAAATTAGGGTTCCAGGAAGTAATTGGAATTAAGGTGATGCTCAGGTGCAGATGAGGAATTAAAATAATGATGAAGTTTGGAATTGGGTATTACTTGAAGTCAGATTTAAACCCTAGTATTCATGGTATGAGCTCAAGGGTTTGGTGGAACTGAGATTGAGAAGAATCAGTTTCCTGAACAAGATAAGATGATGAATTTCAGATCGAGAAGCAACAAGAGATGGGTCTGGTTGTGTAGCTGAGCTGAAGGTGCAGTTCAAGGATATTGAAATGGAACTGATGGTGAAGTTGGTGGTGACTTCGAGCAGGTGGTTTTGGTGATTGCCATGGTTCTGAGATGAGGGCTCAAGTGCAGTGCAATTATGTGAATGTATAGATGTATGCTAGGAATTACAGGGAATATGATGTTGTTGCAGTTATGTGGGTTCTGAGATAATGGGTTTTGACAGTACTGCTAGAGATGTAAATTTTGAGCAGGAGATGATGAACTGCAATGGAACAGCAAGACCAAGCTAGTGATGGCAGTAAAGGGAAGAAGAGGAGCAAGTTCTGGAGGTTAAGCTTACACCTGCAAATGGAATGAGGCAATGGAGTTGAGATTGTCATGGATTGAAGCTGTAGGTGATGGGAATTGCAGGTAACATGCCTTGTTGGTGGATTAGATGTTTGGATCAATGGGAATTTCGGATGGTGCAGGTAACTGGTGGTGATGCTATGTTGTAGGCAAGACTGAACTGCAGAATGGATTGTTGAAGCTTATGGTGCTGGATTCGAAAGAAGATGGAGTTGATCTTGCAGGAGGTGATGGTTGGATTGGTAGTGATTTTGATACCATCACAGTGTTCACTGAGAATGAAAACTTGAGGCGCAAATGGTTTGAGCTAAACTGTAATGCAAGTGATGCTGATGGACTAGGTGGTTATGAAGCTGCGGGATAGCTAAGGGAAGTGAAATGTGGCCTGAGTGTATGATGGTAGTACTGGTTCACCAGTTGGTGCAGCTGTAGTTGATTGAATGAGTTAGTATGGATGTGACAGTATTGGCGTCGCTACTTCAGGGGATGAAAAAGGAGTATGCTGTACTTGAAGTATGAACTGAAATTGAACTGGTGTAGCTGGTGGTAATTAAAATGTGTCGAGTTGGACTGAAATGGGAAATGTTCTAGTGGAGTTGCAGGTACATTGAATGGGATTTGCAACTGGAGTTTGTGTTGGTGGTCAAGAACATGAATCAGTAGAGTAGCTGCAAGTGCAATTGCAGTTGGGAATGGAGTTGTTGGTGCAGCTATAGCAGGGAGAATCTGGTGCTTCCAAGAAGATGGAGTTCAATTGGAGATTGAGATGCAGTTACGCAGTGAAGTTGATGTTGTTGTAGCTGGGTGTTGTTGTTGTCCAAATGGGGGTTACAGAGAATGAATGGATTGGGTATGCTATGGTCGATGAGCAGCTGCAGTTTTGTTGTTGGTGCGGAGAAATGGGGATTCATGTGCTACTGTGAGAGTGTATATGCTGCAGAAATTATGCGAAAGTGAGCCGAAATGGCGAGCCAGTGAGCATAGTTCCAGTTGCCAGATTTCGGAAGTTAAAGTATGAATTGCAATATTTCAGTGAATCGCGAAGGGGGTATGTGTTGGATACAAGAGTTGGCGGCCGGATATATGAGCTACATGGCACGTTTTCGCAAGAATTCGATAATTGGTTTAGATGGTTTATATGTGATGTATGGCTCTGTAGTGTGAGTGTATGAACTGTAGAGAAGGATAGTGAGTTGCTGGGAGTTGTGGTAGTCGGATGCAGGCTCAGGTGGTAGGAGATAGTTTTCCGGTGACCGGATTTCGGCAACGGTTGCCGGAATCCGGTGATGACGTTAGCAATCTGACGACCAGTTTTGGACCCAAAATTCCAGAGACATATTTCTCACACATGGGCTTGGTGGACTAGTAGATGGACGTGGACTTGAAGATTATGAAGAATTAACCTAATTTTGGGAAAGTATCCTTTTTGGAGAAAAGCATAGAAATAGAAAAGTCTTCTTCTAAACCGAGATATATCTCCATTAGGGAGAGCTGCTGCTACTTTTGTTCTAGGGTTTAGAAACATGAGAGGTTTTCTCTTCCTTCTTGTTATGAACTCCTATGCCATGAGTAACTAAGTTTTTATTATTGTTTAAAGATGTAGTTGGATTTTGAAAACAAGTTTTGATCTTTACGAGTTAGTATTCTCTCAAAACCAACGTTCACTTTCTTCTGATTATAATAATTGCATGATTGATGTATTGCAATATGATTGAAGTTTGTTTAGTTGAGTCTAGAATTGATTAAACATACATCCATATCTATAACTATTTTAGGGTTCAATATCGAGCGATAACCTTGAATACGAGTAGCATGATATGATTATAGTTTGTAGTGATACATCCTTGTAATCATATGTAGAAATTGACCTTTGTCTGAATTGTCATGCGCAATGTATGATAGTTGCATTGATTAGCCTATTTCTAAAACTTAATGCTCCTAGGAATTGAACTTAATTAGCGCAAGGCGTTAGGTTATTCTTTAGGTAGAATTCACATACGCAGCTCTAATGTGTGTGTTGATAAAGGAAATTTATGGAGTATTCTTGCAATAAGGTATTTTAGGGCTTTTGATGATAGCGAGATTAAATACGAATTCTATTCATATATTCAAAAACTTGTTTACAATTGAAGATGAAACCTTTATCCAATATTCTCACAACCTTGATTTGCGTGTTTACTTTTTATTGTCTTGCTTAGTTTATTAAAAATCAGAAAACCCCCGGTGTTTTATATAGGAAACCGAAATAACTTGACAACCTAGACCTCTCTGTGGGAACGATCCTTTCTTGCCCTTGCTATATTTATATTTTGAGTAGTAAGAAAGTGTAATTTATTTTTGACGCCTACGACAGCGATCAAATTTTGGCGCCGTTGCCGGGGAGGCAGCGGTTGTCACTTGTTTTTGGTTTCTTAATTTTTTTTGTTTTTATTTTTGTTTCTTATTTTTGTTTTTCTTATTTTCTGGTTTTTAACCTTGGTTTGAGAATCTTATTTCAGGTACTTATTTCTCATGGACGGAGCATATTGGAGCAATCAATACGGATTTTAACCTCAACAACATGACAACTATCACCCTTATGGGAAGTACAATCAAAACCAATCCTTTGGTTATGATCAATACTCCACGTACCCTTTTATTTACTCTCATACATTCCAACCTTCTTACGGTGGGTATGTAAGTGAGCAACCACAAATAGGGGAGAATAGTTTTGCTTCTCTTAATATTTCTTCTAGTTTGGTAGATGAAATGCAACAATTTATGGTCAGCATTGAGTCAGTTTGTAGACAACCAAGCGTGGAACCAATTTCGTCGACCGAATCTGCTCATAGTATGTTTCTCCCAATTTCTGATCGTAGTTATGATCATTCACCCATTCAAAAGGAAGATAATTGGCCTAGCAATACTGAAGTAAGTAATTCTACTTTTTCCTTGTCTAATGAGCTTTACCAACAAATGGAACGCTATTTTCAAAATTTGGATGGATCACTCCAAGAGCTTCAAAAAGGTGTTTCCAATTTAAGACAAGGCATTGAAGAATACAAAGAGGACATGCAAAATTCTGCGAAATACCAATCTTTAGGAAGTGGTGACCAATCGTATATTAACTATGATAGTGATGATGACTATGAAAGTACAACTCTTGAACCAATTTATGGTGACATCCCCGAGGAGTGTACAATGGAGTCTTTTTGTGATCAAGGTGAAGTTGAAAAGGAATATGATGACACTAGTGTAGCTTACTCAAGCATTGATCTTTATAACTATTAAGAACCTATTCAAAAGGTAGAGCTTGAGGATGATGCAATGAGTGTTCTAAAAAAGTTCCTTATGGTGAGACTTGAATCCGCAGTGGAGTATGTGCCTTACAACAAAGAGGAGTATGTTGAGAATGAAACCGTTAAGGCCAATATTGTGGAATACCCAATTGAGCTTGCAAAGGATTGTAATGATGATGTTGATGCCGAGATTTTGGTTAAGGCAGAAACGGACGAAGAATGGTTGCAAGGTTTGATAGAGGACCATGATATACAAGAGGTGAATAATTCACTTGAGTTTTTTAAGGATGAAGGGGATTCCGTGCTACAAGAGATTGTGCAAGGTTTGTCTAACCCTGTGCATATTGTTTCTTCTCCTTTACCTCTTATTGGTTTGAATGTTTATGCTTCGAAAACATTATTGAATGACTTTGTTTCTCGATATCCGCCATTGGAAACATTTGATTCTCATACTATGGATGTTTTCAAAGAAGAAACCGTGGAAGTACCCACCTTCTATATTCTTTATACACTTCCAAGTGTGGACAAGAATAAGTGTGGGGGAAGTTTTTATCTGTTAATAGCTTTGTTTCTGTTTTATATTACCAATATTTGTGCGAAGCTAGTGTTTGCAAAACAGGTGCTATGGGTGGATCCCCAACTTTTCAGATTATTGGTGTATGGGGAATTCGTCTTGCAAGTCGGGCTGACGACTTTAAACCAAGCGCTAAATGGGAGGCAACCCACTGGTTTTGTGTATCTATCTCTATATTTTTATTTTCTTAAGTCATTTATCTTTATTTTCTTATTTTGGATATTTGCATATCAAAACTCCAACTTTTAGAGATATTTGAACAATCTAGAATAAGCACTAGCCTTTCTAAGTAGATGGAATTTTTTCTTGGCGGTGAGGTATATATATTGGCTGAGTTGGAATTAGATGCCAACTAAATAGCTTGTTTAGTGTTTATTCTTTATTGTTCAGAAACAACTATGAGTTGGAGTATCCGTTTTTTATCATGCATTTTATTTTCTTTGTGTATATACATCATGTTATGAATTTCATCTTGAACTTTACTTTGAATGACTCGATTTTACATTGAGGACAATGTAAAGTTTAAGTGTGGGGGAGTGTTCTCATATAGATTTTTTAGCCTTGTTAGTTTTCCCTTGTGTTCGTAATAAAAAAATATATATAAAAAAAAATAGAAAAAATAAGAAAAATTTGCTTTATGAACTCCGAAACCTAGAAACATGTGCCTTTAGGATGACACTATCAATCTAAATGGATGGAACCATCTTGGCTGGAGGAGTTGAGGAACCCATTAACTAAAAGGGACAGAATTATTCGAGTATTACAAATTATATGATAGTTGTTACCATATCTCGGAATATCACCATATCACGTTCTATTTTTATTTTTCCATATTTATCTATTATTCTCTAAGTGATTTGGTGGGTCACTAAACATCGAATTGTTATTACTGCTTGGATGAAATAGAGTGATTGAGTTGCTAAAAAAAAAAAAAAAAAAAAGACAGACCAATTAGACCAATCGAAATAAAAATGACACTTGGATAGCAATATGTGTGTGTTCTCCCTGTCTCCGTAGCCTAAACAAGCGTGGAATGCAGGATCCAAGGGAACTATCATGTAATCTGATGACAAGAATCATGCGCTTGGATCCAAAAGATTTAATCATGCTTTCTAAAAAAAAAAAAAAAGTGAAAAAGAAAAAGAAAAGAAAAATATTATTATTGTTGAATAAAGTCGACTCCTGGTTCCCTTGTATATGCCAGTAGAGTTGATGTAGAATTAAGATTGTTGACCACTAGTTCCCTTGTATAAGCCAGTGTGTTGACACTAGAATTCAGACCAATAGCTCAATCCTATAGGATGCATAGGTTCATCTTGGCGGTGACCTTCAGACAGATATCGAAAACACCGATCACTTGTTAACATTCACAAACATCTACCTCTATATCCATCTTCTTAATCTTTTCATTGTGATTGTGTTTAGTCAGATTCCGAGTATTGTGGTTTGTTCAACTTTCTGAATAGAGCTTAATTTACATATATATTAACTTGGATTCGCATCAGGGTACCTCCTCCAATGACCATTTTGGATTCGTTCATACATTTTTCACAGGTAGATGGAGTTGGAAATATAGGTTTTGTAGGTATACCTCTTGCAAACCTTCACGAGACTATAACTCGTCCACTAGGGACACCTAGGGGTTTAAAGGCTTGTTATTTATGCTAAGATTAACCGTAGACTCGACGACACGGAGTTGTATGTATGTTTTATAATTATTTTGTTTGATTTGCTCGAGGACTAGCAAAGTCTAAGTGTGGGGGAATTTCATAGGTGTCTAAAACACCTAATTTAATATCTAGTATTTATGCTTTCTTTGCTATTTTTCTTGTAAATTATGTATCTTATGTTTGGTTTTGAGTTTACTAGGTGCAATCGAGTCATTATGAGCAAAAGAAGAAGAAAGCATTCATTTGGAGCGAAAAGGAGCACAAAAACCAATTCATACGCGAGCTAAACTTTGAGCAGGCTACGAAGGAGGTGAATTAGGCTGTCGGTTTCCTGAAACCGACAATCCAAGTATCACTGTGGTGGCATGTGTCAACTCTTAGGGTGCCTAGAGTCATCTGGGTACCCCTTATCTGCCTCAATTGGCTAGATGTTCACTCTCATTTCCTACATCAACCGTAAAATTGAGAGATATGAGTTCTCTTATTTTTCTGAAATTCAGAGAGAGAAGTGGCTGCGGATTTTCACGGAGATTTAAAGAAGTTGGTTTTGATGGTGTTCAATTGAACAACACAAAGAGATGGGAATTTGAGTTTGATTGTTGTTGCTGCCAAATAGTTAAATCTCAAAAGATGTGTTGATGGGGATAGAGAAATCAGGAGAAGGAGGTGGTTAATGGGTTTGTAATGAATCGAAAAAAGATGGGGTTTGCTGTAATGGAGGATTATCGAGATGGGTTTTTGCCCATTGTCCAATCAGATAAGAAATTAGGGTTCCAGGAAGTAATTGGAATTAAGGTGATGCTCAGATGCAGATGAGGAATTAAAAGAATGATGAAGTTTGGAATTGGGTATTACTTGAAGTCATATCTAAACTCTAGTATTCATGGTATGAGCTCAAGGGTTTGGTGGAACTAAGATTGAGAAGAATCAGTTGCCTGAACCAGAGAAGATGATGAATTTCAGATCGAGAAGCAACATTATATGGGTCTGGTTGTGTAGATGAGATGAAGGTGCAGTTCAAGGATATTGAAATGGAACTGATGGTGAAGTTGGTGGTGACTTTGAGCAGGTGGTTTTGGTGATTGCCATGGGTCTGTGATGAGGGCTCAAGTGCAGTGCAATTATGTGAATATATAGATGTATGCTAGGAATTACAGGGAATATGATGTTGTTGCAGTTCTGTGGGTTTTGAGATAATGGGTTTTGACAGTACAACTGGAGATGTAAAGTTTGAGCAGGAGATGATGAACTGCAATGGAGCAGCAAGACCAAGCTGGTGATGGCAGTAAAGGGAAGAAGAGGAGCAAGTTCTGGAGGTTAAGCTTACACCTGCAAATGGGCTGAGGCAATGGAGTTGATATTGCCATGGATTAAAGATGCAGGTGATGGGAATTGCAGGTAACATGCCTTGTTGGTGGATGATATGTTTGGCTCAATGGGCATTTCGGATGGTGCATGTAACTGGTGGTGATGCTGTGTTGTAGGCAAGACTGAACTGCAGAATGGATTGTTGAAGCTTATGGTGCTGGATTCAAAATAAGATGGAGTTGGTCTTGCAGGATGTGATGGTTGGATTGGTAGTGCTTTTGATACCATCACAGTGTTCACTGAGAATAATAACTTGAGGCGCGAATGGTTTGAACTGAACTATAGTGCAAGTGATGCTGATGGACTAGGTGGTTATGAAGCTGCGGGATAGCTAAGGGAAGTGAAATGTGGCCTGAGTGTATGATGGCAGTACTGGTTCACCAGTTGGTGCAGCTGCAGTTGATTGAATGAGTTAGTATGGATGTGACAGTGTTGGCGGCGCTACTTCAGGGGATGGAAAAGGAGTATGCTGTACTTGAAGTGTGAACTGAAATTGAACTGGTGTAGCTGGTGGTAATGAATTAAAATGTGTCGAGTTGGACTGAAATAGGAAAGGTTCTTATGGAGTTGCAGGTACAGTGAATTGGATTTGCAGCTGGAGTTTGTGCTGGTGGTCAAGAACATGAATCAGTAGAGTAGCTGCAAGTGCAATTGCAGTTGGGAATGGAGTTGTTGGTGCAGCTGTAGCAGGGAGAATCTGGTGCTGCCAAGAAGATGGAGTTCAGTTGGAGATTGAGATACAGTTAGGCAGTGAAGTTGATGTTGTTATAGCTGGGTGTTGCTGTTGTCCAAATGGGGGTTACAGAGAATGAATGGCTCGGGTATGCTGTGGTCGATGAGCAGCTGCAGTTTTGTTGTTGGTGCGAAGAAATGGGGATTCATGTGCTACTGTGAGAGTGCATATGCTGCAGAAATAATGCGAAAGTGAGCCGAAATGGCGATCCAATGAGCATAGTTCCAGTTGCCGGATTTCAGAATTTAAAGTATGAATTGCAATATTTCAGTGAATCGCGAAGGGGGTATGTGTTGGATACAAGAGTTGGCGGCCGGATATATGAGCTACATGGCACGTTTTTGGGCACGTTTTCGCAAGAATTCGATAATTGGTTTAGATGGTTTATATGTGATGTATGGCTCTGTAGTGTGAGTGTATGAACTGCAGAGAAGGATAGTGAGTTGCTGGGAGTTATAGTAGTCGGATGCATGCTCATGTGGTAGGAGATATTTTTCCGGTGACCGGATTCCGGCAACGGTGGACGGAATCCGGTGATGACGTCAGCAATCCGACGACCAGTTTTGGACCCAAAATTCCGGAGACATATTTCTCACACATGGGCTTGGTGGACTAGTAGATGGACGTGGACTTGAAGATTATGAAGAATTAACCTAATTTTGGGAAAGTATCCTTTTTGGAGAAAAGCATAGAAATAGAAAAGTCTTCTTCTAAACCGAGATATATCTCCATTAGGGAGAGCTGCTGCTACTTTTGTTTTAGGGTTTAGAAACATGATAGGTTTTCTCTTCCTTCTTGTTATGAACTCATATGCCATGAGTAACTAAGTTTTTATTATTGGTTAAAGATGTAGTTGGATTTTGAAAACAAATTTTGATCTTTACGAGTTAGTTTTCTCTCAAAACCATCGTTCACTTTCTACTGATTATAAAAATTGCATGATTGATGTATTGAAATATGATTGAATGTTTGTTTAGTTGAGTCTAGAATTGATTGAACATACATCCATATCTATATTTATTTTAGGGTTCATCATCGAGCGATAACCTTGAATATGAGTAGCATGATATGATTATAGTTTGTAGCGATACATCCTTATAATCATATGTAGAAATTGACCTTTGTCCGAATTGTCATGCGCAATGTATGATAGTTGCATTGATTAGCCTATTTCTAAAACTTAATGCTCCTAGGAATTGAACTTAATTAGCGCAAGGCGTTAGGTTATTCTTTAGGTAGAATTCACATACGCAACTCTAATGTGTGTGTTGAAAAATTTAGGAAATTTACGGAGTATTCTTGCAATAAGGTATTCTATGGCTTTTGATGATAGCGAGATTAAATACGAATTATATTCATATATTCAAATACTTGTTTACAATTGAAGATGAAACCTTTATCCAATATTCTCACAACCTTGATTTGCGTGTTTACTTTTTATTGTCTTGCTTAGTTTATTAAAAATCAGAAAACCCCCGGTGTTTTATATAGGAAACCGAAATAACTTGACAACCTAGACCTCTCTGTGGGAACGATCCTTTCTTTCCCTTGCTATATTTATATTTTGAGTAGTAAGAAAGTGTAATTTATTTTTGACGCCTACGACAGCGATCACTTTATCTGGAAAGAATCAATTGGATGTTACCAAAAAGATTTGTTGTTCCTTTACTGTTTGGAATACGATCCACATGAATTGTTCAAGTGCTGCACTTATTGAATGTCGGAAGCGCAGGGATACCGAAGAAACTAAGTGAACTAGGTTTAGTTGCTTGATCTCATCTATACGAAATTGGTTTAGATTTTGTATAGCGGCTTAATTCTTAGAGTATTTGATTCGGTACTTGGTCCCAAGGTTTTTCTGTATTTGCAGTTTCCTCGTTAACAAAATCTTGTTGTGTCTTTTACTTTTCTATTTCCTCAATTATAATTGTTTATTATAATTAGAAGTAAAATACACAAACGTTAACTCTGTATTACTTGATAGTGATCAATATAAGAGTCTGGTTAAGTCCGAACCTATTATCAAGTAATCATACTTTGATTGTTGTATTGTATCGATCTCGTATCCATAGACGATCACACAAAGTGTGAATACCGATTTGTCGTATTGTCTCGACTTTGTCCATAGACAATCACTTTCGGTAAGATGACTTATAGGTGGATAATTTAAATATTGTTGTGTATTTGGGTACTCTCGTCTTTTCAACTAAACCGCATGATTAATTTTCTATAAGTTGTTGAATAACAATTTAATAACTAGGAGATATTGGATTCTATTATATAGACAAATATAAGGTGTGATAAGGGATGTAAATAAATGGCTAGACGCATCATTAATAGTAATATAAATAAATGATGAGACACATCAATAACAGTTATACAAAAAAAAAGATAACAAGACGCCTCATTAATAGTGATATAAAAAAATTACGAGACACATCGGTAACAATATTATACAGAAATGACGAGGTGCATGAATAACAATAATATAGACAAATAAAGAGACGTCTGGATAATCTGTCAAAGAAGCCCCTATAAATTGAGTCTCTCTCAACCAAAATAACACAACATAATTCTCAACATTATCTTCTTCATCTACAACCATTCTTTTACAATTATGGTTACTAGATTTACTTTAGAAGAAGATATAGCCATTATAACAACTTGGGTGAGTGATGTTGTTGAGCACGATGTTAGACGACACCTAGTTGTGGGCGTTGACATTTGGGAACAGGTGATGCACAAACTATTAGTTATTTATTGGAATCCTAACCAAAGAAATATGCATGTTATACAAAATAGGGTCACAATTATAAAAAGAGCAGTATTGTATGTGTGCATCCAAAAATCAATTTACTGAACCACACCCTATGGTATTACGGTAGAAGTAATTGTATCTTTTCAGTTAACTACATGTTGTTTAAAAATCCTCTTTCAATTAAATACTACATTAGTTTTTTTTTTTTACTATTTTCAAAGAAAAATATCTGAATCCAAATTTTACTTTTGAATAACAACTTTCAAGAACTCAACCCGGAACTAACACCCCGTGATTCTCTTGGAGATTCACATGAACATTAAGACAAATACGGTATATTTTGTGGGCACATCTTTTGTAAGCCATCATGAGACTATACTCATCTACTCCTAAGGGGTTAAAAGGCTTGTTGCATATGCTAAGTGTACCCGTGATTCCTAAGTAAGCGAATTAGGATTAATATTAATAACGAAAATTTCTTTTAAGTTTAACGATATTTCAATATTCTTTACTATCTCCTATCATCTTTTTGAAATTAATAAAACTTGTCGCATTACATTGTTTAAGCAGCGCAATCAATGACAAAATTGAAGGACAAATTCAATTGTAAATGACAAAAATTTCCCTCAAAATTTTCTACTATCAGTTATTTATACAAGATCACAATGGGACTTACTATTACAAAAGTTCACAAGGTTCATACACGTACACAAATAAAACGATATTGCATTCTAGACAGTATACTACTTTTGAAAGATTACTTTGCCAAAAAATTAGCTTTTCTACCTACTATATTTCGTAGACGATTTAGAATGCGTCGAGATATGTTTAACCGAATATCAACATATGCAGTGTCCAATTTTTTTTTTATTTCATTATACGAACGCTTGTGGCGTTCTTAGACTAACACCGCATCAGTAATTTTTAACAAAAATCCATATTGGAGAAACAAATGATACTTGTGGCATTCTTGGACTATGGATGCTCTTAAGCTTTGACAAATCTAAATCAAAATAATAAGTTATTTACTTCTTTAATTCATGTAGAGAATCCTAATAAATCTTATTCACAAGAATATCAATCTCAAAACATATTTACCTGAATTATGTGGTATCTTCAAATCTGGATTTCAATAGATAAGCGTTATGCACAATCGAGATTGATGTTCTATCAAATCTTGTCTTTAATCAATAATTATTTAACAACCTTATGGAAGGAGAGAATGACATTTATAATAGACAAGAATTACTCAATATATCAAATCAAAATACATGTTTCAAAACTATCTGAGAAATATAATTATACCCATGTTTCATGAATCCTCAAGTGAATCTTTCTAAGTCTCCCCATAGTTCTCGAAAAACCTTCAGTGTAAGAGGACAAAATTTACAATGTAGATTATCTATCAAGGCTAGGTTGCTTTAAGTGTATTAATTCTCAAACTGCTAAGTTTTAATTCTTTCTTCAGATACATAGGGACTGTTTCTTTAGCTAGAACTTGACTTGTGTTGAGGTTATTTCCATTGTTTGAAGTATTGGAATAATTGAGCATCAAGTAATTATCATTGGTAAATTATTTACAAAGATAAATTTAGACCATTGAGTACATACAATGCGCACACTTTGTGGCAACTGCTTAAATAAAGATTAAAAACTTGGTTCTCAAGTTTGATCGAAATACAGAAGGAACTAATAACATTATCCGCACGTCAAAGGTACTAAGGATAACAACCATAAGCATGCGGGACATTTTCCTTGAAAACAAAGAAGAAGGAATGAACCAGAACCAAGTATTATAGGGTCGACCAACTTTAGTTAGGTTCGCGAACTCAATACTTAGGTTCATGAACTCAACAAGTAAAAAACTGAATTTGATAATTTGAAATTTCAGTTTTTTATTTGTTGAGTTCGTGAACCTAAGGGTAGTTGTACATATTGATATTATACGTAAGGGTAGTTATACATGTTGACATTTCATGTAGGGATTGTTGTATTACATGAACTTCATCATCTCCAGTACTCAAGAACCATCCAAGTTTTTTCCAAAAAAATTATAAATTCTAAAAAAGTTGTTCTCGTTGATTTTAAGCTTCAAAAACCTTTCTTATACAATAATCTTATGACCATTTATAAATTCACAACAAAATTTTCTCCTTTCTCAACTAAAATCAAAATGGAATTTCTGCATACACATTTGTTCTTGATCAAATTTTTAGGTTTGCTCTTTATTCAATTTCAATATATTGCGTTTGATATTGATCCAAATCATTTTTTATGATAAATAAATTAATTATAATTATGAAGACTAGTATGTAACCCGTGCTACGCACCAGGTCTGATGATTTTTTTTGGTTCGGAGTGGCGGGGAGTGGAGACACATCTAAATATCTAAAATAAAAATTATTGATTAATATGATTACTTTTAATCGGTTGGAAAATTTGATACCCTTTGATAATCCAGTATAAGGATATTTTTTACCAGTTTATTATATATGTTTGTCGACTAAAGTATTTTTTTTTATTATATGAAATGCATTGGCTAAAATATAATTTTTATTTATTTATTTGAATTCTATGGAATATCGAGGATGAGCGAACCAAAAAAATCATTATTAAATTTGTAAGTACATAAAATGATGAAGCCCCATATATATATAAACATCTTCCCCCACTTTCTTCTTCACTTTGATTGAAAAATTATAAACCCAAAATTGCGCATCAAAATCAAAATACATTTAAGTAGAGAAGCTCTAATAGATCACATGAAAATACCCTTTTAACCCAAATAAGACCTGGTAATACCATTATCTTTTTAAAAATATTGGTTGATTACAAATCCATCTACTGAGTACATAACTTGTGTAATTTTTTGTGGTTGCCAGTGAGGTGATGATTAGAATAAGAAAGTTCTCCATTGAAAGCTATAAGATTAAAAGAGTCCTAACTGAGTTTTATTACTACAATAAAATAAAATAAAATAAAATGAGTTCAAATCCCTAGTTATAATATTAAGATATTGTTGAAGTAGATGTTGAATTCAAAATAACAAAAATATTTTCAGTGTGTCCCATGTAACAATAAATAATACTTAATATGTCCAATTAAGGGGCTGTAAAATCGGTTAAAATCTTAAGTATACGGTGGTGTTTGATTCATTACTTTCAAGGACAAACTCAAAAGGGAGTTCACCTTATTATTTATACCATCAGGGGTATGCCATGAAATCACATGCGTTAGTGCCTGCATTTCTCTTAGATTATGAAAGGAAATAAACCGTTAACAAGAATAATTGCCAGAAAACTGGTTTACCAGTTTTAGGGGCAGCGGGCTGCTTTGTACACAAAATCTGTGAATGAAGCTGTAAAAATGCCAATTAGCCAACAAAAACAAACTACCTCAAAAGAAACATTTATGAACTTAGCATTTGTTATGTATTTCTGAGATTTTTGAGTTTCTACAACCAAAGAAGCAGGAAACCTCTTTATTTCTGAAAACGCAGAGGATGCCAAATATACCCAACTTTTTCGTTCAGCAACCTGTTTAGAAAACACTTACTACAATAGCAAGTAGAACAACAGAATGATCCTTGACAACATGTATTTATAGTTAACATCTCATCAGTATGTATATAGACACAAGATCCGTGAGCCTGATTGTTAAGAAGAGTACTTGGACGATCTCCAGAATCAATATCCAATATCAATCTAGTAGTATCTAAATAATTCAATCGGAACTCTTCCAAGTGATTAAACTTGTTATCTATCTTTCAAGATACAATTCACCAAGAAGCTAGTCTCGTAACCGATTACAATTAAGCAGGAGTATCTACTTAGATTGAATACGTACAAACCTGCGTAAATCCAATTATAAAAATAAATAATATAATGCGGGAAAAAAAACAAGACACCAGAAATTTTGTTAACGAGGATATCGCAATAGCAGAAAATCCTAGAAATCTCGTACATATTGAATGCCATATTGTATTATGCCGATACAGACACTGGCCTACTATAATACTCCGGACTGCAATGTAGTTGAGACTGAACCCATTCTTCAAGCAATTCAGTTATAGTCGTGCTCCTTACGTCTCTTGAACCTGCAAGGTTATACGTACTTGATTCCCTTAGATGACATCCTTTCCAGCCTAAGAGTTGATTAAGCTGAGGTGAATACTTTTGATACCAATCTTCCTCTAAAAGATAAGCTTATTTGATTTCCGTTTAGATCAAGGCGTAGAAATCTGTTTGCAATAGACAAAGCTAGCAACACTCACAAATCCAAAACTTACGACTCCTGAAGAGCAACCAAGATTCTTAACCACCTCTCTAGAAAAATATTCTAAAGAACAACTAAGATCAGTCTTTAGATATCTATCTTGAGCAAAGTCTGAGATGAAGAGAACTTTGTGATTATTATCTATCTTACCTGAAAGAGATTACGAGAACCTCAATAACAGAAAAGCAGGATTCACAAACTATCAAGGTAAAGATAGTCAGACCTTACTTCACGAATCCCCAAAGTGAAGTCTATTAGTGGTAGACCTAATTATGTTTCACATAGGAAACCTAGGTCAATAGAGGATGACTGTAGGATCAACTAGGATGCAAAATGTCTGGGATTGATTTTCCTAGTTGACAGAGATGCTCTATTTATAGTTTTCAAAGACCAAGGTTAGCTTAGAATTCAAGCTAAGATAGATTGAGAATCAAGCAAACACTTTAGGTCCTCAAAATACAATAGAAGGGTATATACACATATGTTCGGTTATATAACCGTGTATAATGACTGTTCGGTTTAGCAAGTTAGCCAAGGAATCGAAATATATTTAATGTTCATTTAAAAACCTAAGAAATTAATCATGATTCCACACACATATGTGTTTAAGTGATCAGTGAAGTCTTAGAAGTGTTTAAGAGAATTCTAGAAATGTTAAACATATTAAAATTATAAGTCTTTAAGCATCTGCTAAACATTATCGGGACATTTGGTACAACAGTTCTCCAACCGTAGGGCTTGTTCACGAGACATGGTTCGTGAACCTGGTTCGCCAACCTTTCTAGAGTACCGAACTCAGTTTACCACGGTTCGTGGACCGGGTTCACCAACTGCGAGCCTATTTATCCAACTTATAAAATTCAGCTCACCATGGTTCACCAACCGGCTTCGTGAACTGTTCCAAACTGAACTTGCATTTTGTGAACTAGTTCACCAACCTTCCTGTATTTTTATATCTCAGATATATATGGTTTGCGAATTGGTTCGTCAACCTACCCTGAGTAGAAATATCAGTAAGTTCATATTTTTCTCTTATGATGTTTGAAACATTCCCAAGTGATATGATCATTTGTATGGGAAATTTTCAATTGATCCACAAATTAATTCATATAACTAAGGACCTTTGAACATCTAATTGTTAAATCATATTTCAAGATTTTTCACAAGACAAGCTTGACTTGAAACTTCTTCTTTGTAATTATTCTATAAGTCGTACGACATAGTCTCAATCGATAAAATGATGGTATAGTGAGTAAAATAAAAATGGTCTAGTCTTCAAGGGTGATCTCTAATAATCAACTACAATTCTAACCTGGTCCGAGACTTGACTTAGTACTGTTGATGGTGGATTTTCGACAAAGTTCAAAATCATAATATCATGATATTGCATGTTTTTGATCCAGCTTCAGGAATGTATGTGATGATTCATATTTTATGATCCGTGAACCATTTCACGATCTCTGACTAAGTGAATATTCCTCTCATAGCTATGATGAATATGTTTCTCGGAAGGCCTCTCAGATAAGCATTTGATGCTTCACACATTTCATCATCACCTCTACATAGACTCAAAACGATTGGGCATTTCCTAGACATAATGTTTGTAGAGAAATTAACGCCTTCAAGACGTCACGTTGCTCGTTGTTCCCTGACTACGTAGAGAGACCGTATATAGAATCTCTTAATGATTGGGCGACTCGAAGACATAATGTTTTTTAGAGAGCTTAATGCCTTCAGGACGCCACGTTGCTCGTTGTTCCTTGACTATACAATCCTGAGAACGAATATGATGCTTCAATTATCTCATATCTCGATTCTACAAATAAATTAATTCTAGCGTGTCATTCATCAAATTAATTCCTAGAAGATAATCTATTTTATCTCATTCCTCCATTCCATGGCTGATCCTCGGCTAGATTCCATGGATTAGTAATAGATAAATATTTTATCTCATTACTCCGTTTCCTGAATTCTCAGATGAATTCTATGGATAGTAATAGATACTCAATTAATTTTATTGCTCTGTTTCATGACTGACCCTCAGCTGAATTTCATGGATTAGTAATAAATATTCAACAATCGGGCATCTGGGCCATCACCGAGTAAGCCTCGAATGCGAGTTTACTCACTAAGTAATGCACAAACGAGCACTCGAACGCACGAACAAGCATTCAAGAATATGGACGAACAAGGAACCTATGCAATTAGGAAGGAAAATAACATTAAAGAAAGTAAAAAATAGGCTTAGGCCCAGACCCACCGTCCGGCCGGTTATGATTGTTACCCAGCATATGTCTTACCCATCCAGAAAAATCTGCTAAAGGGGTTTGAGAAAGCTTAACTCTATAAGTGGAGCAGAATAATGTCCTCCTTGCAGACAGAATCAGATTGTTGCTTGAGGAGATACTAATTTTTTCTGAGTAATGTCCTTGGGATTTCCGAGAAGACAAAATGCAGAGCTTGGATGACATTTTTCGGGTTTATATTAAACTAAGAAGAATTCATCATTAGCTTGGATGACATTTTTCGGGTTTATATTAAACTAAGAAGAATTCATCATTAGCATTGGGCGTATTCTTCATCACCGACTCTTCCTCTTAATCTATTGAAGGAGTGTCATCCGTGTTTGGAGTGCTCTTAGTCATGACTTCTTCCTCTTCGTCAATTAAAGGGGTCTCGTAACCATCGTTCGACATCTCTGCAAAGTAGCTGTGACATCCACACAACATTTCTACTTCAGTATGCCATTCACATGTGAAAATTTCATCGTAACAGTGGAATTAAAGCACAACGAAATCTTAAAGATGCTCACATTAGCGTCTACAAAAAATGTATCTCTCAGACTCTTACCTGTTTACAATTTCATTAGTTGTAGTGACTATAACATAAAATTTTCGAGAGTCTGTTCGCTTCTTCAAACCTCCAAAGACAAACAAAAAATTCATTGTTCAAAATCATAACTTGATTATCATAAAACTGTGAGCAATCCCACCGAGTGAACATTCATTGATTTTCGAGCATACGCTATTAAATCACAAAATTCACGGGAACTTTACTTAATTGTTTGCTTTCAGCAATTGCTCAAAAATCAAAATTTTAATCTTTACAAAATTTTAACTCACGTAATTAAAAAAATAAATTGATGTGAGTTGACAACTCACGTAAATTTCAAAAAAATAAAAAATTAAAGTGAATAGGTCACGTATATATAAAAACAAAATCTTTCTTGCTCGTACGAGCATTCGCCTATGAAACGAGGATCTTTTCCATTTTGTGAAAATTTATGCATCAAAATAAGATTTTGTTCTTCATGAAAACTCATAAACAAAGTTTTCTCCACTGCAAATTGGATCTCTATTCAAAAATATATACCTTTTTCATATTAGGGATTATTGTTCGTTTCTTAAACCGACAGACGGACGGAAATCCTTTTACTAAATTTTTTTTTCATAAAACCTACGCATTCATATATATCCAAAATTTTGTTTGAGAACAATTCATGAATGAACAATAATAAAAAAAAATCACGTACCTTGTCGGCGCCGTCCGGAATTCCACCTGCGGTAGTCGGTTCTGGTCGGTGCCGGCGACTTCAAAAAAATAAAAATATTTTCTCACGAACGTGAGATGGGAGATAGAATTGGTCAGTCAATCAAGGAGAAATAAATTTTTTTTAGGGCTTCATCCCTTTCATGCCAAATTTATTTCCAAAAACCTAATAAAACAAGGACTTCTTTATATGCCCGGGACCGTAAATGCTAAACCTACCAAAATTGAACGTCTGATCGTCCGAATCAGCAGTGCTTCATCTCTCCATGCTCACGAGATGACGCTCTATTATACTGCCAGAGTCCTTATCTAGGCATTTGCTCGTGCATGACATCATTGGAGCAAATTGGGGATTCCGAAAATGCCTTTGTATGACTAAGTTCAACTACTTATCTCGTTTGCTGGAAAATCACCATCTAGTGTTTACTACATAACAGGACCGTCCCTCACGACAAATTTCAAAATCGCAAAATCATGATACTGCATATTTCTGACCCGCCTTCAGGAATGTATGTGATGATTCATATTTTATGATCCGTGAACAATTTCACGATCTGACTGAGCGAACATTCCTCTCAGATCTATGAGGAATATCTTTCTCGAAAGGCCTCTCAGCCGAGAGTTCGAAGATTCACACATTTCATCAGCACCTCTACATAGAATCAAAATGATTGGGCGGTTCCTAGACATAATGTTTATTAGAGAACTTAATTCCTTCAGGACGTCACGTTGCTCTTTGTTCCCTGACTACGTAGAGAGATCGTGCATATAATCTCTTAATGATTGGGTGTCTCCTAGACATAATGTTGTTAGAGAGCTTAACGCCTTCAGGACATCACGCTTCTCATTGTTCCCTGACTATACGCCCCTCAGAACGAATATGATGCTACAATTATCTCATATCTCGAATCTGCAAATAGATTAATTCTAGCATGTCATTCATCAACTGAATTCCTAGAAGATAATCTATTTTATCTCATTACTCCGTTCCATGGCTGATCTCAGATGGATTCCATGGATTAGTAATAGATAAACACTTTATCTCATTACTTCGTTACCTGAATTCTCAGTTGAACTCTATGGATTAGTAATAGATACTCAATTAATTTTATTGTTATGTTTCATGAATGATTCTCATCTGAATTTCATGGATTAATAATAAATGTTCAACAATCGGGCATCTAGCCATCACCAAATAAGCCCCGAAATTGGTGCGAGTTTACTCAGCAAATAATGCACAAACGAGCACTCGAACGCACGAACGAGTATTCAAGAATATGGACGAAAGAGGAACCTATGCAATTAGGAAGAAAAATAACATTAAAGAGAATAAACAAGATGTGTGGGACCGGACCCAATGGTCGGCCGGTCCCCGTCTTTCATTATTTTATTTTATGTCAATTTATTATTTCCCTCATCTCATGAAGAATCCTTCATTTGAGCAAACTCCTTCGTTTGAGCAAAAGTCTTAGTTTCTCCATACTTTCCATCAAACAATGAAAAAATAGTAAAAAATAGGAAAAGGTGTCACGGGACCGGGTCATCTAGACGTATGGCCATGCCCTAGCCTCGGACGGTTCCACTCCTTGCAGTTCCTTATTTTCTCATATTATTATTTCCTTCATCTCACGAAACTCCATCGTTTGAGCGAAAACCCTAGTTTTTCAATATTTTCTCAAATATTGCTCAAACCATGAAAAAGCCAAAATAATCAAATGATCACATGACCAACTAGGCTTCTCACGTCAAAAACTAAAATATTATTATTTTAATATTCTCAAAATATTGGTCGCAGAGCAAAGTTCTACTTGCTCATTTGAGCAAAATTGAGAATTTCAGTCAAGATCAAACTCTTCTGAAAATCCAAAATATTGCTCAAACGCATACCAAAACTCTCAGGACTGAGACACGTGCAGTATGGTGACACATGCATGCCTCCTTGACCGACCAAGGTCGGCCCTTAGGATTGCAAGGAGTCGGTCCCATACTCTTTCATTATTTTTACCTAATTTGCTCTCAACAGTTCATATTGGGTCCAAACTCTTTCCAACCAATTTGGATTTTTCTCAATCGACCATAAACTGGTCCCACGACCACCAAGATCCGGTCCATGACCCTTTGGTCGGTCCCTCATTTCTGCGTGACTAGTTTTTATTACTTAACGCTCAAATGAGCATTATTTTAATAAATGATTAAACCAGCATTTGATCATCCTTTCACCAACCGGTCAACAAAAGACTTTGGTGCATGCTCACTCGAGCACCTGGGTGCTACATAGTCGACTATAATCCCATGTATCTAGTCCCTCCTTCACTCGGTGATTTTTTTTCAGTAAGTCATCAATTGATCAAAATTAGGGTTTCGAACAAATGCTCTGCAAATCATAATTCTGAGCAAGTTCAAACACTAATAATTTTATGTTGATCTAGAAATCAACATCGGGATTAATTATATAATATTCGGTTCAGCTACCAATATTTTAATTAATATTTTATTTGGTCATACTACCAATAATTCATCAAATGAGCAATATTTGCTCAGATGCTCGAATATTGATTCAACTATCAGTATTCAGTAATTCATGGAATGAGCAATATTTGCTCAGATGCTCGAATATTGATTCATCTATCAGTATTCAGTAATTCATCGAATGAGCAATATTTGCTCAGATGCTCGAATATTGATTCAACTATCAGTATTTAGTAATTCATCCAACGAGCAATATTTTCTCAGACTATCAATATTTATTATGTTGATTCAATTATCCACTTCATTCATCCGAGAACTATATGTCCTTGCAAACATGTTCAATCAATGAATCCTAGAGTATTCAATAATCATGCTCGACTACACAATAGATAGACTCGTCGTCGTCTAATCAAGTCAACAATTGACTAATCAAATACACGTCTGTCTTGCAGACTCCACGATACATCAATCAAGTCATATGAGGGATATTAATTAGGGTTTTGGTCTGGTGGCCTATGGCACGTGTGTTCATCCACGATGAGAAATGTGAGTAAGTTGTGCAAGCAGTTGAGGGAGTTAGCAAATTAGTGGGTGGACAGTCAACCAAGTCTCCGCACGACCTGGAACTGGTTAAACCACTATTTCCCACTCTTTCACTCGAGAAACCGGCACACTTACTGGAGATCAATGTGTCTACAATTCTAGAAATATAAATAAGTCTCTGAATCACGATTGAACTACAAGAAGAATTTTGATCCGAGCAATCACTCTCTAGAATTTAGTCAATCAACCAGAACTTATTCGAACTCAACAGTTCACAGAAACCTTAAACACATTCACAATCCTTAATCACCATTGATCTCGCACAATTCTCAGCTTCCCTCCTACAGATCAACCCTCTTCCTTCTTTGTGACCGAATTGACTCTGGAATGGCCATTTCTTGGTTTAGGATGGAGTCCTACAGATTGATCTCTCGAACTCAAAGCACTCCCATGCAGTGCATCTGTTTGAGGTTAGGCCGTTTGCTCAGTTGAGGAGTCTCCGTCTGCACGGTCGTCTCTCCACTTCCTAAAAAACTAGCAAATCGTTTTTCCTCATCAACAGAGTGGAAACCACAATGGGAGATTAATCTCTCGGTTGCAATCCAAATTTTTCTAAAGATGGTCGATTATGGGGAGGTCTCAGAAACATTCAATCTCAATTTATTATCTCCCAATACCGGCGATTTTCTTTCAATTACTACTAAACTCGGCTGGCCTGGTCAGGCTCTTTTGGAAGCTATGAATGCACAAATCTCAACCACTATTACTGATCTGATAAAAATCCTAAATGATGTAATAACAAATCAAGCGGAAATTGTCAAGATACAGAACGAGGTGTTTGCCTTTTGAAAGTTCTGACGGATCAGTTATCGAGGGGACCAATCTATGATTTCTCTGAAAAGAATGTTGCTGATAATCCTTCCCATGTTATCACTGGTATTGGTTTCTCTTCTAATATTTATACCCCACCAGTGATAATGAAGTCAAAATCTATACTCATCCCAAACGTAGAAAGCTCCACTATTCTATCTTGGATGCTCGTAAAAGCTCAGAACAATTCCCACAAACTCATAAAGAAGACCCATCCATTTTAGTATGCTTCAATCAGAACTCTTACGATGAAAGGATAATGCTATTTTATAAATCCCTCTTAGAGGATTTACACTCTTGGACCATAGCCGAAGCAACTGACCGATCGACTTCTACTCTACTCAACCAATCCGATCCATTTCAGAATAAAGAAGTTTGCAAGGGTATAAGGAAAAACGGGTATTCTTTCAATCCGAACATCAACCCCCATCCTTCCATAAATGTTGTTTCTGAAGGAAGTAAAAATAAAACCGAGGCAGAACATCAAAAATATGCTTCCCCAGTATCCCAGGATTCTCCACATAGGAAGGATAATCAAACTCAAAATGCATAAGCACCGACTTAGCGTCAGCAAAACAACCAGGATGACCCAAATTTTCCTTTTCCCATCGAAGAGGCGATCGAATTATTAGAAGTCTGGATTCAAGACTGTGCGATAAAATTGCCATGCGCCAGGAAAGAGCTGACTGAAAAATAAATTGAGAATCCTCGGTACTGCCATTTTCATAGATTTTTCAATCACCCAAAAAGCGATTGCAAAGTCCTGAAGCGCATATTTAAGGAAAAGGTTGATTCAGGAGAACTGGGGACTAAAGGAGTACACAAGAATCCTCTCCCAATCGGTACCTTCACCCTCTCTGAGTAACCTTTCAAAGAAGTAGTTCAATCTTGATCGAGCATATATGCGAATTGATTTATCTGTCAAAGGCTCAAAAGAAAGACATATTCACATCACTGAATCACATTGTGTCAGGAAAATGTCTGTCTCATTCAGGAAGTACTCCCTGAGTCTCCATCCAAAAATAAAGACATGTACCACTGATGACTTCTTACCACAGTCCATCTCAAGGGAAACGAATTCAAGAGGGCTTTGATCGATATTGGCAAGACTGTGAATATTATTCCTTTAAAGACTCTCAGAGTTACAAGCATCACTCGACATGAAGCTACTCATGCTCCTATATCAGTCAGGGATCACAAGGAAATACCCAAACATGTATAAGGCTACATCATTCTCAAAATAAAAATTATTTCAACCTGGACAAATATCAAGTTTCACATAATCATGGAAGATTTGGGATACTACATGATTCTCAGACGTATGTGGATTCATGCCGAGAAGAACATTATTGACAAAGCATCTCCAACTGCCCATCTCTCTAATGAGGAAGATTTTGATCTGGCGAACATTCCATCGAGTCACCTGGAAGAGTTTCAAACCCTGATGAAACTAAAACAAGAACCTGGAGAAGATGCACTAACGATCATTGAGAGGCTTCACGATCAAGCAAGTCCCACTCCTCTTTTGTATATGTCATTTATTCTCCTACATGCTCTACTAGCATGGGGACTCAATCCTGCTAGTAACTCTATCGTTACAAAGAACAAATTTGATGAAGGAGATTTGGTTCTCAAAGCATCTAAACACAATCTTCATTCATCAAGGAGTTCTAATTTAGAAGGGCCTTTCCTGGTCTCTAAGTCCGTGGCTGGTGGATACTACAAATTGATCAACACAGATGGCAAGGCGAATGTGGAAATAATACATGAGAATTGGCTCAAAGCATTTGACGCCTGAGATATTGGACGTTTGAGGTATTGGATGTTCAAGACACGAGCACCCAAAATACCTGAATTTGGCATTTATGATTTTCTTTCACTATATTTCAATTCCTCAAAAATGTTTGCAATACTTGCATTCAGTATTTGAATTTAGTAGTTAATCAAAGTTCAGTTTATTTAAAGAAAATCTCTACCAAATCTAGAAGAAAATTCTCAATCACCTACTTACCCAAAATCAATCAAAACCAAAAATAAAACCTCATGTCTCTCAGAAGTTCAAAGTTCAAGATATTATAGGAAGGAAACTAAAAGAAATCAGCAAAGAAAGATTTTTGCTTCTCTTTATTCTTCAAGACTTGCAAAGCCACCTTCTCTAACCCTAGCTCTTCGGTCAATCTAGCAATCTTGGCCTCCTTCTTCACCACAATATCACTGGGAAAAGGTATATTGTTCTCAATCGCATGCTTGATAATGTTGATCTTTTGAGGAAGCCATTTTACATTAAAACCAAGCTCCTCAGATTTTCCTAAGTTATACTCCCAATCAAATAGTATATCTTGAGTAACATCACTTCTAGCTCTGGTCCATATATCATCTATGACACACAAGATAGCTTCTACTTGCATTGTCAAGAAGTAACTGCGCTTGAGGTATTTGGAAACAACAATGTGACCATACATCTTTCATATCTTCTCATACATATCAGCATATCCAATGGGAACGTTAAATCCACCAACTGGTGTATGATATGGGAGTAACTTACCGAATGGAGGATCAAAATCAATCCCTGCATTAGGGTATTCATGCACCACTATGCGATTCTCAATCATTGGAGAAACTTCAGTAGTCATGGAAATGGTTTCTTCTATTGCTGGAGCAATCTCTTTTACTCTTGGCCCGGTTTCTTCTATCTCTGAAGTAACAAATGGTTTTAGCAGTAACCTCTTCATGGACCTGAGGTGTAGAGATAATTATATTATTATTATTGGTCTCGAGGTTACTCGAATCATCAATTATTGGTTCCATTATACTCAACTCCATTATTTTCCACCTAATAAAACAAAGATATGGATTATAAGTTTTCAAGTTTTGAATTCAAATGACAATCATAAAATTCAGCATTCAAATGACAATCATAAAATTAAGAATTCAAATAAAACAACATCATCAAGATACTTCATTATGCATCCAAGACGCGAAAAAATGGCAAAATATCACAAAAAGGCGTTTTACAGCAAGCCTCTCTAAAGTCATTTTACACTTCCCTGTATAAAGCGGCGATCTGGGAGAAATTGGTAAGGAATCTAAGATTGAATTATATGTCAGTCTCTTCGTATGGATTCCTTATACATCATATCCAAAATTCATAGTATTTTTGTAAATGAGCAAAAAGATGTGGTCAAAACATCGGACTACATGCCAGCTGAAAATTTTCTGAAGACCTCCTGAAAGTTTATTGTTTCAGAAATTTCAGCCCCTAAACATGCTCAAAACTCAAAAACATTCTTTACTAAAGCTTGGAAATTTCATGGGCAGTAGAAAAATGGGGTAGACCGTAAAAATTCGACATCGGACGAAGATTCTACAACATTTTTACTAAAAGACTGAAGTATGAATTTCCTGGTGACGTATTTCGGAAAAATTTCTCATGTATTTACATGGATTTTCATTCAATCATTCACAAATCAGAAATTTCATACTTCTATGCCGTTCGAAGGATTAATGTTGTCGAAAATGCCATCAGTAGCATTATTACCTCCATTCGGTTCTGGGTTTTGAAGATTCTCCATATCCTTATTTCCCAAGAAATAATGTGCATCATCAATATTTTGTTTATCCATCATAATCGCCTCCTGGATACATAAAATACAATTATCATTATTTCATTCAAAAAAATGCCATGATCGCTTGCACGAAAGAGATACTTACATCGACTTCTTCTTCGTCGGTGCTGGAATCCTGAATTGTTTGCCCAGGAGCAAGTTGAAGACCATCAATGATCGATGGAGAAAAATTCTGAAATAAATTAACAAACATTTGTTTTGTGATCCTAATTTCGCGTATATGAAAAGCCATGGTATAGGAAACGTTAACAACTCACCAAAGAAACAGCTTGGGACTTTGCAGTGTTCGGTATCATTCTATAATCCTTACTTCTGGATTCTCCACCCCGAAGACTTACTGCTATTTCTGATTAATCCACAATCCTAGGTCTCACAGCACGACCTTCCTGTGGTAAATATTAATGAAATGATTGAGATATAATTATCATGTCTTTACAAAATCCTAGGAAGAATACTTACTGGTGAATATCCTGGAAGTGTTTTTGTTTATCGCCGCCAGAAGGATATTTCAATCTCGGCCAAGAGAGATCACATCGACAGTAGGAGGTTCTTTTAAGGGAGTCTGAGCAGAAGTTATAAAGTCATGAAGGCATTCAAGTTGCTTGGTCCAGAAGCCGATATAACTCGGAGTTTCATATGTGGATCGGTTAGAACAAGGAAACATATACTCACGATCATTCAAGTATGTGCAATCCAAATCAGCCTTAAGTTGCACAACTAATGGTTTATTCTTTCAAATGTTTTGCACACACTGGTCAAAGCCCATTTAGTGTGCTGCTCTGTCAATATTGTACTTTTCCACAAGGAACCCTCCATGAATCACTAATACTAAATAACCAGGAGTGCAACTCAACATGAAATATCTTTCACCAATGCCCAGATCTATACCAGACATCAAAGTAGTGTTTTCTTCAGCAATATTGGAAGTGATTAACTGAGAAACATGGGGAGGCACCACTGTCCATGGACGGAAATTAAACTCAGAATCATTATCTAGCATATCAATGAGATGTGTCTTGATACGAGGCTGTTTTGTAGACCAGCGCATAATTCTAGCGTTATCCTTCTCATAAAAGTCATGACAAGTATCAACATTTAGTCCTTGCAAGACACTACAAGGGATCGATGCATAATTCTTGAAATGTTCCCACATCAAAGATTGAAGAAACATTGAATTGACATGAGATTCATTATTCATAAAACCATTAGAGATGCTAAAGTCTACAACCAAGGAGACTTCTCGACAAACTGGAATATCTGCCTGAAGTTCGCCAACTCGATCCAGTTTATTTGCTCACATGCATTCAGGGAAGGCAATTCGGTGGATGATTTGTTGGCCAAGCATGGAGCGACCAAGGAGTCGCGCTGGTGGAGATCTTCTCCCTATTTCATAAAACATAAGATCGGAATGGACAACTCTGATCTCCCTTTTTTTCATTTTCGTAATATGTAGCCTTTGGTCCCGGGCTTTTGGGTCCTCTTTTGGTTTGTGGTTTTTTTGCCTTTGTTTTCCTCTTTATCTTTGGAGGAAAGGCATATCCCACCTCTTTCTTGTTTTCCCCTTTTCTAATAAAGCTTGAGTTTATAAAAAAAAAAAAGGAGTACAAAGAACCCAAGAACATACTACCGATGGGATTCTCTCACCTTTAGCCATATTAATAGCAAGAGGAGTCACAAATGGTTTCCACCATCTTCAAGTACATCTATGGACAGCCACAAGCATAAGAAATCAACAATGGTTAATGTACCATCGATGGGCCGTTCATGAATTCTATCTCTTGGCCACTAATCCTTCAGTCATTGAGCATAACAAAATTTGTTGGATAATTGATTAAGCTCGTTCATCTTAGTTTTCAAGATGTTGGACATTGTAGTCTCTTCTGCTGAAAGTTTTTCAGGAAGATTACCCGTAATTGGAAGGCTCAACAAAGCAACCACATCCTCTTACGTCGTGATAAATAAATAAGTCTTCGGCTGCTTGGATAGACCTGGTCACTTGTGCATAATCCAACATGGCTCTGACATGATTGTAACCCAGCATATGTCTTACCCATCCAGAAAAATCTGCTAAAGGTGTTTGAGAAAGCTTAACTCTATAAGTGAAGTAGAATAATGTCCTACTTGCAGACATAATCGGATTGTTGCTCGAGGAGATAGTAATTTTTTCTGAGTAATGGATTGCCGAGAATACAAAATGCAGAGCCTGGATGACGTTTTTCGGGTTTATATTAAACTAAGAAGAATTCGTCATTAGCATTGGCCGTATTCTTCATCACCGACTCTTCCTCTTCATCTATCAAAGGAGTGTCATCCGTGTTTGGAGTGCTCTTAGTCATGACTTCTTCCTATTCATCAATTAAAGGGGTCTCATAAGCATCATTCGACATCTCTGCAAAGTAGTTGTGATATCCACACAATATTTCTACTTCAGTATGCCATTCACGAGTGCAAATTTCATCGTAGCAGTGTAATTAAAGCACAACAAAATTTTAAAGATGCTCACATCAGCGTCTACAAAAAATGTAGCTCTCAGACTCTTACCTGTTTACAATTTCACTAGCTATAGTAACTATAACACGAAAATTTCGAGAGTCTGTTCGCTTCTTCGAACCTGCAAAGACGAACAAAAAATTCATTATTCAAAATCATAACTTGATTATCATAAACTGTGAGAAATCCTATCGAGTGAACATTCATTGATTTTCAAGCATACACTATTAAATCACAAAATTCACGGGAACTTTATTTAATTGTTTGCTTTCAGCAATTGCTCAAAAATCAAAATTTTAATCTTTACAAAATCTTAACTCACGTATTTTTTTTTCTAAATTGATGTGAGTTGACAACTCACGTAAATTTCAAAAAAATAAAAAATTAACGTGAATAGGTCACATATATATATAAAAACGAAATCTTTCTCACTCGTACGAGCATTCGTCTATGAAACGAGGGTCTTTTCCATTTTGTAAAAATTTATGCATCAAAATAAGATTTTGGTCTTCATGAAAACTCATAAACAAAATTTTCTCCACTACAAATTGGATCTCTATTCAAAAATATATCTCTCTTTCATATTAGGGATTATTGTTCTTTTCTTAAACCGACGGATGGACGGACGGACGTCCTTTTACTAAACAATTTTTCATAAAACCTACGCATTCATGTACATCCAAAATTTTGTTTGAGAACAATTCATGAACGAACATTAAAAAGGGAAAATCACGTACCTTGTCGGCGTCGTCCGAAATTCCACCGGCGGTAGTCGGTGTCGGCGACTTCAAAAAAATAAAAATATTTCTCACGAACGTGAGATGGGAGAGAGAGCTGGTCGGTCAATCAAGGAGAAATAAAAAAAATTTAGGGCTTCTTCCCTTTTGTACCAAATTTATTTCCAAAAGCCTAATAAAACAAGGACTTCTTTATGGGCCCGGGCCCGTAAACGCTAAACCGACCAAAATTGAACGCCTGATCGTCCGAATTAGCAGTGCTTCATCTCTTCATTCTCACGAGATGATGCTCTATTATACTGCCAGAGTCTTTATCTGGGCATTTACTCGTACATGACATCATTGGAGCAAATTGGGGATTCTGAAAATGTATTTGTACGACTAAGTTCAACTACTTAACTCGTTTGCTAGAAAATCACCATCCAGTGCTTACTACAGAACAGGACTGTCACTCACTAAGCAGGGGACTTAATGTTGATGGTGGATTTTCGATAAAGGTCAAAATTGTAAAATTATGATACTGCATATTTCTGACCCAGCTTCAGGGAATGTATGTGATAATTCATATTTTATGATCCGTGAACCATTTCACGATCTCTGACTGAGCGAACAATTCTCTCAGAGCTATGATGAATATGTTTCTCGAAAGACCTCTCAGTCGAGCATCCGAAGCTTCACACATTTCATCATCACCTCTACATATAATCAAAATGATTGGGCGGTTCCTATACATAATGTTTGTTAGAGAACTTAACGCCTTCAGGATGTCACGTTTCTCGTTGTTCCCTGACTATGTAGAGAGACCGTGTATATAATCTCTTAATGATTGGGTGGATCCTAGACATAATGTTTGTTAGAGAGCTTAAAGCCTTCAGGACGTCACGTTGCTCGTTGTTCCCTGACTATACACCCCTCAGAACGAATATGATGCTTAAATTATCTCATATCTCGATTCTGCAAATAGATTAATTCTAGCGTGTCATTCATCAAATGAATTCCTAGAAGATAATCTATTCTATCTCATTGCTCTGTTCCATGGATGATCCTCAACTGGATTCCATGGATTAGTAATAGATAAACGCTTTATCTCATTACTCAGTTCCCTGAATTCTCAGTTGAATTCTATGAATTAGTAATAGATACTCAATTAATTTTATTTCTCTATTTCATGACTGATTCTCAGCTGAATTTCATGGATTAGTAATAAATGTTCAACAATCGGGCATCTGGGCCATCATCGAGTAAGCCTCGAAAATGGTGTGAGTTTACTCAGCAAATAATGCATAAACGAGCACTCGAACGCACGAACGAGCATTCAAGAATATGGACGAACGAGGAACCTATGCAATTAGGAAGGAAAATAACATTAAAGAAAATAAACAAGAGGTATGGGACCGGACCCACCGGTCGGCGGGTCCCCCTCTTCCATTATTTTATTTTATATCAATTTAGTATTTCTCTCATCTCATGAAGACTCCTTCATTTGAGCAAACTCCTTCGTTTGAGCAAAAGTCTTAGTTTCTCCATACTTTCTATCAAACGATGAAAAAATAATAAAAAATAGGGAAAGGTGTCAAGGGACCGGGACACCTAGCTGGCCGGCCATGCCCTAGCTGCGTCCGGTTCCACACCTTGCAATTCCTTATTTTCTCATATTATTATTTCCTTCATCTCACGAAACTCCATCGTTTGAGCGAAAACCCTAGTTTTTCAATATTTTCTCAAATATTACTCAAACCATGAAAAAGCCAAAAAAATCAAATGATCACATGACCGACTAGGCTTCTCACGTCAAAAATTAAAACATTATTATTTTAATATTCTCAAAATATTGGTCGCACATGCAAAGTTCTACTTGCTCATTTGAGAAAATTTGAGAATTTCAGTCAAGATCAAACTCTTCTGAAAATCCAAAATATTGCTCAAACGAATACAAAAAATACCAAAACTCTCAGGGATGAGACACGGGAAGTATGATGACATGGGAATGCATCCTTGACCGACAAGGTCGGCCCTTAGGCTTGCAAGGAGCCGATCCCACACTCTTTCATTATTTTTACCTAATTTGCTCTCAACAGGTTCATATTGGGTCCAAACTCTTTCCAAGGATTTTGCTCAATCGACCATCAACTGGTCCCACAACCACCAAGAGTCGGTCCATGATCCCTTGGTTAGTCCCTCATCTCTCCGTGACTAGGTTTTATTACCCGACACTCAGACGAGCATTATTTTAATAAATGATTAAACCAGCATTTGATCATCCTTTCACCAACCGTTCAAAAAAAGACTTTGGTGCATGCTCACTCGAGCACATGGGTTCTACATGGTCGACTATCATCCCATGTATCTAGTCCCTCCTTCACTCGGTGACTTGTTTTCAGTAAGTCATCAATTGATCAACAATTGATCAAAATTAGGGTTTCGAACAAATGCTCTGCAAATCATAATTCTGAGCAAGTTCAAACATTAATAATTTTATGTTGATCTAGCAATCAACATCTGGATTAATTATATACTATTTGGTCCAGCTACCAATATTTTAATTAATATTTTATTTGGTCATACTACCAATAATTCATCAAATGAGCAATATTTGCTTAGATGCTCGAATATTGATTCAACTATCAATATTCAGTAATTCATCGAATGAGTAATATTTGCTCAGATGCTCGAATATTAATTCATCTATCAGTATTCAGTAATTCATCGAATGAGCAATATTTGCTCAGATGCTCGAATATTGATTCAACTATCAATATTCAGTAATTCATCAAACGAGCAATATTTTCTCAGACTATCAATATTCATTATGTTGATTCAATTATCAACATCATTAATTCGAGAACTATACGTCCCAGCAGACATGTTCAATCCATGAATCCTAGAGCATTCATCAATCATGCTCGACTGCACAATACATAGACTCGTCATCTAATCAAGTCAATGATTGACTAATCAAATACACGTCTTCCTTGCAGACTCCACAATACATCAATGAAGTCACATGGGGGATATTGATTAGGGTTTTGGTCTAGCGGCCTACGGCACGTGTGTTCATCCATGATGAGAAATGTGAGTAAGTTATGCAAGAAGTTGAGGGAGTTAGCAAATTAGTGGGTGGACAGTCAACCAAGTCTCTGCACGACCTGAAACTGGTTAAACTATGATTTCCCACTTTCCCACTCTTTCGCTCGAGCAACCGTCACACTTACTGGAGATCAATGTGTCTACAATTCTAACAGTATAAATAAGTCTCTGAATCACGATTGAACAACACGAAGAATTCTGATCCGAGCAATCACTCTCAAGAATTCAGTCAATTAACCATAACTTATTCGAACTCAACAGTTCACAGAAAACTTGCAGAAACCTTAAACACATTCACAATCCTCGATCACCATTGATCTCGCACACTTCTCAGCTTCCCTCCTACAAATCAACCCTCTTCCTTCTTTGTGACCGAATCGGCTCTGGAACGACCATTTCTTGGTTTAGGCTGGAGTCCTACAGATTGATCTTTCGAACTCAAAGCACTCCCATGCAGTGCATATGTTTGAGGTTAGGCAGTTTGCTCGGTTGAGGAGTCTCCGTCCGCACGGGCGCCTCTCCACTTCCTAAAAAGCCAGCAAATCGTTTTCCACCATCAACAAGTACGTAGACTAGAAATAGAAATATAGTTGTGATCATCTAATATTGACAACAAACTTGAGATAGCAAAACATGTGGGTTCCACCGAGCAATGTTCTAATTTTTTTTAATCTAGCTTCTTTCCCAATCTCGTGAGAACCTACCACAACTTATACTCAAACTGTGAGAATCTCAACCAAAAATTAAAATAACACTTCAATTGTTTTCCACAACACGTTTAAATACCGATAATTGGACCTAACGTGAATCGAACACGCAATCTTCTGACGTGGAATCAGATGCGCTACCATTGAGCAACAGATCCGTGGTTTAGAAAGACTTGTCTAAGTATATGATAATATCAGTATTTACTTATTATGCTAGTCTTTTCAATAGAAACAATTGTAACATGAAGAATGGGAAACCAAACTTTATGCAGTAGACAGTATATCCTTGAATTTGATTCATAAAATTATGGCCATATGTAATATGCAGCCAATAAAAAAATTAATAATCAACAATCTGTATGAATAAGAAAATCCACAAAGAAATCATATAAATAGAAAATGAAAAAATAAATTAAAGAGATCACCTTGAACCAATTTGTTTCTCAACCATGTGACAATACCCATCCATCTATTATCCCAGCACAACAAAAGATAGAATAAAGTTTCCACGTAGCTACATACCAAACTTATTTAATTATCAATCACATACAACGGTATAAATAAAAAATCAACTCAATTATTTGAAAACCTAATTCGGAACTACAAAAAATGGATAAAATATGACCCGGTCTTGTTAAAGAATCTCACTTGTAAAATTAGAAATAAATAGGCTCTTGTTGTAGGGCTTACAGCTCATAGGTGTGCGGCCCAAAAAAGATGTCTTTTGGTTTTCCCATCTCCATGTATATACATGTATTATATCCATGTAACTTAAGAACACTGATGAATATAGAATTCTTCTCCTTCTCCATCTCTTTCTTTTTCCCTATATTTTATACTAAAACACGTCATCAGCACGAGGCTTTAACCCTGTCTGTCGTCTTTTTTTTATTGTGGATTACTCTTTCAATCTGGTATGAAGAATGAACATCACATATCACAACACATATCTATATACTTCTATTCTTTTACAATAAATCCTACAACTGTACGATTAGAGGGGTTGTTATCTTTTGGTTTACCATGATGGAAGTTTAGGAAATCACTAAACGGGGTAATCAGTAAACTGGGGAGAAAATGAAAACCTCTTTATTATTCCACTCCTCTTGAATCTGGATGTTGTGGGGAAACTGCCTGTTCACCTGTTCGTAGAGGAGGAAAACCTATTCGGTTTCTAGAAAACAGGGAGAAACTAGTCTGTTTGTCTGCTGAAGCTTATTAAGCCGAGCCAAGCCAAGCCGAGGTGGTTCTATTCCATCCGAGCCAAGACGGTTCTGTTCCAGCCGAGCCAAGCCGGTTCTGTGCTGTCATGTCCTGGGACTATCCTGTTCCAGTTCCTACCATGTTCCAGCGTATTGGGCATGTCCTGTTCCAGCTTGGTTTCAGGTTTCGGGCTATGCGCGACCATGGCTATTCCGGTTTTGTGCATATACCGTGGGAATCAAAGTTTGAGTTGAATGATATCTTTTGTACAATTTGTTGTACCAACTCGATTCAAATGTATGTATTTGGGGGTTTAAAAGTACTTGAGCACCATTATTGCATACTTGATATTTTTTTCACTAAAATTTGAATGTTCCGTGGAATGTAATCTACTTGCTGGACTATTAATTTGTCAGTAGTTTCAAACAATACGTTCAAATTAAATCACATGTATTCCAATTTTTGTGGAAGAACTCACAAAAGAAGATATGAGTCAGAAAATTTCCATTTCTCTACTTCATCCATGATACTAATGAACTAGTATATGTTGAAGTATGACAAGAAGAGAACTATCTTTAGTAATCTATTCAACCTAAAGTAATTGGTTTACATGTGTAGTGAGATTCTATTGGCCTATTGAGATAAAGAATTTTCTCAAATTAAGTTAAATGTAGAAAAATTGAAAATGGAAAGAACCCTGAAGTAATGAGGGTTAGACGTAATGGCTCATATAAAGCATGCGAAAAGGAAAATATATATCATGAGACAAAGATGTACTTTTCCCCAGTAGTAATGACACCAAAGTACATGTATCAGTTGAATATGGTATGAAGCTAAGATGTCTTTAGCTCCCATCATTAATGAAAGAGTTGGAAATACACCTGGTCATAAGTGTTGATATATACAATGTAACGTGTGTATAATAGTAACAACCAATTTTCACATCAACTTTAATGGCAATAAGAACTTTGCCTGGCCAATTGACTATCTTATTCAGTTGAACTAGATTAGATGTCTGTGCTTATGGAATGAAAAGTACATCATTCCCACGAGACATAAATTCTCTAAAGCACTTGAGATATATCTGGATGAAACGAAACATATATCGCTCTAAAGTAATTGAGTTGAGTACGACTTTTGTTATGTAATAAGGCTACACCACTTCTTAAATCTCTCAAGACTAAATTTCTAAGATCTGTATGTACCAAGGGATAATAACATCTTGTTAAGTGCAAAGGGTGTTCATGCGTGAATTATTACCTACCTTTTTTTGGAAACGTACAGTGAGAATGGATTTGATTGCATCTATAAATTATTTCTAATGAATGTGGAAGGAAGCATATTCTTAGTGAAAATGTGGGGGTCTAACAACCTCACCCAATATTTCGATTAGCAATCTGTATGGACAACTCCGAGTTGTTTTCTAGAGAATCAACAAAACTCAATCAATAGAAAATATCTCAAGGAGTTATTATCTCAATATCTCGATTTGATTTTCTCTAGTAAATAAGATTCGCGAGTCTAATTAAAGAGAGATAACTTGGATGGTACCAAAGACCAATATCCAAGTGTCAATCGATTTAAATCAACAACCAATAAGGTCGGATATTCTAATCGATTGAACAATGCACAACCTGTATTATATATAAAAATATAATGCGGAAAAGAAATAACACAGACACCAGAATTTTGTTAACGAGGAAACCGCAAATGCAGAAAAACCACGGGACCTAGTCCAGATTAAACATACACTGTATTAAGCAGCTACAGACACTAGCCTACTCCAAATTAACTTCGGTCTGGACTGTAGTTGAACCCCAACCAATCTCATACTGATCCAAGGTACAGTTATGCTCCTACACCTCTGATCCTAGTAGGATACTACACACTTGACTCCCTTAGATGATCTCACCCACAACCAAGAGTTGGTACGACCCAAAGTCGAAGATATTAGCAAACAAATCTGTCTCACACAGAAAAGTCTACAGGTAATAGATAAATTCGTCTCCCGTGAATAAACCTATGAGTTTTGTTCCGTCTTTTGATAAATCAAGGTGAACAAAAACCAATCGATAAAACCAGACTTATATTCCCAAAGAACAGCTCAGTTTCATCAATCACCTCACAATAAACTTAATCGACGCAGCGAAGAAGATTATTGAGGAATCACAAACAATGAGACGAAGATGTTTGTGACTACTTTTATATTTCCTATCGGAGATAGAAATATCAAGCCAATTATTACAATTGTACTCGTATGATAGAAATAGCAAGATTAGATCACACAACTACAAGAAAAGTAGTATCGGTCTGGCTTCACAATCCCAATGAAGTCTTTAAGTCGCTAACCCGAATTTAGAGAGAAAACTCAAGGGTTAATGTAGATTGACTCTAGCTTAGAGAAAACTAGTATCACACAAGAAAGGTGTGTGGGGATTAGTTTTTCCAATGGCTAGAGTTCTCCTTATATAGTCTTTCAAATCAGGGTTTGCAATCAATGTTAGCTTAGTAACAAAGCATTCAATATTCACCGTTAGATGAAAACCTGATTAGATACAAGCTAATATCTCTCAACCGTTAGATCGAAAACTTAGCTTGTCATACACACATGTACTTGACGTTTTGAGTTCGTATAACCGTACCCAAACGTGTACAATGGTTGGTTCAATATTATTCAACCAAATGGTTAGCCAAATGATAACTTTCATATCAATCATATTCTTCTTCACCATAACTAGTCCAAATGACTCAAATGAACTAGTTAGAGAGTTATTAAATTGCTATGAGATCTCAAGTACTACAAGAGACACAATTGAATCAAAAACGATGTAATTAAATTGAATCATATCATGAACTATAAAGCCACGGTTTTCAAAAGCATTCCTTAGTAATTTAAGATAATTTCACGAACAATCGTTTTCAGACATAACCTCTTGAGTTCGCGAACTCAAGCTAACCGGTTGAAGTTAATAAACTCCAGCAGAATTTCTCGGGATGAGAACTTCTGTCAATTCGCGGAATGCACCTGAGCTTCAACTTCAGCAGATATTCTCGGGTTCGTGAACTTATGCCAGTTCGCAGACTGAGTTGCTGCTCACGTTCCGGTTCCACTTGATCAACAAAGTTTGCAAACTTCAGTTCAAGTGTTAAGAACTTATACATATATGTGTTGCCACAACAATGTTTATATCCCACAATGGTAATATAGTCTAAACTCTCATTTCAATCATTGAAACATTCTCGGAGGATGTCATATAGTTGTTATTCACGAACTAGTTTTCGTCAGAGAAATTTCCAACGTGATTGAAATATAACATGACTTTCGTCACTAGGCAAAGATGAACTTGGCTAAAGCGAAATCTTTACCAACACCTATTTCGAGAAATAGATAAGCGATATATACTTAGCTCGAAATGTCACATGTGCATATTCTTAGTCTATATAGTAAAACAACTTTTGTCTCAAGATAGAAGATAGAGTAGATATAATTTTGAGTGATAGATAAGTTCAAGTCTCCACATACCTTTTAGTCGATGAAGATCCACTGGTTCCTTGAGTAGTCCTTCGTCTTGTATGATGATCGCCATGGAGTTCTTCAGCTCAACTACACTTTGCATCACAACTTCAACAACAATACTATGGTGATACTTCACTCCCCCTTAGTCAATACTCCATCTCACATGGAAACTACCCCCCCTTACATAATGATCCGAAAACCATATGTATTTGTACTGTGAACTACAATTAATTCTCCCCCTTTTTGTCAATAAAATTGGCAAAGGTATAAGAACGGGATCTTAATGAAATTTCCGTAAGAGACATTTCATGACCAAAGGTAAATGTTATAACGAGGCTAAATGCATTCATCAAGGAGTTTCTAAAGATACAAGATAACCCCTAAAAAATTCCACAGCCGTACTTTCCACAAAGATTTGGAAATTATGCGCAAGTTCAAAACAATTTTCCCCCATAAGATGTCATTCCCTAAGGAACAACAAGAGCGACCTTAATTTCAAGAGAAAAAAAAGGATTTCTTTAGACTCAACAAATTGCATACAAGTATGAATTTGGAATCCAAAATATTCAATCATATTAACCAAAGTGAACCAAGATTAATTTGACTAAATATGCTCAACACAAGTAAACTTATGGAGACTTAATTCATCGATTAGATTATTCACAAGAGAACTCATAAATATTCTAACCGGATTACACAATAAAACTAATCACAAAGTAATCAATTTAATTGTCCACACTCGACATGAGAAAAATCTATGGAGTGCTAACTAAATAATCACACAAGATGATTGATTTAGTTCATTTGGGCTCAACATAAGAGATTATGGAACCCTGACTAAGATTATCATAGGAAATGACAACCTTAGCCGTACATGTACTCAACATGAGAGAACTCATGGAATACAAACTAAATAACCACACAAGTTGATTACTTTAGTTCTTAATGCTTAATATTTTGCATCTTTATGGAACAACCAACCATGCCAATAAGAAATCGACTTAGTCGTATCGTGCTCAACATAAGATACAAGATGGAACCTTCACGGTAATACATAATAATATGGAACAATTAAGCTCTATACCGTGGATAACAAACAAGGACCTATTCTATTTTTCCATCACAAAGTGACATAATAGACTTTATCCTTGAATCACAAAAGATTTTAACCTATCTTACATAAACAATTGACAATATAGGCTTAACTTTTGTGTTTTGCCAAAAATCCATTTATTCCTTTATCAATATTTGCATACCAATATGTGAACGACTTTACTTTTGACATTATATGGGTAACTTATGCAGCAAAAACAAAAAATAATTATGTATAAGAAGTAGCAAACACTATTCAAACCTAAGCATAAGAGTTTTTACACTCCATAATATTTTTCCACCCAGACAAGAGAAGATGTCAAAGCTAGTACCATGAAACAAAAACAAGAACATAAAACTAGAGATTAGTCACTCAATCCAGTATTTTCTACTAATTTCATAAGGAAAAAGAACCAAATTAGACTTAATTGCGATAATATCTTTCAGCAATCTTGAAAACTGGCTCAAAGAGTTCAGGATGAGCTTCCAATAAAAAACTTAGTTGTTCTTGAAGGCACTGGATTCTTATATCACGTGGATCTCCAAAAGTGACTCCATGAGCTCCAGATGTTCCAAAAGTGACCGGTTTCTTCATCTTGTTGATATTAGTCTGGGATAGTGGAGAAGGAACATCGGTGCAGGTACCTATTATTTGTACCCTATTTAAAATAGGTACACGCGTACCGCACAAGCTGTTTAAATTAATGGCAGGATGTGGTTTATCAAGGTAATCCATGGGGCTCAATAGATCCAGGTACGGCTTCATCCGGAGGTTTATTAAAACCAGGCCATGGGTTATCAAGGTAATCCATGGGGCTCAATAGAGCCAGGTCCGTCTTAATCCGGAGGTTTATTAAAACCAGGCCATGGGTTATCAAGGTAATCCATGGGGATCAATAGAGCCAGGTCCGGGATCACCCGGAGGTTTATTAAAACCAGGTCGTGGGTTATCGAGGTAATCCACGGGGCTCATCAGAGCTAAGGCCCAGGAATTACCTGAGGAAAACAGGCTTGGGCTTATGAAAACCAAATGGTTAAGTAAAGAAGCCCAGATGACTGAATTTATTTTTAAGATAGACATAAATCTTGGAAGATATACATATATCTTCTAAGATAAGTGCAAATCTTGAATAAAGATGATATGGATCATCCAGGATATACTCAAATCATGTGAAGATATACAAAGATCTCTCAAGATATACATAGATCTTCAAGGATAGACACGAATATTTAAAGATAAGTACAAATCCATGAAGTTATTTTGGATGACTACAAATCTAGGTTATTATGGAACCAGATTAGGGTAGGTTATTGTGGAACCAGATAAGGGTTTACGCCTATAAATAGAGGCCAAAATCCAACTCAAAAGGGAGACAAGTCTACTCCTTTCTTCACAACTACTTGCATTGAATATCCTATGACTTTAGCATCGGAGTATCTTTGCAGGTACCCCCCCCCCCCCATTTTTCCATCATCAATTCTTGGAGAATTCGATCAAATGGCGGTGATTAAATCTTCTAGCACGCATCTCGAGGAGTGTTGTGGTGATTAATTTTGCACCAACATCTTTTGGCGCCGGCTAAGGGGATTCGTGTAAAATGATCGTGTTTTTCCATTGAGATAGGTGTGTCAAAAAAACTCAAAAAACGTGCACGAATTCCATGCAAAAATCATCAGCAAAAAAAAAAAAATTAGGGTTCTTCTGTAAGCATTGCAGAAGGACCAAAACTGTTGCGAAGTTGAAGCAGCCGTTGCGATGTGTTTAAGAAACAGTAGCAGAAAGTGTTGTGAACTGTAACAGTTATAGATGTTACAAAAAAACGTTACAAAAACTATTATCCCGTACAAAAGCGATCTCGTACTTCTCATACGCTGACTTAGTAATGTACACTCAGCACCACGTCATCAACACGTCAGCCCAGCCTACACAGTCAGTAGTGCAAGTCAGCAGATCTGGTCCAGTTAGCCGACACGTTAGCTGCCACATCGGTTGCCACATCATCAAATGGTCCAGTCAGCATGCTACGTCATCACCTCTGTTGCCATGTCATCAAAAGGTCTTGTCAGCTGCCACATCATCATCAACTGTTGTCACATCGACTACATCATCCTATGAGCTATGCCACATCAGCGTCCGATGGTGCCACGTCAGCACTACATCTCAGCAAGCAGTGGCTCGCTTTCATGAAAAAGAAGAAAAGTATGCAGAAGGTGGGATTCGAACTCGCGTCTTCATGTGTATAACCTTAGCCTCCAACCATCTGTGCGAGAAGAACATGACTCAGTATATTTAGTTGTTCCTCACACGTGCTTCATGCAAATATTGTTTCATCAATAACTTCTTCGTTTTAAGTCCGAATTGAGTGATTTTTGGCTCGTTGGAATCATATTTCAATTCCCTACAACATGGAAGGAAAAACTCCAGTGTTAGAGAATTTTTTTTATGCACTTGGGACAGCAACATGATCGAGTTCGAGGTTCGTGGATAGTGACATGATCAAGCTCAAGATGAGGATTGCTTAGACCCTTTAATATTTAGCCTTGCATCACTTCGCAAGCACCTAAAGCCTCACCTTGCACGTGAGCACCTAAGTCTTGCTTTTATGGCAAGCATAAAAACCTCGTCTTGCACATGAGTAAGAAAGACTTGCACCTTGGAAAGCACAAAGTCTAGTCTAAACCACGAGCCCAACGCCCGATGTTGGTCCAAAGTCTCGTCTAAACCACGAGCCCAATGCCCGATATTGGTCCAAAGCCTCGTACTCAACACAAGAAACAACCAGTCTCCCCGAGAAGCAAGCGCTAGCCTTGTTACGTTGCGAGCAAAAAGCCTTGCCCCAGCCGCAAGCATATTTTATTCCACTCAAGATTCGACTAGCTATCGAGCATCACAAGTCCACCACGTGGAAAAAAGTCTCGCCTAGCACGTTATAACAGTTGGGGGCGTCTTCGCAATGTCTCTACAAACGCTTGGGGGCGAGTTACGTCATCACCAGTCGACGAGATGAGGAAAAGAAATTTCAGGTATGAGTTTACTTAAGAATAATAAGTTAATATGTGCATGTTTTTGCAGGAGAAATCATGCCGGGTGCGCACTACAAAGTGTCAGGATATATTTGTACGTGCTATGTACCTACCACCGTCACATGAATCCTTACTCTTCTTAACTCCTCAACAAGTTGAACAGTTAGGAGGGGGAAAAATTTGTACCCTATTTAAAATAGGTACACACGTACCGCACAAGATGTTTAAATTAATGGCAGGTCGTGGGTTATCAAGGTAATCCATGGGGCTCAATAGATCCAGGTTCGGCTTCATCCGGAGGTTTATTTAAACCAGGCCATGGGTTATCAAGGTAATCCATGGGGCTCAATAGAGCCAGGTCCGGCTTCATCCGGAGGTTTATTAAAACCAGGCCATGGGTTATCAAGGTAATCCATGGGGCTCAATAGATCCAGGTCCGGGCTCACCCGGAGGTTTATTAAAACCAGGTCGTGGGTCATCAAGGTAATCCATGGGGCTCATCAGAGATAAGGCCCAAGAATTACCTGAGGAAAAAAGGCTTGGGTTTATGAAAACCAAATGGTTAAGTAAAGAAGCCCAGATGACTGAAGTTATTTTTAAGATAGACATAAATCTTGGAAGATATACATATATCTTCCAAGATAAGTGCAAATATTGAATAAAGATGATATGGATCATCCAGGATATACTCAAATCATGTGAAAATATACAAAGATCTCTCAAGATAGACATGGATCTTCAAGGATAGACACGAATATTTAAAGATAAGTACAAATCCATGAAGTTATTTTGGATGACTACAAATCTAGGTTATTATGGAACCAGATTAGGGTTTACCCCTATAAATAGAGGCCAAAATCCAACTCAAAAGGGAGACAATTCTACTCCTTTCTTCACAACTACTTCCATTGAATATCCTATGACTTTAGCATCGGAGTATCTTTGCAGGTACCCCCCCCCCCCATTTTTCCATCATCAATTCTTGGAGAATTCGATCAAATGGAGGCGATTCAATCTTCTAGCACACATCTCGAGGAATGTTGGGGTGACTAATTTTGCACCAGCACCTATGGTCTTGACATTGAAATGGCTGCAAATCCTACTAACAAGACATAGAAATCCCAGGTTTTTCTTCTGAGAAACCATGTGAATCATCTGGCGAATAATTAATCCACAGAAATCGACTTCTTCTCCATATATTAGATAACACACTAATTCAATAAGAGTTCTGCGCCAAAGATTCCTATCTAGAGTACTTGGAGTCAAGTTAGAAACATCAAGTTTACTAAAGACTCTTAGGTGAAAACTAATATTGTCAACACATAATTTTCCATTAGACTACGATTCATTTCTATTAAGCAGCATCTTAGAAAGTTATCCTTGTTTTAGCCTAATCTTTGCTGGTTGAGGTATAACTAGAGTGCGATCAAGAGGCAAGTTCAGTAAATATGCAATAAGATTTCGATTTACCTCAATTGGCACTCCCCCAACCAATGTCTTGAAGTAGCACTTGTTTTTGTCTGCTGCATGAAGGTTAGTATAGAACTGAAAAGTCATCTCAGGATATGATGACCCTAGACCATGATGAATATAACCCCACTCATGCTTGTTCATAAATTGGTGAAACTTAGGTTCGTTAACAGTTCTATCATATATTCGTTCAACAACAAAATTCCCTTTTCTAAACTTAACATACTTATCCCTAGTAAGCACACTGATGAAGCTAATACCAAGACCTGGGTCAAAATTAGGTTGGGAAATATCTAGACCAATTTCATCATCTTTAAATTCTACATCACTATCATTTTCGCGAACGGGTTGAGTACTTGAACTTTCACCACGGTTAAGCCTCTTTCTGTGACTCATTTTTGCTAAAGTACACGAACTAGATAAATTGATACTTACTTGGTTCATGACTGTTTCTAATGGTAGAACCACAACCAAGAAACCCCTTTGAGAACCACTTGCGACCCAAAGTATGGGAACCTCTTCTAGTTTCAATGACATACACCAATAAGAATTTGATTTGAAAACAAGAGGAAGAGAATCATGGGTATGAGAACCGTTTAGGTTTTTCTTCTGTCCGCGAACTGAAGAAGAAAGGTGAAAGAAACAAGGTGAGTTCTTTTCCTCTTTTTATGTGTTGGATGAACCAAAAGGACACGTTCACGGACATGGTTGGTTCACGAGCCGGTGAAAAGCATGTGATAGTCACGTTTGCAGACAAGGACTCATTTGGAGTGGTCCGAGAGCAGAGACTCAAAATTCATTTGTGAATTATCTTTGCACACCATGACACCAAGAGAGGGTTTCTTTCCAACAACTCTTGAATCTTGTAGTGTTGAGAAACACCAAAGGAACTGTTTTTATAAGTCTATCACGGAACTTCAAGAGAATCCAAAAGGATTTGTGTTATTGATTTCTTGTCTTCTATCTTATAAAAAACAGTTTCTGCAGATAGTCTTTAGTATTGCGGAAGGAAACTTTTTTGGTAAGAAAAGACATCCTAGATTCTTTATAAAAGAAGACAATACTATTATCTTGATATGAAGTATCAGGAGTTGAGCAACGAATCAATTCCTGCTTTGAGGTGATACACTCAGATGACTGAGACTTAAAATCCTCTTGTAATTCATTTAGTTTATCATATCTAATTGAATTACGCAGAGGAAGAGCATTGTTCTCACTGATTAGTAAATCAATATCAAGCTCAACATGAACATTATTCATCATAAATTGATTTAGCTTGTCAAGATATTCTTGCTCTTTCTGGAGATATAACTCAACATAAAAATATAAGCTCTCAAGATTATTTTCAAGCCCTGGAAATAGTTCAAGGGATTTTAAACCTGGTGGAGGTTTAAATAGAATTTCTTCTACAGATTTTATAAAATCATACATGGAAGAGAATTCTGAAATCCCTGGATCTGGTGGTGCATTTATTGAAATAACACTCTTGTCCATAGAGTCAGATCGCTACAATCACATACTTGTGAGGTCTTAAATGTGTTTGCCTGCTCTGATACCAATTGAAAATGCAAGGGTCTAACAACCTCACCCAATATTTTGATTAACAATCTGTATGGACAACTCCGAGTTGTTTTCTAGAGAATCAACAAGACTCAATCAATAGAAAATACTCAAGGAGTTATTATCTCAATCTCTCGATTTTATTTACTCAAGCAAATAAGATTCGCGAGTCTAATCAAAGAGAGATAACTTGGATGGTACCAAAGACCAATATTCAAGTGTCAATCGATTTAAATCAAAAACCAATAAGGTCGGATATTCTAATCAATTGAACAACGCACAACCTGTATTATTTCAATTATATAAAAATATAATGCGGAAAAAAAATAACACAGACACCAGAATTTTGTTAATAAGGAAACAACAAATGCAGAAAAACCCCGGGACCTAGTCCAGATTAAAAATACACTGTATTAAGCCGCTACAGACACTAGCATACTAAAAATTAACTTCGGTATGGACTGTAGTTGAACCCCAACCAATCTCAAACTGATCCAAGGTACAATTATGCTCCTACGCCTCTGATCCCAGCAGGATACTGCGCACTTGATTCCCTTATATGATCTCACCAATAACCAAGAGTTGTTATGACCCAAAGTCGAAGACTTTAGCAAACAAATCTGTATCACACAGAAAAGTCTATAGGTAATAGATAAATTCGTCTCCCACGAATAAGCCTATGAGTTTTTTTCCATCTTTTGATAAATCAAGGTGAACAGGAACCAATCGATAAAACCAGACTATATTCCCGAAGAACAGCTCAGTTTCATCAATTACCTCACAATAAACTTAATCGACGCAACGAAGAAGATTATTGAGGAATCACAAACAATGAGACGAAGATGTTTGTGACTACTTTTATCTTGCCTTTCGGAGATAGAAATCTCAAGCCAATTATTACAATTGTACTCATATGATAGCAATAGCAAGATCAAATCACACAACTATAAGAAAAGTAGTATCGGTCTGGCTTCACAATCCCAATGAAGTCTTTAAGTCGTTAACCCGAATTTAAAGAGAAAACTCAAGGGTTAATGGAGATCGATTCTAGCTTAGAGAAAACTAGTATCACACAAGAAAGGTGTGTGGGGATTAGTTTTTCCAATGGCTAGAGTTCTCCTTATATAGTCTTTCAAATCAGGGTTTGCAATCAATGTTAGCTTAGTAACATAGCATTCAATATTCACCGTTAGATGAAAACCTTATTAGATACAAGCTAATATCTCTCAACCGTTAGATCGAAAACTTAACTTGTTATACACACATGTACTTGACATTTTGAGTTCGTGTAACCGTACCCAAACATGTAAAATGGTTGGTTCAATATTAGTCAACCAAATGGTTAGCCAAATGATGACTTTCATATCAACCATATTCTTTTTCACCATAACTAGTCCAAATGAATCAAATGAACTAGTTAGAGAGTTGTTCAATTGCTATGAGATCTCAAGTACTACAAGGGACACAATTGAATTAAAAATGATATGATTCACTCGAATCATTTCATGAACTATAAAGCCACTGTTTTCAAAAGCATTCCTTAGTAATTTAAGATAAGTTCACGAACAATCGTTTTCAGACATAACCTCTTGAGTTCGCGGACTCAAGCTAACCGGTTGAAGTTAATAAACTCTAGCAGAATTTCTCGGGATGAGAACTTCAGTAATTTCGCGGACTGCACCTGAGCTTCAACTTCAGCAGATATTCTCGGGTTCAAGAACATACGCCAATTCGCGGACTGAGTTGCTGCTCACGTTCCGGTTCCACTTGATCAACAAAGTTCGCAAACTTCGGTTCAAGTGTTAAAGACTTATACATATATGTGTTGCCACAATAATGTTTATATTCCATAATGGTTATATAGTATAAACTCTCATTTCAATCATTGAAACATTCTCAGAGGACGTCATATAGTTGTTATTCACGAACTAGTTTTCGTCAGAGAAATTTCCAAAGTGATTGAAACATAACATGACTTTCGTCACTAGGCAAAGATGAACTTGGATAAAGTGAAAGCTTTACCAACACCCATTTCGAGAAATAAATAAGCGAGATATACTTAGCTCGAAATGTGACATGTGCATATTCTTAGTCTATATAGTAAAACGACTTTTGTCTCAAGATAGGAGATAGAGTAGATATACTTTTGAGTGATAGATAAGTTCAAGTCTCCACATACCTTTTAGTCGATTAAGATCCACTGGTTCCTTGAGTAGCCTTCGTCTTGTATTATGATCGCCATGGAGTTATTGAGCTCAACTACACTTTCTATCCTAGTCCGAGACCTTAAATAGTACACTAGAAATCAAGACTATATAGTTTTGATCACTAAGATTGAAAAACATGCTTGAGATAGAAACGCATGCGAGTTTGACCGAGCAGTGCTCTAACACTTAGAAAATTAATGTGTCAATCTAGTGAATTATAAATCACTGGAACTTGAATTACTGAATCCATATTAACCCCAACAATGAACAGATTGGGATTGATTCATACAGACTTTGACATAACCATAAGACACATTGGTTATGACACGATGTTCCATTTCGAAAGTACTAACACGGGCATCATTTCATTTGAGTGTACAAGACAATGAACTTATAGAATGCGCAGTTACGACATCTATCACAATTAGTGATTTCTAAAGTTACTAGATTTGCACTACCTCTCCCCATTATGCTTTTAAGTAAAAAAACATATCACTCATTTTACAAAGTGTTCAGTAAAACAGGATCGAGACCATCCTAAGATGCAAATGGAAAACAATCCATATTACCAATAAAATAAGGTGATATTTAGAAAAATATCCATGCATAATGCGGACTATTAAAGTGACTTATGGCTCTGGTGGATGTTTTGATATTTTGGACTAGTTATAGTTCCTAAGAATTTTTTGCATTTGGAAAGTTACTATCTCATATTATAAATGTAAGGGCTCACCACCCCTTGTAAATGCTAGCTAGTGCACATCAAAAGGACTTGATGGTTATTGCATATTTAATAGGATCAATGCAGAGCATCCTATACCTCATGGTCTTGCAAAAGCTATCGTAAAAGGTTACAGACGATGTTTAAGGAATAGGTTATGCATACCAACCTACCTTTTATTGCTTTGAGGATATGCAATATTACATGCATCTTTACTTAATTCGTTTTAGAACCCAATATTACTGAACCTTTTCTGCATACCAGTTGGTAACTGGATTTAAGCCTGACATTTGTGTTCTTACACATTTTTTGGTCGCACTATATATGTGCCATTACGACTCCACATCGTACTATGATGGGTTTTCAAAATTGTTAAGTAGTTATTGATAGAGCATTGCTCGGTCGAACTCGCATGCGTTGTTATCTCAAGAATGTTTGTCAACGTTAGTGATCAAAACTATAAAGTCTTGATTTTTAGTCTACTATAGATAAGGTCTCGGACTAGGATAGAAAGTGTATTTGAGCTCAAGAACTCCATGGAAATTCTCATACAAGATGAATGACTACTCAAGGAACAGTGGATCTTCATCGACTAAAAGGTATGTGGAGACTTGAACTTATATATCACTCAAAAGTCTATCTACTCTATCTCCTATCTCCTATCTTGAGACAAAAGTCGTATTACTATATAGACTAAGAATATACACATGTGACATTTCGAGCTGAGTATATCTCACTTATCTATTTCTCGAAATGTGTGTTGGTAAATCTTTCGCTTTAGCCAAATTCATCTTTGCCTAGTGACGAAAGTCATGTTATGTTTCAATCACTTTGGAAATTGCTCTGACGAAAACTAGTTTGTGGATAACAACTATATGACGTCCTCTGAGAATGTTTTAATGGTTAAAATGAGAGTTTAGACAACATGGCCACTGGTATATAAACATTGTTGAGGTAACACATATATGTATAAGTCCTTAGCACTTGAACCGAAGTTTGCGAACTTTGTTGATCAAGTGAAAACCAGAACTTGAGCAGTCAACCCAGTCCGCGAACTCAGTCCTCCAACGTGCGTAGTTCTCGAACCCGAGAATTTCTGCTGGAGTTTGTGAACTCCAACCGGTTAACTTGAGTCCGCGAACTTGAGTGGTTTTGTCTAAAAATGATGTTCGTGAACTTATCTAAATTATCTAAGGAATGATATTGCAAACCGTGGCCTTATAATTCATGAATCTATTTGAGTGAATCACATCATTTTTGCTTCAATTGTGTCTTGTGTAGTACATAAGATCTCATAGAAATTGAAAAACTCTCTAACTAGTTCATTTGAGTCATTTGGACTAGTTATGGTGAAGAAGAATATGGTTGATATGAAAGTTATCATTTTGCTAACCATTTGGTTGACTAATATTGAACCAACTATTGTACACGTTTGGGTACAGTTACACAAACCCAAAATCGTCAAGTATATGTGTGTATGGAAAGCTAAGTTTTTGATCTAACGGTTGAGAGATATTAGTTTGTATCTAATCAGGTTTTCATCTAACAGTGAATATTGAATGCTTTGTTACTAAGCTAATTGTTGATGGGGAAAAACGATTTGCTGGTTTTTACGGAATTGAAGAGTCGACCGTGTGGAGACTCCTTGAACCGAGCAAAATATTGAACCTCACACAGATGCACTGCAAGAAGGGAGTGCTTTTAGTTCGAGAGATCAATCTGTAAGACCCCGGCCTAAACCAAGAACAATGGTCATTCCAGAGTCAATTCAGTCACAAGAGAGTATGGGTTGATCTGTAGGATGGAAGATGAGAAATGTGTGAGATCAATGGTGACCTGAGATAGTAGGTATGTTGTGAATTCAGCGTGAAAATGCTCTGAATGATTGAATTTTGCCTGATTGAGAGTGATTTCTGTGAGTTCGTGTAGACGAAAGATTGTCTGTATGAACTTTGATGAGAAACTGCTCGTTTAGGCGAAAGTTGCTTGAACCTTCGAATTGTTCGAATCTTGTTCAATGTTGTTCTACCTTGTCGTTTCAATCAGGATTCAAAGACATTTTATAATGCCGGAGTTGAAAATACCATGATCCCATGAAGTGTGAAAGTTTGCTAAAATCAGAGAGTGGGGAAGTGGGAAATCATGTTAAACCAATTACTCATCGTGCGGAGACTTGGTTAATTTTCCACCCACTACTTTGCTGATTCTTCCAACTGATTGCATGACTTTCTTACATTCTCATCGTGGGTGAACACACGTGCCGTAGACCGCCAGACCAAAACCCTAGTTAATATCCCCCCATTGTGACACGATTGAAATCTCGTGATTGTGGAGTCAGTTGCTGACTTTGTGGGATGATGAGTCCATGTAGTGCTGAGTTGAACACGTTTTATCAAATGTTAGAAACTCATGAATTGAATGTATGTCTGCTGAGACGAGGTACCATTATGACCTAAAATGAGCAAACTGTGTTGCTGAATTGTCGAATATTGATAGTTGAACCAATATTTTTTGATCTGAGCAAATATTGCTAGTCTGAGCGGATATTGCTAATTTAAGTGAATATTGCCGGTTCGAGCAAATATTGCCAGTTTGAGCAAATATTGCTCGTTTGATGAATTTATTGGTAGCAGGACCGAATAAAATAATAATTTAATTTACTGACTGCTGAGTCGAGCAAAATAAATAAGAATGTTGATCATGGAATTAACATAAAATTATTAGAGTGTTTGAATCGGCTCAGAATCATGTTTCTGTGGAGCTCTGGATTCAAAACCCTAATTTTACCGAGATGATGATTTATTGCAAATCAACATAGGACCAGCTACATGGGATGACGGGTTCACCATATAACGCCCAGATGCTTGAATGAGCAAAAATACCAAAGTCTCTTGAGGACCAGTTGGTGATATAATGATTAAATGCTGGTTTAATCATTTACTGAAATAATGCTCGTGTGAGCAACAAATAATAAAACCTGGTATTATGAAAACGTGAAGGACCGACCAAGAGGTCATGAGACTGGCTCCTGGTGCGTGTGGGACCAGTGGATGGTCGTTTGAGCAAACTTCCAATAGTTTGGAAAGAGTTTGAACCTAATATGAGCAGTTGAGCAAATTAGGATAAAATCAGTAAAACACACGGGATCAGCTGTTTGCAAGACTCAGGGTCACCCTTGGTCGGTCAAGGGGATGTTCCCGTGTCACCACAATGTCCGTGTTTCAGTCCTGAGAATTTTGATATTTTCTGGTGCACGTTTGAGCAACATTTGGAGAAAATATGCAAAATCCATGGTTTTGCTGAAACTGGGAAAAATACATGAGATGAGGGAAAATAAATAAAACAAGGAATCATAAATTGGGGAAGCGGCCACGGCTAGGGCATGGTCGGTCGGCTGACACGCGGTCCCACATGCTTTTCCCAGATTTATGTGATTTTATGTATTTCCAATGATTTTAAGAGAATTTTACATGAAATCAAAGGGACTAGTGTTGGGCCCGTGCGTTGCACGGGCTAAGATTGGTTGTCTAAGTAATTATTTATATAGTCTCAATACGTTAACATCGCCACACTTATACAGTGATCAAGTAGATAGTTCTCAATTTGAAAATTAAATGAGAGTGTCCAGTTTGCTTACGTACATATTAACCTAAGAACTATAAAATGAAGTCATGAAGTATGTATACATTGAGTAACTGTATGTACAAATTACACACTAAACTTAGATAAACACCAAAAGTAACCCAGAAAAAAATGCCCTAAAATAACAATTAAGAGACATCAGATAGGCATCACTGTATTTCCATAGAACAATAACAAACTGATACCTCTACGATAACGTCATATAGCCAATCATGAAGTGTCTTAGTATCTAGTATAAAGCATACATTTCCTTCATTTCTGCCTTTCCCATACCCAGGCTGAGCCATACTGACCGTTTCTTCCTTCTAACCAGGCCTTTGTTAACTCCTTGTTTTGCTCTAAACCAATCAATCATATGATTCATATTTTTGATAGTCTTCTTTCTTTCATATGTTGCTTAAACCTATCATTTTACTTACTCTATATAAATAGACATCAGCATGAAGTCCACCTCCTTAACTTTGCAAAATTTATATGATTCTTGTAAAAGCTTGAATACGACAATTCTCCACAAAAATACCTCTATAGGAACAGAATTACCCACCCCCCCATTAACTATTCACCATCGAAAAAATTATAAGTCTGATTTATAATAAGAATCATGGGGTTGTCATACGTTTTGGTTAATCCTAAGTGACATTTTTCGAGGTATATTCTTCTAACATCTATAGAAAATTATGGTCAGTTTTAATGTTCCAATGTCAGAGAAAATGATGCAAAATGAGTACCTTTGGGCTTGTGCATCTTAAAACGGCATTGTTCGCAGCCATTGTAAAATCACAAACCATATGCAATAGATGTCCTCCACCAACTGCTTAACTTGTTGCCTAAACTGTGGAGATATATAAGTTATAGTCTCAAATCCAAAAGAATAGAGGTAACTTGTGCACAGTGAGAAAAGAGGATATCAAGGATTATTAATACTATTACGGCTCGGGGAGACGTGGTTTGTACCTGTCCGAAGATAAAAACAAAGGATAAGAAAAATGAATTTGGAGGGTGCTTAACAAAAGAAATAGGTTGTGTTGAAAGAATATCTAACATAAAGATCCAAAACATTATGGCGGCCTTGAAATCAGCTTATCCATTGTTACCTTTTAATGCATGATCTCTACTGCTAAAAAAAATATGCTTGGTTACCCTTCAGAACACACCCAAATCATTTTAAACTGGAATTATACCTCATTCATGGATTAGTCCGGCAGCTAAGGTAAAATATGACATTTCAAAATCTAAATATAAAGAAATCTAATATTTTTAGCCACTACATACCAAATCCAGAATACAATCATTGATATTCATTATCTAGCTCAAATAAATAATTAAAAGAGGGTTAGAACTGACACCATTGATACTGCAAACCAAGGTAGGATTGAAGAGCTACATACCTCAAAAACCATGCTAGCTTCAAATTAAAAGGAATAAATATGCCCGCCAACGAATCTGCATTAAAAGAATCTGCATGAAAAGAACATGATATAGATTAACATTTTACTGTTCAAAAATTCTTAGATGGTATTTCTTGTTTGTTATAAAAAAATAAATAAACTGTTTACACGAAAATGTACTTTCTATAATTACAGAAACTATTTTCATTTCAAATGTCATCCTTGAACTCTCAATACACTAATTATTTTTCATAGTGCAAAGAGTAAAGTAATGCATCCCGTAGCACTCTAACATACCACACAAACTATTATAACTACTGAAAATCACAAAACATAACATATACGTCAATTTACGAAAGATTTTTCTTGACCGCACGATACAAAATAACCCATTAAAACTGTACAAACACTTCAAGCGCAACATCAAATAGCCCCACGTTGCAAAAATAAAACTTGAAACTCATGAATGTACCTCTCCTATCAAATTGGAGTTTGAGATACAAATCAACTATCGTGCACAACAATATGTAAAATCTAAGTCATATAATTGCAACGCGTATACCAAAAGTAATAAAATATCAACCATAGTGTACGTGAATTTACTGTTCTCGTTCTCCCTTTTCTTCTATAGCTTCGGCATCATCACCAACCATTTCTTTCCCTACTCGACCCCCTGATATATTTTTTTTCTCGGTTCTTTCCACCACTACCCCGTTCTCAGCATCTTTGTTATTGGCGTGTTTTCTGGTCTTGCTTACCTACGATAATTTTAAGATAAATCAAGAAAAAAATCTACCCCAAACCTTTTATTAGAGTAAAAAACAAAATCAGCAAGATCACTGTTAATGGGTAAAAACTAAAACCCAAGATCATTGATATATCTTTCTTTCATAGGTAAAAAAAAAAAAAGAGAAAAAAGAGGAAGACCACTGTTAAGAGAAGTAGAAAACCATAGGAAAACCCTAGAAGGCATTCGAACCCTACGAAAACCCTAATAATCGATAGATATTTGATGTTGTTTATATGGATTTCTTCTTCTGCTGAGTATATAGCGTGCTAGGTCTCTTGACACATCTGGTACGGGATGGACATCTGAAGTACAAATCGAGTTTGTTGATTAGCAGATTAGGGTTTGTTGTAAAATGGGGATAGTAGAGAGGGAATTATGTGGATATATGATAGATCCCGAGTTCCGGACGTGTAGGATGTGAGAGAACTGGGGTCGAAATAATCAAGTGGTGTGAAAAAACGAAAGTTTCCTATTGGTCTAAATATTCTCGGTGGGGCCAGAAGCTCTAGAATTTGAGCTTGATACAGCTTTTAACCACAACAGAGTATTTTCTCCTGAAACTATATATATAATTTATTGAAAACCAAAATATTTTGTTGAAATCGGGGAGTTTTCATGAAATCATGAAACAAAATACCAAATAATAAATAAAAACATGTGGGACCGGCTAGGTTGAAATAATAACTAGCGTCCTTTAGTAGAATCGACGTAGAATTCTCATACGGACTCGGATTTTGATGGTCCGCCCCTCCATTCTGTACGGAAAATAATTTCCTATCTCCCCACGCGGGAATATTTATGTTTTAAGCTCGTTCGGGAGATGAAAACAGCTCGATAGTAAAACTCAGGAAGAATTCAAGGGGTTGGTCCCATGGTATTTTTTCCTAATTTCATCATGTTTGATAAAATCATGTGACAAAAATACATGAAATTAGGTAATTTTAGAGAAAATACATGAAATCAAGGATTTTCATAATTTAAGAGAAATAATAAAATAATGAGGACATGAGGTGTGGGACCGGCCACGGCTAGAGCATGACCGGCTGGCTGGCGGTCCCATGTCACCTTTCCCTAATTTTATTATTTTTTGATAAAACAATGTGGTTTAGATAAAAATACATGAAATTAGGTAATTTTCATGATTTTAGAGAAAATTCATAAGATATCAGGGAATTTTCATAATTTAAGAGAAATAATAAAATAATGAGGACATGAGGTGTGGGACCGGCCACGGCCAGGGCATGACCGGCCGGCCGGCGGTCCCATGTCACCTTTCCCTAATTTTATTATTTTTTGATAAAACCATGTGGTTTAGATAAAAATACATGAAATTAGGTAATTTTCATGATTTTGGAGAAAATTCATAACAAATCAGGGAATTTTCATAATTTAAAAGAAATAATAAAATAATGAGGACATGAGGTGTGGGACCAGCCACGACCGGCCGGCGGTCCCATGTCACCTTTCCCTAATTTTACTATTTTTTGACAAAACCATGTGGTTTAGATAAAAATACATGAAATTAGGTAATTTTCATGATTTTGGAGAAAATTCATAAGAAATCAGGGAATTTTCATAATTTAAGAGAAATAATAAAATAATGAGGAAATGAGGTGTCGGACCGGCCAGGGCATGACCGGCGGTCCCATGTCACATTTCCCTGATTTTATTATTTTTTGACAAAACCATGTGGTTTAGATAAAAATACATGAAATTAGGTAATTTTCATGATTTTGGAGAAAATTCATAAGAAATCAGGGAATTTTCATAATTTAAGAGAAATAATAAAATAATGAGGACATGAGGTGTGGGACCGGCCACGGCCAGGGCATGACCGGCCGGCCGGCGGTCCCATGTCACCTTTCCCTAATTTTATTATTTTTTGATAAAACCATGTGGTTTAGATAATTTCTTTGAAATAAAGAAAATTGCTCGAACAAGAGGGTTTTCATGAGATCAGGAAAATATGATAAAATATAAAATTGGGCACGGGACTGGTCACGGCATGACTGGCTGGCTGGTGAACCCAGTCCCCTGGTACTTTTGCTAATATTTTATTATTATTATTTTCCTTCATATTTTGCATAGGTTCCTCGTTCGTTCATGCTGGTCTGTGTATTATTTTTTAATTGCACTTGCACCATTTTGGTCAGGGATTATTTGATGCTCAGATGCCTGTTTCGTCGGATATTTATCACTAACCCGTGGCATTCTGCTGGGAAGAACCACGAATTAAAGTGACGAAATATAACAGAGAATTGTAAAATATTGTTGGATATTTAGACGATTAAAGATGGCTCGTAGAATATTGTTGGATATTCAGACGATGGTTCGTAGAATATTGCTGGATATTCAGATGGTGGTTCGTAGAATATTACTGGATATTCAGACGATGGTTCGTAGAATATTGCTGGATATTCAGACGGTCTCAGATAATCAATTGATGGCTCTAGAAGGGCTTCATGTCTAAGAGCATTAATCATCTGAGGGTTTGAGCAATATGAACTTGCTGGAGTGTCATATTCCTTTTTGCATAGTCGGGGAAAACCGGTCGCATCCCGAAGACGTTGTCGCCCAATCTTTCGATTCTATACAATATGAGACGTGCCGTGGTCTCAGCTGGGAGACTGCACATCTGCATCTTCTTTGAGAGACTTTCTCCATCAAAGGGTTATGAGATGAGAGACTTTCTCCATCAAAGGGTTATGAGATGTGTCGTGGTCTCAGCTGGGATACTGCACATCGACATCTTCTCTGAGAGACTTTCTCCATCAGAGGGTTATGAGATGTGCCGTGGTCTCAGCTGGGAGACTGCACATCTTCATCTTCTCTGAGAGACTTTCTCCATCAGAGGTGGCATGAGCTTTCATGCATAGAGACGTGAGTCTCGATACTCATCCGATTGCCGGATCCGGAGTAATTACTAAAATTACTCAGTATTAATGATATGTGCCGTGGTCTCTGCTGGGAGACTATACATCTTCACGTACTCTGAGAGACAACCTTCTCAGTCAGAGATTTGTGGCATGAGCTTTCATGCTTTAATTGAGAAACATGAGCCTCAATATTCATCTGATTGCCGAATCTGAAGTATAGTTTTACAACTCTACCCTTTGTCAAAAATCCACCATCTACATTAAGTCCCATGATTAGTGGGGAACAGTCATGTTCCTCAGTCAGCATTGAATGTTGATTTTCCAGGTGTAAATAGAAATAAGTAATTAAACTTAGTTATGATATTACCGGATTTCGACTGAATGAGCAAACCACGGTTTAAGTGAAACCCAGCGGAATAATAGGGCATCACCCAGTGAACATAAATTCATGTAGAACCGCTGATTCGATGGTGGAACCATGTTTGGTTTAGGATTCACGGGCCGAGCCCAAAAAGGAAATCCTTATGGAATCAGGTTTTGGAAATAAAATTATGTATAAAAGGGAATTAATCCTTTTGTGTTTTGTTTCTTTATTTTTGAAACTTGTTGATTTCATGAGCTGCTCATGCTTTCATCATGTTGAAATTTTTATACATGTGTATATGTTAACGCGAGTTTTGTAGAAAAACCCTTATTTTATTAAACGTATGTTTGTTCAATCATTAGTTTTGAAACTAATAATAAATCCCTGATTTATGAGAGATTTTTTCTTTGAAAATAGACATGTGTCCAGTGGTAAAATTTTGTTTATGAGCTTTCATGGGAAACAAAACTTTATGTTAAGAGTTGTGAGCTTTCACAAAACCGAAGTAAACCTCGCTTTAGAAAATAGGGTTCGAGGAAAAACAGATTTTTTTTATGCACATAAACTTATGTCCAGTGATAAAACTTTATGTATGAGATTTCATGAGAATCAGTATTTTATCACAAGAGGTGTGAGTTTTCACAAAACTAGTATAAACCTTTGTTTTTAAAAGAAAATGCTAAGACGAAGGAAGATAGATTTTTATAAATATGTAGCCATGACATATTATATGTATATAACTTGTGTTCAGTGATAAAACCTTATGTATGAGCTTTCATGAGAATTAGTATTTTATCACAAGAGGTGTGAGCTTTCACAAAACTAGCATAAACCTTCGTTTTTTTAAAAGAAAATGCTAAGACGGAGGAAAATAGATTTTTATAAATATGTAGCCGTGACATATTATATGTATATAACTTATGTTCAGTGATAAAACCTTATGTATGAGCTTTCATGAGAATTAGTATTTTATAACAAGAGGTGTGAGCTTTCACAAAACTAGCATAAACCTTCTTTTTTTAAAAGAAAATGCTAATACAAAGGAAATAGATTTTTATAAATATGTAGCCGTGACATATTATATGTATATAACTTGTGTTCAGTGATAAAACCTTATGTATGATCTTTCATGAGAATTAGTATTTTATCACAAGAGGTGTGAGCTTTCACAAAGTGGAATAAACTCTCGTTTCAAAGGTGGATGCTCGTACGAGAGAAAAATCTTTTTTTTTAATAGACGTGCGTCTGTTAGTAATAAAATTTTGTGTATGAGCTTTCATGGAAAATTTTATCTTCGAGCTTTCGGAAATATTTGAAAATATACTCTCGCTTCAAAGACAAATGATCGTGCGAGGGAGCAAAAATATATAGATATATTTTTTCAAATTTACGTGAGTTTCACGCCAAATATTTATATATTTTGTAAAACCATGTTTTGATTTTGAACAACTGTTGAAAGTATACATGGTTAAATAATGTCTGTATGTGAGTTTACACAATTGTAGGGTGGACGCCTGTCCGATTTTTGAAAATCAGTGAACGTTCACATAGTAAAAAATTATATGGGTGGTTCACGGTTTTATGAAAATCAAGTCATGATTTTGAATAATGAATTTTGCTCGTCTTTGCAGGTTTGACGGAACGAGCAAGTTTTCTAAATTCTGATGCTAATATCACTACAACGAGTGAAATCGTAAATAGGTAAGAGTTGGATCGTTACCATTTTGTGGACGTTGATGTGAGCACCTTTATTCCATGATTCATTGTTCTGTCGAAGCCTGCGCTTTGTATGAACGATGTGCTGAAGTATCCAATTTGCGGGAATGACTGAATCCCATGATGATACTTCCAAAGATGGTGTTTTCAGAAAAAACATTTCTACGGACGAAACCTTTAAGAAGTGGTACTTTTGGAACCTCTGAGTGATGGTGACAAATTCTTCATATTTCTTTGGCTTTACCATAGGATAATTGTGAAGTGAGATCCTGGATCAATGTAGACTCCATGGAAATGGAAGAAAGTTTACAGGAGCGGAGAACCCAGAAGTAAGGACTACAGGATGCTAGCAAATGACGTGTAGTCCCCAGCCGTTTCTTTGACGAGTTGTTAGCGCTCCTTGTGTCATGAATTTTCCCGTACAATTAGGATCATGAGACCAAGATTTGTTATTTCTTTTCAGACTTTTGCTCCATCGATTGACGGTCTTCAACTTGTTCCCGGGCGAACAATTCATGAATCCAGCACTGATGAAGAAGTCGATGTAAGTATCCTTTTTTGTGCAAGTGATCATGGCCTCTCCTTGGATGAAATAATAATAATTATTGTTGATGAATCCAGGAAGAAATCATTGTATATAAGCAGCATGTTGATGAAGCGTGCTCTTCTTTGGTATATGGGAATATGGAGAATTCCCAAAACCCCGAACGGAGATAGTGGCGTTGCCGATGGAGATTCCGGCATTGCCGAGCCTTCAAATGATTAAGAGACTCCCCCAGTAAGTATGTCTCCTGTAATCTCTTCATAGAGGTATGAAATTTCTGATTTGTGGATGAATGAATGATAATCCACGTAAGTATACGAGTAATTTTGCTGAAATACGTCACCAGAAAATTTCATACTTCAGCCCTTTAGCAAAAACACCGTAGAATCTTCGTTCGAAGTCGGATTTTCGCGATTTGCATATGTATCTTCAATCCCGGAAAATTTCCAAGCTTTATCAAAGAAGATTCTTGAGTTGTGAGCACTTTTAGGACCTGAAAAAGGCGAAACAATAAAATTCCAGAAGGCTTTCAGAACTTTTTCAGAGTATATGTTGTCCAATGTTTCGGTCACATCTCCTTGATAGTTTCTTCAATTGCTTTGAATTTTGGATATGTTGTAGAGGACATCCTTACGAATAGAATGGTGTATGAACCATCCCAAAATTCCTTGTATATTGCTCCAAGTTCGTCATCATGTACAGGTCAGAGTAAAGTCTCTTCAGACGAGCTTGCCGCAAAACGTATTTTCATGACTTTCATGCTATTTTTTCATGCCCCGAGTGTATAATGATGAACCCTGATGATGTTGGAATGCTTGTATAATGTATTTTATGATCTCATTTGGTCTCATGTTTAGATTGCTCTAACCTCATGTAATCTTCGTATTAGGTGCCAAATACTGAAGTTGAGGATATTGAAACCAATAAGGATAACTCGAGCTGTTCTGGAGTTGTTAATGAAGAGACAATTATCCCTACACTTCAAGGCCATGATAAGGTTGTAACTGAAGTTATGGAAACTTTTATTGTTGCTGCTTTAGTAATAGAAGAAACCGAGCCACCAGCAGAGAATACTGAAGAAACTGTTGCGCTGATTGTAAAGGATGCTCCAGTAACTGAGAATCATGTAGTGGTGTATTAATACCCAAGTGCAAGGGTTGATTTGGTCCTCCATTCGATGCATCACTCCATACCATGAACTGTTTGGTGGAGGATTTAAATGCTATTGATTCATTTGGGATCAGGACCCTTTGATTGGTACATGAGCATGATGCTTGCAGCCATCTTGTCTTTGTCAGGCGTAAAACATCACATATAAAACCCTGGTCACGGGACCATAGCTGAGGTTGATTTCGAGAGGGGATGATGTAATGACCATGGTTTCATGTCCCGGCTGTAGCATCACTTTCACGATGATTTATTAGTACTGGAGATCCCGACACCACGAGTATTGCATTGTGAAGTTGATCGTCATGATCAGTGGACCGTCAGTCCCCAATATTTTGTTGAATCTCTCCATTTCATTTTCCCTTCTTCGGGCAAGACTCGGATAGCGGACCCGGGTAAAAAAAAATGTTGTAAAGACCTAGGTGGTCGAAATTGGAGGTACCTTGATGAAGGACTTGGAGAAAAGACCTGGTGGACTCCGATCGGCTGTGGAAGTTATGAATCCCGTCTAAAATTGCTGCTTGCATGTTGTACGCTATGGAAGATGAAGGAACCTCATATGACGTCGGAATTTAATGGTTGACCCCAAATTTTGAAGCTAAGAGACTGAGTTATCTCATGAGACAAGAATCACTCAATTCGGAGTTGTAGAGGTCATCCAACGAAGCGAGCACATCTGTAATTTGTAATCCCGTACAAATTTTTCAGGTTTCGTAGACCTGACGGTAAAGGCCATACCTTTCATCTCGTATGTCCAATTAATTCTCCCTTTTGGTATGTTGTAGAAGAGACATAGAAGAACATCTTTCGTTGAGGAAGCATTGTCCCATTCCTTACCCATTGGTACATTTTTGCAAACCCATGGCATGGAGTGTGTTGTGTCTCAATTGTAGAGGTGATGAGAACATCTTGCAGAAGACTTTGGATTATGCCCACCAGTCAGCTTTGGGAAAACTTTCATGTGAGTATTTTATCAGGTTTGTACATCTTGATATGAATCATTGGCTCTTTAGAGAAGTCCATTTCATGTGCAACACTTCAGAGAATGATTAGTCGATGAAGCCCTGAGGATGTGGCTCTTGAGTTGTTGGTGCTGAAACCATCAATGATTACGCTCTAGAGATCCTTGTTGATTGCTGAGATCATGGACGGTGTTCCTCTAGAGATTATTGTGGATGCTAATACCATGGTTGAAGTTGATCTAACGACCGAAAAGGCTAGAACCATGATTATAGATGTGATCTTTGCTCCTTTCTCTAGTGAGCCTACGAACTAGTTGATGATTTGAGCGTCCGTAAGATGAAGGTGTGCTGAGAGTTCAACCTGAAGGCTCCTGAAAGAATAACTTTACCATGAACTGGCTTTGCAAGTGAGTCAATATGGTTGTGGTAGATAGCATTAGCAGTTATGATTGGTGAATAGAGAAAGTCCCTCAATCATGCAGGGGTTTGTGATGTAGAGAAATCCCGTTGATGAAGTTTCCGGAATCACCTCAGGTTACCCAATGTATATTGAAGGAATTAGTGCCATCCATGTATGAATGATGTTGCATATGCTTCGGAAGTCTTATCATGGAATAATGAAGACTTATCGACTGTAGTTTAGTTACACTTTGATCGTGTTGGTATTGAACAAATGTGTCATTGTCGAGATATTTGTGCTGAAACTGTACTCTTTGATTGGGAGTACAATTTGATGGCTTTTAGATGCTTGAGCATTGAAGCATCACATCCTTTGAGCATGTCTTAGGTTTGATCGTCTCGGCCCCAACTATCTTCTGTTGATTCAGCATCCCTTTTTGTTGAGGTAGTGTGTGCAGACATCAGAGCTTTTTGATTTTATGAACACTCCTTCAAGGTTATGGAGAAATTCCTAAAGTGTTCTTCGCCATGCTTGGACATCATCCCAGTAATGAATATCTCAGTGAGATGCTCGATTCAGAGAGGTTTCAGATTCATCCACTTAGTAAAATGCTAATATGGTGAAGCTATCATTCATAAACTCTTGTATAGTTGCTAGAAGAAGTCCACATGCTAGGATAGCATGTGAGGAAATAAATGACATAAGCATAGAATGATACTTACCTGAGTGAGGAACCTCTTGATGAATGTCTATCCATCTTTTGCAGGTTATTGCTTCAACCTCGTCAAAGAATTCCTCAAAGTACTCTGATGGAATATCCGTCAAATCTTCTGGATCATAAATTTCTTCGTCGGAGAGATGTGTAACCAAAGGCTCTTTGTAAGTACCCATATTTTCAGCGCGGATCCATGCTCGTTTGAAGGACATGTCATATCCTGGATCTTTCTTATTATATAAAACTTGGCTTCTGTCCAGGTTGAACTTATGTTCACTTTGAGAATGTTGTAGCCATAAGTATTTCCGAGTGCTCCTTCAAGGTCTATGATTGAGATGGAGCATGAGTATATTCTTGCCGAGTGATGCATGTGGATCTGATGGTTTTCACTGGAATTTTTTTGATGGCGGTGTCAGCATCAATCAACGTTCTTCCAAATTTCTTTTCTTCTGAGATTGACTATGGTAAGCAGTCCCCAGTCGTACATCTCTTGATCTGTGGCTGGAGGCTCAAAAAGTATTTTCGGGATGGACTTCTTGACACTATGTGGTTCAGTACTATGAACATGTCTCTCCTTTGTGCCTTCGACAGATAACGTAATTCACGTTCGACCTGAACTGCTTCTTTGATAGGTTGTCTAGAGAGTGTAATATAACTGGGAGAGGATTCTTGTGTACTCCTTCAGTACACAATTCGAGCTATTGTGGATCAACCTTCTCTTTGAAAATGTGCTTCAAAACTCCGCAGTCGTTTGTGGGATGATTGACGAACCTGTGAAAACGGAAGTAACATGGACTTTCCATGTTTCCTTCAGTTGGTTTTTTCTTGACACATGGAAACTTGATTGCACCATCTTAGACCCATACATGCAGGAGTTCGATCACCTCTTTATTTTAAAGTCAGGTGCTTCTTGATCAGGAGCTCTTGTGCGTTGGTCAGAGGCTTGTGCGTCTTGCTTATCCTTCCTTTGTGATTTTGAAGGAGCAGAGGTATGCTTGCGCGGCGGTTTGGCTTTCCGTTTTCTCCCTTATAAAAAAATGTTTGTGGAAGGCTGGAGGTTTTACTTCTTCTTGATCAGACATATGCTACCTCGAGTGTCTCGCGATTCTTTAGTCTTTGTAGATTTTTCTCTTTCTGACAGAGCAGGTGCAGTGGTTTCCGATCTCTTCACATCTTCATGAAGTTCTGAGAAAGTCTGGAATCGAAGATTTTCCAGTAGGGCTCTGTAAACCGGGAGCATGCCATTGATGCACAAATCTACCAGCTGCTGCTCCATGACATTTGGATCATGACAATCCAGGGCTTGCACTCTGAATCTTTTCACATAATCATTGGGATTTTAACTTATGCTCTGAAACATTCTTCGAAGGTCAGAGAGATTGACTTGCTCTGACACGAAGAAGCACTTCGTAGAAGGCGTTAATCATTTCTCCCCAATTGTTGATAGTTCCTAGTGCGATGTTGTTGTACTAGGTGTATGCTCTGCCTTTCAAGGATTTTGAAAACTCCTTGAGACGAACGACGTGGTTATGTTCATGTTCTCCTAAGGCTTTGAGGAAACGAGATACATGTTCTCGAGCATTGCCAGTTCCATCATACATAGTAAAAGTTGGAGAAATGTAACCTTTAGGAAGAGGAATCCTCTGCGTAGTGGCGGGAAAAGGAGGTTGGTGACGATGGACGTGTGATGTGTTTCCCTTTCCATGGTTCTCCAGAAGACGCTCTAGGTCTTCACGAGTAATGAAGTTTGATGACTCCTTTGTTGATGAATCACCTGCCGCTTTGCCAGCTTCGTCATCATCCACTGTATGAATTGGAATCACCTCAGGATCATCGTCTGAGGGTTTATCATTCTCTTTCCATTTTTCTTGGGTTTTCTCTGACAGTTTGTCAATAAGGGTCTTCAGATGGTCGAACAATTTCTGCTGTGCTGCAGCCATATCTGTCTGATTCTTTGCAAGAGTCTCTTGCGCTTTGATGAGATCAGCAATGGTAGGTGGTGGACTTCCTCTGACTTCTTCAGGGTGTCGGACGAACAAAGGATCTACTTCCGTGTTGGCGTGAGGAGGAGTAGTGTCACCACCGTCAGTGCTAGTGGTCGGAATTGTTTCCGAAATGTCTTCATTGTTGCTAGTGCTAGCGATATTTGCATTAGGATTTGTAACCGATCCTAACCTAAGACCAACCATCTTGTGAAATGAGAGATTGCAAACGAGAGATTAACCTCCCACTGTGGTCGCCAATCTGTTGATGGGTAAAAATGATTTGCTGGTTTTTACGGAATTGAAGAGCCGATCGTGTGGAGACTCCTTGAACCTAGCGAAATGTTGAACCTCACACAGATGCACTGCAAGAAGGGAGTGCTTTTAGTTCGAGATATCAATCTGTAAGACCCCGGCCTAAACCAAGAACAGTGGCCGTTCCAGAGTCAATTCGGTTACAAGAGAGGATGGGTAGATCTATAGGAGGGAAGATGAGAAATGTATGAGAACAATGGTGATCTGAGATAGTAGGTGTGTTGTGAATTCAGCGTGAAAATGCTCTGAATGATTGAATTTTGCCTGATTGAGAGTGATTTTTGTGAGTTCGTGTAGACGAAAGATCGTCTGTATGAACTTTGATGAGAAACTGCTCGTTTAGGCGAAAGTTGCTTGAATCTTCGAATTGTTCGAATCTTGTTCAATGTTGTTCTACCTTGTCGTTTCAATCAGGATTCAGAGACATTTATAATGCCGGAGTTGAAAACACCATGATCCCATGAAGTGTGACAGTTTGCTGAAATATGAGAGTGGGGAAGTGGGAAATCATGTTAAACCAATTACTCATCGTGCGGAGACTTGGTTAATTTTCCACCCACTACTTTGTTGATTCTTCCAACTGATTGCACGACTTGCTCACATTCTCATCGTGGGTGAACACACGTGCCGCAGACCGCCAGACCAAAACCCTAGTTAATATCCCCCCATTGTGACACGATTGAAATCTCGTGATTGTGGAGTCAGTTGCTGACTTTGTGGGATGATGAGTCCATGTAGTGCTGAGTTGAACACGTTTTATCAAATGTTATGAAACTCATGAATTGAATGTATGTCTGCTGAGACGAGGTACCATTATGACCTAAAATGAGCAAACTGTGTTGCTGAATTGTCTGAGCGGTCCCACATGCTTTTCCTAGTTTTATGTGATTTTATGTATTTTTCTATGATTTTAAGGGAATTTTACATGAAATCAAAGGGATTTATTGAAAACCAAAATATTTTGTTGAAATCAGGGAGTTTTCATGAAATCATGAAACAAAATAACAAATAATAAATAAAAACACGTGGGACCGGCTAGGTTGAACCAATAACTAGCGTCCTTTAGTAGAATCGACGTAGAATTCTCATACGGACTCGGATTTTGATGGTCCGCCCCTCCATTCTGTACGGAAAAGAATTTCCTATCTCCTCACGCGGGAATATTTAGGTTATAAGCTCGTTCGGGAGGTGAAAACAACTCGAGAGTAAAATTCAGGAAGAATTCAAGGGGTTGGTCCCATGGTATTTTTTCCTAATTTCATCATGTTTGATAAAATCATGTGACAAAAATACATGAAATTAGGTAATTTTAGAGAAAATACATGAAATCAAGGATTTTCATAATTTAATAGAAATAATAAAATAATGAGGACATGAGGTGTGGGACCGGCCGGCCGGCGGTCCCATGTCACCTTTCCCTAATTTTATTATTTTTTGATAAAACCATGTGGTTTAGATAATTTCTTTGAAATAAAGAAAATTGATCGAACAAGAGGGTTTTCATGAGATCAGGAAAATATCATAAAATAAAATTGGGCACGGGACTGGTCACGGCATGACTGGCCGGCTGGTGAACCCAGTCCCCTGGTGCTTTTGCTAATATTTTATTATTATTATTTTCCTTCCTATTTTGCATAGGTTCCTTGTTCGTTCATGCTGGTCTGTGTATTATTTTCTAATTGCACTTGCACCATTTTGGTCAGGGCTTATTCGATGCTCAGATGCCTGTTTCGTCGGATATTTATCACTAACCCGTGGCATTCTGCTGGGAAGAACCATGAATTGAAGTGACGAAATATAACGGAGAACCGTAAAATATTTCTGGATATTTAGACGATTAAAGATGGCTCGTAGAATATTGCTGGATATTCAGACGATGGTTCGTAGAATATTGTTGGATATTTAGACGATGGTTCGTAGAATATTGCTGGATATTCAGACGGTCTCAGATAATCAATTGATGGCTCTAGAAGGGCTTCCTGTCTAAGAGCATTAATCATCTGAGGGTTTGAGCAATATGAACTTGATGGAGTGTCATATTCCTTTTTTCATAGTCGGGGAAAACCGGTCGCATCCCGAAGACGTTGTCGCCCAATCTTTCGATTCTATACAATATGAGACGTGCCGTGGTCTCAGCTGGGAGACTACACATCTGCATCTTCTTTGAGAGACTTTCTCCATCATAGGTTTATGAGATGTTCCGTGGTCTCAGCTGGGAGACTGCACATCTACATCTTCTCTGAGAGACTTTCTCCATCAGAGGGTTATGAGATGTGCCGTGGTCTCGCCCTAGAGATCGCACATCTGCATCTTCTCTGAGAGACTTTCTCCATCAGAGGTGGCATGAGCTTTCATTCATAGAGACATGAGTCTCGATACTCATCCGATTGCCGGATCCGGAGTAATTACTTAAATTGCTCAGTATTCATGAGATGTGTCGTGGTCTCGGCTGGGAGACTACACATCTTCACGTACTCTGAGAGATAGCCTTCTCAGTCAGAGATTTGTGGCATGAGCTTTCATGCTTTAATTGAGAAACATGAGCCTCAATATTCATCCGATTGTCGAATCTGGAGTATAGTTTTACAACTCTACCCTTTGTCGAAAATCCACCATCTACACTAACATTGATTGCAAAACCCTGATTTGAAAGACTATATAAGGGAGAACTCTAGCAACTGGGAAACCTAATCCCCACACATTCTGTGTGATACTAGTTTGCTAAGCTACAGTAAATTCTCCATTAACCTTTGGTTTTTTCTTCTAAAACCAGGTTAATGACTTAAAGACTTCACTGGGATTGTGAAGCCAGATCGATACTACTTTTCTTGTAGTTATGTGATCTAATCTTTCTATTTCTATCGTACGAGTACAATTGTAATAATTGGCTTGAGATTTTTATCTCCAATAGGCAAGATATAAAATAATCACAAACATCTTCGTCTCATCGTTTGTGATTCCACAATATCTTTTTTTTTTTCGCTGCGTCGATTTAGACTATTGTGAGGTGATTGATAAAACTGAGCTGTTCTTCGGGATATAAGTCTGGTTTTATTGATTGGTTTCGGTTCACCTTGATTTATCAAAAGACGTAAAAAAACTCATAGGTTTATTCGTGGGAGATGAATTTATATATCTTGTAGACTTTTTTGTGTGAGATAGATTTGTTTGCTAAAGTCTTCGATTTTGGGTCGTAGCAACTCTTAGTTGTGGGTGAGATCATCTAAGGGAATCAAGTGCGCAGTATCCTGCTGAGATCATAGGCGTAGGAGAATAACTGTACCTTAGATCAGTGTGAGATTGATTGGGGTTCAACTACAGTCCAGACCGAAGTTAATTTGGAGTAAGCCAGTGTCTGTAGCGGCTTAATACAGTGTATGTTTAATCTGGACTAGATCCCTTGGTTTTTCTGCATTTACGGTTTCCTCGTTAACAAAATTCTGGTGTCTGTGTTATTTCTTTTCTGCATTATATTTTTATATAATTAAAATAATACAGGTTGTGCGTTGTTCAATCAATTAGAAAATCCAACCTTATTGGTTGTTGATTTAAATTGATTGACACTTGGATATTGGTTTTTGGTTCCATTCAAGTTATCTCTCTTTGATTATAAATCGCGAATCATATTTTCTTGAGTAAATCAAATCGAGAGATTGGGATAATAACTCCTTGAGTATTTTCTATTGATTGGGTCTAGTTGATTCTATAGAAAAACAACTCGGAGTTGTCCATACTGATTGCTAATCGAAATATTGGGTGTGGTTGTTAGACCCCCGTTTTTTCCGATTGGTATCAGAACAGGAAAACACGTTCAAGACCTTACAAGTCTGTGTTTGTAGCTATCTGACTCTATGGACAACAAAGTCTCTTATAACGCTTCACCAGGATTAAAAAACAATAGTAGAAGAAATTCTGATAAACTAGTTATCCTTCAAAGGTTGTATGAACAAATCCAGATCAATTCTGATCTTATTGCAGAATTAGAAATCCTAAAGGATTTGAAACCCAATTTAAGTTCCTTAATGGATATGGGTAACTATAATTGTTCCTCTCTAAGGAACTGTCATATATCGGATGATAAACAACGTATAAAGTTTGTGAAATCTGATGTGACTCAGAACTGTTCTACCAAGCTTAAAGGTGTTTTTCTATGTTTGTTTTGTGATTCCTCTAATCACTTTCAACATAAGTGTGTGTCTTTTCAAAATAGTTTAAAAGTTGCAAGTGATCTTTATAAGAAAACTAAACAACTTCTTGTGTCTCTAAAAAGACATACAGAACTATTGGAAAACACCAAAAAGGAGTATGGGAGCATTTGCTTTAAAATCAACGTCACCTTTTCAATGGTTTCTTGATAGTGGATGTAGCAGACATATGACATGTGATCTTACTTGGTTTGTTTTCGCAGAAGACTATGAAGGAGGACCAGTAACATTTGGATATGGAAGATGTTGCTACATAAGTAAGAAGGGAACGATCAAATTACCTGGCGTACCTGAAATTCATGACGTAGTCTACGTAAAAGGTATGACTGCAAATCTTCTTTCTATTAGTCAAATTTGTGACAAGGGCCATCTAGTTGTCTTCAATGATAATGGATGTGACATTGTAGACAAAACTGGGAAAGTAATTTTTCAAGGAACTCGTGGTAAAAACAACTCTTATCTTCTCGATACTCATTTTAGCAATTGTTGCAATTTGACTAAGGTGGAATCTACACATCTTTGGCATGAACGTTTTGGTCACATCAATTATCACCTTCTAACTAAGATCATTAACAAAGAACTTGTTAGAGGTGTTCCAAAAATCAATGCAAAGATTGAAGGTGTATGTGGTGCCTGTCAAAAGGGTAAACAAACAAAAGTTCACCATAAATAATCTCGAGATATTCTCGCCAAAGCCCCACTTGATTTAATTCATATGGATCTCTTCGGACCAATTCAACAGCCCACTGTTGCTAGCAAAAAGTATGCTTTGGTTATGGTAGATGATTACACCAGATTCACTTGGGTTGTATTTCTATCTCATAAGAATGAAACCCTTGGAGAATTCAAGATTATTGTGAGTAGAATCCAGAACGAACAAGGTCGTAAACTAAAGAAAATTAGGAGCGACCGTGGAACTGAATTCAAGGACACTAAAGTGTTTGAATTTTGTGATGAAGTGGGGATTACTCAACAATATTCTCCACCTATTACTCCTCAAGCTGATGGAGTTGCTGAAAGAAAGAACATGAATATTCAAGAGATGGCCAGGGTAATGCTCCATAACAAAAATCTACCTTTAAGATTTTGGGGAGAAGCTGTTTTGACAGCATGTTGCTTGATCAACCGTGTTTACTTACGGTCTAAAACTCTCAACACTCCTTATAAGTTATGGTATGGTATAAAACCCAACTTACACTATCTTAGAGTGTTTGGAAGTAAGTGCTACATACTAAAAGATCGAGAGCAAAGAGGGAAATTTGATACCAAAAGTGATGAAGGTATTTTCCTTGGTTATGCTTCTGACAGTCGTGGGTTACGAGTATTTAATCTCATAACACAAGTCGTGATGGAATCTTCTAATGTTATTATTGATGATATTAGTGTTTTCCATCATGATAATTCTCCTACTGAGTTTCCTCCAACTAAGACAATTGAGAAAGTCAAGGAAATATCGGAATCAGTTGAAGTCATTCCAACTGTTATTGATCCTGATATTTCTAGTGACGAGTAGTAGGACACTGATCAGGCCGCCCCTGATGAACCAGAACGTGTTCCCCCTCTACGACACCTCTGGGTTCAAAGGAATCATGATCCAAACAATATTATGGTATGGTAGAAAACCCAACTTACACTATCTTAGAGTGTTTGGAAGTAAGTGCTACATACTAAAAGATCGAGAGCAAAGAGGGAAATTTGATACCAAAAGTGATGAAGGTATTTTCCTTGGTTATGCTTCTGACAGTCGTGGGTTACGAGTATTTAATCTCATAACACAAGTCGTGATGGAATCTTCTAATGTTATTATTGATGATATTAGTGTTTTCCATCATGATAATTCTCCTACTGAGTTTCCTCCAACTAAGACAATTGAGAAAGTCAAGGAAATATCGGAATCAGTTGAAGTCATTCCAACTGTTATTGATCCTGATATTTCTAGTGACGAGTAGTAGGACACTGATCAGGCCGCCCCTGATGAACCAGAACGTGTTCCCCCTCTACGACACCTCTGGGTTCAAAGGAATCATGATCCAAACAATATTATGGTATGGTAGAAAACCCAACTTACACTATCTTAGAGTGTTTGGAAGTAAGTGCTACATACTAAAAGATCGAGAGCAAAGAGGGAAATTTGATACCAAAAGTGATGAAGGTATTTTCCTTGGTTATGCTTCTGACAGTCGTGGGTTACGAGTATTTAATCTCATAACACAAGTCGTGATGGAATCTTCTAATGTTATTATTGATGATATTAGTGTTTTCCATCATGATAATTCTCCTACTGAGTTTCCTCCAACTAAGACAATTGAGAAAGTCAAGGAAATATCGGAATTAGTTGAAGTCATTCCAACTGTTATTGATCCTGATATTTCTAGTGACGAGTAGTAGGACACTGATCAGGCCGCCCCTGATGAACCAGAACGTGTTCCCCCTCCACGACACCTCTGGGTTCAAAGGAATCATGATCCAAACAATATTATTGGAGGAAGAGATTCTACAGCTAGAACAAGAGGACAACTTCAAAATATTTGCAATTTTGGTTGTTATCTGTCTCTTGTAGAACCAATAAATATTGATGAAACTCTTAATGATACCGCTTGGGTGAATGGTATGCATGAAAAGTTAAATCAATTTCAAAGGAAAGACGTATGGGAACTCGTACCTTGTCCCTCCAATGTTAATATTGTTGGTACCAAATGGATATTTAAGAACAAGTCTGATGAATTTGGCACAATTATTAGAAACAAAGCCAGGCTTGTCGCTCAAGGATACTCACAAATTGAAGGTATCGACTTTGATAAAACCTTTGCACCTGTGGCATGACTTGAGTCCATTAGGCTCTTATTAGCTCATGCTTGTTTTCTCAAAGTTAAACTTTTCCAGATGGATGTAAAATCTGCGTTCCTGAATGGGATTTTAAAAGAAGAAGTATATGTTGCTCAACCAAAAGGGTTTGAAAACCGTGACTTTCCAGATCATGTTCTCAAACTCAAAAAGGCTTTATATGGGTTAAAACAAGCACTTAGAGCCTGGTTTGAAAAACTTACCACTTCTCTTATTCGGAAAGGTTTCTCAATAGGTGGAGCTGATAAGACCTTATTTACCAAATGAAGTGGGAAAAACGTTGTCATTGCTCAAGTATATATAGATGATATTATCTATGGATCAACATCTGAGAAGCTAGCAAAGGACTTTCAAGTTTCACTGGCTATAGAATTTTAAATGAGCAATGTTGGTGAATTGAAATTCTTTTTAGGGTTACAAATACAACAACATATAAGGGTGCACAGGAACCGAGCCGGACCGACGGACCATCCCGGTACCGGTGGAACAATACCTGATTTGGTACTGAACCGAGGAACGGGTTACAGGTACCGGTCCCAAAAATAAGAACCGAGGTCTAGGGGTACAGGTACACGGTCCTGACCTAGTCCCGTGCCGAACCGTACCGTCTGTACCGAATAGTAGTAGCCGTTAGATTTAGGGGATGATAGATCAATAATAACCGTTGGATTAAGTGGTGGTATATAATCCAATCACTCATTAATGTGTTGTTAATGGAAGGACAGATCCCTGTTTCCACGCAGAGAAAAAAGGATTATGCATAATGTAATGATTTAACTAATACCTATGCATCGCCATTAGCATGCCAGCCTAATTATCTACTGAGAAGGCCTATCACTACTGACTCGAATTTGATGAATCCTAATTCCAAAAGTCTTGCTTTGAAGCATACATAGGATATTATTCTTTGAAATGTTTAGAATCATCGATTAGCTCAGTTATGAAAGTGGTTAGGTTAATTGTTGACAAACGATCACTTTAGTGATTGATCTTGGTTCTTCTTAAGATATCAGTTCACTGGTTGCCTGTTTGGTCACAAATCCTTGATCTCCTCCTACATTTAATTCAAGATTGTAGACATATTTGATTTTTTTGGTTTTACCTCACTTTTAAATGTAGCTTTGATATTGATGCCAATGAAGGCGTCGATCACTTGAAGCACATTATAACTCTTACAAATATAGGGTTGTTTTTCTGGATAGTATGTTGAAGGTGATACCCAAAAAACTTAGAGCTAGAAAGAAGATGATTCCATGGTTTGCATACGTACCTACAATTTACAACTGACTAAACAGGTAACCTTAGAAAGCAGGTAGTCTTCTTGAACTTCTTTTGCTGCTACTTAATCTTCTCATGCGTGATTGAGGATCTGGTAGATCAATTATGCATAATGTAATGATTTAACTAATTAATGGTGGTGGAGTTATAGGAGAAGTACCAGTAAACCATCATCACCGTCTTCATAGAATAGTACATCAAATAAGTCAAATGAATTTGGTGGTAATAATCAGAAAAAAGTCTTTGCTGAATGCTGCCTTCAATCCAGTTGCTGAGCAAATAATAATTGTTGGATTAAGTGGTGGAAAAAGAACCGAATGATACCGGAACCGAGGTACCCGGTACAGGTACCGGTCCAAAATTTTGGAACCGAGCCTAGGGAGGTGCACGTACTCAGCCTTGGCAAGAACCGAACTGAACCGTACCGTGTGCACCCTTAACAACATAAGGATGAAATTTACTTATCCCAGGAAAAGTATGCAAGGGATCTTGTAACATGATTCGACTTGGATAGGTCTTCTCCAAAATTGACACCTATGCCTACTACTGATTTTAGGCTGATCCAAAGGAATCTTATCTTGCAGCTGCAAAAAGGATCATACGTTATGTCAATCACACTATCGGGTATGGTCTATCCTACACTTTTGATACTAACACTGACCTTTCTGCATATTCTGATGCTGATTGGGCAGGATGTGTAGAAGACAGAAAAATTACATCAGGGGGTTTCTACTATGTAGGACTCAATATTGTTGCTTGGCACAGTAAGAAACAAAATTCCCAATCCCTATCTACATGCGAAGCAGAGTATATTGTTGTTGGGTCATGCTGTACACAACTCTTGTGGATGAAACAAGTGTTGGCAGACTATGGAGTTTATACTGGAATAATGAAGATCTTTTGTGATAACTCTAGTGCGATTCGAATCACTGAGAATCCCGTTGAGCACTCAAGAACAAAGCACGTTGACATAATGAACCATTTTATTCAAGATCTTTATGATAATGGTATCATAAATATGGAATTTGTGACTTCAGAACAACAGTTGGCTGACATTCTCACCAAACAATTAGACACGACCACTTTTTAGCACTTAAGGCAGTCTATTGGTATTGTTTTGGTTCATTAGCTACTTCAGTAACTCTTGCCCATGTGCTTATCTCGATCTTTTGGGGAATTGAGTTGGAACTCCAGTAGGTGTATACCTTGTTTATATTTGATTCATCCATTTTTTCTATTAATGTGAATAAATCCAACTTTTCTTTTTGAAATTATTAAGGTCGCTCTTGTTGTTCCTTAGGGAATGACATATTTTGGGGGAGAGTTCTTTTGAACTTGTGCTTAATTGCCAAATCTTTGTGGGGAGTGCGGCTGTGGAATATTAGAGGGGTTATCTTGCGTCTTTATAAACTCCTTGATGAATGCATTTAGCTTAGGCTTTATGATTGCATCTAAACAAGATGATACACATTTACCTTTGGTCATGAAATGTCTCTTACGGAAATTTCATTAGGATCCCGTTCTTGTACCTTTGCCAATTTTATTGACAAAAATGGGGAGAATTAATATGTAGTTCACACTACAAATACATATGGTTTTCAAATCATTATGTAAGGGGGAGTGGTTTCCATGTGAGATGGAGTATTGACTAAGGGAGAGTAAAGTATCACCATAGTATTGTTGTTGAAGTTGTGATGTAATTGGACTTTGACGATGTGTAATAATACTATGACACTGTATAAAAATGATTGAGAACCGATGCTTTTCTCATTGTTATAGCTACGGATTTTCAACAACGATGATGCTAAACTTACAACCTTTGGGATCATTGGACTACTTGGAAGTGACGAAGATTTCGAGTAATGTTGAATATTAGACATGTGGAATAGGATCTATAAAGTTTATTTATATATTTTTTGTATTCCATATGTATTAATAGTTTTGCCACTAAAATTTACAAAGGGGGATATTGTTAGAGCATTGCTCGGTCGAACTCGCATGTGTTGTTATCTCAAGCATGTTTGTCAATGTTAGTGATCAAAACTATAAAGTCTTGATTTTTAGTCTACTATAGATAAGGTCTCGGACTAGGATAGAAAGTGTAGTTGAGCTCAAGAACTCCATGGCAATTATCATACAAGACGAAGGACTACTCAAGGAACCAGTGGATCTTCATCGACTAAAAGGTATGTGCAGACTTGAACTTATCTATCACTTGAAAGTCTATCTATTCTATCTCCTATCTTGAGACAAAATTCGTATTAATATATAGACTAAGAATATACACATGTGACATTTAGAGCTGAGTATATCTCGCTTATATATCTCTCGAAATGTGTGTTGGTAAAGCTTTCGCTTTAGCCAAGTTCATCTTTGCCTAGTGACGAAAGTCATGTTATGTTTCAATCACTTTGGAAATTGCTCTGACGAAAACTAGTTTGCGAATAACAACTATATGACGTCCTCTGAGAATGTTTCAATGGTTAAAATGAGAGTTTAGACAATATAACCACTAGGGATATAAAAATTGTTGTGGTAACACATATATGTATAAGTCCTTAGCACTTGAACCGAAGTTTGCGAACTTTGTTGATCAAGTGAAAACCGGAACTTGAGCAGTCAACCCAGTCCGCGAACTCAGTCGCGAACGTGTGTAGTTCTTGAACCCGAAAATTTCTCCTGGAGTTTGTGAACTCCAACCGGTTAACTTGAGTCTGCGAACATGAGTGGTTATGTCTAAAAACGATGTTCGTGAACTTATCTAAATTATCTAAGAAATTCTATTGAAAACCATGGCTTTATAGTTCATGAATCGATTCGAGTGAATCACATCATTTTTGCTTCAATTGTGTCTTGTGTAGTACATAAGATCTCATAGCAATTGAATAACTATCTAACTAGTTCATTTGAGTCATTTGGACTAGTTATGGTGAAGAAGAATATGGTTGATATGAAAGTTATCATTTGGCTAACCATTTGGTTGACTAATATTGAACCAACTATTGTACACGTTTGGGTACGGTTACACAAACCCAAAATCTTCAAGTACATGTGTGTATGTCAAGCTAAGTTTTCGATCTAACGGTTGAGAGATATTAGTTTGTATCTAATCAGGTTTTCATCTAACAGTGAATATTGAATGCTTTGTTACTAAGCTAACACTGATTGCAAATCCCTGATTTGAAAGACTATATAAGGGAGAACTCTAGCAACTGGGAAACTTAATCCCCACACATTCTGTGTGATACTAGTTTGCTCAGCTACAGTCGATTCTCCTTTAACCTTTGGTTTTATTCTTCTAAAACCAGGTTAACGACTTAAAGACTTCATTGGGATTGTGAAGCCAGACCGATACTACTTTTTTTTGTAGTTGTGTGATCTGATCTTGTTGTTTATATCGTACGAGTACAGTTGTAATAATTGGCTTGATATTTCTATCTCTGATAGGCAAGATATAAAAGTAATCACAAACATCTTCGTCTCATCGTTTGTGATTCCACAATATCTTTTTTTTCGCTGCATAGATTAAGACTATTTTGAGGTGATTGATAAAACTGATATGTTCTTCGGGAATATAAGTTTGGTTTTATTTATTGGTTCCTGTTCACCTTGATTTATCAAAAGACAGAAAAAAAAACTCATAGGTTTATTCGTGGGAGACGAATTTATCTATCTTGTAGACTTTTTTGTGTGTGACAGATTTGTTTACTAAAGTCTTCGACTTTGGGTCGTAGCAACTATTGGTTGTGGGTGAGATCAGCTATGAGAATCAAGTGCACAGTATCCTGCTGGGATCAGAGGCATATGAGCATAACTGTACCTTGGATCAGTGTGAGATTGATTGGGGTTCGACTACAGTCCAGGCCGAAGTTAATTTGGAGTAGGCTAGTGTCTGTAGCGGCTTAATACAGTGTATGTTTAATCTGGACTAGGTCCTAGGGTTTTTCTGCATTTGCAGTTTCCTCATTAACAAAATTCTGGTGTCTGTGTTATTTCTTTTCCGCATTATATTTTTATATAATTGAAATAATACATGTTATGCATTGTTCAATCAATTAGAATATCCGACCTTATTGGTTGTTGATTTAAATTGATTGACACTTGGATATTGGTCTTTGGTACCATCCAAGTTATCTCTCTTTGATTATAACTCGCGAATCATATTTGCTTGAGTAAATCAAATCGAGAGATTGAGATAATAACTCCTTTAGTATTTTCTATTGATTGGGTATAGTTGATTCTCTAGAAAAACAACTCGGAGTTGTCCATACAGATTGCTAATCGAAATATTCGGCGTGGTTGTTAGACCCCTGTTTTTTCCAGTTATGTTGGAAATGAGCTCCCAACAATTATCCTCATTTTAAACCTTTTGGCAGGAGATCTCTTACCGCTAGATTTACGGGTTATCACTTTAATGAGACAGTCTTCCCGCTGTTAGGGGGAGATAAGAAAAAGTATTTTCTAAGGGAATGACATGAACTGTCTTGGTGTGTTCCCAATGTGTCTCATATTGATTCTTGTACTCCACAAATGTAAATATGAAGTGACAAAGAATAATAAATTTTCAGAATGTACATTGATGTCCCTAAAGTGACGAGATCACACATACCAGCTGCAAACCTACCTGCAAGGTTACAAATCCTTAATAAAGTATATACACCATAGACTAAGATGTTGCAACTACACTTGGTGGAAGTGTAGTTAAGGCAGTGGATCCATAAAGGAAGACGGAGAGACCACCAGGTTCAATCAATACTCACCTAGAAAGGAAGTAGATGAGTAAGGCACAACTTAATTTGTATCATTAATGAAATCATCTCATTTGATTGTCTCTGACTATGTCCATGAATCAATACTGGAGGACGCTCCGAAGTTTAATGATTCCAGAGAACAATGAAATCCAAAAGGATTATGAGAACACACACGAGTCAATGGAAAGATCGTGCGAGCATATTAATGATTATTTTTATATATAGTTGCTCAAGGAAATTGAGCACAATGAGATCGAACCATGCTTCTTATTGTTTAATTCAATAAATAGCATCCTTGGCCTACACAATCCTGGTAGAACTTAGTTCTTTGGAAAATATACGGGTAATTGGTGTGGTAGTGCTAACCAACCAAGTGTAAAGCCTATTGGACATACATAATTAATTTTTCACAAAGCATAATGAGAATAAAGTAGTCTTAAAATACAAAGACTCGCCTTGTGGCTCGAGGTTTCTCACAAAGCCCTGGAATTGTTCTCTTGTAATGAACGCTAAAGAGTTCCGCTACTTAGTTAGCTTGGTAATTTCAAAAGGACTTGAAATGAAGCATATGTATGTGGTCGTTACGTATCTCTGAAAGAATCAATAGATAAAAGATATTTACAAAAGTACTTGATATACTTTTGTTTCCCAGATCAAGTAACTCTAAACCACAAAGTGCATTTACAATTAGATATAACGTTCACTTATAGATTGAAGCAATCAAGCGGAAGTGGTATACCCGTCTAAGTGGCTATTTGATTTGGAGGGGATAGACAAATAAGTTATTTTTTCTTGCGTATTCACAAGAAAGTTCCTAATTTGGAATTATAGCTATTTATGTCGACGGTACAAACATGATGGGTACTCTTGATGTAATAAGAGACCTTAAAATCTATTTAAAAATCCGAATTTGAGATGAAAAATCTAGGGAAAGCTCGACCGAGTACTGAGCTTGTGGGATATTATACCACCAGTTTGCACATGTCTAAAGTTTTCAGGAAATTTAACAAATACATGCTTCCTGATAGCACTCCCATGATTAGTCGAGGTTCAAGTGTAAGTAAGTGACCATTTCGTCTAAAGGAAGATGACGAATATGTGTTGGGAGATGAAATTCACATATCTAAGTACAATATACTCATTGTTGTACTTAGTATAATAATGTACTCGATTAAATTTTACATCCTCAGTGAACTTGTTAGCTAGATACAGCTCAGCGCCAACACATCGTCATTGGAATGGTATAGTGAATGTAATCATGCACTTGAATGGTATAGTGAATGTAATCATGCACTTAAAAGTAACCATTGACATAAATTTGTATTATACCTACAAAGACATTAAAAGGAATGCTAATGAAAATGCAATCCAAAAGTTGTTGATTATGAAGGAACAATAATCTCTTCTCCAACGAAAGTAGTCAGAGGGAGATATGGTAGATTATTTTCTAGGTTATTACCGATATTCAGTTTCTAAAAGTATATGACTAAAGGAACTGTCTGGAACAACTCTGAAAGTAATCATGGGAGATGCCGACATCAGGGGGGGGATCCAAGGATATGATGTCGACATATTTTACTTCGAAATTGAAGCTGTGTTGTACTCTTTTTCCTTTCGATCAAGAATAGTTTTTCCCAAAGGGTTTTGTTACTCGACAAGGTTTTTATAGAGACAACACTAAAAACATCAAGTATGTTGAGCGTTGAAGACAGAAAGGTCGCCCTTGATATTATTGAAAATATCTGGATCAAATAAATGAAACGCGATATTCTGTTAGCAACGTGACTTCCAGAATCAACAACATGTTCTTATAAACATTCATGTCACCAAAGTAAAGTGTGATAAACTCCTTTTGATTGCATTAGACTAATGAAAATTGTCTGACATCAGGGGGAGCATCTAATGGTGTGTTGAAATATTTTCCTTCACCGATGTTATTTTTTCCCACAGGGTTTTGTTGCTCGGCAAGGTTTTTAATTATACAACAACAAACACCGGGAATTAACTTCCCAAGTATGGCTATTGTCTTTTCCAGAAGGATTTTCTGCCTAAGAAGTTGTGAAGCAAATAATCAACTTCAACGAAGCAAAGTGATCATCTGTAACAGATCACCTTTACTTGCATATGTCACGTTGTACTCTTTCCCCTTCGTCAAGGTTTTGTCCCACTGGGTTTACTTGTCAAGGTTTTAATGAGGCAACATATTCGAGTCCAAATATGTTCTAAGTTTTCTTAATATTGTACTCTTTTTCTTTAGTTCAAGTTTTGTCCCTCTGGGTTTTCCTGACGAAGTTTTAACGAGGCAATTAACTTAGACTCGTCGGTCTTTGAAGATCGTATTACATGTGATGAACTACATGTAAAGTACGAGATAACATGTGAAGTACTACATGTGATTAGTTGTACCAAGGTTTTGTCCCACTGGGTTGTTCTTTGTCAAAGTTATGAGGCAATTGATTTTGGCACAAGTCATCAAGGAGAGAACAACATTTGAAGAGCTATATTCGAAGCACTTTATATGAAGCACTGCATACGGAGTTCTATTGTACCACACAAGGGGGAGTGTTGTAGGGCTTACAGCCCATAGGTGTGCGACCCAAAACATATGTCTTTTGGTTTTCCCATCTCCATGTATATATATGTATTATATCCATATAACCTAAAAACACTGATCATATATAATTCTTCTCCTTCCCCATCTCTTTCTTTTTCCCTATCTTTTATACTAAAACAGCTCTTGAATACGAAACAAAAAAAATGCTTCAAATGAAGTTTGCACCTATTTGGAGCGCTTCATAGCTTGACCAGTTTCATCCATATGCTTCTTTAGCATCAATAAGCTTTTGATCGAACATTTCCAGGGAACAATTAATTCATCATATATCATAATATATATCATTTATAAAAGAAATGAAACTCATAAAATCGAAGGCATAATATTGCTAAATATTGGAAATCAATATTGAAAGTTCAAAGATTAACGCTCTGATTTGGAAATAAGGGTAGTCAAATCTTACCTGATGTCATTAGTACTTTGTCCTCGCTACAAATTCACCACCTACCTCTAACTTCAGTCCCATAAAGGATTGTCATATAATTATTCATAACTAAGCCCCTGGTGATACATAATAGCTAACGGACACAAACCAAGATTGCACTGTGCACGCTAATGGTTAGCATCATAGGCATTAAAAAGTCATTTCACAACATTGTTTGAGTCGGTGAGATCAGCTGCAAACACAAAATAACAAAAGTCATATCTTTTGACTGTTAGTTAATGTAGAACCTTTTTATGCCAATCATTGTGAATTATCTCCATTTATATCTTTACATCTCCCATGCTAATCCAAGCAAATATCTCTTATCTCATCCACTGCTACTACCAACTTGCAAATTCATTAAAGAAATAATCAAACCAGATGAACTTTATGATTTACACTACTACTTCAACCATTTTTGGATGAAAGAGAAAGAACATGACTTGGTTGATTTGACAACTTACCAAGAATAAATCTTCATATACCTCAAGGCTTGATAAATTCATATTATTCAGAAAGAAGTATGGATGAAATATCATCTTACAAAGAATAGATCTTTATACGTTCCATCTTTATATGCCTCAAGGCTTGATAAATTCATATTACTCAGAAAGCAGTATAGATGGAATTAAGCCACTTATAAAGGTGAACTTGAGGTCACCTATAAGCAACATCTGCAAAAGTAAAGACATGAGCGCTTCGTTCCCCAAATGATGCTCCCTTGCATGTATTCTTCCGCCACGTGAGCATCGTTGATATGAGTTAATATTTAAAATGTATTAGTAGCAATAAGATTATCCCGTTTCACCAGGCATATAAGAGGTTCCTCTCCAATCCGAAACACGAAACCCCAAAAAAAATTAACTTCCAAAAACTGGCTACATAATGAACAAAAATAAGATACGAACTACTATCCTACCCGGCATATGGGAAGGAGGAAACATCCCAACATATCCACAAAATGAGATGCATCAAAGGGAAGTGGTAGATAAACACATGTGAGTCATTTCATCAATACATCGAAAGAGATGAATGTATAATATATGCAGGAGTAACATTTAAAACACCTTCTATGAATCTATGAAGGTAAGATTCCATAAATGGATTATGATGATGATGAGGTTCTTTAAACATTCTTCATACCTAAATTGGATAAGGACTTGGAATCTGGACCCAATGATCTTCTTCCATATTCTCTTGCTTGATATGATTCCAGTGAAAACATAAAATTAGAAATAGGTAGGCTTTCTTTAAGCAATTCTTATATCAAGTAAAGTTACAACACTATCGAGCACCCACTTCCTTTATTCGTCATCCTAATTCAACATCGGGTACGAATATACTGTAAAAAAAATCCAAGTCATCTGTATTAGTTATCTATACTTTCGACAGAATATAGGTACATCATTGGTAATTTGAGCTGAGCGGATCTTGGACATCCCCAGTGAGTCTATATTTAATATCACCAATATTACGCTCATTACAACAGCGGTATCGCATACAATTGAAGGAATCACCTTTCCAAGGAGGAAACTAATTCTCAACCTAACCCCAATTTTTGGCTCCACCACACACTTACCAGTTTCTCTGATCATTTTCTTATCAATTGCAACCAAAAATGATTCCAACTGATCCATCCATCGGAAAGAAAGAAAAGAAAGAGCATGCACCAAAATCATTGTTGGAATTAATTACAATAATCGAATGCAAATGGGAAATAATACTTAGATTACACTGATAGTAGTAACAAATAACTCAATAAACTTAGTAGAGGCACGTATGAGATACGCTGAGCTAAAGGTAATATTGCCTGCTACTCCTCTGAGATGCTATAGCAATTAGCAAACTACCTCCAGGATACAACTATCGTTAGTTCTCCTCTATGTGTAGCATACACGTAAAGAACCCTTAGAACTTGGCAGCAAAAGTAAAAACAAAAACACAAATTGAAAATACAAATTGTTTCGAGTAATGTAAAAACAATTTTATGTTTCGTAAACTATATTTCGTGAACTAAAATTCGTAAATCAAGAAGTAGTTATACAAAATTATGTTTCAGAACTACAACTTGTTTCGAGAAAAGAACCGAACGTTTTTCGAGTTTTAAGACAAATATGAATAAGAACTTAAGTTTCGAAAATAATTAGAGAAGAAGGAGAAATTCAGAAGATAAGAGTTCTGAATGGTATGTTTTTAAACTGAAAGCCTTAACTCGTATTTATAGGTAAGAATTCGAACGTTTGAGACACAGATCCGTAAATCACGCGTTCAATTTGTCGGACGAGTAAAAGCAAAAAGCATCCGTTAAAATAACAGTAAAAAACGCATCTGTCGGGCAAGATTCTTCTCGACGAGAAATCTCTGTGCACAGGTGTCCACACGCGTGAGATTAAAGATTCTTTACGATGAAAATAGTTAAGAGAATTCACGCGTGAGAATTAACCGTGTGTGACTAAAGATGATTCTAGTGGCTGTCGGATATCCAAAACCGAGAAGGCAAAGAATAAAATTCTTTACATGTGTGGGAGAAACGAGTGGAAATTTTTAGTAAAAAGAAAGGGTCGGATACACCCACACCCACGCCCACACCCACGCCCACGCCCACGCCCGAGCCGAGCCGAGCCGAGCCGAGCGAGCGTGCTTCTGTGCGAAGCACCGCGCGAACGGGAAAGGCAATAAGAAATGCAATAAGGTTTAGGCAACCTTGCCATAGTCTAGGGCTTTCCCCATACACAAAGGTCTAAAGACCCAAAGGGCCATACCCTTAAGGCTAAACCAATGCTATTTAAGTCTAAAACTCTTAGTGTTTTAGTCTATATGGGACTAATGTTTTATTCATTCACATGAAAAAACATCTAGGGAGCAATAGGTCTTGGGATCAAAACATGGTCCATGCATTTTTTGATTAAAACAAAACATTGTTTTTTCTAACAATCCCCCACATGAATAATAAAACATGTCGATAAAACACGATAAAACATAAGGCAACAAAATAGGCTAAGGTGTCCCAAAGATTGAACCTTAACTTAGTGAGAGGTTACCTGAACTGCTTGTTGATACGGTGAACGCAATTTCTTGAACCGCCAACAATGAATGAAATTCAGAAATAACAGCCACACTTGATGCCTCAACCGAAGAAAACAGCTGCCAAGCTCTTGAGGTTGTGCCCATTTTGGCCGTGGGCTAAAATCCCGGACTTAATGAATGTCTCTAGAGAATCATCTCAAATTCTCATAGGAAGCGGCCACACTTCCAACATCCACAAAGGTGGGTCCATAAAGAGTGTCCTGCCACACCCCGCTTTAATCAAAGCCATGGAACCCATTAAGATCTCAAAAGATCATCTTGTAAATCCTGCAGGCTGCACTATCACACGGTTACACCATAGGGAGGGACTAAGATAGTGCTTTCACAATATCACCATAAATTAGTTGTCTCATTGAACCTTGATCTTGGAAATCTAATCACAAGGTTGAGTATCCTTCATGGTGATTTATTCTATGAGCTTAAGTCCCATCCCCCTCGATGTGGATTTAACTTCCTCTCTCGGTAAACCTTTCGTCAAAGGATCTGCAAGATTATCTTTGGATTTTACAAAGTCTATCGAGATAATACCAGTAGAGAGTAGTTGTTTCACCGTCTTGTGTCTTCTATGTATATGTATAGACTTTCCGTTGTATACATTGTTCTTTGCGCAACCAAGAGCAGCTTTAGTCTGATGGATGGCGATTGAATACACGAGCTTGGGCAGAGTGGAATTCCTCCCGTGAAACATCGCATCCATTCAGCTTCCTCTCCAGCTTTTTCCAAGGCTATAAACTCAGACTCCATAGTGGATTTAGCTATACATGTCTGTTTGGTAGACTTCCATGAGACAGACGCACCTCCAAGCAAGAAGATGTACCCACTAGTAGATTTGCACTCTTTCGAGTCTGATATCCAGTTGGCATCACAATACCCTTCCAAGTACAGCAGGATACTTCCCAAAACTTAAGCAATAGTTTGAGGTCCCTCTCAGGTAACGTAAAACTCTGAAGAGAGCATTCCAGTGATCCTGCCCTGGGTTTCAAGTATACCTGCTTAATCTACTCATAGAGTAAGCAATATCAGGTCTTGTACAGTTCATCAAATTCATAAGACTACCAATAATGCGAGAATACTCAAGTTGATCAATACCCTTACCCTTGTTCTTTTTCAATTTACAAGTGGGATCAAAAGGAGTAGATGCAGGTTTAGCATTTTCATAATTAAATCTCTTTAGTACGGTTTCAAAGATAATGATATTGACTAAGACTATATCCATCGAGACATCTTTCTCGATTTTCATCCCTAAGATTACATCAGTAGGGCCTAAGTCTTTCATGTCAAAATTATCTCTAAGCATGCTTTTAATGGTATTAATAATATCAAGGTTACTGCCTAATATGAGCATATCATCAACATATAGGCATACAATAACATGAGAATCATCCACAGATTTAATGTAAATACATTTATCAGATTCATTAACCTTGAAGCCATTAATTATCATAACATGATCAAATTTTTCATGCCATTGTTTAGGTGCTTGTTTTAAACCGTAAAGAGATTTGTTTAACTTGCATACTTTGTTTTCATAACCTTTTACTATAAAGCCTTCAGGTTGATCCATATAAATTTCTTCATTCAATTCACCATATAGAAAAGCAGTTTTAACATCCATCTGATGTATATGCAAATCATAAATTGAAGCAATAGCAATCAACATTCTAATCGAGGTAATTCTAGAGACTGGTGAATAGGTATCAAAGAAATCTACTCCTTCCTGTTATCTATAGCCTTTAGCTACCAACCTAGCTTTATATTTATCTATAGTTCCATCTGTTCTAAGTTTCCTTTTGAACACCCATTTGCAACCTATGGATTTACTTCCAGGAGGCAAGTCTACAAGCTCCCAAGTTTCGCTTTGCTGAATGGACTCCCATTCATTTAATGAAGCTTCTTCCCAGAAAGGAGCTTCCGGAGAAGTCATAGCTTCCTTATAGGTTTGGGGTTCAGACTCTACCGTAAGAGTCAAAAAATCAGGGCCAAAACTTGTTTCAGTTCTAACCCTCTTACTTCTTCTTGGTTCAGTCTCATACTCCAAAGTTGGAGTTTGACTAGTCGATGGAACATCCTGGAGGTCATCATGGACCCTTTTCCGAGGTCCAGACCTTAAAGGAAATATGTGTTCATAAAACACAAAGCATCTCTAGATTCCAATATGGTATTCGACCAATGTTATTATGGTCGAATCGATGACCATAAACCCGTATGCAATTGTATGCTCAGGATACCCTAAGAAAACACAATCGACTGTTTTGGGACCTATTTTAGTTTTCTTGGGATGAGGAATGGCCACCTTGGCCAAACACCCCCACACTTTAAAGTATGCATATGAAGGTTGTTTACCATTACACAATTCGTAGGGAGTTTTATCTGATTTTTTAAATGGAACTCGGTTCAAAATATAGCATGCCGAGAGGATAGCTTCCCCCCACAAGTTCGAAGATAACCCTGAACTTGTCAACATAGCATTTACCATATCTATGAGTGTTCTATTTTTTCTTTCGGCTACACCATTCGATTCAGGTGAATATGGTGCAGTGGTTTCATGAATGATTCCATTATTTTTACAAAACTCTCCTATGGGTATCACATACTCACCGCCACGGTCAGACCTAAGAGTTTTAATCTTAACTCCTTTTTGGTTTTCTACTTCAAGTTTATAAAACTTGAAAGCCTATAAGGCCTCATCTTTACTTCTAAGAAGATGAACCTGACAGTAACGTGAGTAATCATCTATGAAAGTGATATACCATTTTCTACCACCTCTTGTTGGTGTTGATTTCAAGTCTCCTAAATCCGAGTGTATTAATTCCAAAGGAACTGTTCTACGTTCAACACTTTTATTAAATGGTTTTCTTGCATATTTAGATTCAACACAGATTTCACATCTTTGTTTTTTATCAAAGTTTATTTTTGGTATGCAACCTAAATTAGCAAGTCTTTCTAGCGATTTGAAATTAACATTCCCAAGTCTATCATGCCAAACATGTGAGGAGTCACAAACATAAACAGAAGAAGATGCATTAACATTCAATTTCAAATCAGATACACTAAGCTTAATCATGTTATCGGTAACATAACCTTTTCCTGCGAATTCACCATGCTTAGAAATCACAACAGTATTGGACTCAGCAACAATTTTAAAACCTTTTCCTAGTAGGATGGTTTCTGAGATAAGATTTTTGCATATGTCTGGGACGTAGAATATGTCATTCAATGCGAGAGTTTTTCCTGAAGTTAGCTTCAGTTCGACCTTGCCTTTCCCCACCACTTTCGCGGTGGAAGAGTTTCCCATGAACAGTTTCTCATCATCTCCTACTATGGCATAGGAGGAGAAAGCATTTCTGAATTTACAGACATTCTTGGTGGCTCTAGAATCAAGCCACCAGTCTCTCACATTAGTCATACTAGAGACAAGGTCGACTTCAGACACCATGCCAGTGAAATATCCAGAGTCCTCTACTATGTTTGCCTTATTTTTCTGTTTTGGATCATATTTGATCCTTTTAGGGGCCTTACAGTCTTTAGCCATATGTCCAGGTTTACCACAATTAAAACAGTCGCCTTTGATGGTGTGCTTAGTGACACCACCTCTAGGCTTAAAATTGTTACCTCTTGGTTTTCGACGTCTGTTACGTTTATTACCCATTTTGCTGGATTATCCTGGGGTTTTCTTTGAAGCAGCTTTATCGTCCAAAACATGAGCTTTGTTGGACAAGTTTTTGCTCAACATCATGCTCTTGTCCTTGCTGCACATAAGCTCCTCAACCTGGATCTTTTTGCCAAGCTCCACCATGGTGATTTCACGAGTCTTGTGTCGCAGCCTCCTCTTGTATTCGCTCCATGAGGGTGGAAGCTTTTCAATCATAGCCGATACTTGTAGAGCTTCATCAAAAGTCATGCCTTCAGCAAGAATCTCACTGATGAGGAGTTGAAGTTCGACGAACTGTTCTACCACATGCTTTTCGTCAGTCATGTTGTATTCTAAGAACTTAGCCATCAAGAACTTCTTACTTACAGCAGCTTCAGCATGATATTTTTCTTCTAGAGCTTCCCATAAATCAAAAGCATTAAAATCTTCTTTTGCATTATAGAAGTCATACAAGGAGTCATCAAGACAGTTAAGAATATGATTCTTGCACAAATAATTTTTCCTATTCCACCTGTCCAATTTATCTTCATTACCACGGCGATAAAGTTTTCTCGAGGGTTTTTCTAAAGCATATCCATCTAACCTTTGGTCGTTTAGGAAGAATAGCATTTTAGACTGCCATCTCTTAAAGTCCTTACCACTGAACTTTGGTGGTTTTTCTACAGTATTCTTTCCCATGTTCTTACAACAAAGAATATTACAGTATTACAATATTACAATAAGGCACGATATTACCTTTAGATTGTTGGAATTAATTACAATAATCGAATGCAAATGGAAATAATACTTAGATTACACTGATAGTAGTAACAAATAACTCAATAAACTTAGTAGAGGCACGTATGAGATACGCTGAGCTAAAGGTAATATTGCCTGCTACTCCTATGAGATGCTATAGCAATTAGCAAACTACCTCCAGGATACAACTACTGTTAGTTCTCCTCTATGTGTAGGATACACAGAGAGAACCCTTAGAACTTGGCAGCAAAAGTAAAAACAAAAACACAAATTGAAAATACAAATTGTTTCGAGTAATGTAAAAACAATTTTATGTTTTCGTAAACTATATTTCTGTGAACTAAAATTCTGTAAATCAAGAAGTAGTTATACAAAATTATGTTTCGTAAACTACAACTTGTTTTAAAAGAACTGAACGTTTTCTCGAGTTTTAAGACAAATATGAATAAGAACTTAAGTTTCGAAAATAATTAGAGAAGAAGGAGAAATTCAGAAGATAAGAGTTCGAATGGTATGTTTTTAAACTGAAAGCCTTAACTCGTATTTATAGGTAAGAATTCGAACGTTTGAGACACAGATCCGTAAATCACGCGTTCAATTTGTCGGACGAGTAAAAGCAAAAAGCATCCGTTAAAATAACAGTAAAAAACGCATCTGTCGGGCAAGATTCTTCTCGACGATAAATCTCTGTGCACAGTGTCCACACGCGTGAGATTAAAGATTCTTTACGATGAAAACAGTTAAGAGAATTCACGCGTGAGAATTAACCGTGTGTGACTAAAGATGATTCTAGTGGCTGTCGGATATCCAAAACCGAGAAGGCAAAGAATAAAATTCTTTACATGTGTGGGAGAAACGAGTGGAAATTTTCAGTAAAAAGAAAGGGTCGGATACACCCACACCCACACCCACTCCCACTCCCACTCCCACTCCCACGCCGAGCCGAGCCGAGCCGAGCCGAGCGAGCGTGCGTGCTTCTGTGCGAAGCACCGCGCGAACGGGAAAGGCAATAAAAAATGCAATAAGGTTTAGGAAACCTTTCCATAGTCTAGGGCTTTCCCCATACACAAAGGTCTAAAGACCCAAAGGGCCATACCCTTAAGGCTAAACCAATGCTATTTAAGTCTAAAACTCTTAGTGTTTTAGTCTATATGGGACTAATGTTTTATTCATTCACATGAAAAAACATCTAGGGAGCAATAGGTCTTGGGATCAAAACATGGTCCATGCATTTTTTGATTAAAACAAAACATTGTTTTTTCTAACAATCATTAGGCTAAATATGCATAAGACCCAAAATTTGTCAACAATACAAATGTAAGATAAAAACATTAGGCATATACTCCATCAACTTCTCTGGATATGTAACACCATCAACATGCATACCCTTGATGCATACCCTTGTCGAGATATCTTAAATAAACCTTGTCGAGATATCTTGATTTTCCTTCTAAATTTGGGTCGCTAATAGTTTCAAAATTAACATCACACGACCATGTCGAATCATTGGGTAAAATGATAATATTGGTTGATGTGTATCAAGCGCATACACAAGAAAGTGAATTTTACACTTTACAAACTCTAAATGAGATCAGTCTAAACAACTTGGTAACCAACGACAAAAACTAATGGGGGTATTCTAATATCATTTTTAGCGAAATAATAGAGGGATGAAAGGTTTTTAGGCATTTAAAGGATGAAAGTTTTTTAATGACCAAAAATAGAGTTCATAAAATTTAAAGGAAATATTTCGTTTAATTGTCCCCATCAAAATATTGTAATTTTTTCCTTTTGTAAATAGAAAATAGATAAGGGGACACAAAGTAGAGGGGAAGAAAAGGGAGAGAAATTCTATTATTATGTGTATATAATACAATGTTGAAAGCCTCTATTTATATAGATAGAAGACTTGGTGTCCAAGATATGTAAACCCTAAACTTAGACACGAAGGGCATCTTACTAAATAAACTTGGTATATAACACTCCCCCTGATGACCACTGTGGCTAATTCAGTACAAACATATCAGGAAAACTCAAAAGAGAAAAACCTGAAATTGCATAAGCATGCAAAGACTTGGACAGTGTTGGACACGCATATGTTGCCTCGTTAAAACCTTGACAAGGAAAACCCCAGTGGGACAAAACCTTGACGAAGGAAAAAGAGTACAACGCGATAAGTCCAGTAAATGCACCTTTGATGATGATGCTCCCCCTGATGAGTACTTCAGTTATATCTTGGCTTGCAAATCTTGAGTCGGGACTTTCCAATTTTGAAGAACGAATTTCTTGAATGCAGAAGAGGATTATGCTTTCATGAAGATGTCAGATAGTTGATGAAGTCTTCATTTGTGTTGCACAAGAAGCAATGTCTTCGATTGCTAGCTTCCCGAGATGATTTGCAGAAGTTGTTGATGTAGTTTCTTCAACATAGAGCCAAGATATAGATAAATTACCATTAGTGAACAAAACTGAATTTGTGGTCATACCTTATGTGGATCAGAATGAAATTATGCAACTCCCCCTTGAATGACCACCATGCTGAATAAATTGCCTCACTAAAACCTTTCCAATAAAGACCCAATGGGGAAAAAAAATGTGGACAAAGGAAAAAGAGAACAAATGTCAACGAGATGTTGCCTTGTTAAAACCTTGTCAGGAAAACCACATGGGATAAAACCTGAAACGAAGGTAAAATAGTACAACTTTTAACGTAAATGTGGATGCTAACCAAACTATACGAGTTTTACAAAAGAAAGCATCAAAATAATAACTCTAGTCTATTTCAAAGACGAGTTTAAGCTAGCATAATTCTAACTGCAGATTTAAGAAAATAAAAATAAAATAGAACTTATGATGTTAAAGCGTGGATTTTAGTGTTTTTATAGACTCTTTAAGAGACTTATGAAGCCGACATAATCAACTAATTAACTCGGATTTTTGGTCTTTCATCAAATTTTTGAAAACACGTAAAGGATTGTGATAACTGACAAAATCTAGTCAGGTGGCTGCCTGAATATAATTTGAATCCTTTAAGGATTGCAAATTTTAATATGCTCCTTGATCACATCTCTTGTGTGAATGCAATATGAATCCTTTGAGGACTGCCATGCCAAATGCATCAAATAAGGAGAACAAAAAAATTATTTAATCAATCTTAGGGTATGAGCAAAAATAAAACCCTCAAATCGTTTTTACAACGAATATATTTCTCGTGTAACGCATTTATGACTACACAACCTATGATTTATAGGCTTGTAAATTTAGAAGGTGTTAGTCTTGGATCCAAACTCGCGTTAATGGAGAAATTAATCCAATTTAATTTGGGTTGTATGTCAACCAATCACATTTTGTCGATATTCTGCTGCAGAGGGGTGCACAACCACCATCATTATTTCAGTAGCTACCATAAATGAATATTTTACAATCATATTAGCTTATCACGATCTCACACAGTTTCCATTATGCACACTTTGAAAAATTCAAAATTTACTGGTACCAGTGCCTACGGGCATAATAATCTCCTACTATTCAAATAAGGAGATATGAATTTTTAGAATGTGAATCGTATTATGATAGACTCTGTAGCCTATATAAAAATGCTACATGCTTGCTGGATGTGATTGAGTTTGCCTTTTCAAATGGCATAATCTTAAAGAAAACTAGATGAAATATTTTTACGCCTGGTAAATGACAGCCTTTTTCGATTTGATTAAGATGGGAGAGAAACTGATATAACTTTGAAGTTAATTAATACCAACGTTTGGTAGTGTATATTCTCCCCCTAATTATGGTGCAAATATTTTCATCTCATATACGAAAATAAGTTTTGTAGAGTATTATCCGATTAATTCGAGGACATATACTCATAATAATTTCTGGATTATAAACAACTCCAGATTGGACAGTAGATTATAATTTAAAGAGCCATAAAAGAAATTGTCCTAAAAATAAATAAAATTCTAGTCTTCTTGACATACAAAATTAACATCAACCAAGGATTTTATTGGCTACAACCAAAAACATATAAAATATGTAAATAAATCTCTATATAATTGCGTGAACTCGAAGGCAAGTGAGATAAAGATTTGGATTGTGGACACTTTATTTTCCAAAAGAAATTAAATTTTAAGATCAATTTAGTCACTATAAGGACTAAAGATATATAGGCTTACAAGCTGGGTGCACCCTTTGATCTTATGTGTCCTTCGGTGTTCCAAAAACAAGTGGAATAATCCGAATTTTGGAAATTATTATCACGAGGAAACAATAATTTCTCAATATCCCTAAGGAATGCAACAATTCTTCGTTTTATTGGTATTTGTAATAGTAACGATTTTTATATATCCCTTTAAGATCGATAGGGAAAAACCATACTTAATTGGCTTATTTGTTTCTTCTTGAGAAAGATAAAGAAATTATTTTCGTTATTGAATTTAGAAAAATCCATTATTGGTTGAAGAATTCAATCTTTATTGGCAAAAATTGAGATAATATGCTAATTTAGTTTCTCTCATCTTATAAAATTGATGGAGGAAAACCAATACCGATTGGGTCTATATACGGTACACCAAAATTGCATTGACAAAAAGTTAAAGAAAAAAAATGTCGCATTGGTCATCGCCTATGGAAAATACATTATGGATTGAGTTTGGTTTTTAAATAACATGATCATCAATTGACAAAGATACCAAATTAATTGGCCGGAGGTTTTTCAACCATGCACGTGATTGGTTACCGTAAAGGTATTTAAATTGCGATAATACCAGATTTTGGTGATTACAGTTTCATTAAAAAATAGAAACGGTAAACCATCTTTTGATGAACTTGTTTTTCTTTTCTCTATGAAAAAATTAGAGGAGAAAGAAAATACCAATTTTTTTGATAATTACAGTTTCATTAGGGGAATAGAAACTGTAAACAAAGTAGGTTTATTATTTTTCTTTCTCTATGAAGGAATTAGAGAATAATAAAAAGAAAAATCGAATTTATTTTTTCAATATTGATCACCTGTGTTCCATGAAATATAAATTGCGTCTATTTAGGGTTCATCAATGGATATTAATTGCTCCGGAAAAATGGTTACAGTATAACCTCGGAGTTGAAGGGTGAGTAAATAATATCCATTCACCATGAAGAAGGCAATATAAAAATAATAAAAGTTTAATAACTTAGTATATTACCTGACTGTTTCAGTTGATCATATATACAGAACCACTCATATATGTTCAGTCATTAATTAACACCACTTATCAGGTACAAAGTCAAATCTCCTTCCAAAGAAGATGATATGTGCATCCATTGGATTGTCGGCCAAAGTTGAGTTCATGTACAGACAAAACAAAGCATCAGTGTTTGGTCACGAATAATAAATCAATAAAATAATATAATCTATGATTTACAACAAAATAAATCGTGCAATCACCGTAGGAAATCATGTACGGAACTTGTCGATCAAATAAAAACAATAGCTTTACGGTGACCGTGGCTAAAACAATAACTTGACCGTAATCGTGGATATTACTCTTAATTTATGAAACTTTGTTGAGTTAATCAATTTCGCTCGGTTAGTTAGAGCTACGTTGTTGATGATGTATTGTAAATAGAAAATAGAGAAGGGGATACAACGTAGAGGTGAAGAAAATGGAGAGAAATTCTATTATTATGTGTATATAATACAATGTTTAAAGCCTCTATCTATATAGATAGAAAACTTGGTGTACAAGATATGTAAACCCTAAACTTAGACACGAATGGCATCTTAGTAAATAAATTTGGTTTATAACATTTCCCTTATTTTTTACTCATTTTTTTATTACATATAAATCTATAAATTCGTATATTTTCATAGATTTCGTTTATTTTCTAAATAATTTTTTAACAAAAAATGTTGTCTTTCTTAAACAACATTATTTCTCATCCAAAACTAAAATAGATTTCTAACAAAATTAATAAGTATTTAAAATATAAGCTATGGCTATTGACGAGTCCAAATTTGTGCTCCCCTCTAAAACCGAGGTGCATATTCCGGCCATTGTTATTGGAGCATTTTTAGGAGAGAACCATCACCAAAACCACTTTTAATATTTCACTTTTCAAAAATTAGGAAACATCAACATTTTTTGTTTCCTCTCGTCGTCATTCTTAGTTGGATATATGTAATCTGAAGTATAATTCATGAACATGTAATCTAAAAAACGAGAGATGTTAGGTTGAATTTTTTTGATTGAATAAGAATAAATGAATTATATTCTAGTTATAAATGACCATTAGAAAAGTAAAATTACACACATGTAATCATGTTTTCCTTATATTTTTTATCAACACTCGTGATGGCAAACTACAGATGTGTTGTTTGCTCCCCTTTGGTGTCAACATAAAAACAATAATTTTATTACACTCGTTATTTTCCAACTTTTCTTTGATCCAATTGATTCTCCTTCGTACTCCAGTGGAAACCCCTTGGGTATCAACATAAAAGCAAGTCCATCTCCATTCCGATAAATTATGAATGAAAAATACGATGACAGAACAAAACCAATTTCTTACGGTTTTCTGATATGCTAATATAATGGGTTTTATTTCTACATGAACTTTCCCGGTACTCCAAGCTATATTACCATAACAACGACAACCTATATGCATTATATATAACCTAGTATTGGAGAAAGTAAGAGTTTTCATCAAATCTACAGATAAATTTAAAGGTTTTTCAAGAGATAAAGTAATAAAACAAAAACAACAATAGTTACAGAGAAGAATGAGGAAACCAGTATTAATGGAGATTTAGTAAATTGATCCATCTTTATTTTTGTATTTTTCAATGGAATTTTAGGGTATAAAGTAAAACTGCTTAAGAAAAATTTATACCAATTAAGTGGGCCGGATTGTGTACCCCGGTTTTTAAGGGGTGCACAAATTTACACTCACTCCCTATCGACATTAAAAGATATCTCAGTTGATAAATCTTTTTTTAGTAGTTCATATATTTCAAAGCCAATGGTCTTAGTTTTATTATAAAGATGTAAACGTGGTGTATACCACCCAACACAAAAATAAATGAGAGAGGTATAACTTATTTTTCCAGGCCGGATTGGGGTATACCCAATTTTAAGTGGACTCTGTTTTTAAAGGCTAAGAGGGGTGTCCTAATGGGTGAAGTTATAAAACTACCCTTTCCCATTATAATTCTTATTACCCTAATCAGTTATTATTTTTATTTTATCTTCTCCTCTTCTTCTCCTCCTCCACCATAGCGGCTGAAATTGGCCCCCCTTCATCAAAAATCGATTGAAAAATCGTCGATTCGAAAATTCCATCGTCGATTAATCTTCAAACATGGAGTCGTCGAAAGCTAGTCGTGTGAAACAAACAAATAGAAAACCTAATCAATATAACCCTGGAACTGCAGATTAGTTCAACATAAACGGAGTAAAAAAACCGTTGAAGAAGAAGAAATCAACGCTGCTGAAACCGAATAAATTGCGCGATTGAGAAAGTAAGGGCTTACTTAAACTCATTCCAGTACTTCAATTTTATGTTTGCATGTCAAATTAGGTCAGATCAATTAAATTTGTGAATCTGCAGTTATTTAGTTGGCAGGGTCTCTGATTGACCACCCTGCCGACTTTTTATATCTAGGGTTAGTCGGCAAGATCTTAGGTTGAATATCATGGCGGCTGTTAATATCTGTAACTGCTTTTTACAAGGTCGGCAAGGTATTCAACCTTAGTACCATGCCGGCGAAATGTGTTTCTTACGGTCGTTGGGTATTAAATTTTTACCCTGCCGACGGTATGCTTAGAAAAATGTTGGTATTTCTTGATGCCTTAAGTTATGAGATCAGCATGGTATGTGAATACCACCCTGCCGACTGCATTTTAGCCGGCATTGTATGAGTTATAGACCCTGCCGACTAATTGTGTGGAAAATCACATGTATTTCCTGTATTCAGAGTTGTTATAAGCCGGCATGGTAGTTGAATAAGACCTTGCCGACTATTGTGTAGTCGGTATGAATTATAGTTATCGACCATGCTGACTATTGTTTAGTCATCATTTGTTATTGTTGTCGACCCTGACGACTAGTTTATTTATTTTTTAATTATTCCTGTTTAGGTTGCAAAAGGGAAAAAAGAAAAATGTTACTCCTCCTTCAAGACCTCCTCGTGGTGGTGACAAACTCTTGACTGAAACACATCGAGGGGAATTAGTTGAGCCAGGAACGCTCAAGATACGTGAAAATAATGATTCTCAACCCCCAACGGAACCAAGTGATTCAGATGAGACTCTAGATGAAGACTAATCAAATCCATCTGGTAGAAGAGGTAATGATCATGATGGTTTTGAAAGAACTCCGACTGCTGGAGGAGATGATGAGCATGATGATGATGAGATCAAGATATGCCACCCATTGGAGGAGGTAATGGTGATGGTGATAACAATGATGGAGATAAAGATAATGATAAAGAAGAGGAAGAAGAAGAAGGTGGAGAAAAAATATGTAATGATCAACAAACTCAAGCTGCAACTGCAACCGGGAAGACCGAAGCGGGTTATCACTAAACCAGATGATTACCACATGCTTTCCCCTCACTTGAAGTTACACTGAAACTAGTTCATCCTCCACTAGGGACCCTAGAAGATGGTGGACATGTTCTTTTTGGATACAAAGACTCATGGGCACCTGAAATCCATGGTGCTATCGTAAGTAATATCAATAAAACTTTGTTTTTATTTAAGTGTATCTATTTATCTATCTTAAATTTGCTTCAAGTGTTTTTATTTGTTTTAATTTTGTGTTTTTGGTACTTATGATCATAAGCAAGCCATCCATCTTTTGAGGTGCCAAGATTCAAACACTATGATTATGTTATGGCCACTTGAATGGGAATGTGACGAGGTGCAAGCGATTGTCAAGAACTCCAGATTATGGCATGCGGTGGAGAGTACGATTATTGAGTATGACAAAGTTATCGTATATGGATTCTGTGAGAGGTCCTACGGAGAGATTGATACAATGTTATTCCCATTCGGTGAGATGGCGGTAACTTCTGGTGATGCTCATAAAATTCTAGGCCTCGAGGTTGAGGTAAAAGCACTCAGTGATGACTTCGAAGATGGCATTTCTTTGGAGAAAATCTTAAAATTGTCCAAAATCTTGTTCGGTTTGGATGAGAAGGAGTCGAAATATATTTTTTGTGAAGAAGTATGGTTACATAAGCAGGAAGTTAAGTCTAAGGATGTTGAGGGACGCATATTCTGGAACCCAGAAAATCTTTGATGACGAAGAAAGTGAGTCCATGGTGCAAATCAATGCTACTGTGTTAGCTTATTTGCTATACATCTTGGGCAACTGTATCTTCCCCAACAGTTCCGGAAGCTTGGTTGACGACATGTATCTTCAATTATTGCATCCTTTTCATGAGATGCATAAGTATTCTTGGGGTACCGCGGTGGTTTCCTTCTCGAATGCAGAGTTGACAAAGGCTGCAAGGGCTCCAGTGAAGCAAGTTAACGGAAATATATGTCTCTTCCAGGTAATTCAATTGTCTAAATCATTTATATTTGCAAAATGGTTATAAGATAATATTCTTACTAAACCTTGTGTTTGCATAGGTTTGGGTATATGCTTCCCTTCTTTGGTGAAAGGAAACCCCCACATCAAAGTGAACAGTAAGCTTGCGAGTCACAAGCTAAAAGGACAACGATACAGTTTTACAGGTGCTCAATAGAAGGATATGCAACAACGGCTTATCAACATGCGAGTCGCCTTGGAAAAAAAGACCGCGGATTAGGTAATATTTGATCTGTATCGAGCTGATAGAAATGAAGGTATAATCGAAAGGAGAGATGATGTTGCATTCTATTACGGTCCATTTTTTTACCCCCAAGGATTTTCAATGTACGATCCACATCGGGTAATGCGACAAGTGGGTTACGTCCAAGAAGAACCCTATCCCGGTGAACAGTTGTTCTTTAAAGTGGATAGGGAAGCATGCAACACATCCCAAAAAAGTATTGGCGTCTGTTACGCTCTACCACCAAATATTTCTCATTGGGACGAAAGGCGTGACAGTAAAATTGATACGAGTTTTTTGGATGAGGTGACCGAAGGTCCTGAAGATCATGAAAATTACATGCCGTGGTACTTGGGTTTTATTCGTCCTATTATGAGTAGGGAACAGACTGTTGAAAAACCGGCTCATAAGAGGAAGATGCCACCGAAAGACCTAACAACAAGTCTTAATAAATTTGTAAGTATTTTAGAGTTTCTCTTATTGTTTTAAGATTACATTATCGAAACAGTCTATTAATTATTTGTTGTTTAGTTTAAAATAGAAGGAGCATTTGAAGACCCTTGTGAAGATAATGTGTTGCGCGAGAGAAAGAGGAGATCCTTTGTCGATTGAAGAGCAAACTAAGGACATTGACTATGCTAGCAATGTTGACAATGAAGGTGCCACCGAAATGTTCCAGCAATTTAATGTTGAACTAAAGAGGGAATCACAAGCCAAGAGAAAATCACAAGCCAAGACGAATGCTAAACAAAAGAGGGCTCGTACCCGTGGTGGTGATAGTGGTCGTGAAAATGCTAAACGAGGCCGTGGTAGTGGTCGTGAATGAATGCATTTCTAGTTTATTTCTTTATGTGTTAGACAAATGTCATGGTTAATGGTTGGAAAAATGTTTTTTTAAGGTTTATGGGACATATGTTTTCTTATTTTGGACAAATGTTGGATTTCTAGTTGTTGAATGAATGGTTTGTCTAGCTATGTTAAGTTTCAATAATTCAGCCAGCAGGGTCTTGAGTAAATGTTTTGTTAAGTTACAGTGTCGACTAAACCAGGGCCCGCAAGGTTGTGAACTGGAAGACTGCCGCCCTTGATAGAAGAAATGGTGCAGTTACCAGGGTCGACAAGGTAAGAAAATTAATACCTTGCCGACGGTATAACAGTCGACATTCTAATGAACAAATACCGTGCCGACTATATGCAACAGAAAATGACCTTCTCCTGTGTTACAAAAATCATTAAGTCGTCATAGTAAAAAATTATGACCTTACTGACTATGTGTTGGTCGGTATTGTATTAAACAAATACCTTGCCGACCATATGCAGTAGAATATGACCTTCACCTATTTTACAAAAATCATAAAGTCGGCAGGGTAAAAAAGTTACAACCCTTCCAACTATGTGTTAGTCGGCATTGTATTAAACAAATACCTTGCCGACCATATGCAGCAGAATATAACCTTTCCTGTGTTTGAATTTTTTTTTCGTCGGCAGGGTAAGAAAATTACGACCCTGCCGACGGTATGTTAGTCTGCATATTGGGGAAACAAAAACCTAGCCGGCAAGTTCAAAATTCAAATTTTTGCAAGTACGACTGCATTGATTTACTACCCTAACTGCAAAATTTGGGCACCATCCTATAAATACACTAGTTCTCTCTACAAAACAACACACACCTATTTGCATATACTCTCCAAAGCTCATATCATAATCTAATCTTTCTAACTCTCCCAATACCTCTACATACAACAATGACATCATTTGATTATTTATCCATCACCAAAGCATGGTACGCCGAAACTCGAGTTAGAAATCAATCCTCCGTTGGTAGATGCCGAAACCTTTTGGACAAAGGTATACAACAAATATAGGAAATAGTTTGGGAATCCGAATGGAAGAAGTGTTCAACAAATCCATGATAGGAACCTAGTCATAGAAAATGTGATACTTGCTTATTTAGCTATCCAACAAAGGATTTTGAATGCTAGCCACTTTAACTTGTCCATTGAACAATTTGTAAGTATTTTTATGATTTATTTTACGTACTCCATGTTGTTTGATCTTCCTATTAAACACCACTAATAAAGTAAGTTTATGTTTTGATTTTGTAGCACCAAGTCGTGAAAGCGCTCTACTTGGAGGAAAGAGGGACACATTCGCATTTGATGCAAGCTATCACTTCATGGTTTCCAAAATTCTGGAGTATTCCCAGTAGATGATGGTGGGTGAATCGGACTCGGATTCCTCCGACGAAGATTGATGGTTTTAGAAGTTTTTGTGGGGACATCTCTATGTAAACCCTCACGAGACCATAACTCGTCCACTAGGGTTGCCTAAGGGTTCAAAGGCTTGATGGACGTGCTACGTGCATCCGTTATTCCTACGACAAGGATTTAGATTTTATGTTTCAATCAATGTAGTAACAAAAATTGCATGAACAAAGTGAATTACAACTTTCAAGATTTTGTTTTCTTTTGGGGATAACCAAAGTCGGCAACGTTGTAGGATTACTACAATGTCAACTATAGGTTAGTCGGCAAGGTGAGAAATTAAATAGATGTCGACCATAGCTTAGCCGGAAATGTAAGAAATAAATACCATGCCGACTACCGAATCATTTACAACAGTCTCCCGTGTGTTAAAAATAATAAAGTCGGCATTGTTAAGCATGCCTACCAACGTTAGTCGGCATGGTCTTCATTCATCGACCTTGCCGACTTTTCATACTTTCAGAACTGAAAGTGTTGATTTTTTCTCTAATTTTGAGTATGATTTCATACAACAGCTTTGCAATCCCCTTTTTAGAAGTGTTTGGGTAGTTTGTTTTCATTTCCGTTGCAAAAAATATTGTCAAAACAAATTTTTTTCATCAAAAATCTTCCCACATAAGTTCAGTCAAAAACAAAATTTCATAACTAAAATTCATAAGTTTTAATCTACTCATAAGTTTTAATCTACTTAATTAATTAACATAATCAGATTTTTTTAGTGTTAATTAAACAAGGGTATCTTAGCCATTTAGAAAATACATGGTTAAGGGATGTCATGTTTTACTTCAAAATAACCCATATTTTGTCCCATTAGGCATATGCCAATTATCTGGGTATACCCCAATCTCTTCAGGTTATTTTTCAGTCCAATCAAGAGTGATGATTTTTTTTTATAGCAAGGAGTGAGGGTTCATCAAATATCCAATAGGAGAGTGAGAAATGAGACTGAGTATTTTTTTTATAAGAAATAAGAACCGAGAACACTAGTTACCTAGATTATCTTGGTTATGATGAAATATCCTCATACCATCTATGTAGCTAGGATAAAAAAAACTTAAGTTATAATCAGGATTGTTGCTGAATTCCTGAATCAGAAAGTTTGAACTATCGCTTGGACCATCTAGAATTGATCATACTTCGATTACACATTTTAGAGATACTAGCAGATAAGAAATTGTTTGATCTATTGACTAAGTTAAAGGCTAGGGCCTTGAAATTGCATAACTTTGAGTGCTAGTTCTCAAATTGATCACTGTTTTTGAAATATTTCTCTCTAGATTTCGCGTACATTTCCAAGAGAAACTTTTTGACCGGTTCATAGTCACTTTGAAACTTGATATGGTGACCTGAAAGCTACATTGCCCATTGAAAAGATGTTTCATCTCCTTCTTGTTCTAACAGCTCTCTAGAGTTCCAGCTTGAGGAGTTTTCTCTTGCTTCTTTGCAGTTGCCTACATCATCAATCAAAGTTATACCAATAGCTGAGTCACATATTTCTGGTAACATAAATATATCGATGCAAATTCGATATCTAAAATTTCCTGGGGACTGCCAATAATTTAGTGGAGTAATTTTAAGGTCAGGGTCATTCAGAGGGTTATAATAAAGACTTTGGTTTATATTGTAGTTCTCTTTTTGAATGTAGTTTGAGGAATTTAGGTATTTAACTATGGTGTTGGCAGTTTTCCAGCTATTTTGGTTTTTACCTTCAAAGACTTTATTACAACGAGCTTTCCAAATATGCCAGTTAATAGTGTTGCACAATTCTTCCCATCCTATAAAGCTACTATCTCTTTTTATATCTCTAAACCAACTATTAATCCAATCATGGCAGGAGTTGGTTCCGTTTCTAACATAATCCATTTGGAAAAATAGATGGTTCCACACTTGAGAGACAAATTGACACTCCAAAAACAAATGAGAATAAGTTTCATTTGAAGTATTACATATTTTACAAGTGGTATTTATATATGGAACACCCGCATGCTAGTAGGCAGTATAGTGTTGGCAATTTTCCACATAAACATTTTTATGGAAGGCGATGTTTTTAGATTCCAGATATTGCCCAGTCAGTTGTAGAAACTTCACTATTATTAAGATGGTTATACAAAGATTTCACAGAGAATTGTTTCTTACCCATTAAATTCCATGTAGCTCTATCTTCTATATTGTTTGTAGGGATTTGGATGCGTTTTATTATGTTAACAGTATGACTGTCGAAATATTTTTCGAATTTATAGGTATCCCAGGATTTATTATTATTGATCAGGTCACTTACTAAGTTCAGTTCCGTAGTATCTATATTAGTTTTAGCTATTGGGGGTTTAACATTTGGTATCCAAAAGTCGTTCCATATGTTTATTTTGTTTCTGTTTCCTAAGGACCAGAAGCAGTGAGTCTGCATAATGTCAATTCCACTTTTAATCCATTTTCACAGCCATCTATCAGTTCTTTTTGGGGTTGGGTCAAGGTGCATTATGTCAGTGTTTGGGTAGTAGACAGCTTTTAGTATCGATCCCCATATGGAATCATGATCTTGTTGAAGTCTCCATCCGATCTTATCTAGCATTGCTTTATTGAATTGTTCAATATTCTGAAGGCCTAAACCTCCATTTTCTAAGGGTGTGCAGAAATTATCCCAAACTTTGAGATAAGTTCCTTTAAGGTTTTCAATGTTTTTTCCCCACCAAAAGTCACGTTGTTATTTATTGATGTTTTTGTAAACTTTTTTAGGTAGTTTAAAACAAGACATTTGGTAAATACTCATAAAAGACGTTACAGATTTGATCATTTCTATTTTGCCAGCAGAGTTTAGGTTTCTTTTTTGCATACCTAGAAGTTTGGTTTTCACTATTTCAACTATGGGTTCGAAGCACTTAATTTTGGATCTATGTGTGAACATTGGAGCACCCAGGTATTTATCTTCTAATGGTATGGATTTTATGTTCAGATTTGTTTGAATCGCATTTATTATCTCATCATTAGTATGGTCACTAAAGAAAACTCCTGATTTTTTCGGATTTATTAATTGACTTGAGGCTTTCCCAAAGTCAGCGAAGATTTTCATTAGGTTGTTACTATCTTGAATTGAATCTTCGCAAAAGACCAAGCAGTCGTCAGCGAAGAGAAGATGTGTTACAGAAGGCGTGTTTTTAATTATTTTATGGCCTTTTATCATTTTAAAGTTTTCAGCATGAAGGATGGTTCTAGTCAGAGACTCCATACAAAATAGAAATAGGTAGGGGGATAATGGATACCCATGTCTAAGTACTCTTGTAGGTTTGAAGAAACCACAGGGCGATCTGAAAAGGCGTGGGTTTAACAACCACACCCAATATTTCGATTAGCAATCTGTATGGACAACTCCGAGTTGTTTTTCTAGAGAATTAACTAGACTCAATCAATAGAAAATACTCAAGGAGTTATTATCTCAATCTCTCGATTTGATTTACTCAAGCAAATATAATTCGCGAGTTATAATCAAAGAGAGATAACTTGGATGGTACCAAAGACCAATATCCAAGTGTCAATCAATTTAAATCAACAACCAATAAGGTCGGATATTCTAATTGATTGAACAACGCACAACCTGTATTATTTCAATTATATAAAAATATAATGCGGAAAATAAATAACACAGACACCAGAATTTTGTTAACGAGGAAACCTCAAATGCATAAAAACGCCGAGACCTAGTCCAGATTAAACATACACTGTATTAAGCCGCTACAGACACTAGCCTACTCCAAATTAACTTCGGTCTAGACTGTAGTTGAACCCCAATTAATCTCACATTGATCTAAGGTACAGTTATGCTCCTACGCCTCTGATCCCAGCAGGATAGTGCGCACTTGATTCCCTTAGTTGATCTCACCCACAACCAAGAGTTGCTACGACCCAAAGTCGAAGACTTTAGCAAAAAAATCTGTATCACACATAAAAGTCTACAAGATAGATAAATCTGTCTCCCACGAATAAACCTATGAGTTTTGTTCCGTATTTTGATAAATCAAGGTGAACAGGAACCAATCAATAAAACCAGACTTATATTCCCGAAGAACAACTCAGCTTTATCAATCACCTCACAATAGTCTTAATTGACGCAGCGAAAAAAGATATTATAGAATCACAAACGATGAGACGAAGATGTTTGTGATTACTTTTATATCTTGCCTATCGAAGATAGAAATCTCAAGCCAATTATTAAAATTGTACTCATATGATAGAAACGGAAAGATCAGATCACACAACTACAAGAAAAGTTGTATCGGTCTGGCTTCACAATCCCAATGAAGTCTTTAAGTCGTTAACTTGGTTTTAGAAGAAGAAAACCAAAGGTTAAAGGAGAATCGACTCTAGCTTAGCAAACTAGTATCACACAGAATGTGTGGGGATTAAGTTTCCCAATTGCTAGAGTTCTCCCTTATGTAGTCTTTCAAATCAAGGTTTGCATTCAATGTTAGCTTAGTAACAAAGCTTTCAATATTCACCGTTAGATGAAAACCTGATTAGATACAAGATAATATCTCTCAACCGTTAGATCGAAAACTTAGATTGCCATACACACATGTACTTGACGATTTTGGGTTTGTGTAACTGTACCCAAACGTGTACAATAGTTGGTTCAATATTAGTCAACCAAATGGTTAGCCAGATGATAACTTTCATATCAACCATATTATTCTTCACCATAACTAGTCCAAATGACTCAAATGAACTAGTTAGAGAGTTGTTCAATTGCTATGAGATCTTATGTTCTACACAAGACACAATTGATGCAAAAATGAATTGATTCACTCGAATCAATTCATGAACTATAAAGCCACGGTTTGCAATAGCATTCCTTAGATAATTTAGATAAGTTCACGAGCATCGTTTTTAGACATAACCACTCAAGTTCGCAGACTCAAGTTAACCGGTTGGAATTCAAAAACTCCAGCATAAATTCTCGGGTTCGAGAACTTTCGTCAGTTCGTGGACTAAAACCGAGCTACAACTCTAGCAGAAATTCTCGGGTTCGAGAACTACGCACGTTCGCGGACTGAGTTCACGTACTAGGTTGACTGCTCAAGTTCCGGTTTTCACTTGATCAACAAAGTTCGGAAACTTCGGTTCAAGTGCTAAGGACTTATACATATATGTGTTACCACAACAATGTTTATATCCCCCAGTGGTTATATTGTCTAAACTATCATTTCAACCATTGAAACATTCTCAGAGGACGTCATATAGTTGTTATTCACAAACTAGTTTTCGTCAGAGCAATTTCCAAAGTGATTGAAATATAACATGACTTTCGTCACTTGGTAAAGATGAACTTAGATAAACTGAAAGCTTTACCAACACACATTTCGAGAAATAGATAAGCGAGATATACTTAGCTCGAAATGTCACATGTGTATATTCTTAGTCTATATAGTAATACGACTTTTGTCTCAAGATAGGAGATAAAGTAGATAGACTTTTGAGTGATAGATAAGTTCAAGTCTCCATATACCTTTTAGTCGATGAAGATCCACTGGTTCCTTGAGTAGTCCTTCGTCTTGTTTGATGATTACCATGGAGTTATTGAGCTCAACTACACTTTCTATCCTAGTCCGAGACCTTAGCTATAGTAGACTAGAAATCAAGACTTTATAGTTTTGATCACTAACATTGACAAACATGCTTGAAATAGCAACGCATGCGAGTTCGACCGAGCAATGCTCTAAAAATCTCCCCTTTGTCAATTTTGAATGGCAAAACTATTAATACAAATGGAATACAAAAAATATATAAAGAAACTTTGTATCTATTATTCCACATGTCTAATCTTCAACCATACTCGAAATCTTCGTCACTTCCAAGTAGTCCAATGATCCCAAAGGTTGTAAGTTTAGCATCATCGTTGTTGAAAATCCGTTGCTATAACAATGAGAAAAGCATCGGTTCTCAATCATTGTTATACAATGTCATAATATTATTACACAGCGTCAAAGTCCAATTGCATCACAACTTCAACAACAATACTATGGTGATACTTCACTCCCCCTTAGTCAATACTTCATCTCACATGGAAACCACTCCCCCTTACATAATGATCTGAAAACCATATGTATTTGTCGTGTGAACTACATATTAATTCTCCCCCCTTTTGTCAATAAAATTGGCAAAGGTACAAGAACGGGATCCTAATAAAATTTCCGTAAGGGACATTTCATGACCAAAGGTAAATGGGTATCATCTTGTTTAGATGCAATCATAAAGCCGAAGCTAAATGCATTCATCAAGGAGTTTATAAAGATGCAAGATAACCCCTCTAATATTCCACAGCCGTACTCTCCACAAAGATTTGGAAATTAAGCACAAGTTCAAAAGAACTCTCCCCCATAATATGTCATTCCCTAAGGAACAACAAGAGCGACCTTAATTTCAAAAAGAAAAGAAGGATTTCTTTAGACTCAACAAATTACATACAAGTATGAATTTGGAATCCAACAAGAAATATTCAATCAAATTAACCAAAGAGAACCAAGATTAATTTGACTAAATATGCTCAACACAAGTAAACTTATGGAGACTTAATAATCAATTAGATTAATCACAAGAAAACTCGCAAATAATCTAATTGTCATACTCAACCAAGCTAATTACAAGAGTCATCAATTTAGTTGGCCACACTCAACATAAGAAAATCTATGGAGCAATGACTAAGTTAATCATGAAAAACCAACCCAGTCAAAAGAGATGCTCAACATAAGAAATTTATGGAGTGCTAACTAAATAACCATGCTAAATGATTAATTTAGTTCAAAATACTCAACGTAAAGTACCTTACGGGACACAACTAAGCTAATCATAAAAATAATCAACTTTGGTTGTATAATGCTCAACATAAGTCACAATACGGAATCTCACAGTAATACACAAAAAATGGATAAGGGAAGATCAATTACTGCGGAATACACAAGGATGCATTCTATGTTTCCATCACCATTTGCACAATAGACATAATCCTTGAATCACAAAAGATTTTAACCTATCTTACATCAATAATTGACAATATAGGCTTAACTTTTGTGTTTGTCAAAAGTCTATTCAAACTTTTATTAATATTTGCATATCAATTCACGAACGACTTTACTTTTAACAAAATATGGGATAATCAAGTTCATGGACGTAAACACACATATCCCATCAAATATTGCAATATATAAAACCATAAAGATTAATACTGCAACCATCATCTTCCAAACAAGTTTAGAATTTAAACCAATAAATCTAAAAACAAGAAGATGAAAATCATTGGATATAGTTATGTGTAATCACAATAAAGGCTATTCCAAAACACTAGTTATTCTTCTAAACAAAAGAGAAATAATAAAAAATTTACTAGACATTAAGACCTTTGAAGAATTCATTATTGTTCATGAATTCCTTGTCGTCAACAGCCATGGGAACATAAGGTTCATTAAGAAAGAAGTTTATATCGATGAACCTTCTTGGTTGTTGTTGTCGAACCAGGGCCTTCTGAATCTCATAAGTCTTATACACAAATGACTTTATTTGTTGAATCTCCTTTCGCAGCTCCTTCAACACTTCAAGAACATCAGAAAACTTCTGAGAATTTGAAGGAACAACTCTTGGCTTCCTCATATTCCTTCTTTTTATTTTCAAGGTTGGAGGCAATGGAGATTTTTCTTTTTCCTTCATGATTGATGGCTTAACAATCACATTACCTTCTTTTTCACCAGAAGACATCATTCTTGGAGCGTCCATAAGCGCATGGGTTTGTGAGAGGAATTCACAATTAGATCAACAAGTAGTCTTAAGATAAAGAGAGGTTTAAGAGAAGGAAAAGGAATGTAGGGTTCGAAACCTAAAACAGGTTCGTGGACGATCAACTATTATCCCTATAAAGAGTATAATTGTCGATAGTACCCTTTCTTCTGTTTGATAGACAAAAGGAAAATATTTTTAAGAAAAATAAAAAACTTTTCCTAAAGCCTGAGAGGTACAAAATCATTGTCTCTTTTGATCAGGCACATGAGACAAGATTTTAAGAACAACACAATCAAGTTGCGTTGTGGTGAACTACAATTTGTCCACCAATTTCCTCTTGTGAAAAATCCACAGACTTCTGTCTATCAAAACGGTTTGACCATACTTTCTTTTCAAATGGTCTTTGTTTTTCCTTGGAAACTAACTTCTTAGACGAAGATAAAATCTTACATACCTCTGCGGTCTTCTGAGCAAGTTTAAGCTTTCTTGCTAGATGATTTTCTCTTCGTTGAAGTTTGTTGACGTGTTTTTTCTTGTGTTTGAACTTGTAACACTTTGAGAGTTCATGACCTTTTAATGAAAAATACGAGCACATCACACTTGGATAGTAATCAGGCTTCTGAAATGTGCAAGCAGCTAGGCACATAGTGGATCCTGAAACATTATAAACAGAGTTTTAAAGAAAAGGGTCAACTTTTTCTTCCAGAATGGTTGGATTATCTTCTAAAAGAATATCAAAATCGATATGTTATTGCTACAATTATCAAAATTAATATTTTCATCAAGAAGTGCAACACTTGATTGTCCATCTTCATTAGAGTCAATAGTATTCAGACATTTCATCAAGAGTTGCTGCAAGACCTTTGTTCCCAGTGTATTTTCTACGATGTGGACACTCGTTTGCAAAATGACCAAATCCCTTACACTTAAATCACTGAGGTATATCCTCATCATCATTTTCATCAATATCCCTATTTTTAGAAGGAACACGATTATGAGGTTTGACCGATGCCTTAGGCTTATCTCTGGAGAACCGTTTACTTATCTTCAATAGAAAATCTCTAAACTGTCTTGTGATCATCGAGACTGATTTGTCAAGATCTTCATCTGATGAGTCTATCTCAGAGTGATCATCTTCAGATATACTCTTTTTTACTTTTATCAAGTAATTTAGTGTCCTTAAGTGCTTTGAACGCAACATCCTTAGATTTGGATGAATGTTCATGATCAAAGATCTTAAGCTTTCCAACCAGCGTATTTCTGGAGAGATTATCTAGGTTATTTCCCTCAACGATGGAATGCTTCTTAGCATCGTATCTAGATGGAAGTGATCTGAGAATTTTCATCACAATGTCCTTTTCAGGAATAGTCTTACCCAATGCAAAAGATGCATTAACAATTTCAGACACTTTGTGATTAAACTCATCAAATGTTTCTTCATCTGCCATACAAAGGTTTTCCCAATCGTAACTAAGGTTTTGAAGCCTAGCTTCCTTTTCACTGGTGTTTCCTTCAAATACGGTTGCTAAGATATCCCAAGCTTCTTGCGACTTAGTGAAATTAGACAAATGGTGCTGAAGATTTGGGGTAATGGCATGTATGATCGCATTTAAACCGTCTGAATTTTGCTCTGCAGCAAGAATTTTGGCAGGGGTGTATTCACCAATTTTTTTGGAACGTTCACATTTCCAACTGCCACTACGGGAGGATCATAGCCCTTAACTACATATACCCATGATTGAAAATCACGTGCTTGAAGAAAAGATCGCATAGCAATTTTCCACCATAAGTAATTAGAGCCATCGAAGACCGGTGGTACGTTTATTGAGATAACACCTATGTCCATAGAGTCAGATCGCTTACAAACATAGACTTATGAGGTCTTAAACGAGTTTGCATGCTATGATACTAATTGAAAAAGCGGGGGTATAATAACCACACCCAATATTTCGATTAGCAATCTGTATGGACAACTCCGAGTTGTTTCTCTAGAGAATCAACTAGACTCAATCAATAGAAAATACTTAAGGAGTTATTATCTCAATCTCTCGATTTGATTTACTCAAGCAAATATGATTCACGAGTTATAATCAAAGAGAGATAACTTGGATGGTACCAAAGACCAATATCCAAGTGTCAATCAATTTAAATCAACAACCAATAAGGTCGGATATTCTAATTGATTGAACAACGCACAACCTGTATTATTTCAATTATATAAAAATATAATGCGGAAAAGAAATAACACAGACACCAGAATTTTGTTAACGAGGAAACCGCAAATGCATAAAAACCACGAGACCTAGTCCAGATTAAACATACACTATATTAAGCCGCTACAGACACTAGCCTACTCCAAATTAACTTCGGTCTAGACTGTAGTTGAACCCCAATCAATCTCACACTGATCCAAGGTACAGTTATGCTCCTACGCCTCTGATCCCAGCAGGATAGTGCGCACTTGATTCCCTTAGTTGATCTCACCCACAACCAAGAGTTGCTACGACCCAAAGTCGAAGACTTTAGCAAACAAATCTGTCTCACACATAAAAGTCTACAAGATAAATAAATGATAACTTTCATAATGGTTAGCCAAATGATAACTTTCATATCAACCATATTCTTCTTCACCATAACTACTCTAAATGACTCAAATGAACTAGTTAGAGAGTTTTTCAATTGCTATGAGATCTTATGTACTACACAAGACATAATTGAAGCAAAAACGATGTGATTCACTCAAATCAATTCATGAACTATAAAGCCACGGTTTGCAATAACATTCCTTAGATAATTTAGACAAGTTCACAGGCATCGTTTTTAGACATAACCACTCAAGTTCGTGGAATGGGTTCGCGGACTCAAGTTAACCGGTTGGAGTTCACAAACTCCAGCAGAAATTCTCGGGTTCGAGAAATTCCGTTAGTTCGCGGACTGAAACCGAGCTACAACTCCAGCAGAAATTCTTGGGTTAGAAAACTACGCACGTTCGCGGACTGAGTTCATGGACTAGGTTGACTGCTTAAGTTCCGGTTTTCTCTTGATCAACAAAGTTCGCAAACTTCGGTTCAAGTGCTAAGGACTTATACATATATGTATTACCACAACAATGCTTATATCCCCTAGTGGTTATAATGTCTAAACTCTCATTTCAACCATTGAAACATTCTCAGAGGACGTCATATAGTTGTTATTCACAAACTAGTTTTCGTCAGAGCAATTTCCAAAGTGATTGAAACATAATATGACTTTCGTCACTAGGTAAAGATGAACTTGGCTAAAGAGAAAGCTTTACCAACACACATTTCGAGAAATAGATAAGTGAGATATACTCATCTCGAAATGTCACATGTGTATATTCTTAGTCTATATAGTAATACGACTTTTGTCTCAAGATAGGAGATAAAGTAGATAGACTTTTGAGTGATAGATAAGTTCAAGTCTCCACATACCTTTTATTCGATGAAGATCCACTGGTTCCTTGAATAGTCCTTCGTCTTGTATGATGATTTCCATGGAGTTCTTGAGCTCAACTACACTTTCTATCCTAGTTCGAGACCTTAGCTATAGTAGACTAGAAACAAGACTTTATAGTTTTGATCACTAACATTGACAAACATGCTTGAGATATCAACGCATGCGAGTTCGACCGAGCAATGCTGTAACATGATCCATTCATGAGAATGGATAGATTAGTGGTAGAGATACATAATATATTAGGTGACACCAATTGTCAGAGAAACCCATTTTTTATTATTATTCTTATACGGAAATTCCATTCGACTCACATATCAACTTTTAAACCCGTTAATCCTTTTTTCTTTCTCATATTGTGTAATAACTCATGGGATACAATTATGTTGTATGATATCTCCCTTCCAGGGATGAAGGCAGATTGGAAGGGTGAGATTAGTTTATTCAATAAGGGTTTCATTCTATTCGCAAGAATTTTAGAAATTACTTTGTAGATGGTTCTACACAGTGTTATTGGTCTGAACTCAGTAGTTGTAACTGGTTTGGGGACCTTGGGAATAAGAGATATGAAAATTGAATTAAGTTCTTTTTAGATATAACCAGTTTTGAAGAAAGACTAGATAATTTCAAGGCTAGTTGTTTCCCAGTTTTTTTGAAAAAAGATAGGTGGAAAACCATCCAGTCCAGGGCTTTTATTGGGTTCCATCGCAAATAGAGTATTTTTAATTTCAGTATCGGTAGGAATGGTTTATAAGAGTTTTTTATCCACGTCATTTATTCTAGTTTGTATAAGTTCAATTAGGTTTTCATCCATAGATGGGTCCACTGTGGTACCTATTGTTTTAAAATGTTGAGATAGGCAGTTAGCAATGTCTCTCTTTTCTTGAAGCCAATTACCATGTTGGTCCCTAATTGTGTTTATTCTATTTCTTCTATATCTCTGTCTAGCAGAGTCATAAAAGAATTGAGTGTTCCTATCTCCTAGGGCTAAGTATGGTTCTATGCTTTTGATCTTCCAAAATTATTCCTTTGTGTTATACCAATTAGACAGTTCTATAGTGAGTTTTTTCAATTCTCTATCTTTTATATTAGGAGGTAGTTTTTTATTATCTTCATCAAGTTTTTGTTTTATGTTTGTAATGTAGGTGATAATGTCACCAAACGTTTCCTTGTTCCATCTGTTGAGACTATGTTTAACAGACTTTAGCTTTCTTGTAAAACAATAAGCTGTAGAGCCATTGGTGTTAGTAGTCCATGCTTTTTCTATGATGGTTTTACATTGTGGTTGGTTCATCCATGGGCCAAAGTATTTGAATGTTTTATCCCCATCATGCCAGTTCACATAAGTGTTTAGGAATATTGGGACATGGTCGGAAATTAGGGGAGCTAGATGGGTTATGTTGCTTTTAGGAAATAGGTTAAGCCATTCATTATTTGCTAGAGCTCTATCTAATCTCTGTTCTGTAAAGTCGTTATCAGTTCTTCTGTTGTTCCATGTGAACGGGTAACCTGTGAAACCTAAGTCATGTAGATCTAGAGAGTGAAGAAGTTCAATGAAGTTATTGGCTTCATATTGGTTGAAAGGGAATTTACTTTGTTTTTCAGTTTCATTGAGCATTATGTTACAATCTCATATTATTATCCATGGTTCAGTTATTGAAGTATCCATATTTCTTATCATGCTCCAAGACTCTATTTTGTTAGGTCTATATGGGCTTCCATAGTAGCCAATAAGAATCCAGTGGAAGTTTATTGTTTGGTCAAAAATTCTGGCATTTGTTTGATTATCCGTATAGTCTATGATGGTTAAGTTAACATTATATTTCCAGACTAGGATAAGGCCCCCTGCTGTTCCCCTATGTGGAACTATCCAATAATTTTGAATATTTATTTTCCTGAGATTTTTTTTCCACATTATCAGTTTGTTGTTTAGTTTCCGATATAAAGATTATGTCTGGGTTTTCTCTGTTTAGCATATCATGTAAGCTAGAGAAAGTCTCAGTTTTATTATAGTTTCCAAGCCCTTGGCATTTCCATGCTATCGTCTTAATGAACTGCCAAAAATATGATACATTGGGATAAACTAGTTTCCCTAAGATATACAGAGTGTAAATTTTATTCGAGATAACATAGAATTCTAACCTCATACATACACTAGTATCAGATACCCAATAAACCATCATGTCACAAGCATTCACAGAGATTAGCATAAGAATTATTATGAGATGGGTTATATTGGGATAAGCTAGTTTCCCTAAGGTATGAAGAGTGCAAATCTGGTTCAAGATAACATGGAGATCTATAATCATACTAACACTATTATCAGACATCCAAAAAAACAATATAGTATAAGCATTTACAAAGATTAAAATGAGAATTGTTATGGTGTTATTTTCATCAGTAAGAAATAAATTAGTTCTATCCTTCAATCTATCATAAGAGACTTGTAGTGTTATAATAATGTGGTTCTAATGTTTGATGCATTCATTGTGTTCTTCCTGCTGTGAACTAGATAGATATGGGTAGACAAAAACTTAAAAGTAAGGGGTTTTAGGGTTACCTCAATTGAAGAAATCATGATAGAATCATCTTGATTAATAATTATTCCTTCAGGTTATAGAGAAATTGGAGAGAGTTCCTTTGGTTGACTGTTCAAGTCTCCCTCATAATTGGGGTTTACCTGAATGTTGATCTTTTGATTATGATTGAATAGATTATTGTTGGAGATAAGAGTAGTGATATTGATTTCAGTTACGACAGATACCTTGTTTTTCTTTGATTTATCTTCTCCAATCAAGTTTGTTCTCTTCTTTGAAAGTGCCATGTTTTCATTGAAAGGAAGCTCTGTTGCTGCAGATTTCTCTAAAGAGTTTGGAAATGTTTGAGATTATTTTTTTCTAGACCAATGTCCCGGTTTTGCATTCTTTTTTCCATTGAGATTGTTGTTAATTTTGGTAATTAGGTTTTTAGTAGAGAAGGGGACTTCCTGGTTATTGTTGAAATTGAATACATTGAGATCGGTTTCAGATTTTTTTAGGGATTTAGGATTTACGGATTTTTCCTTAGGGTTCGGGTCGGGTTTTATTATGGTGGGCTTTGGTTTTAGTGGGAGTAGAAACTTGTTTCGAGTTTAGCCCAGTCAAATTTTGGAGATCCGAACACGCTTTCAAAAATTGAGCTTGAGGGGTTAAGGGTTGGTGGTTTTCACCTGCAGAGAAGGTGATGATTTGTTATAGATTGGACTTAGTGAGGCTAGGAGTATTGTTGCTAGGAATGGGTGTTTTTTTTACCTTGTGTTGAATAGGGTTTTGATTCTCTTCGATTTCCTTTGAGCCTTCATTACATTTTTTTGTTGAATGATCGACATACCTACAGGTGTTGCAGAGAGGAAGATTAAAAAGTTTGTAAGAGAATTCCACCCATGATGGATTGTATGTTGTTGGGTAGACCTCCGATCCATATGGGAGTGCTTCATTAACCCATATGTTAATAAGATATTCAATATTTTTTTCTTCATGCTCTGCCATAGGGATTTTTATGGGTGATGTAAGCTCCTGCTGGACTCACTATGGCTTCAAGGTTTTTAACAGTGATGAAATATGTTGGAAATTTTTTTAGATGCATCCAAATTTTGATCTGGTAAAACTCTTCCTCTTTAATAAGATGAGGTCCTTCAACATGACATTCAACTAGAACAACTAGAGTTCCCATGAGCCACCAAGCTTCACCTTCTTTCACCAAATTAAAATTATCTTTTGCTTTTAAATGAAATTGTTAGAAGTTCCTTCTGTGGTTATAGAGTTTGATAATAACTTCTGACTTTAGATTTCAGTTCTCTCTTATGTCTTGGGATATTTTTCCAATATCAAAGGAGAGTTTATTACAGAGTCTGCCGATGACAGTTTGATTCCAATTTTGTTTTGTAATAGGTTCAACATTTTCTGGTTTTAGGTATACTTTAGGAGTAATATTTAGTGGTAACACCAGTTTATGTTTCATTTTGTTGGAAAGGCATCAATGTTGAGATCATTATTAGAGGAGGAGGCACGGTTGTTGGTCATAAATTATTATTTTTCTAGTTGCTGAGAATGTTTGAGGTTTGTGATGATTTGTGGAAATAAGGTAGTGACTTGAGGACAGTTATTTCTATTGAGTTTAAATTTGTTGTAGAGATTTAGGGAGGTTTGAAAACAATGTTTATGTTGGTAAAAATCTACTCTGACATGTATCTTCATATCTTTAGTAAGATGAAGATGTCTAGTTTTTTTTTCAAGGGATTGGGTGTCAGATGATAATTGACAGAAGGGTTTGTTTTTATTTTTTGTTGTAACCTGAGTTGGTTGGAAAAGAGGGTAAGAGTTTTATTCATAGGATATTTAGATGATTTAAGGTAGTTTTCCTTTGGGTAAAAGTCAGCGACCATTAAAGCAGTTAGTTTTAAGGAAGATTTTTCTCCTTTTTTCGAGGCTTTTCATGGTTTGGTGATAGTTTTTCTGGGTTATGGAAATAGTGTTTTCCTGAAATATGAATTGACTGAGAATTAATATTCCTGGTTTTAAGACTTCTTTCCATTTTCTTTTTCTCTGGAAAGGAAAGCAAATGGTCTCTGACCAGTTCATTGCGACCTGTCAAATGACTAAACAAAGGGATTAGACAGGACACTAATAAGCAGGAGAAGAACTTTAAAGACTTGAATAAGGATATAGCGAAAGGAAATACATTATAACAAGAGATTAGGTAGAAAAGTTAAAATAAGATTACAAAGAGAGATTGCTATTATAAACATAGGTTGGAAGTCCTAAAATAGAGCTCGAAAAAGTTGGACAAAATACTGAACGGGTGAAACGAGTTTATTAGGATTGCATGTACGAATAAAAAGGAAGTTGAATAAAAGCAAAATACTCACAATTAAAGATGACTACTCTAACTAGCTGAGACTCTAACTCAGAAGGCTGAGAAAGAAGTAGGATAGTGAAATAACAATTTAGGATACACTAAATGAATATAACTACAAAGAGTTGATATAACTCTAAGAATGTAGGAGAAATATATATCAATATTCAACTGCAATTGGTTCTACCCAACGGTGGAATTAATAAAGGATTGTAAATGATGCATCCAATATAAGAATGAATCAAGAGAAAGGAGAAATTCACACAAAAATTCAAAGCTACACAGAAAAGATGAATAGTGATAAAAGTAAAAATAGGAAAAGACTTATGGATTGGTGAAAGAAAACAAAAAAGAGTGTTCAGAGAAAACTGATTTTTAGAGGGAGATGTAGTCGAGATCAAGAGACCATTTCTCCTCAAAGGAAAAAAAGTAAGGTCGAAGATAATCCCACTGAGACTAAGTCAAGTGATAAGTTTGTTATTTTGATCAGCAGCTCGTCTTCTTCAACTGGGAGTGATATGCCTGAGGGTGATCTGATCGATCCAGGGATAGAGATTCAACAAGCCAATGAGGAGGGGATTGAGGAACCTCTCGAGGACGCTGAGATTGATCAGATAAACTTGGTTGAAGTGCCAGTTCAAGCTAATGAAGATTATATAGATAATCTACCACAACTTCTGGTGAATGCACCAGGGTTAGATGAAATTGAGGATTTTTTTTTTATGAATAATGTTCAAATGAGGTATGGGAGTCAGACAGATGAGGAGAATGATCATGCCCACTATGATGCCGATGAGAATTATTACTATAACGATGGATTTTATGAGTATGATTCAGCAAATGATGAGGAGGATATAGAACCAGAGGTCAATGGTTTGGGTAGAGAGGTGATTCTTTAGGGTCGGGAGAAAGAACTTGAGGAAGAATATGGTATTGGATGGGAGACTGATGAAGATGGTGATGATTATACAAACATGGTTATAGGGGAAGTTGGGGGTATGGCTTTTACCCAGCATACATCCTTCGTATTTGAGAATTACTGGGAGATAGAAACTGAAGATCAGAATGAAGATGCAGAGGCTCAGAATGAAGGTGCAGGAAATCACAAAAATAAGGAGGTTGCAGGGTGGATTGTTGATCAGGACTCCGAAGAGGATGGTAGTTCAACCGCTTCTTCACCAGCAGAATGAGTAACAGTAGAAGATCAAGCCTAGAAAACTGCTTAGCTTTATCAGGAAGATTTGGAGTCTTTAGAGAGTCTTTGGGAGTCTTTACACAAAATTGTTCAGAGTCTTTGAGTGTCTTTGGGTGTCTTTGGGTGTCCAATAGAGTCTTAAGAAAAAAGTTGATTAGGGTCTTTAAGTGTCAATGAAAAGTCTGGATGGTGATGTTTAGCATCTGTATTCTGATTTAATGGGTTTAGATATTCATTTATGAATGAAGAGCTTGTAATCAGGTTGAAAGCAATGCAGTAGTGATAATTTGAGGTTATCTGATCATGAATTTAGGGAGATTTCAGAAATTTCCGGTGAGAATCCGGTTGAAAGTAGCCGTCATAGACTGGAGAGGAGGTCTAATGGTACAATTTTTGATTTGTTCAATTAGATTCTTCAATTTCTCGTGACTGAAAAAGATTTAAGAGAGAGAAAAGAGGGCAGAGCATATGAAGTATTGTTCAGGAAGAGTTTTTGAGACCGAGTGTTTAAGGCTTAGTTTGGTATTGCTGCAGCTTTTGTAAAAGCAATTTTCTGATGTGCGTTGTTGTGTTGTGTTGTGTTGTGCTGTGAGAAAAAAGCAGTTAGACGTTTGGTAAAATATTAATTAAAGTTATTAAAAAACAATCAAAGTGTGTTTGGTAAAATACTAGATTCAACCATTGCTGTTGTGGAAAATGACAAAAACAGACATATCTCTAAAAATAATTTTATTTAATTTTATTGGGGTTAAAAATAAATAAACTTTTTTACTATTAAATATTAAATTTATTAATTATTACTATTATTATGATTGTTAAGAAAAATTACTTTTACTTAACCAATTTTAAATATATATATAATTTTCAAACAAAAAATATACTAAAATTATGTAATCATTTAAAATTTGTTACTATTTTTGACAAATTAAAAGAAATGGTATCAAACAATAGTTTGAAAATAAAATATAATAATATTTAAAGAATAAAATATAATGATTGTATATATATTTAAGGGCAATTTTTGTCATTTACAAAATAAAATAGGGACAAAAAAGATAAATAAAGAATTAAATTTTGTTGGACCACAGCTTATGCTTTTGTAGCTTTTAAAAGCTCCTCCTCCCGAGCTTATAAAAATTGAGGAATCTGGGAAGTGCTTTAGGTAATAAGCACTTTGATTTTTTTTTACCAAACACCAATTTCAAAAATTATTGACATATATAGGTTTTGAAAGTGCTTTTGAAAAATAAAAGCATTACCAAACCCATCCTAAGGCTGCGTTTGGTAATGCTTTTATTTTTCCAAAAGCACTTTCAAAACCTATATATGTTAATAACTTTTGAAATTGGTGTTTGGTAAAAAAAATCAAAGCGCTTTTTACCCAAAGCACTTCCTAAATTCCTCAATTTTTAAAAGCTCGAGAAGAGGAGCTTTTAAAAGCTACAAAAACATAAGCTTTGGTCCCACCAAAATTTAATGCTTTAGTTATCTTTTTTGTCCCTATTTTATTTTGTAAATGACAAAAATTACCCTTAAATAGTTCCTTAAATATATATATACAATCAATTTTTTATTTACTATGTTTTATTCTTTAAATATTATTATATTTTATTTTCAAACTATTTTATGATACCATTTAATTTAATTTATAAAAAAATAAAAAAATAAATTAAACAATTACTTAATTTTAGTTGGATTTTTTGTTTGAAAATTATATATATATATATTAAAAAGTGGTTTGCTAAAATATTTTTTTAACAATCATAATAGCAGTAACAATTATTAAATTTAATATTTAATATATTTATATTTAATAGTAAAAAAGTTAATTATTTTAAAAGAACGGGCCCTAGCTCAGCTGGTCATCTCTGTTCCCCGAAGTTTCATGCGTTCCAGGAGGTCCCAAGTTCAAGTCCCCAATGGCGTAATATTGCAGGAATTAACATGGAAGGTAGTGTTAGTTTGCCCCCCTTGTGACACAATCTCGCCCCCCTCCCGCTTCAGCTTCCCTTGGCAAGGTTACCCATGAGGCTCGCTGGTAGGCTAGCACAGCAACCTGTTCAATTAATGTAGTAGTATGTCGTTGGAGCCTAGCTTGTTAGGCTTCCAACTAGTTTCATGTAATAATAAATATAAAAATATTTAAAAATAAATAAAATTATTTTAAACTCAATAAAATTAAATAAAACTAATTTCAGAGATATGTCTGTTTTTGTTATTTGCCACAACAACAATGGTTGAATATAATATTTTACCAAACACACTTTGATTGTCTTTTTAATCATCTTTAACTTTAATTAATATTTTACCAAACGTCTAACTGTTTTTTTCTCACAGCACAGCAAAGCAGAAAAATGTTTTTATAAAGAACGCGTAATTGGGGGATATGGAAACTAATTGGGGGATATAGCTAAATGACAAAATAGGGATCCAAATATCCTAGCTGGGTTACCCCTTATATAATTAAATTATTAATTCCTAATCTAACCCTCACTAATCATAATTAGTTACTAATTATGATTAGTAAAATATTAATGATTTGGGGGATATAATTTGTGTATTTATGTTTATTTGAATTTGTGTGGGTTAGTTGAGAGTAGAAGGAGGGAAAAAAAATTTGAGTAGAATTTTTTTTTTTTGAAAATGGAAGATGATTGTGATGAGAGACTTGCAGCTGCTGAATCTTTAGCTCAATTACAACAACAACCATATCTTCAATCTCCGGTTAATGATAACAACTCACAATTTTTGTATGATGAACCAACACCTTTGAATCGTGATTTTCGATACTATGAAGGGTTTTGTGAAGAACCAACTCAAGAAAGTAAACATGTTCAGCATACAAGCAACCCCAACACACAGGTAATGCTTCAAAGAGGTCGATTTTTTTTTTTTTTTTTGAAACCGCCATTTCTGTCTGAAAAAACTTAGTACCGGCATGCTCGTTTTACGAATACTACGCCGGAACCTCTATAACCGGCATTGTATTCATACAAATTTATATGCCGGGAAAAAAATTCCCTAACTGTTCAAGAACAAACCGGCGCGGTATTCAAACCAAGATTGCATGCCGGTACACATTTATACTTTTTACCTACCACCGAATATTCTATGGAATATTCAAACCGGCAGTGTGAGTACATGACAGAGAATGCCGGTTTATGATACCGGCATAGAAACTTAAATGTCGAGGATGCCGGTATTACACTTGAAACATTCAGAAGTTAAAGATATTTTGAACTTACATACCGGCATAGAAACTTAAATGTCTAGGATGCCGGTTTTACATGAAAAACATACAGAAGTTAGTGATATGTTGAACTTAACTACCGGCATACTTATCTTTGAACTTACTATGCCGGAACTTTATCCCGGAATGGGAACTGAAATTATTCGAATGCCGGTTTGGATACTGGAATGGAAAGTCAAATACAATGTATGCCGGTCATTAATCCCGGCAGTTTAGTTTTCTTATCGACAATGCCGGTTTTGAACTAATCCAATTTTCTTTTCATTCATTCCTTATATTGTGACATTCAACGATCAACCAATCTCCAAACCTCTCCATCGGGATACGTCAGAATACTATAAAATGCCTCGGGTATGTTACCAAACAATACTTTCACCTAGTTTTTACAATTTTATGTTGGGATTTGCTTGTAATCTCCCATTGTTGTCCTTATGTAGGGAATAAAATATGAAAATGAAGCAATTGCTTGGGCAAAAGCGACGGCTCTTAAGAACATGTGTGTCTTAGTGAGGAATAGCCAATGTTCAAATGTTCGTTTTGAGATGGTTTGCGAGAGAAGTGGAAAATACAATGAGAAAAATATCCATAAGAGAAAGGGTTATGTATATGAAAATAAGACTAAAAGGGTATACAATACAGTTACGAGGAAGGATAAGTGCCCTTTTAAGCTTGTATTTTATCTAAGAGGAGAAAAAGAAGAAGAAAAAGAATGGGAATGTAAGGTGTGGTTTGGCCGTCACAACCACCCCGATCCGAAAGATTTTGAAGGTCACTCCCTAGTTGCGAAGCTAAAACCTGATCAATTCGAGGATATCAAGATGATGACAAAAGCATGTATCAAACCAAGAGTGATTCTCAGAACCTTCAAGGAAAAGGATAAGACGAATGTTTCTTCACTCACTACAATTTATAGTGCACAAGCAACCATTAAAAGGTTAGAATGGGAAGGGAGGAGTGTTATGCAAGAATTTGAGAAGATAGTTTGGGATCACAACTACACGCGTATCATTAAAAGAGGTCCGGACGAGAATCCGCTTCAAATATTCATTTCGCATCCTTTGCTTTCACAGTTGGCTCATACGTGTTGTGATGTTCTTATGATGGACTGCACCTACAAGACAAACAAATACAACATGTCGTTGTTCAACATCGTGGGGAAACTTCGGACAAGGTAACATTCACATTGGCTTGGTGTTTAATGGAAAATGAGAGGGATTTCAATTATCATTGGGCATTGCGACAATTGAAATTATTGTTCCCGGAAAATCGTGGTCCGAAGGTCATCATAAACGATCAATTCGACACACTAATAAATGCCATATCCGACGTATATCCGGATGCTCAAAATTTCATATGTACATATCATATAGGTGAAAATGTGAAAAAACATTTCCATGCTTTGTTTGAACCCTCTAAGGCTGATATAAGAAGAGAATGGTCGCTCAACTGGAGGAAGATGTTCGCAAAGAGAAACTATCACCCGAAGAAGAAGAAAATGAAAGATGAAAGATTAAAGAGCGAGTCGACAAAGAACACGATGAAAATCATAAAAGGTGGTTGGAATTTCTAAAGGATTGGGATAAAGTTTATTGGTCTCTTACCGAGGACATGTATGAAAAGAGATTGCACATGTTTATTGCCAAATATAACGAAGTGTATCCAAGTACCGTCTCATATTGTCGGGATAATTTGTTGGATAAGTACAAGGAAAAATTTGTGCGTGCGTGGAAAAATCATTATAGATATTACGGGAATGAAGCAACTAGTATAGAGGAGTCCTCACATGGGAGATTTAAAGATCTCATCCAGTCCGGCCAGGGAAACGTGGTTACGGTCACCGAGGCAATGGAGAAACACTTTAAGGCCCATATCGGTAGGATCAAGAAGGCTTTTGATAAAAGCTCAATGGTAAGGATGACTCAATTTCTTCCACATACTAAGTTGCTCCAAGGAATAGAGTTTAACGTCTCCCGTTGGGCAATAAAACATATGATGAGACAAATGCAATATGAGAAAAATTACGGAAAACCGGGTGATGTGTGTATTTGTCCCGACATGTCTTCATTGGGGCTACCGTGTTGTCATATGCTTGTAAAGTATGAAGAATTGATACCTCTTGATGTTATTGATCCGTTTTGGAAGCAACTAACTTTCGACCTTCCCCTTAAGGAAGCTCCCGGACAATCACCATGGGATACAAAGGAGGCCAAGGAATTCTACGAAGCTTACTCACGTGGAAACTCGGCTAGCCGATAAGTATTGTTGAGCCAAGTAAGACTGATTACACGGCCATGGATAACACAAATTGAAGAGCCAACAAAGGGAGATCCGCCGGGTAGACCACAAACTAAAATTGCAAGGAAGAAACAAAGAAAAGAATTAAAACAAATGACTCGACGTGAAGAGGAACTCGCGGAAACTAAAAAACGAGATCTATGTGCAAGTGAGATTTCAGAAGCAAGATTCGCGGAAGCGCCCGTTCCAAACAAAAGGGGTAGGCCGAGGAAGGAACCGATATCAAGTCAACAACAATCGACGAGTTCCGAACCTGCACCAATAGTCGATGTATCGGATATTCAAAGGAAAAGGGGAAGGTCGCCAAATGTACCAACATTAAGCTACCAAGGACAACAAGGTGAGAATTCTGAAGGTACACCCATGGTTGATGTACCCGAGGTTCAAAGTAAAAGGGAAAGGCCGCCGAAGGTGCCCACATTAAGCTACCAAGGACAACAAGGTTAACATTCCGAAGGTACACCAATAGTTGATGTATCCGATGTTCAAAGGAAAAGGGGAAGGCCGCCGAAGGTACCAACATTAATCAACCAAGGGCAACAAGGTGAGCATTGCGAACCTATACCAATAGTCGATGTATCGGAGGTTCAAAGGAAAAGGGGAAGTCCGCCGAAGGTACCGACATTAAGCTACCAAGGACTACAAGGTGAGCATTCCGAAGGTACACCAATAGTTGATATATCCGAGGTTCAAAGGAAAAGGGGAAGGCCGCCGAAGGTACCAACATTAAGCTACCAAGGACAAAAAGGTGATAATTCCGAGGCTACACCCATAGTCGATGTATCCGAGATTCAAAGGAAAAGGGTAAGGCCGCCTAAGGTACCAACATTAAGCTACCAAGGACAACAAGGTGAGCATTCCGAGGATACACCCATAGTCGATGTATCCGACGTTCAAAGGAAAAGAGGTAGGGGTAGGCCAAGGAAGAATATTCTCCCGTCTAATAACAAAGACATTTGGAGTGTAGGGATTGCATATGATGGTTTGGATATAATAAAGCAGAAAGTTGGTAATATGAAGATGTATAAGGATCCCAGAACATGTAGGACCATTAGAACTTATCATACGAAGATAGAGTCTTACATAGACCAACTTCCTGAGGTTATTCGCGAGTTCATTGTGTACATGGATGATGTCGATTGACATGGAAATTGTGGCTATCATGGCGTGACCGAACAACTAGGAATCTTTGAGACAGTTGTTAGTAAAGGAATGACACCATGCCGATATGCTAGAATGAGGATGTCCGATCAAATATTGAAGAAGAGGAAATTTTATGAGCAATTGGTTGGTCACGACGAGGTGTTTGATGATATGTGTGCTCGAGTGTTAGGACCCGAGCAGGATATGGCATTTATTCCTACTCAATATTGGATGAGGATGCCTCTTTGTGGGCATCTAGTAGCGGATACATTTAATTGTGTTGTTCATTATTTTACCCCCACCGCAGTCACAATATTTACACCAAAGTGGAAAAAATGCGAGGGATCCCTTATGACGAGAAGAGTTGTTTTGGCATACGTGAACGACAATCATTTCGTTATTATAAAACTCAAGGACAATTGTCCATTGCCACCTGTTTGTAGGATGGTTAAAAACAAGGAACTAGATCCAAATATATGGAAGGTATGGATGGCATTGAATGAGGAGAATCACCAATTATGGGATGCTTTGGCCTTATCAAAGAAACCTCTTGAAGAGTAGGAGTTGAAACTTCATACGTGTGGAAGCGATGATGAGTAATTTGGATATATGTGGTTTACTAATACGCCACCTTTTGTTTTTTTGGAAGATTGAATTGTAATCATTAAACCATATGCCATGTACGTGCCAATGTGATTTGATTCAAACTTTACTATGCCGGTAATCGTACCGGCGTTGCAATATATGTTCTATTTTGTGCCGTAATAACACCACAAATACACAGATATAATTTTGCCATTTCCGGCATTGTTAAAAAATGCATAACACTGCCGGAACTCTAATAGTAACAAGGGAGATTTTTAGTACCGGCATGATTGTGGCGCTACCAACTATGCCGGAACTCTATAATTTTTTTTAATTCTGGAACTAAACAGAGAGCCGGCGTAGAACTCACGATATCGACTATGCCGGTTTTGGAAAATATAAACTTAGAAAAAGCAGATTTCAAGACGCATAAAATAACATAAGCAAAGCTTAAACAAACCAAATGTGAAGTTAAGATGTTCCAAACCGAAAACAAATGAAACAGAGATGTTCAAAGTTTACCAAGCCACACAAACAAACATAAACCAAACTAATACTATAAAACAAACAAACAATCACTCAGTTCTTGGCTTCTTGTGTGCCCTCTTCTTCTTTTCGCCCCACAAGTATTTTGCCTTTGGATCTTCGATTTTGTCTATCTTTTCATTCAGTTTCTCCATTTCTTTCAGGGTCAGCACCACTCCTTTCTTGGTCTTATTCTTAATGAATTTTGACAGATTTCCAATCCGCTGACGCTGTGAAGGAATTTTTAAACATGTATTTAGTATGAACAATTTTATAAATTGATAGATAAAGAGAATAGTAATGAACTCACCAACAACGTAACGAGCTATAGAAGTCCGGGTACAGTATATGGAGATGTGGAGGGATGTGCTGGTGGTGGAGGGACCTCTACCATATTCGGGCGTACAACATAAGGATGCGAGTACTGTAGATGCCCGCTTAGGAATGTTGGTTCACTATCATAACCGTTCTCAGCCAATTCCCAATCATCCCTATCCAGCACAAGTTCTTCTTCTTCCCTTTCGATCCATGTGCAAGAATAGGTTATGGGTCATAGCATACTAGAGTATGGCTCTCATATGATTGGCATTTAGTAAATTCATGAGAATATTTATGATAAGATGTATCCGTGAGATCTTTCTGCTTGTAACCGAGTTGGCGCATCACGCGGAGAGGGTTATGCATAACAAATCCTTTTGGATGAAATAACGGTCCGTTGTAAAATGAAACATTTTCATGTCTCTGAAGGTGAACTCCTCTGACATTCCTATAAGGGTCAAACACAACATCTTCCACAGAAAACGAGTCTAAAGCCAATCTCATTTCTAAAATCCGTTTCTTGTTAGGCGAAGGGGTATTGCGGAAGAAGTATTTCTGAGATAGAGCCATATTCGGTTCATAATCACGCCAAATCTCCAATCCTTTATACCCTATGAACAAATCTCTGAAGTGTTCATAAGCCCACACCTGTGCCCATAAAATGTATAAGAAAATAAATAGTTGGAAACTAACAAATGTAATGATAACAATAACAAAATAAGTATTTCACTATACCTGAATCACAGTGAAATTCCCATTAAATTGACGGCCTTTCTCTTTAGAAGCTCGACGCATTTCTGCCAAAAAAATGCGCCAAGAAAGCAGTGCCCCATGAATACTTATGAACGTCTTCCAACGGATCCAAGTACTGCATGTTGTTCATATGCACCCTGTTACCATTAAGGTCAGGGAATATAGTGGTTCCCAAAATGAACAACATATATGCAGCGGCAGTTTGTTGAGCTTCTGCGGGAGTCAATTCCTTGTTCTTCGTATTCCCAAATAGTTGATTGAGTTTGACGAATGTTATAGCCTTTGTCTGAGCCGTTTGTTTCTTGTACCAATTTGCCAACGTGGTTTACTTGTTCCATCCAAACAACTTTTCAGTGAGCTCATAGATCTTTTCCAACCCTAGGTCCTTCGAGTTTTCTCCAACCTTGACTGGTTTCCCAAGAACCTCTAGTCCTATTATCCTTTGAACATCTTCAGGGATAATGGTCATCTCGCCAAAATTAAAATGCATGGTGTCAGTTTCACCATAAAACCTCTCCAAAAAGCAGTTTGCCGTGACGGTATCAGTGGCCACATAATTTTCTATCGCAGGATACAACCCAGATGCTCTGACTATTTCTTGAACAGTCGGACATTCATCCTCCAAAAGCCACACATCCGATTGTTGATGGCGGATAACACGCCAGGCTTTCTTGTGGTCCTATAAAACCACAACCAACTTAATTAAATTGATCACAAATAAATAATATAATAACAAGATACAAACGTCTTACATAAGTTTGATAGATCCAACGAGCCCAAGAGTCTTTATACGAAAATAAAAGTTGCGGGTTAATCGGTTGACCCCAATGTTTGCCATCATTGTTGTCAGGAATCAAGTCGTACTTATTAGGTAAGTGAGGTGGGGGTGCCCTATCATCATCAGTTTGTCCTAAGCCACCTGCTTGTGAGGATGAGCCACCTGCTAGTTCCGGTTCTGGTGGAGTTTCCCTCTCATCGTCATCATCAGTGCTGGTTGAGTCGCTTATAGGATGATCCCGAATTGTCACCTTAGCAGTAGCCGGATTTTGACGTTTACGTCGAGAAGACTTATGTTTAGATTCTTCAACAGCTTTTCCTTTTCCTTTGTCCTTTGATGGGGCGAGAGACCTCTGTTCCAACATGTTAAACTGAGTTATATACTGGATGCCCGCATACAATAGGAACACACAGAAAACCGGCATACTCCATAGACATATAAACTACGCCTGAATACATACCGGCATTATCGGCAATAAATATGTTTATGCCAGAACATGTACCGGCATAGAAAAGAATAATAAAGTAAATGCCGGTTTCTGTTGAATTCAATCCAGGGATTTAAAAAATTTAGGGATCGAAAACCGGCATAGTATGTTACCAAGCAGAATACGCCGGAACATTAACCGGCATTGCCAACGAAAATCCGATAGTGCCGGTATTTAATCCGGCATCCCAAAATTATAATTCTATGCCAGTTTTCTGGATTTTTTTACAGAATTCTTAACAATCTTAGTTCAGCAAAACAAGCATAGTTTGTAAACCCTAAACAGAGGCATGGTATTGATCAATAATGATTTTCAAATTGACTAGAAGAATTTTCAATCCGTCATGAACCCTAGCAAGTTTGACTTTGTGTTATATATTATGGGATAAACCCTAAAAGTAATTCAATTCAACATGAGACTTTGTGTTATACATCACTTACCGAATCAAATATGTTACGTCCGCTTCACCAAGAGACTCTTCAGGACTATGTTGCGCATCATCAACAGGTATTTCTGGATTGGGTTTATCACGAGATTTGCGACGAGCCATTGCTTTGGTATAGAAGATGAAAAAAATAGGGAGAGATTGAATAGATCAAATATTTTTCTTTCCAAAAACCGTCACTTATATAGCATTAGTAGTTTGTAACCGACGAGCCATTAAAGAAACCGACGATTTTGTAACCTTCTAATGACTCATTAAATATTTTGTAACCGTCAAATTAGTGGAATGAAATTGTAACCGTCAAACAAGTTGAATGAAATTGTAACCTTCAGAATTACGGCATAGACAATTACATACCTATTATGCCGGTATTAAAAGTTAATGATTTTTTTGAACTTCTTAGTGTAGAAAACCGGCATAGGGTTTAAACATATCCAATATGCCGGATTTTGTAGACCGGCATCGTATGTAACTCATCAGGAGTGCCGGTTTGTGAAAGAAACTTGACGAAATAAACATCATTAAGCACAAAAATAAGATCTCAAGCAAATTCCAACTAACATCATTTAAGGGAATAAAGTTTAAACACATAAACAACGTTACACATATAATGAAAGCTATCAAGCCAAATACACCGAACATCATTTATTGGAACGAGATTCAACAAGCAAAGCGGCTTCGAAATGCCTAAAAGGCTCTTTTCTCCACTTCGTATATGCATCCTGAGCTTCATACCTATCACCACTGTATCTTGCAAGAAATTCGTTGTATTTGAGACATGATTTGATGAGTGCAGTTGTTCGAATGTGTACTATTTGATCAACGTATTCAATTTTGCGTTTCTTGCCGTCAAACATGTTATGCTTGTAAGAACCAGTCCTTAAAAGACCCCAAAAAACATCTGAAGGGCGTTGATCCTCCGGCAAATCCGATACTATGTAATAATTTCTAATCCACTCTTTTTCCTCCTCAACATCCGCTTCTATCTTAGCTTCTTTTTGACGTTTAACCGCTCCCTCAGCTTCCGCTTTTATCTTATCTAATTTTTGACGATAACGTTCAAGCTTTGCTTCCACTTTTTCTTCTCTTTTCCTCTTAATTATCTCTTCTTCCATTGCGGAAATTGACTTTGTGGTTTCTTCCTTCCTTCTTAGTTTTTCTAGTATTGCGGCAACAGAATTGGTCGTGGTTGATGATTGATTTCCTGTCGGTGTGGACAATATGTTCCTCATACGTTTTTCTTTTTCGAGGTAATTGATGAACTTGGCAGCTGGTGATTGATAATCCATCGTAGATATATCTTTGGGGTATCAAGTGCAATGGGTGTATCTATTCCTTTAAATAAATGTGGACATAACGGCTCTTGTCCACTTTAGTGACGACACTCTAACTAACTTAGATCCCACGCCGGAACTAATGTTTTCTAGTGTATGGTTTAAAAAAGAGCCGTTAGGCATTCAATTTCAGGTACCGGCATACGTACGAGGAAGTACTCCTATGCCGGTAGTATGTTCCGGCACTAAATGTTATAAAACGAAGATGCCGGTAATGCGGAATTTCTTTACAGGAAACAACCCAAATATGCCTACAATACCGGCATTCAATGCATAAGAACCTCTATGCCGGAATGGGTTAAATTCGAAATAAAAACGGCTAGTTTTTTGAAAAATATGACCGTTGGAGCTTCATTTCTATATAATATCCCCCATTCCTTTGGAAAAAACTACACAAACCAAGCACCAAATAACAAAAATCATTCTCTCAAGAAAGCAAGCACGGTTCAAAGAATGGGGGATTCATCATCTACCTCTATTTGCAAAGTAAGTATAGTTACTAACAACATACTCTTCAATACTATGACGGATAACTAATATAATTTTCTCTTGCAGAGTCATCATTGCAAGTGTCAAATTTGCAAGTCACCTTCTCACCTAGCCATGGACTGTCCATTTATTTATTCAAAGTGTAGAATTTGTGATGGGACATCCGGTTTTGGATTGCAAAAATTGATGATGCTGAAAATGGAAGAATGTTTCTAAGGTGTTTGAATCACCCAAAGTGCGATGAGTTTCAATGGTTTGACAAAGCTGTTGAACTAGAAGAGTTAAGAGAAAACCACAAGGGCCAATGCAAGCCTATCGATGGGTGTGATGGGTGTTATATGAAGGGGAAGGAATATGTTGAAAAAGAAGAAGAGCCAATGAGGATGATCCTTGACACCCCCATCCCGGACGATGTCTTTGAACAAATTAGGGAAATGCTCAAAGGCTCCGCAATTGTTTAAAAGGGATGGAAATAGATTATCTCTAATTAAGTGCAATCCATTCACTGTTTTTTTAATTTAAAGTTTCCAATCCAATGTAATCGATTACTTCGGACCTAAAAAAAATAGAATTTGAAATGAATTAAGAAGAGTGCCGGCATTGGGGAAATCAATACAACTATGCCGGTTTTATGTAAACACTGTAAGAGTATTTGGACTCTTTAGATATCGGCATTGTCAAAATGAATCTTACATTGCCGGTTTACTGTCACAAATTTAAGAGTATTTAGAAATTTTCAATACCGGCATCAACCTTGGAAAAAACGCCAATGCCGGTACAAGTCAGTTTCTCTACAGGTCCCAAATATTTTAAACTAATTGTTCCGGCATAGAAATTGCGATGCCGGGACAAAGTACCGGCAATGTTTTGATCATTCCGTAAATGCCGGTTTGTGTACCGGTATTTCTACAATTGAGCTTTACTATGCCGGAACAATCATAACTTTCAAACTAGAAATCTAAACATGTTCAACATAAACCAAATAACTAAAGAGTTAACCCACAATATAAACCAAAGAACAAGCTTGAAATTGTTTTTGACGTAACCAAAGAACTAAAGAGTTAACCATCACTAATTGTCATCAATTCTCTTCCACTAGATTGGTATTTTGTTTCTTTTGGATCGGCGCCTTCCTTGTTTCCCCATACTTAGCTTTGACAGTAGGGTCGGTTTCTTCAATTCTATGAAGCTTTTCCTTGAGTTCCTTGATTTCTTGAAGAGATAGCACCACTCCGTCCTTGTTCTTGCAACATAACATCTTCGTAACCTTGCCAAGCCGACGTCGCTAGTTTAATACATCAAACACATAATCAGTATATATGTTAATATATGATTATGTTTACATTTAATGACTATAATCAATTAATAAAACTTACCACCATTCCGAAAGTCTTAAGAAGTTGGGCCATCGTAGGTTGTGGAGGTGGAGGAATTTCAACAAGAGGGTTTTCTTGGTGTGGAGCTTCGACGGAGGGAGGGCGCACGACATAAGGATGTGACCATTCCAGGTAATCCCTCATGTAGATGTCATCAACTTCATAACCATTTTCCGCAATCACCCACTTACTAATATTAACCAAACGACGTGGCTATCTTTCACTCCAATGCGATGGTACCGGTTCTGGATCATACACTACATGCAACTTGTTGGGAGTTGAATTGCACCGAGAAAGGGAAAGACGATAATTGTCAACAAAGCCCGACATAAAACTTGGATAATTGCTTAAATCCATGTTGGCGCATCACACGTCTTGGATTGGCCATAATGTATCCTTTTGGGTGGTACAACAGCCCTTTGTAAAATGCAACATCTCTTGGAATTTGACGGTATCCTCTAATCTCCTTATAAGTGTCGAACACAACGTCTTCCTTCCTCATAGCATCCAGAGCCAATCTTATATCGATGACTCTACCTTTGTTACCGGGCTTCGGATTACTGTTAAACTCGAACCTCTGAGCTCTAGGGGTATCGGGTTCAGGAAGGTCTTTGATCTTCAAGAATTGGCAGTCCTTGAACAAGGTTGGGAAGTGTTCATAACACCACACCTAATACAATGTGAACAATATACATGTGAACATAAGTTAAAAGAATACATGTGAACATAGATTAAAGAAATTTGTACCTGGAGTAGAGTGAAATTCTCGACAAATTGGTTTGTTTTAGCCAATGAATCCCTTCTCATCTCCGCCATCAAATGTGCCATGACCGCGATGCCCCAAGAATAGCCATATACACCTTCCAACGGGTCAAGGTACTGGAGAAAGTTTGCACTTACCCTGTTGCCATTAGTGTCTGGGAATGCCCTAGTCCCCAAGATGTATAACATGTACGCGACGGCTGTATACCGAATCTGTGCAGGGTCCCATCCATCCTCTTAAGCATCGTCAGCTTGAATGTCTTCATCTTACTTCCGTTCGATGCTACATAAAAGCTATCCGAAGAAGTTTTAAAGTCCCAACCAAACATCTTTTTAGTCAAATCGTGCAACTTCAGCCAATCTAGGTCCCGAGACTCAACTCCTTATGAAATTGATTTGCCGATAACATTCAAGCCTAGAATGGCATGAGCATCTTCAGGAATCAAGGTCATCTCTCCAAACGGGAAGTGCATTGTATCAGTTTCACCATGATACCTTTCAATGAAGCAATTGACGATCACAATATCTGGATTCACGTAATATTCAACCAAAGAATACAGACCAGAGTTCTTTACTAATGTTTGGACATCTTCATGCTCCAACGACAATTTCCACTCATCCCCGGCTTGGTTTCGGCAAACACGTACAACCTTAGTATGATCCTATAAATAAGAGATAATACGATTAAGAGATGATGTAAAATATAAAACAATGCACATGCACAAAATAAAAAATGCTTACATAGGTTTGAAAGATAGTACGAGCCCAAGAGTGTTTGTATCCAAAGAGTACTTTCGGTTCCGGAGCTTGACCCCAAAGTTTACCATCATCATTATCGGGTATCATGTCATCAATGTGATGAAGGTGACAACCTTTAACTTTATGTTTGCCCTTTCCCTTGACGTGTGTTGGTTGTTGACTCGTCCCACCAACTACGCTTTGGCTTGCTAATTGACTTGGATGAACTTCATCATCTTCCTCCTCACTTTCCCCTTCATCATGCTCATCTTCCTCAACTGTTCCAGTACCTTCACGGATTGTAAGTGCACTACGTTCACCGCCACTCTGCAAAACTGACCCTCTTGTTTGAAACCCCAAACGCTTCTTGCGACCTGCGTCTTTCCCCCGTGGAGGCAGGGACTGAGGAGTATCAAGACCGTCCTTCCTCCTTTTCTTAGTGAGAATAGGACCTTTATTTTTCTTCGCTTCTTTGGATTTTGACCTATAACATAAGCAAACAAAACAAACATAAGAAAAGTCATGGCAGTTTGGGAACCGGCATAGAAACTCTTAAACAAACCAATGCCGGTAACATGTACCGTCATAAACCTTTAAATATCGAACATGCCGGTATCGATGTACCGGCGTCCTACGCAACCAAATTTGTGTGCCGGTATTAAGCACAATTTCAGTGATGTTCCTGAATGTTTTAAGTGTAATATCGGCATTGCCTAATTGAACTAATGCATGCCGGTTTTCAAGTACCGGCATCTTGCGCAACCTAAAATGTGTGCCGGTATCGAGCTCAATTTCAGTGATGTTCCTGAATGTTTTAAGTGTAATACCAGCATTGTCTAATTGAACTAATACATGCCGGTATAAATAAAATTATTCTTGTGTCTTTTAAGTTGGCTACCGGAATAGTCTTCAACCAAATTCGTATGCCGGTACAACAAATTAATTTTCAGGAATTCAAACCGGTATGGTATTCAACCCTATTTCTATCTTAGGTATAAAAAATTGATTTCGGGAATTCAAACCTAGGTATGGTATTCAACCAAAATGCTATGCCGGTACTTGAACCGGCTTGGTATTCAAACACAGATCCTATGCCGGTACTCTCTGTAACTCGACAGTTTCAGCTATTGTTGGCGATTCTAACCTAAACCCATGTCTACAAATCGATTAAAACAATCATAAATGAGTTCAAAAATCACTTACCTTCTCATAAAAGCCATGACTGCGAGTGGTTGATCATCTGATCTCCCTGCTGCGTCCTCTTCTAGTTGGTGAGCAATGTTCTCGATTCTTTGTTCATGTGTTTGTTGAGCAATCGATTTGGTTCTCGCTTTTGCTTTTGATTTGGTTCTCGGAGGCATGGTTATGGTAGGTTAGTCAACGAAGAAATTTTTGATTCAACGATTAATCGTCGATGAAGAATGAACGAGGACGAAGAAGATGAAGGAATTTTTTTTCTTCAAAACCTAACTGTGCCGGTACAAATGGAATTGGGGGATATATGAATTTGGTTATTTGAATTTTATGTTTTAGGGGAAAGGGCATAACAGTCATTTCATAAAGTTTTTAATTAATCTAAGGGTGTTTTAGTATTTTCGCACCTAAAAAACACCCCTTAACAGCCACCTATGGTTGGGGGAAGTAATTCATATCCCCAATTAATTTTCATATCCCCAATTACGCGTTCTTTATAAAAGCCGCATCAATACCAAACTGAGCCTAAGTTGTTGATTTGCTGAGCGTAAATTGAGGCTTGCTGGTCAACACAAATCGACAAAGTCACGTGGGCTGCTAATAGAGATTTGTGGGCTGAAAAAACTAATCCCCTTTTATTTTTCCTCAGTGGGGTTTTGCCCCCAACACATTGTTGAGTCCCATCTATAGTTGGATCACTGTTGGAAAAATCCAACTCTATCAGCATGATAAAGATGAAATCTGGAAATTCTACACAAATGGCCAAAGAAATTTCTTCTTTTCTTATTTCGGCAAAACCTATATTGAAATGAGGACTTGTCACCTTCATTAAGTACCTATATATTATTATTCCAAGCTGTAGTAAGCATTCAGCAAAGCTAACAAGAAATCCTGTCTCTGGCTATATAATACGAGTATTAATCTCAAAATCTACTAAGCACTTCGGAACTTTCAAACCTACACTTTCCTATTTCACGTTTATCAAGAAGTACACAGCGAATTTAGAATATCTCATCCTTTTCTTCGTTCGTATCCGCTGTAAGTTTAATCAAATTCAGGTCACTGTGTTAATCATTTTCTAGACTGAAATTTACTGCGATCGTCCGTGTTTTTTGATTCTATCTTCATTACTTCTTATCTGGATTGGGGATCTCATAGGGATCATAATTTTTTGTCAATGCAGATTTCTGCTTAAGACGAATTGTAGTTTATGATTTTCTTCAATTTTTTATACTACTAATTAGACTCTGTAGCAGGGATTAAAATATGCAGGCTTCAGCATTTTCCGTGAAAGGAAATCTAGGTTCTGATACTGGAATCATCAATAAGTTTGGTCGATTTAACAGTAGAAGAATTTCACCAAGTGTGAAAAATCTGTTGATAACAGACAGAAAATCTAGTTGTCAATTAAGACTTGATTTACGCGTTATGGGAGCTGAACTTGCACGTGCAAGAGTTAGAGTAGAAAATATTGGCGGATCATCTGCAAAACCTAGATTCGTCAAGGTTCAAGCATCTGGTTCGTTGATGATATTTAAGTGTTTTTTTCCTTTCAATTTGAATTCGATTTCTTTGTTACATTGAATTCTCTACGGGTACTTCATTTGCAGGTGAAGATCTTGAAGCTGTACCATCCTCTCCCAAGTCTCAAGGAACATCATCTGGTTCAGTTTTGCCATATGTTGGTGTTGCTTGTTTGGGAGCTATTCTATTTGGCTATCATCTAGGGTATGACATTATTTACGGTTCAACTGTGTGACAAGTCACTTGCGCGAATCAGTTTTATTTGAAATCATCTATAAGCATGTGATGTGCTATAATTAGTTGTAATGTTGTAAACTAAACCTGTAAAGTTATTCGTCTCCCCGTGACTTAGCAATTCTTCTGTCCATATGCTAGAAAAGATCTGTATGATTTCGTTTTTGTTCCTGCAGTGTGGTGAATGGGGCACTTGAGTACCTCTCCAAGGATCTTGGCATTTCCGAGAATGTTGTATTACAAGGCAAGTATCTGATATCTTCTCATGATATGAATCCTGGTAAAAACATCGCCTTGCTTTTATAGGACAAAATTCCACATGCTAACGTGTATGATGATGTTGGAGGTGGTCTAGATGGATTTCCACTGTTGATTAATCCACATGTTGTAGAGTTGCAAGAAAAGTTTAAAATCTTATGTCAATGGAAATGCTTCAGTTAGTTGATGGTATGAGTGAAATATTTCTTGACATATCAAAACTATGGATGAATAGTACCTTAGCATCTGACGATGCTATTGGTAGAACTATGTCAGTGCCTGCTTACTACTAATCCATAACCAAAAAGAAAAACATCCGAAATTTAGGAGCCATGGTTGTAAATAATAAATTGAATATCTAGTCATACATTAACAAGACCAGTAGTCAGGCCTTTGTTCAAAGAGTATTTAGTGCAAGGAGAAAATTCAACAAGAACATGTTATTCTACATGAAACGGTATCTAAAATATGCTGATAAAGATGTAGGAAATGAGCTAATAGGGTTGAATTAAACTTCCACATAAACTGTATCGCTATACTAGTTGCCTCCACAATGCCAGGAATTCAATAGATTGAATACTCTATTCTAAAACAGCAATAGACAGAACATTTAAATTTCATGTATGATTTAGAGTTGGCTTTATACTGTTTGGTTTATAGTTAATTTTAATATAAGATGTTTTGGATCCTGGGGCCTGCTATAATTGACATATCCATTTTGAATACCAATCTTTGTAATGATTAATGGTCATCTAATTCTTTAGCTTACCGTTCTTGCTCTCTATAGAATGATTGATCGTTTTATTTTTGTTATTTGAAGTGCGTGATAAAATCTGACTTTACAAGTTTCAATACTGGTGTGTCCTTGCTAGGATGGATTGTTAGCACGTCCCTTGCTGGAGCTACCGTTGGTTCCTTTACTGGAGGATCATTGGCAGATAAGTTTGGTAGAACAAGGACTTTCCAATTAGATGCCATCCCACTTGCAGTTGGAGCTTTTCTCTGGTTTGTTCTATGCAGAATGCCCTTGGATAAAACTTTGAGATTTGGATCTTGCCTAATCAGTTTGAATTGTTGAACCAGTGCCACAGCCCAGAGCGTACAGACAATGATAATTGGCCGACTACTTGCTGGCGTAGGAATTGGTATCTCATCTGCTCTTGTGCCACTATACATATCTGAGGTAGTTCCATATGCAGGTTTAAGTCTAGAAATGATAGTAACTGTGTCAGTATCCTTAATTTTAACTAAACGATTTTGATGTTCAGATATCACCAACCGAAATCCGTGGTGCACTTGGATCAGTTAACCAGCTCTTTATCTGTGTTGGAATTCTCGCAGCATTGGTAGCTGGATTGCCTTTAGCAGGAAATCCTTTATGGTACTCCATCGTCTCGTATTTTTTGCTGGGCATTGTACTATGGTCTTTATGTTGTATGAAATTAATTTATGGATGTGCCTAGCAACTAAATCACATAAGAACAACTGTGGAGAAGGTCAGGTAAAGTTTGAAAATGTTATCCAACTTTCACTTCTGACCAACCTTTTAGCTACAAAACTACCCTATCAATTTCCCATGGTCTCTCATATTCCGTTCATTCTTTTGGCAGGTGGAGGACAATGTTTGGTGTTGCAGTTGTTCCATCTGTTCTATTGGCTCTAGGAATGGCAATGTGTCCAGAAAGTCCTCGGTGGCTTTTTCAGGTTATACACACAAAATCCTGAAATTTACATGTATACTTCAGTTTATATATATGCTTAGTTGCATAGTTAAGAAGTTATGGATTAATTTGATTAATTCATTATGAAAGTCTTCTTCTTTTTTTAGCAAGGAAGGACAGCTGACGCTGAAAGAGCTATAAAGACACTCTGGGGAAAAGAAAGAGTTGCTGAGGTTATGCATGATTTTCGCGCAGGCAGTCAGGGTTCTGTGGAACCAGAGGCTGGATGGTTTGATCTATTTAGTTCCCGCTACTGGAAAGGTACATAATATTCATATTTCATTGTTTTTTGGCGCTAAGCAAAATTAACTTGTTAGTCCTGTTGCTGATTGATGATGACTTCTCATTCATTCATTTGTCCGTCCGTACAAGTGCACATTTTTTTTCACAAGCGAAGCTTATTGGATTAGAAGGCATACCAGCATGGCTATCAAACAAGCTCACACAAAAAACAAATAGAGATAGAGCAAGAATGGCATTAAGAGCTAAAAACAGGAAATAATTAAAACAACTAGGATAAAGAAAGAGTTGAATTAAACAACCATTTGATCCATGTGAACTTCCTTTAATGCATTCACTTTGCTGGACCAAGATGGAGCATTAATCTTCCCTTGAATAACCACCTTATCTGAATGAGTTTGCTGACCCGGTAAAAGTTAATGATTGCTTGGATATAAAACTTTTTGTTTACATACTAGGGAGCATGTACGATGAATCAGGAAACTGAGACAGGGTAAGTTTTCTTTCCATAAGGTCCACCTTTATCTCAGATCTTTGAAGCAAACTTCATAGGATCTCGTCAATTTATCCACGTGACTGTGGTGTACTTCGTTGGTTATAAGCGGTACGTTGCAGACTTATCTGAGTTATTGAATAACGGTATGCAGCTACAATGACCTCAAGACTAATGAATGGTGAGAGAATTATCTCTCTTAAAAGCCATGACTGACGGGAAAGGCCAGATTATTTATAGCCCAGGGACTAGTCAATCAAGTTGGGCTTCATTCAGCTCTCCCCACTTGGGGAATTCACTGAGAAGTCTCGAACTTGAGACCTATTCCTCTGGTATATGTAATAAAGAGAGACCAGGCCATCTCTCCTAAACTCGCGATCGATGGAGAAAAGCATTGTTTGACTAAAGGGGCGCCAGTCAAATGGGATTTTCTACACCTAGTTCAAAAACAGAACCTAAAAATTCGATTTGATTGAGTAGGGCTCAGTCGCGAACCTTCTGATTTTACAGAACCTGATAGTTGGATGTCACTACAGTTATCGAGTAAAACATGACGAAATATATGCATAGATTTGCTGGTGTAGTACCTTACTATTATGTTGTTGTTGCAGTTGTGAGCGTGGGTGCAGCACTTTTCTTGCTTCAACAGTTAGCTGGAATAAATGCTGTGGTGTATTATTCTACGGCTGTTTTCCGCAGTGCTGGAATTGCATCAGATGTTGCTGCAAGTGCTCTTGTTGGTGCATCCAATGTCTTTGGTTAGTCTACTGTTGCTTGTACCTTACTAAGTTAATCCTGCCGAATTTAAAAATCTGTTTCACATTTTATAGAACAATAAAAGCTATATTATGATTACACGTTATATTGTTTAACAGGCACAGCTATAGCATCCTCTTTGATGGACAAACAAGGAAGAAAAAGTCTTCTAGTTACAAGCTTCTCTGGAATGGTAGCTTATCTTTCCTCTGTGTACTCTTTTCAGTACCATATATTTTGTTCTGCTGACATATATAATCGAGATGCAATATTGGCTTAACAATCACAAGCTGTACTGATGGTTACATCTAAATATTTTTAGAACTATACTGAATCATGAACATGTAAGGTTGGTTTACATGTACCGGAACTTGCAAGAAGATCTGCAATATAGCCTAGATGGTTCAAACTAGAAAACAACTAATTACGAACATGATTCTTTTAGTCCAAACATTCTGTAAAACTAAAGCTGAGGTCCTTATGGATGTATTTTCTGACAATAGACTTTCATTTTTGTTCATGAAGGCTGCTTCCATGTTGCTCCTCTCTTTGTCTTTCTCGTGGAAAATTTTGGCACCATATTCTGGCAACCTTGCCGTTATTGGAACTGTCCTGTGAGTTCGTTTTTATAGTTCTGTTACTTCTGTTTCTTCAACCAATTGCATCTACTGATTTGTGTTTTCCTCTACAAACTCGTTTCTAATAAATTACTCTGAAACAGCTACGTGTTATCCTTCTCACTCGGTGCGGGCCCGGTGCCAGCTCTTCTACTTCCGGAGATCTTTGTGTCCAGAATCAGAGCCAAGGCAGTTGCTTTGTCATTGGGAATGCATTGGGTAAGTCTAGCAAGGACTCAGATATTACATATATATGTTACAAATTACAAACTTTGCTTTTATCCTTTTTGGTAATGGCTTCAGTAATTAGTAAGACCATATACTACCAGAAGCCAGAAATCAGTAGTCAGTACCAAAATATTTTTAAATCTCTCCAAATGCCACAATATAACAGGTGTGAAAATCCTATTATAGCAGTTTAAGAGGATTCATCCATTCTTTCCCTCTCATGGACATCCTCACACCCACACACATGGCGTAGTGTGCAATATCTTTTGTAAAATCATTCTCGAGAAGGATTGTATCACCACTTTAGTAGTGTGCAATATCTTTTGTGAAATCATTCTCGAGAAGGATTGTATCACCACTTTTAGTTATCTAGGTATCACGATGTGAATCTTTAAGTGGTCATAACTTTCTGTAGGAAAGGGTTCAAAGTCAAATATTGTTCTTTACGTGTCTCGTATATGAACGTTAACTCCTGGATTCTTGTTCAAACAGGTATCTAACTTTGTCATTGGCCTTTATTTTCTGAGCGTGGTGAACAAGTTTGGTATTGGTTCAGTTTATTTGGGATTCGCCATGGTTTGTATTCTTGCTGTTGTGTACATAGCTTCCAACGTGGTGGAAACGAAAGGCAGGTCACTGGAAGAAATTGAACGTGCTTTGACTTCTGCTGTATGATAGTGAAGACAGTGAAGTCATTCTAGAAGTCCTGATATTTTTTCTTTTTTCTTAACAGTAGTTCCTAGTTCTCCCTAAAGATAAATAAGGAACCTCGTGTCGTTCTAATGTCTTTCACAACATCATTTTAATTTTGTTATTTAGTTGTTTGGCTTTTTGTTTATTTCCAATATCACTTGGGTTTTTCTATCATCGTAACTTACAAGACTATTAGGTTTTCTTGAACTTCATGAAGAGAGATTCATTGTGTTGAGGTTTCTGATAGAGACAATGGAGTTGTGTTTACAATGAGTTGTTAAGGTTTAGTTTCATTTTACTACAAATAAAAAATTGATTTTGACTAAGAATTTAGACCCGTTTGGCTGTCTAATGGATGAATGTTTAAATAAACAAAATAGAAATAATTCTTATTACTCCTTATCGGTATATTTTATGTAATGGCTTATATTGTTTTTTTTTTTGTTTTTGATTCTATTTCATTTTTTTAAAAAGAATTTTTTGTTTTTTTCTCGGTCAGCATACTAAAATGAAGAATACCATGACGATGCTAGACAGTCGGCTTGGAAATGGATGAATACCATGCCGAGTATTGTAATTCTTTTTTCAGAAAACTCACGGTTGATTGTGTCAACCAATTTGCGCGTGAACAACTTGATTGATAGAGATACTAGAACCTGGAATTCAGACTTAGTACAAGCCTTCTTCACTCAAGATAATTGTCAGAAAGTAATGAACATTAGGATCTTGATGTCAGACTACGACAGAATCATTTGGCCATTCACTAAAAATGGTTGTTTTACTGTTAAGTTGTCTTATAAGCTTTTGGCTGGTGATTTTATTGTAGCTGACCCTAACATGCAAGTTAATGCTATATGGGAAAATTAGGCTACGGCCCCACCCATGGATAACCCATAATATGAGGCCCCTAGTTAAAAGAGTTTTAAAATCAGGCCCCGAATTAAAAATAAATTTTAATACAGGTCGAAATGACCAGATTAACCCTTAGTATTTATATGACAGGACCTACCATTTTCCTCACAACCACCACATTCGACAGTTTTAGAGAGAGAGAGAGAGAGTTGCAGAGAAAAAAAAAAATCAGATCCAAAATTTTTCAAATCCAAAGAAGAAGAAGACGAAGAACGAAGAAGAAACAGAAGAAAGAGAGGTTTCAATCTACTTTGTTTTTATCTTCGATCTTCTCCTTTTGTATTTACTTTCGTGTATTTCATTTCGAGATATTCTTGTTTCAAAACCCAAACACTAATCAGTTTTAGATTCAGAAACTAAATCTAAGTGAATTCGATCTACTTTTTGCTTCATTTGTTGTTTGATTCAGTCCTTTTTTGAACAAAGAAGAAGACGAAGAAAGAAGAAAAAGACGAAGAAAGAAGAAGAAGACGAACAGAGGTATGTTTTGATTTGAATCTGTTAGTTTTGTGTCCTGTTGTTACTAATTCGTCTGTCAAAATTTTCTGAACTAGGATTTGTAATGAGATTACAACCAACTTAACTCATTTGACTGATAATTTTACAGATCGGAGAAGAATAACAATCGTTTGTGCAAATTGAATAGAAACAAAAGGTAAGTCATGGATGTGATATAACTCATGCAGATTGAAAACCCTAGAAACTCTAAGTTGAATTGCAATCAACTAACTTGATTTTATTACTACATCAACGCATGATCAGAATTAATTTTCTTTTGAAATAAAAATGGTGAAAGGAAAAATGAATCCCCCAGGAAAAGATGATACACTTACAGGTACTAAGATGTGAAAACTATTGTTGTCATGGTCTCATGTTTATTTCTCATGTAATACTTGTCAATATGTAACTACATAGACAAGGACATGCGTAACTATAAGTTACACACTCAAAAATGTCACCACTGACTGTGTTGTGGTTTGTATATTGATTGTGTAACTTATAGTTACACATAACAAATGAGCCTGTGTCTGTGACTTGCCTTGGGATGTGTAACTAGTAGTTGCACATAAAAATTGGTTGTGTTTAGGATGTGTAACTACTAGTTAGACATAAAAATTTGGTTGTGTAAATTAAAGTTACTCATTCATATGCATGTGTAAGTTAAAGTTACACCTTGTAGAATGTCTAGGATTATGTCACACAACATATTATAGCATGATTCAGTGAGTTTATGTACCTGGCAGATACACATTCTTTGTATAATGCTTTTGATTTGCAATTAAAAACAGTTTGTTTGATAAGTACACAACTTACTGATTCTTGTTGTTTTGTTGTGTGATGTGTTCAGGAAAGTTAAGACACTCACTTAATGCAGTTCATGATTTGGTGAAAGAAATGAAACCAATAGGACTATCTAAGAGAGCTGAAAGGTATCTTAGGAAAGCGGATTACGGTGATCTTGTTATGATGTATTACGATGAATACGATCTTGCTAATCCAAAGAACATGAAACAAATATATACTAACAAAAATGGGGTTGTGAAGCTTTTAAAATGCTTTGATAGAGATGGAGCAGTACCGTGTTCATTTAGATTTGGAGAAAACCTTATAGAGTCTACACCGGAAAAGTTTGCTGGTATAACTGGAATGAAAAAGACTGGAAGCAGAAAAGGTCAGAAGTTGATAAAATATTTTGACCTTAATGAAGTGGATGACAACATATTATACAACAAGTACTTTTCTGATATCAGAGAAACGGCACATTCAACGGCAGTGACCAAGAAGAAGATTGTGGATGCAATAAAAGAAGTTATGAATAAGAAAAAGAAAAGAACACCACTTGACGATGAGCATGTAGTTTGTTTGATAGGGTTTTATTTGTGTTGTGTGCTCTTTTTTGGGGACAAAAATCTTTGGCTCACTGAATGTTAAATATCTTGCCATTGTCGAGACTTATGAAATTGTTCTCAAGGTCTCCTGGCTAGATTTGGTCCACGAGCATTTGTTTGATGAAATACTAAAAAATGCAGACTGTCCTTCAAACATAAAGGCTTTTGTGCAATACCTACTGGTAAAAGATTATATTTTTTACTTGATTGAACTTCAAGTAGTTTTACTGCTGAGTTGTAAGTATTTTTTGCAGATGGACTAATAAAAATTGATTGTTTATATGTTGCAGATCTTGTTTGCTGAGCACACACCAGCAGGAATAATCCCAAAAGTTGAAAACAGAGAACAAAAGCTCCCGAGGCTTGGAAGGTGGGACACGGAAGTAATATCAGATTACATAGATGGTGCAAACATGACAGAGTTTACCGTAATTGTTTGCCATTACTTGGGTTTTATATCTTGTTTAATACAATATTCAAAAGAACTAGTGTAAATATCACCAGAAGTTACATAGATAGCGCAAACATGTGTAAATGTGTATATTTTCCAGTTCAAAGTAAAACACCAGAAGTTAGTTGTGTTATACTGTGTATATGGCATGTGTAACTTAATCATAGACTTATATATGTGCTTATGTAATTTCAAGTTACACATGCAGACACCAGTGAACTCTACTAAATTTAAGTTACACATGCATTTTTGTATCTCTTCTTACACATGCATACACTTATATATCCGTTAATTGCAGCCAACAGCTAGCTTTGTGGAAGAGTTCTCACAGCTTGAGAAGCAGCTCGGTATAGCGGCAGTGGAACCCAGCAAAGAAGAACTGCAAGGGTGGCGCCGACAACAAACCATTGAAAATGGAAAACTGAAAGAGCAATTACAAGCTAAGCAAAAAATGTTCGATGCGGTACATAAACTTGCAAGAGCAGGGATAAAAGATGAGAACGTCACCGACAAGCACATTTTAGCATGCAAGATTATGCTAGCAATGGGAATTCAACCTTACGATGTGACCCAGGAAGAGTATATGCAACAAGGAGATGGTACCCAAGGACATGGAGTTGCTGAGCATCAGGAAGAGTTTATGCAATTAACAGATGGAGGTACTGAGCATGAAGAAAAAGAGTCCGAGAAAGAACCTGAGCAAGAGAAAGAGAAAGATGACATGGAAACTTCCTTCCATGAAGAATGTAAGTAGTTGTTCATTTTTAATACGCTTCTTTAAGTTGATAGTGATAATGATATATTAGTTGGCATGTGTAGAGGTACCAAACTAAATTAATACTTGGTCATTGTCGAGTACACTAATTATATGGATGTGTAATACCTAGTTACACATTATATATGCATGTGTATCTTCTTGTTACACTACTTAGATGCATGTGTAACATGGAGTTACACATGATAGGTATCCATGCCAATGAATTGCCTTGGTATGTGTAAAAAAAACATTTATAATGTGTAATCTAAAGTTACACCTTGTATAAGATTATGTCACACAACACATTATAGCATGTTTCAGTCAGTTTGTGTAGATGGCAGATACAATTCTCATGTTTATTTCTCATCAATACTTGTGCAGTTCCATGTGTAAGCCTTACATCTGGAAATACGCCAACAGTTCTGCAAGTTCAAACTGCTGAAGAGGGGCGCAAAACAACACTCAGGACAGACAGTTCAAGTATGCAGAGTGTGATAACATGCAATGCTTCTACAAAGAAGAAGCCCACTGGTAAGAAACACAACACTACTGCAAATGTTGTTGATGAGGCCCAGAAGAAAGATGATGAAGAGACACATGCTGTTGTGGATGATGCAAATGTTGTTGTTGATGTTGTTGATGATCCGCAAAAGAAAGATGCAAAAGGTGGTGTTGTGGTTGAGCAGCATGAGAAAGCCACATGTGGTGATGCAAATGTCATTGAAGATACACCTGCAACTATTGGTGATGGTTTGGTTCTGACTGCTCCAACTCAGCCAACATCAGAAACTATTGACGACAGTTTTGCTTCAACACAGTTTGAGTACTCCATGGTGATAACTGCTACAACACCGCAAACACAGACTGACGATACTCAAACCTACAGGTTGGTGCAACTAGGAGCAGTGAGTGAAATTCTAGATGGGATTGTGGGTGACATCAACAAAAGTGAACCTGGACCTGCAGTGATAGAGAATGTAGAACCTAGCTCAAGTGGTAACCACTCTTGCGTTTTATTTTTCCTTTATGTTTTGTTTGTAATGGAAGTGTAACTTCAAACTACACATTGTAAAAGGCATGTGTAGCTTGAGGTTACATATAGTACATTATTATTTTGGATTTTTTTTGTTTGAATGCAAGTGTAACTTCAAGTTACACATTATAAAAAGGCATGTGTAGCTTGAGGTTACATACATTACATTACTATTTTGGCTTGTGTAACTTTAAGTTACATACATGTGCTAATTTTACTGAGATTCTGCCTATATTTGTTTGCGCAGCTACAACACAGGAGAACTTTTTTAGCCTTGGAATTGATAAAACTCCAAAACCTACATGAGAGTTGCTGAAGGAAGTTGCGAATGCAATAAGAGAAAACCAACCAGCATTAATACAGCAACGTGTGCTGAGGAATAGAAAAATTCCAACACAAGATCTGAAGAAGTATCAAAATAGGTCAAAGAAGATTAAGAAGACTGTTAACGAACAAAGAATGGCCGCAATTCCAGAAGTGGAAAAAGAAAGAATGGACGCAGTTCCAGGAGTATAAGAAGAAAGAATGCATGAGGTTGCTGAAGAAGATGACGGAACAATGAGAAAGGATTTAAAAGGCTCTGAAGTTATCGAAAGGCTAGAAGGCGAGAAAAAGGAGAAAGTGCTTGAATATTTCAGTACTCATAAGAAAACGTAAGTATCTTGAATCCAAGTAGTCTTGATTGTGTTATTGATTGTTGTACATTACTACTTGATTCTGTTATGTTTATTAATAATAGTTTACTTCTTTGTAATGCAGAGACATTACTTGGATTGAAAAAGACGAGAATGATAGGCAGCTGTTTAATATATCTGGAGAACTGATGCTACATCTTACCAAGAAAGAATCCTTCTTGGAGTCAAAATTCATCGACTTCTATATTAGAAGATTGAGCACAAAGATGAACTCTAAAAGCAAGTATGACAAAGTGATATTCCTGTCGCCACAAGCATACGTAAGTACTTAGATACATTTGAAATCTTATTGCCTTAATAATGTGTAGTGGGTGTTGTAAGATTATTATTTTTTTATGTCGGAAAATAGTTATAATGTGTAATCTGAAGTTACACAACCATTTATAATGTGTAACCTTAAGTTACACATTCTTATTTTTCCAGTGTAAAACCCAAGTCCCTATGTGTAACTTATGTTTACATAATCACCTGTTCATTTGTAAACTTTTGATTAAAAATGTGAGTTTGACATTCCAAATGGTTTTTGCAGAAAGCTTACTTGGGGGATTATCCTGAATTCAAGAGATTTTGGATTCCAAAGCTTGCTAAGGAGTATACCAAGTACAAGAACAATGCAGTCAGACTCTTCGCCCCAATGTGCAACAACGACACACACTACACACTGCTGGAGAATGACTTGAAGAGCTCTAATGCTTGGTCCTACATGAACTCATCAAATGTCAAGGAACTCAGGAGGGATCACCTTTTTCAAGCCCAAAAATATGTGTATGCAATTACTACAGAACTACGACTCATGTGTCCTTATGCTCTTGGGATGAATGATAAGGCCAAGTATATCGGTTCGCCCTCACAAGGTACAATTCCTGACTGTCTTCCATGTGTATGCGCTTACATGAAGATCAGGATGAAGAAAAAACCACTTGAAAAAATATTATCCTCAAGTATGATGCTATGGTGGACTGAAAAGTTGAACCGCATGAGAGGAAGCATGATATACAAGATTCTTGAGGATGCATCCAGAGATATGTAAAGCACTCATTAGGATTAGAAAAAAAATCTATACTTGCAAATATGTTGTTAGCCACAAGCAGATGTTAGACTTGGAAAATATGTTGTTAGAAACTTTTAAATTTCATCATTCAGTAGATTTTAGCAGTCCTTGGTTTTGGAAATATTTTCGGATTGAAATTCTTTGAATTAAAAGCTTTTATCTTGTTAGAACTTTTACTGCTGTGTGTACAGGTTTCAGAAAGTATGCAATAGGAACTATACATCTTAACTTGATGCAGAATGTGCAACCAGAGTTTACACATGCATTTATCATGTGTAACTTCTGGTTACACATGCATATATTTGAGTGTAAACTCAAGTTACACAAGCCATTGATAGGACTTGCCCAGTAAATCAAAATAAAATAAAGTTACATATGCATTTATCATGTGTAACCTAATATTGCACATGCATTCGCAGTGTCACATGAGAAAATAACAATGTGTAAGCAATAGTTACACATCCATATTTTATAAGTGTAAACCAAAGTTACATATGCATTTCCCTTCTGAATAGAAACACATTTTACCTGTGAACTCACAAAAATATAAAAACTCAATATTTTAAAATATGAAAGAATGATCCCTGCACATAATCAACGTTGCAGAAAAATAAAAGCGTTTGGTCCATGAAAACCAACATGAAGAAAACTAAAAAACAAATAATCAAAGACAAATAAGAATCCACACATCAGATCATTACTATCAGAAATGAACTTTGGTAGGCTCAAGCTAGTGAGGTGTGAACTTCCGAGGATTCCTGCAACCTGCCTTGTTGTGACCAGTTTCCTTGCAGTTGCTGCAACGAACTTTTCTCTTCACCTTTTCTCACGTTTACTTATAATCCTCTTTCCTGGGGGTCTACCTGGTTGCTTCTTCATGGTAGGCGGGATGACGATGTCGTCTGGATGATATTCAGCAGGCCTGTTGTAGTTGGAAATCGGCTGGATGGCATGCATATAAGTCTTCCTAAAATAGTCGCTTGTAAAATACGGTGAAATGAAATCAATAGCCTCACGTTTAATCTTCCGTATGGCTGCAAGAGCATGAGCACAAGGAAAACCATATACGCGCCACCTTGAAAAAAACAATAACAAGCAAAAAATCAGTTAGTTGCACATACAAATCATAAAACAATCAAAATTAGCTAGTTACAGGTGCATATACAGGATGTGTATCTTTAAGTTACACTTGGAAAATAGATGTGTAAGTAGTATTTACACATGCATATATCTAATCTGAAAAGGAAAAAAAGAGCATACAGAAAGAAGAAAAAGCATAAGAAACCAAACCTTTGACAGGTGCAAGTCTCGTGTTTGAGGTCCACCATGTGAGACCTTTCGCTAATAACTTCAAACACGGTAGGACTAGCAACCAATACTTCCCAAGCCAAACCTTCATCTTGAAGAGCCACAAGCTTTTCCTCGTACTCAGGGGTTAATGGAGTCATCATATTAGCGCCAATTTCACGACGCTCTGCCATCAAACACATTATTTTCCTCCTAATCTGAAAAGGAAAAAAACCTTTTGAATACATAGAGTGACAAAACAAGAAATAAAAAAGACAACAAAATAACTAAAAACACACACACTCAATTAACCTGATCAAGAAGAGCAGATGCATGCATCTTCTTGTGAACAAGAACCCAACTATTGATTGATTCTTCTAGAGTACTAAATGTTCGTCCGTACCGACAACCTTTGAAATAGGCATTCACATATGCTTCAGGTGGGATGGTCTCGATGTAATCAGCCACCCAATCGCAGTTCAAGTCTCTAATCTTCTGTATGGCTTTCACATGGTTTTCAGGTGAGAGTGCGTATGTCGCCTCTCGGAAATGGTTCATAACAAGAGAGTACCTAGGATCTGTTGCAGTGATGGGTATATTTTTCGTCAAATGATAGTAGCAGAAGCTGTGGAACCCATCTGGATAGACAAGTGGAACACCCTGTAAGAGTCCTTAATGGCGATCCGAAAGGAAGGTGATTGGCCTCCCATCACCAACAACTTCAGTCAAATTCCTCAAAAACCACTCCCAGTTGTCAACAGTCTCAGAATCGACTAGTGCAAAAGCAAGGGGGGAAAATCCTACAAAAAAAATTGAAAGAATAATAAGTTTAACACAAACAGAAAAGAATGTGTAAATACAAGTTACACATGCTAAAACAAATGTGTAACTTAAGGTTATATATGCTATTTTCTTAGTTACACACTGAGTAAAGTAATGTGTAACTAAGAGTTACACATGTGTAACTCTCAGTTATTTGTCAACTGAAGTTGTTAAAAAAAACATTAAAAAAACATACCTTTACCACCATTGATCCCAGTAGCTGCCATCAAGCAACCTTTGAATGTACCAGTAAGGAAAGTAGTATCCAAGTATACCATGACAAAACCGGTACCCTTTGATGCATGCAGCAAATGAGATGAAAATCCGTTGGAACTATTTATTTTCACGTTCAAACTTTATCACGCTACCAGGGTTGGTCTCCCTTATAGCATCAATATACCATACCAAGTGGGAGTAGGACTTGACATCGTCGCCGTAAATCATCTCATAAACATTTTCCCTAGCATTATAGGCCTGATAGTACTCCATGTTAATCCCGTAGTTGGTCTGGAAATCAGCAGCAATTTGCTTGGGCTTCTTGTGAGGATTTTTGCGAACTTTTTCCTCAATCAAAGTAGACGAGAAGCTGGTGGAGTAAGTTTGGTTCAAGTTGCGTCCACCAGCACCACAAATGTGCTCAGGGTTATAAGACCTGACCTGAAGAGGTTCATACAAAATATAAAGTGAAAAATTCAACCAGAAAACAATATGGTGCAAAAAACATCATGTGTAAACCAAAGTTACACATACTGTAACAAAACATAACATATGCTAAGCATTAGATGACAGAACACGGAAAACCTACCTGAAACATTTCGTTCCTTTCATCGATAGAAGCTGCATGGAATTTCCAGCCGCATTTTTCATCTGCACACTTAGCCGTGAACCTAGAACGCTCATTGGAAGTTACAATCATTTGAAAACCAGTGCGAAGACGATACTTGGTGAAAGCAACCCTGACTTGCTTAACTCCTTCAACAAACACATGACCAATCTCACCAAGAACCTTGGGCCAACCATCCGATAACAAAGGTTTCGCAGGCTTGCTTTTATCTTCCAAATACATTGCAATAGTAATATTGTTTCTGGACGAAGACATACTACTAGACTCATTAGAAATAGAAGAATCTTCCCTAAAGATGGAGGAAGAGGCCACACGAGGAACATTTTGCAAGAAAATATCAACACTGATCTTCTGTTTACTATTTGTTATGGATATAAGAGCTTGCAATGAAAAATCACAGTCAAGCGGGAAATCTTTCCCACTTTCTCGAAAGAAGAAAGTAATACCAAGAGGAGTAAACTTCTTCCATTCCCGGAAAACTTGTTCCTTAAACTCTTCAAGTCTGATCTCAGTGTTAACACGCAGGGTAATAAAATCTGAAAAGTATCGAACAACAACAATGCAACTAACAGCACCAGCGCAACTAACAGAATCCATGAAAACCTGAAAAATATCAAAACACACAATAACAATATCAAAATTTTAAAACAAACGTAATTCACTCGAGGGCGTTGCCCCCTCGTGAGAAGTATATTCTATGTGGCAAGCTAAATATGAGTAAAAGATACAGACGATACAACTATTTACACATAAACATGTTACATGACATATATATGTAACTTCAACTTACACATGCTTAAAATACAACAGGATACATATGTGTAACCTAAAGTTACACATGCTTAACAAAAAAAACATGTGCATCTTCCTCACACATGATTAAAAATACAAACAAGATATATGTTTGTAAACTAAAATTACAAATGCTGCAACTAAAAAACATCTGCATCTTACTTAAACATGCTTAAAAATAGAACATGATATATATGTGTAACCTAAAGTTACACATCCTTAACAAAAAAACAGCATGTCCAACAAATCAAATTGAAGTTGTTCTACTGAAACAAAATTGCTTCTTCATACTCCTCTCAGTATCAACAAAAAGTAAAACAACAAATTAAGCAGATCGGACATTAAAGAACAACAAATAATTCAAAAAAAAATTGAAAACAGATCTAAAATCAAAACAACATAAAATTCTTACCTAGATTTGTTGTTTTCTTACTTCTGAAACAATGTTCTTACTATTCCTCTTCTCGGTATCAACCAAACCTGTGTGAGAATCAACGAAAACATAATCAGTATCAAAACCAAATAAAAAAAGTGAAAAAACTAGATCGAAATGGTAACAATCAAAAATCAGTTGAGTTGAAACTAAAACGAAATAACAATTCGTACCTACGTTGATTTCTGTATTCCCAACTGTCTTCTTCCTCTTCTCAAACTCAACAAATTCGAAACAGAAAAAAAAAATCAAAATCAGTAGAACATCTAAATTAAAAAATCGATTAGAAAACTAGTGAATCAAGCAACAGAAAATATAAATCGAACAAACCTATTTGTTGTTCATCAATGCACCTTCACAAATCTCGTTAGATCTGAAAACAGATTAATACAGCTCAACGAAATTAATAGAAAGATTCGTTTTCTTCTTCTCAGCTCAACGAAAAAGATGAATACAGCTCAACGAAATTGTTCTTCTTCTCGTTTTCTTCCTATTAACCTAAAGAACTTCAGTATGAAACTATCAAACACAAGAATTCGTCTGAAAAAAATCTCCAATTCTGTTTCTGAACGAGAGCGGAGAGAAGAAGAGCTGATTTGATTTGATTTGATTTTCAGTTTACGGTAGGTATAAAACGTCTATAAATACTGAAGGTTAATTTCAGAATTTTATGATTTATTAAAAGATTCGATGACGTCAGCAAATCCGGAAAATTTTAAATCCTGGCCCCAAAAATAAAAGTTCTGGGCCTAGAAATATGAGAATTTGAAAGTATGGAGTAGAGGGTGGAAGATCCATTTTGTGGGGATTGTAAATGTTGAACCCATATAGTAGGGGGGTTCTAGTATTTTTCACATGCTATATATGAGACCCTTTGGAAACTCACGAGATTGGGGTATACCTAATTGTTATAGCACTGCTCGGTTGAACTCGCAAGCGTTGTTATCTCAAGCTTGTTGTCAAGTTTAGTTGCCAAAACTATAAGTCTTGATTTCTAGTCTACTTATAGCTAAGTCTCGGATTAGGATAGAAAGTGTAGTTGAGCTTTAGACTTCACGGTGTTCATCGATTAAAGACGAAGAACTACCAAGGGGAGCTTGTGGAACTTCATCAACAAAAGGTATGTGGAGACTTGAACTCATCTATCACTCAAAAGTCTATCTACTTTATCTCCTATTTGAGACAAAAGTCGTATAGCTATATAGACTTCTATTATGCACATTTGATATTTTGAGTTGAGTTTAACTCACTTACATATTATTCGAAATATGTGTTGGTAAGCTTTCACTTTAACCAAGTTCATCTTATATTCTTGACGAAAGTCAAAATATGATCATATGAAAATTTCATTGTAACATCTCATTTGATGTAGACTCGGAATCTTTCGTATTGATTATGTCAATCATCACTTGAAAATGGCTTTGATGCTGATAGATAGTGAAAAAAACTATTGTCATCCTCTAAGAATATTTTAATGATTGAAATAGAGTTTAGAACAAATGGATTTAGGCATACTATGTGTACTTTCATATATGTAATCCATGTCTGGGAACCATTGTATGCATACCTGTATGCGTACTTGTTAGTTTGAGAAAGTCTGGGAACCTGGTATGCAAACCGGTATGCGTACTGGCATAAGGTTCAGGTCCGGGAATTTCTGCTGAGTTTGGATAGTACACGTACCAGTTCACATACTGGCGAAACCCAAACTTGGTCTGGCTACTTAGGTACGCATACTCGTACTTGTTAGAGCATAGCTCGGTTGAACCCACCAAGCGTTGGTATGTCAAGTTTGGTTGTCATATTTTAGTGAGCCAAAACTCATTTAAGAGTCGCTTGATTTAAATGTACTAGAGTCAACTTCGTATAGGTTAGCTTGAAATTATTAGGATGAGACATTACAAGTATTGCGAAGACTTGAAGAAGTGAAGAAGTACGGAGCTACAACCACAACATCATCCTTCCACTTGAGGTTAGTGATATTTGACTTGAACTGTTTCACTCCCTAACGTATCTTTCAAGTCGTGTATATTGAAAACATAAAACTGCGAAGCAGGAACACTCTAGATAGACATAGTATTAAGGAATACAATATGAGATTTATTGCTTAACCATTAAACATTGTATATAAGACATCAACATAATCGTACGAATGCTATTGCGATTATATATGGGTATGAGGTGAGGATTTCATCATAGGAAACAATGTTTTTACATGTATTTTGAGGAAGTAAGTTCATGATATATGTTGTGAACCGAAAAGGAAATCGACAGGCATTATTGGGGATGTTTTTGATTGCATATCTTATGAACGACCAATATGTGTGATTAGTATAACCGCTCATGACTTGTTTGTGTTCTTGGTAAAACTATTCACATGAGGCCTGACTTATGTATTGGTATGACTTTTATTAGTGAAACCTATCTTAAGTAATCACCTGGGGTATGATCGGGTTTGTATGTCTGACCAAATTTGGGAGAGGGGAACCGATGCTAGTAAGAGGTGCAGTACATCACAAGGGGAACCGATCCTTGTATGAGGTGCAGCAAGGTTTATAGTAGAAAGGGGAACCGATACTATGAACATGTGCAATACGTTTTTAGGCAAAGGGGAACCGATCCTATGGACATGTGCAACACATATATGTAGATACCAAATATATGTGGGGAACCGATCCTAGTACCTAGTCAACCAAAAATTTGGTAAGCTAGTGTAACTATGCACAATACTCACATGGATATAGAACCGAAACTTGTTTTGGTAGAACCGTTACACCCATGACTTGTGATTGAGTGTTACTTGATCAATCACATAGTTCTTGAAAGTCAGATGAACCAATTCTAAACTTGTTTGGAAGTGTGGTAAATCAGTTTCAAGTGACTAAGTATGAAAAAGGACTTACAAGAGGAAAGATGTCGACACACTTTGAACACGCGCATTAATGTGTATCTTTTATTGTTCAAAGATATTCCTTAACAGCTAAGAAGGAAGTAAATCTCAAGATCGAATATTCAAATAAGTTAAAAATCTTTTAATTAAGGTTTTTAATTATATATGAAAAATAAGAATTAGTAATGTACATTTATTGGTTAAAGATTTTCCAAGGAGATTTCGATCATAAATTTGGACAGTGCATTCTCAGGAATTATGAAAACCGAATTTGGAATAATAATGAATATCTTGAGAATATTTTCGGTTTTGGAAATTCCTTGGTGTCCAAACTTCCTTGTCTATAAATACTTTGAGTTTGCATTTCTAGCAAACTAATCCGGCGTAACATTAGACTTACTCTTTTTATCTTTGTTACTAGTGAAGCCGCCTATCGGAGAGGAGTGTAATCTAATTAGGTGAAATCTCTTACGGCCGCTCAATTTAAAGTCTTCTATGGGATTGAGAAACTCTAGTGCGTACCGTTGGTGGGAAACTAGATAATTGGGTTTATCTTTATTTTTCATATTGATTTGATTGACTAACGGTGGTTGAACTTTGATTGCATTAGCGGTGGTTGAACTTTGATTGCACCTAGTTTTTTTATGCTTGAGAATCTTCTCTTTTGATATAAGATTCACTCAAACTAGTTCAAGGTTTCGACAGGGATCTTTAAACTGTTGTTAGATCTAAAGACGATCTTCTGATGATCCATTGTTAACAGACTCCGTTATGTGTGTGATTGATCACAAGAGATTCAAGTGGTTGTGTGTAGGTGTTTATTGAAGATCTAAAAATATTTGAAGACAAAGAAGATATAAAAGATTTCTGACTTGGTTATATAATCTTTGGTGTGCACAATACTTGTTTCGGTAATAGAGGATCCAACTATAGTCGATCTATCCTTGTGGTATTTTGATAGAATAGTTGTGAAGATCGGCATCAATAAATTTCTTTGGGATTAGATGTATTGATAGCAAAATCTTAATGATTACCTTTTGGTGATTGGACATAAGATAGATCTTGGAACCTGACAAAGGAGTTTATGTTAAGATAAATAGAAGATCCTTTGTGCAACTCACATCACTTGATTGAAGAGAGTTGATACCAAACAGATTTGTTGTTCCTTTACTATTTGGAATACGAACCAAAGGAATTGGTCCAAGTACGTGACTTGTTTACAGGTTGGAGGCGTGGGAATACAGACGGAACTAGGTGAACTATAGGTTTAGTTAATTGGTCTCAACTATACGAAGTTGGTTTATTTTTTATAGCGGCTTAATCATGAGAGTATTCAATTCTGGACTAGGTCCCGGGGTTTTTCTGCATTTGCGGTTTCCTCGTTAACAAAATCTTGTTGTGTCATTTATTTTATATTTCTGCATTATAATTGTTTTATTATAATTAAAGTAAATTGCACAAACGTTAATTCATATTTACTTGATATGCAATCCTATTGGGTTTGGTTAAGTCCGAACCTTTGTATCAAGTAAACATACTTCGTTGTTATATTGTCTCGATCTCGTATCCATAGACAATCACACGAAGTGTGAACCAATTTGTTGTATTGTCTCGACTCAGTCTTTAGACAATCACTTTCGGAGAAATGACTTATATGAAGGAAAAGTTATAGCTTGAGGTATATTTGGGTACCCTAGCCTTTTCAGTTGGTATCAGAGCAGGCAAACATAAAAAGATCTAACAATCTGTGTTTGGTGCGATCCATCCTATAAGAGTGAACTCGAATTCCCATGAATTGACTTCAATTAACGTACCTCCAAGATTTGACGGAACAAACTATATATGGTGGAAATATGTTATGCGATATTTTTTTTCAATCACGAGACTTTAATACTTGGCTATTAGTCGTCGATGGTTATATTCTTCCAAAGATAGAAAATTCAGATACTGAGCTTAAACGCCTAGTAAATTTTTCAAACGAAGAAAAGGCACTAGTTAAGCAGGATTCAGATGGTTTGAATGCTATAATACATGTTGTCATCCGTGATCTACAACATGATGTATCAACATGTCAAACTTCAAAAGAATCTTGGGATAATCTTCAAATCGTGTTCGAGGGAAACACTACAGAGAAAGAAGCTATATTTCAAACTCTTACATCTGATTGGGAAAACCTTCAAATGGATGACAACGACACTTTTGAAGAGTTTCATCTTAAACTCTCTGAGATAATTAATGCCTCTTTCTCTCTTGTAAAGAATATTTCTGAAAAAGATATAGTGTGCAAAATTCTCAGATCGTTGCCTCCAAGATACGATTCTAAGAAGCATGCAATCATAAAAGCAAATGATCTATCAACTCTCTCACGAAGCACACTCGTTGGAAAGTTAAAGATCTTTGATTATGAATCACAGTCTATTCAAAATAAAGGAATTGCTTTTAAAGCTGAAAAAATTCCTAAAGCTCAAATGGAAAGGAATAGATAGTTGGATGATTCAGATGAACAGATTGCAAGAAACTATGATGATGAACATGAAGGATACTCACCAATCTACTCGACCACATGATCGAGTTACTATCAAAAAGGAACATTAAGAAGATGATGAATATCATCCACAATGCTTCAAGTGTAAAGGGTTTGGTAATATTGCTAAAGACTGTCCCAATCGTAAGAAATACACTGGAAGTAAGGCATTGGTTGTAACTCATGATGAGACCTCTGATTCATATAACTCCGAAGAAGAGGAAACAACTAATATTGCATTAGTTGTCAATCTTATTTCTTCCTTCTCCATTAGTGATTTACCCATTTTAAGTATGGACATGTCTTCCAATGTTATTAAATCACCTATTGGTAAAGGGAAAAATAAGATAAGATGTAAAAACTGTCTCAAAAAGCAGAACTGCTAAGAGTTGCATAGGTAACCCAAGTCAACGTCAAGATACTCGCTAGTTCGAGGTAGCAAGAGGAGAATTTCTTATACGATGCTAGATCAAGAACACTCTGGTTATTCAAAGTTCCATAATGAGAGTAATTCTCATACTATTACCACCTGATCGGTATTAGAATTCTTTCCTCACCATGTGTGCCAAATTCGAGTGAGGAAGAAGAAAATCAAGTCACTTTTTGTGTAGATTATGGAAATAAAATCTAGTAATTGAAAAATATTTGATATTTTTGAATCTTTAGGAATATTATATTTTCAGAAGTATGAGAAATATAAAGAGATCCTCCTCTTTCTGTGGTCTTTCCTTGTCCAAACCATGAGTCTAGATCCAACATCTTTGTATGAAAAGATAATAGATCAGAATGATCAACCTAAGATTAAGTCAGGATCTTCTCTTGAGATTAGGAGTAAAATCAAAAAAGGAGATTGGCTCAGCAAAAAGGAAAGATAGAATACACTGAAGAAAGATCAGTGTATTGAAGCATTGACACTCTTTTGTGTTCAATCAAAGACAGAACTACATGCTCTTGCAAAATCCTTCACGAAAATTTCTCACATGCAAGAGGTTTTGGTCAAGCAACAAGGTTTTCTACTTGAAGAGATTCACAAGCTGAAGAATGAAAGTAGAAACCCACCTTCATGTGGCACTGATATGAAGGACTGAGTTGTATTAGAAAAATAGACATCAATTTTTGATTTCTTTCATTGATTGTATAAGTCTATTATGAATAAAGTTATGATTTGTAATTTTTCTTGTGATAGTTTTTGATTCACATAGCATGTGCTTAAATGCTTTATTATTTGCTATGGATGTTTATGGGATGTTTGATTTCGATTTTATTACCTTGATATTCGATCTCATAATATGTTGTGAACCCTTATGGTTTGGGTGACTTTTTGATTTAGCAGGATTAAGTTCTAGCCCATGTTGTTAGGCTTAATCAAAGGATCATGAGGGGTTCCTATAGAAACAATATGTTGAATCGGTTTTGGTTTAGCATAAAAGCATATGTCTTTCGACGGTTTTCCACTTTTGCTTGCAATTGTTAAAACCTATTTTCAACATTTTTCTGGTAAAGGTTAGTTGTTGTTATTCTTTTGTTTTTGCATAAGGATGACAACATAATGGTATTTCGATATCAATTCTCCCTGGAATAAGAATATGTGATCATATTGGAGAAGTTGGATGCGAAATTGAGGTAACAATCTTGTTAGTTAATTGTTTTCATGTTTAAGAAAAGCCTGTTTTTATTTGATATATATATATATATATATTGCTTTTGCTTTTGCTTAAGCGAAATTATCGGTACAATTGATGTTTTTATTCCATTATGAATGTGTGGATGTATGTGTGATTCAATTGGTTCCAGTTAAGTAAAACTATTGTTATCTTGCTTTGTTGTGTGATACAATCATTTAGGCTTACAAAAGTTTGGTGCAATTGCGGTGCTTTAATGTCTATGTTATTTCAATTGCTTCCAGTTAATTAAAACAATTGTTATTTTGCTTTATTGTGTAGTATCAATTATTTAGGCTTACACAATTTCGGTGTAATAGTGGGACTTTTATATGTTGTTTCAATTGCTTCCGGTTGAGGTGAATAATTATGCAAGTTGATTTATTGGTTTGTATGAATTATTTATGGATTAACGAATGATTATATTGACGGGATGATTTGTTTAGTCCAGTTCGATTCCGGATAAGATAAATTAAGTTAATTCTTATCTTAGTTAGACTTATCAAAGTGGAGGTTTCGGTTATTCAAGTCTAGCCGAATGCCTAAACAAGGAAATGCTAGTTAACTAACCTAGTATTTGGCTTGTTTAAAATCTAAAGGACTAAGTTATATGGATAATTAGAACCTGTTGAGAAAAATGGAGTTTATCTTTGTTTTGGTCTTATCAAATGAAGCGGTTGTATTTCCATGATAACATATCAAAACATAATTACTTTGTACTTTCGGTTTTGATATTGGTTACCAAAAATGGTATGAGGAACCCTCATGCTTGACTCAATAGGTTGCAAGTCTATTTTGAGATTTGTGAGATCCTTTTCGTGTTGTCCTTTATTTTTTCGTTGCTTTGTCATTTTTGTGACAAAAAGGGGGAGAAATATATGGAGTAAACAGGTGATGCTTGTATCAATTTTATATTGATTGGTGTCACTAGGGAAGAGGACAATGGTGCTTGAACGTTTATCTAACAAAAGAGGAAAATCACAGACTAAGAGGGAGTAACATATCATATGATTGGTATAACAAAGATGCGTGATCGCTATCGTATGCGTCAAAAATAATTACACTTTCTTACTACTTAAAATATAAATATAGCAAGGGCAAGAAAGGATCGATACCACAGAGAGGACTAGGTTGTCAATATATTTTCGGTTCCTTTCATAAAACACCGGGTATTTTTCTGATTTTTATATACTAAAATAAAATAAAAGAAAAACAATAAAAAGTAACACGCAAATCAAAGTAGTGAGAATATTGGTTAAGGATTCATCTTCATTCACAAATATGCTTTCAAAACAATAATTAGAATTGATATTTAATCTCAACTTTTATCAAAAGCCCTAGAATATCTTGATCGCAAAAATATCCCGCTAATCTCCTTTTGTCATCAACAAACACATTAAAAGATGCGAGTATGAGTTCTATCAAAAAGAACAACCTAACGTGTAAAAGCACTAATCAAGTTTAATTCCCTAGATGCATTAAGTTCTATGAAATCAGGCCAATCAAAGCAATTGAACATGGAAAGCGCACTAATTCAATTTAACAAAGGTTACGATTCACATACGATCATAAGAATATATCACTACAAACTATAATCATATTTATGCTACTTGTATTCAAGGAATATCACTTTTACGTATAATAAACCCTAAACTAGCAATAGATGTGATTAGAGGTTCTACCAATTTGAAACTTGACAAAACAATCAATCAAATCATGTTATTATATATTCAGAGAATCGTAAACGATAAATATGAGACAAAACTAATATATTGAATCAAAGAATCATGCTTTGTGAAATCCAACTATTCCATAACCAATAATAAAACTCTAGCTCATGTTCATGGAGTTCATAATAAGAAGAAAGAGAAACCCTATCATATTGCAAACCCTAGAAACAAAAGTAGTAGAAGGTATGATAAGACAAAAAGATAAAAGATATTAGGTTTTGAGAAAAGTCTTCTCTTTTATATCTCTCCTTGTTCCAAAATTATGTCTAATCTTCAAGTCCACGTCCATCTACTAGTCCACCAAGCCCATGTGTGAGAAATATGTCTCTGGAATTTTGGGTCAAAAATTATCGCCGGAAAACTGGGTCACTGCCGGAACTCGGCTACCGGCGCCGGAATCCGGTCACCGGAAAATTATCTCCGACCGCAAACTCACTTCAACTCCTTCTTGACCCTTCCATAGCCATATGGCCAAACTCAAACCCACCACAGCACCTGTTTTCTTTTGTTCACATATGCAATACAAGTCCACCTGAAATGCAGCTGCAACCTAACTGTTTCTGAACTTCTCAGCATGGTAGAGCATCGACCATTACAACCATCAGTAACCCATCAAACTTGTATACCACCAACACAGTTCAACTCCAACTTTGTACCTGCAACATCCCTGAAATTCCACTCCAACCGTATTACAGCTGCAACTCAGAACTCCACTCCATCATCTCATGAAAACCATCACCTGCACCTGCCACCTGACGGCTCAACATAGTACCCTGCAAAATTCCTAAAAATGCATCTATCAGCTGCAACTGCAGCAATTCACGGCTGTAATTCTCCACTTCAAGCTCGACCATCCGCAGCTTCATAACTCAGTCCATCAACAGTGCATCGCATGCCAATCAATATTGCATTCAGCTCCATTCTCAAGCCACCATACTAATACCTGCACACAGTCCACGGCAACAACACTAGCTGCAGCTGCATATTTTAGTTCACCATCTGAAGCACCATATCCCTGCAGCTCATGACCAGCTTCTTATTCACCACAAACATAAGCAACATCAATTCAAACTTGTCATAGAAATAGCAGCATCATTTCTACAGCTCATTGCACGGCGCATTCCATTTCATAACTCCAGTTGTAATTCCACCAATCCAGCAAACCTGCGGCTCAGCTTCAAACCTCACTGCCCAAACTACTCCTCCCTGAACTGCATCACTACTTCACAACATCACCAATTCTTCCATCTACAGCTGCATCACTTGCACCACTAACAGTAACTCAGCTTCACATGGCAACATCTCCTCCATGTAGCTGCAGCTGTAATATTTTATTCGCTTAGCCACCTCCACTCACTACCAGTTCTCTACAATTTGAACTCAGCTGTAACATTTTCTTCGCATACCCACCTGTAACTGCTTCATACCATACCATTCTCTCTGTCCTGTAATGAGCAACAACTTCAACTCCTTTTGCAACTCTGCCACACTATTTTCTATCAGTTCTACTACTTCAATCTAAACCCATTATAAGTAGCAACAGCTATCACTGGCAGCAACTCATCTCATTCTTCCATTTGAGCTTCAACAACAAGTTCTAACCATCCTTGCCATTAATCATCCACCATGGCTGTAATCACCAACAGTGTCATCTCATCATAACTGCTCAATCTAACACAGCCATTAGCATCTCCACTAACCCATTAGCTCAATACACAACCCCTGAACTTAAGCCACTGTAACCCATGACAAACAGCAAGAAATCAGCTTGTACTAGCCAGAACTCGTCCCAAAGACACCATAAATCGATCCCATTCTCTGTTTCCTCTTTCTGGTCTCCCAAACTACTTCCACGAACCATTCAGACCCAAGAGTTAGCAGTTGTTTTAATCTGGCTGCACACAAGACATTCAGGCCTTTTCTCGAACAGCTGATGAGCCTGAAACTGGTCAAGCAGAGAACACCATTCTGGTGTTGTGCAATGTTCTCTTTAACCTGCAAATCGATTACAAGCATAACCCATTCTCATAAACATACACAAACACTAGAACATTCACTAATCGATCATAGTTCTTCCCCATTTGAAAATGTACAACTCAATCAGATGAGAACCCAACATCCTTAGCTTAGTTTCAGTCCTAATCCTTCCCTGAGACTCTCAATTACCCATTTCTTCTTCCATTCTCGATCTGTACAGCAGAAATTCACTCCTTCTCTGAATTTCAGTCTTCTTATCTCCGTGTTGTGCTTACAACAGCACAAAATCTCAATCATCATCTCAATCCCCATCAGAATTTCGTACCCATCTTTCTATGGCAGCGACACAGTCCATTCCATTTCGATCTGGTTTCTCGGACCAACACCCGCTGCTGTTTTTATTTTCTCTTTCTCGATTTCAAAATACAAATGATTGAGAAGAAATGCTTCTCAATTTTAGGTTTAGGTAATGATTTGGGCAAGGATTCAGACACCCCAGTTCTTTAGATAAGGGTCACCCAAATGGCAACCCCTTAACCTCTGCGGCCTGACTTTAGTAGTCCTCCAACAAGAGTTTCCCCTTAACCTTGGCTCGATTTCCAACAGTGTTTGCCCCTGAAATGACAATTCTGTCCTTCTTGCTCAAAATACACGGATTCTTCTTCTTTCGCTCCAAATGGCTCCAAAGCACCTAATAACTCAAACTCACACATAAGATACATAATTTACATGAAAACTCGCAAAGAAAACATAAATACTAGATATAAAATTAGGTGTTTATCGCACCTATCAATGCGGGGATTGAAAATCTACCCATCTCACCTTTGGGGAGTACAATCCTTGTTATTATAATGTCAACATCGGCATTTTAAGGATTGAATTAATGCAGGTTATGTGATGTTGAATTCGGGAATCAAGCGTATGTGTAATGAATTTGTCAGGACCCTGGTTTAATTATGTTTTATTTTGTCTAAGTTGCTTATATCAGTTAGGAAGATATGTTAAGGGCTGACCTCTTGTTATAGGATGTCCACTGTTATGGGTTGTCCATCTGCTTTAGGCGCCCATTAACCTTTTGAATGTACGGACCGTTATAGTCTCGTGCTAGTCACACGAGTAGGTTGTGTGAGTTTCCTTCTTATCCTAGTATGTGTTGTTGATAAGGGACATGAAAATTAAATATAAAAATTCTTCTCTGAGTTCTCTTCTTCCTCTCAACCCTTATTCACTAGTCTTTGAGCTAATTTGTAAGGTTAATCCTTACAATTGGTATCAAGAGCAGTCGATCTGTGTGCCTGTGAACCATGGTCAACCACAAAGACTTCGATGATCTTCATAAGAAATTCAATGTCTTAATGAAAAGACATGAAGAAATTGTTAATAAATTTGATGAAACCCAATGTAGTATTTCAAATTCGTTAATAGAGATGAGATCTATGGAAGATAGAATCATAAGCAAACTCAAAGTAGGCGATGGATTACTGGAAAAGCCTAAAGATGCTCATTCACGAAACAAGCAAGGTGATAATGGCGACACTCAAGGTAATCGACAAATCTTTAATCAGCTTACTAATCACCACAAGCCTAAAATTGAATTTCCTAGGTTTGATGGACATAATCCTAGATCTTGGATTCGTAAGTGTAAAAAATTCTTTCAACTTCATATTATGGATGAGGAGCAAAAAGTTATGTTAGCTTATATATACTTGGATGGAAGAGCTGATGTTTGGTTCCAAAATTATCAAGAAAGGAGAGACATCATATTATGGGAAGAGTTTGTTGTCGATGTTAATTGTCGATTTCAAGAGTTGGGTCATGATGACATAGTTGGAGAATTCAATAAGTTACGCTAGGAGGGTACTGTGTTGGAGTACCAAGAATTTTTTGAAGAATTAAAGGCTCTTATGTTGACCAAAAACAAACACATGAATGAAAACTATTTCACCTCCAGCTATGTGAGTGGGTTGAAAAAAGTTGAGGCTTGCAGTACAAATGTTTTCTCCAACCAGCCTTAAGCAAGCCATGTACCTAGCTATAATGCAGGAGGCTATTATTGAGAAGACCATCAAAAAAGCAAAGGCAGCTTATAAGGTTCCCCCTATCTCTATTCCAAGTAGAAGTAGCAGCAAGAGTTTTATGACATCTCCAAAAATAAACTCTCCCTCTCCAAGGCATATGGCTAGCTCAAGTTTACCACCATTAGGAAACTTATTTATGCTGAAATGAAGTCCAGGCGTGACAAAGGACTTTATTACAATTGTGATGAAGTTTATACTACAGGACACAAATGTGTCAGACAAAAACTGTATATGCTAGTGGGGGAAGATGAAGATCAAGGTACATCTGAGGAATCTTCTCAAGTCAGCTCTCCAGTCATACAAGAAATTGAGGAATAAGTAGAGATATATCTACATGCCCTGTCAGGTATTAAACCTCAAAACACTATTAGAATTCATGGTGTGGCTAGAAATAACAAACCCATGACCATACTAGTGGATAGTGGTAGTATACACACCTTTGTGGACCCTGAGATTGCTAAGTATAATGGTTCCCTCATAGAACCCACATCAACTTTCCATGTAGCTGTAGCAGATGGAAACAAACTTATTAGTGAAGCCAAATGCCATAAGTTTTCATGGAGCATGCAGTGGCACAAGTTTGAATGTGAAGCTAGAGTCTTAGCATTGGGGGGATGTGACATGGTGTTAGGAGTGGATTGGATGAAGGGTATTAGTCCTGTCAATTTTGATTTCAATCAGTTAACTGTAACTTTCAATAGAGGAAAGGAGGAGATTGTTCTTAAGGGAAGTTCTGAAGCTCCAAATATGACTATGATGACAACAAAGGATTTCCAAAAGTACCTCAAGAAGAGTAAGCAAGGAGTAATGGGGCACCTTTTTTCCATCACAGCCAGAGAGGTACCTACTGATCGCTGTCGTATGCGTCAAAAATAAATTACACTTTCTCACTGCTCAAAATATAAATATAGCAAGGGAAAGAAAGGATCGACCCCACAGAGAGGACTAGGTTGTCTCGTTGTTTCGGTTTCCTATAAGTAAGACCTGGGGTTTTCTGATTTTTATGCAAGTAATAAAAGTAAAAGCAAATAAAGAAATAAACAAACAAATCAAGGTAGTGAAAATATTGGTTAAAGATTTCATCTTCAATTGTAAACAATTATTTGAACGTATGAATAGAATTCGTATTTAATCTCGCTATCATCAAAAGCCCTAGAATACCTTATTGCAAGAATACTCCGTAAATTTCCTAAGTCATCAACACACACATTAGAGCTGTGTATGTGAATTCTACCTAAAGAATAACCTAACGCCTTGCGCTAATTAAGTTCAATTCCTAGGAGCATTAAGTTTCAGAAATAGGCTAATCAATGCAATTGTAATACATTGCGCAAACAATTCGAACAAAGGTCAATTTCTACATATGATTACAATAGTGCATCACTACAAACTATAATCGTATCATGTTACTCGTATTCAAGGTTATCGCTCGATGAAAACCCTAAAATAGCTATAGATATAGATGTATGTTCAATCAATTCTAAACTCATCTAAACAAACATTCAATCATATTGCAATACATCAATCATGCAATTATTATAATCAGTAGAAAGTGAACGATGGTTTTGAGAGAAAACTAACTCATAAAGATCAAAACTTGTTTTCAAAATCCAACTACATCTTTAACCAATAATAAAAACTTAGTTACTCATGGCATAGGAGTTCATAACAAGAAGGAAGAGAACACCTATCATGTTTCTAAACCCTGGAACACAAGTAGAAGTTCTTCCTAATGGAGATATGATAAGATATTAGGTTTTGAGAAAAGTCTTCTCTTTTATAGCTCTTCTTGTTCCAAAATTAGGTCTAGCCTTCAAAGTCCATTAGATAGAAATCCACCAAGCCCACAAGTGAGAGAAACCCGTGTAAAAAATTTGTCCCAAAAATGCTCACCGGAAAACTGGGGTTTTGGCAGTAATTTAGCCGGAATCCGGCGCCGAAAAGTTTCCGCCGGCTAACTAAAAAGTTTTCTCCGTTCAAGGAATATTCCGTTGAGACTCTGTTATGTTTAACTGTTGACTAACGGTCCTTAATAGTTGACCGGGTCAAGGTCTAAGTGAGTCACTGAGTCAGCTAATTCTAGTCAGATCTGAGTAAGAAGCTAACTCAGCTGACTTGATCTAGGCTCTTGCACTGGCCTGAGTTAGTGCAGAGCCATGATTATGCTTCACCAATGCACTTCCAGACATGATGGCTATATCTTCCTTCTCTCCATTGCAGCAACACAATACACTTCACCTGCCATTTTATTACCACTTCTAGCTGAGCATATGCAACAACCTGTCCAACCAACTGTTAAACCAACTCCAACCCAGCTACACCACTGCAAAAGACCACCAATTCCATCTCCTGCAACTTCATGGCTCCAAAGCTACATCACCGTCTTGGTGTTCCAACCAATTCAATACCATCTTCATTACCATTGCCTCAATCCCTACATCTATATATACACCTTACTGAACTCAATTCACACACCATCACTCAGCCAATGGCACTGAACTTCTTAACAAAAATTGAGCCTCAACTCCACCTTAACAAACAACAATCACAGTTGCACAACACCATATCGATTCCATGGCAGCACCAGCTGCAACTCCCATTCCATCTCAGGAAGACACAACCATGCAATCTGCATCAGAGCACACATAACATCATCATTGTTTCTTAGATGCAATTTCTTAAGCTCCATTTCCCAATTTCCTTCTCTTGTAGCATAAACTCCACTATTGTACAACTCAATTCTTCATTACAACTCAAACTCCATCAGTAGCAGCAATAGATGTTCTTCCCTTGATTTTATCCTTCCATTTAAATCCCCTTCAATAGCATATTTATTGCATCAACACCCACAACTGCAGCTTCATCTCCATCAACAGATTCGTTCTCCATCTGTTCTTCACAGCACCAGTACCCATCTCTGTATCTAAATTTCAACCACATACCCATTAGCTCATAGAAGAATAATCTTCAAACTCTAATAAAAACCCACTTCAATTCTCGATCCATACTTTTTCACAGAGCTTCAATTTCTCCATTAATTCTTCAACATCGCCATTTCTTCCTACCCCACACTTATTCTTGTCCACACTTGGAAGTGTATAAAGAATATAGAATTCGGGTACTTCCACGGTTTCTTGTTCCAAAACCTGCATAATTTGAGAATCAAGTTTCTCTAATGGCGGATATCGAGAAACAAAGTCATCTAACAATGTTTTTGAAGCACATACATTCAAACCAATAAGAGGTAAAGGAGAAGAAACAGTATGCAAAGGGTTATACAAACCTTGCACAATCTCTTGTAGCACGGAATCCTCTTCATCCTTGAAAAACTCAAGTGAATTATTCACCTCTTGTATATCATGGTCCTTTATCAAACCTTGCAACCATTGTTCGTCCGTTTCTGCCTTAACCAAAATCTTGACATTAACATCATCATTACTATCATTCACAAGTTCAATTGGGTCTTCCACAATATTGGTCATACCGATCACATTCTCAACACACTCCTCTTTGTTGTAAGGCACATAATCCACTGCGGATCCAAATTTCTCTATAAGGAACTTTTTTAGAACACTCAAAAATGCTTCATCCTCAAGCTCCACCCTTTGAATAGGCTCTTGATCATTATTAAGATCAATGCTTGATCAAGCTGCACTAGTGTCTTCATATTCCTCTTCGTCTTCATCTTGATCCCAAAAAGATTCCATTGTACACTCCTCTTTGTTGTCACCATGAGTCGTTTCAAGCAATGTATCATAATCACCGTCACTTTCATATTTAACATAAGGTTTTTCGTCGCTGAATTTAGTGTTGCTAAAATCTAACTCATCCTTTTGAATAGGCGAATGATCATTATTAAGATCAAGAGTTGAGTTAGCTACACAATTATCAACGAAAGTGCCCAAGGATTGGCCTTTTTCAACATTAGCATCAATCAAATATTCATTACAAACCATATGCACATTAGAATTATTCATACCTTCCTTACATTAATCAATGCCTCTTCGCAAGTTAGCAATACCTTCATGAAGTTCTTGGAGTTGCTCGTCTCTAGTCTCTTTAGCTTTGTGAAACTCTTGTCGTACAAAGTTGGAAAAATTGTCTAACAAGTTAGAGACTTGTTGTTCACTAGCATAAGAATCCTCCAATCCTTGTGGTTGATCACACACATAACCACCATAAGGTTGTTGATACGTATGAGGACCACAATATTCCGTAAGATATTGATCATAGCCAATAAACTAGTTTTGATTATACACATAGAATGGTTGGAAGTTGTCATGTTGTTGAGGTTGTTGGAAACCGTATCCATTGTTCCAATATGCTCCATCCATGAGAAATAAGTACCTGAAACATGATTCTCAAAACAAGGTTAAAACCCAGAAAATAAGAAAAACTAAAAATAAAATAAAAACAAAACAAAAATAAGAAACCAAAAACAAGTGACAACCGTTGCCTCCCCGGCAACGTCGCCAAAATTTGATAGCTGTCGTATGCGTCAAAAATAAATTACACTTTCTCACTGCTCAAAATATAAATATAGCAAGGGAAAGAAAGGATCGACCCCACAGAGAGGACTAGGTTGTCTCGTTGTTTCGGTTTCCTATAAGTAACACCGGGGGTTTTCTGATTTTTATGCAAGTAATAAAAGTAAAAGCAAATAAAGAAATAAACAAACAAATCAAGGTAGTGAAAATATTGGGTAAAGATTTCATCTTCAATTGTAAACAATTATTTGAACATATGAATAGAATTCATATTTAATCTCGCTATCATCAAAATCCCTAGAATACCTTATTGCAAGAATACTCCGTAAATTTCCTAAGTCATCAACACACACATTAGAGATGTGTATGTGAATTCTACCTAAAGAATAACCTAACGCCTTGCGCTAATTAAGTTCAATTCCTAGGAGCATTAAGTTTCAGAAATAGGCTAATCAATGCAATTGTAATACATTGCGCAAACAATTCGAACAAAGGTCAATTTCTATATATGATTACAAGAGTGCATCACTACAAACTATAATCATATCATGCTACTCGTATTCAAGGTTATCGCTCGATGAAAACCCTAAAATAGCTATAGATATAGATATATGTTCAATCAATTCTAGACTCAACTAAACAAACATTCAATCATATTGCAATACATCAATCATGCAATTATTATAATCAGTAGAAAGTGAATGATGGTTTTGAGAAAAAACTAACTCATTAAGATCAAAACTTGTTTTCAAAATCCAACTACATCTTTAACCAATAATAAAAACTTAGTTACTCATGGAATAGGAGTTCATAACAAGAAGGAAGAGAAAACCTATCATGTTTCTAAACCCTGGAACACAAGTAGAAGTTCTCCCTAATGGAGATATGATAAGATATTAGGTTTTGAGAAAAGTCTTCTCTTTTATAGCTCTTCTTGTTCCAAAATTAGGTCTAGCCTTCAAAATCCATTAGATAGAAATCCACCAAGCCCACAAGTGAGAGAAACCCGTGTAGAAATTCTATCCCAAAAATGCTCGCCGGAAAACTGGGTTTTTGGCCGGAATCCGGCGCCGAAAAGTTGCCACCGGCTAACTGAAAAGTTTTACCCGTTCAAGGAATATTCCGTTGAGACTCTGTTATGTTTAATTGTTGACTAACGGTCCTTAACAGTTGATCGGGTCAAGGTCAAAGTGAGTCACTGAGTCAGCTAAGTCTAGTCAGATCTGAGTAAGAAGTTAACTCAGCTGACTTGGTCTAGCCTCTTGCACTGGCCTGAGTTAGTGCAGCACCATGATTACGCTTCACCAATGCACTTCCAGCCATGATGGCTATATCTTCCTTCTCTCTATTACAGCAACACAATACACTGCACCTGTCATTTTATTACCACTTCTAGCTGAGCATATGCAACAACCTGTCCAACCAACTGTTAAACCAACTCCAACCCAGCTACACCACTGCAAAAGACCACCAATACCATCTCCTGAAACTTCATGGCTCCACAGCTACAGCACTGTCTTGGTGTTCCAACCAATTCAATACCCGCTTCATTACCATTGCCTCAATCCCTGCAGCTATATATACACCTTACTGAACTCAATTCACACACCATCACTCAGCCAATGGCACTGAACGGCCCAACAACAATTGAGCCTCAACTCCACCTTAACAAACAACAATCACAGTTGCACAACACCATATCGATTCCATGGAAGCACCAGCTGAAACTCCCATTCCATCTCAGGCAGACACAACCCTGCAATCTGCATCAGAGCACACATAACAACATCATTGTTTCACAGCTGCAATTTCTTAAGCTCCATTTCCCAATTTCCTGCTCTTGCAGCATAAACTTCACTATTGTACAACTCAATTCTTCATTACAACTCAAACTCCATCAGTAGCAGCAATAGCTGTTCTTCCCTTGAGTTTATCCTTCCATTTAAATCCCCTTCAACAACAGATTTATTGCATCAACACCCACAAATGCAGCTTCATCTCCATCAACACATTCGTTCTCCATCTGTTCTTCAAAACACCAGTACCCATCTCTGTATCTAAATTTCAACCACATACCCATTAGCTCATAAAAGAATAATCTTCAAACTCTAATCAAAACCCACTTCAATTCTCGATCCATACTTTTTCACAGAGCTTCAATTTCTCCATTAATTCTTCAACATCGCCATTTATTCCTCACTGATTTTGGTGAATTCAGATCTCATAAAATTCGAACACCCATCTTTCATGGCTTCGACAGAGACCACTATATTCATTCTCTTCTTCTCTCAGAGCCCAAACCCATTTAATTTGAATTGGTGCTCTTCATCTGATATTACAAACAATCCCTGTGTCGATCTGGTTGAGTTTAAGAACGAACTCAATTTCACCATCAATCCCTCCAATCTCTAACTCATCTGTGATATGAAATCATCTCCAATTTCTTCACTACTGGCTCGATTCCTGAATTTCTCGGAATGGTTCTCGATCCCAATAACGGCAGCCATTGCTTTTAGCTCTTCTCTTTCAGGCGTAATGTAATGATTGAGGGAATGAAATAAAAACCCATATCTGAATTCTAGGGTTATAAGTTGGGACGGTTATTGACAGCCAGTTGCTTCTGATAAGGGATATCCAAATTGGCAGCCCCTTAACCTTGACTGGGCTCCATATAGTATTTTCCCCTGAAATGATAATTCTGCCATTTTTGCTCAAAATATACAAATTCTTCTTCTTTCGCTCCAAATGGCTCCAAAGCACCTAATAAACTCAAACTCACACATGAGATGCATAATTTACATGAAAACTCGCAAAAAAGTATAAACTCTATATGGTAAATACGGTGTATTCTACACCTATCACCTACTAATATCCCAGAGCCTTTACATCCCATTTTAAATACTTACAATTCAGTTTTCCATGAACCCAATAGTTTCCCTCCTAAAAGAGTTCATGATCACCACATACCATTAAAACCACTCTCTGCCCCTCCAAATCAGAGACCTTATAGGATTCCATATGTGCAAAAAGAAGTGGTGGAGTAGCTGGTCCAGGAAATGCTCAAATCAGGAGTTATCATGCCTAGCCACAGTCTTTTTTCATCCCCAATATTGTTAGTTAAAAAGAAAGATGGAAGTTGGAGGTTCTGTGTTGATTAAAGAAAACTGAATGAGCTCACCATCAAGAATAAGTATACAATTCCAGTGATATATGATCTGCTAGATGAGTTACATGGGTCACATGTCTTCTCCAAGATTGATCTGAGAGCTACTAGATCATAGTTTCTCCTTCAAACACTCATAAAATAGCATTTAAGACTCATCAAGGGCATTATGAATTCTTAGTCATGCCATTTGGACTAACCAATGCACCAGCAAGCTTCCAAGCATTAATGAATGATGTCTTTAAACCATATTTGAGGAAGTTCATCTTGATTTTCTTTGATGATATATTAGTATATAGCCATAACATGGAGGCTCATGCCAAGCTTATTTTCTAAAATGAGGAACTTATTTTAGACAGTGCTGTAGCTGTAGCTGTGGAACTTACTATGGAATTACTTAAGAAGCACAACTTATTTTCTAAAATGAGGAAATGCTCTTTTGGGCAAAATTCCTTAGAGTACCTTGGGCACATCATCAGTGGAGAAGGAGTTGATGTCGACCCTAGTAAGGTGGAGCGTATGAGTAAGTGGCCCATTCCAAAGACCCTTAAGGAGCTAAGGGGATTCTTGGGATTAACTGGGTACTACAGAAAATTTGTGCAAAATTATGGATTAATTTCCAGACCATTGACTGAGTTGCTGAAGAAGAACAAGTTTCAATGGAGATCAGAAGCCACCGACGCATTTGAAATACTCAACGAGGATATGACATCCACTCTAGTACTTATCCTTCCTGACTTCAACAAGTGATAGGTTCATTATTTTCACTAGTTAGGTACTCAAATACTTTGCTTTCTTGATAGTTTTTGTATCATTATCCTTTAATTTTGTTTGATTTTGAGTTTCTTAGGTGTTTGAGGTCGTCTTAACCAAAAGGAAGTGGAACTATCTCAAATATGAGATTTCTTTGCATCACCTTGAAGAGAACGAAAAGGCGAAGCTAATGGCGAAGGAATGGAGTCATTCCGACCTCGTATGAAAAAGTTAGAAGCGGTTGAAGCAAGTCAAAGATGTCGCAAAAGTGAGACAACACAAAATTGTTAAAGGAAAGCGGTACAATTACTCAGGGCATCCTATATCTTCAGTTCAGTTACTGTTGTCTGTGGTACTCGGTGATCGATGGAAGGAGTTGGCTTGCCGTCGAATGTGTTATTGGAAAAGCTGCTGGTGTTGGGTGGTTCTCGATGGATGTGAATTGGAGCTCGCTGTGGTGGTTGATACGGTGGTGACGAGATGGGTTGATCAGTAAGAGTTATCGAGATGAGTCTGCTGGAAGTTGGAAAGAATGGTAGTTAATGGCAGAAACGAGAAGCAGGTTGGTTAAGTTGTGATGCCATGGTTCTGTTGGTTCAGGTCGATAAATAAGAAATAAAGGCTGAGAATGCAAGAAAGGAGTTTGGCAGTGGTGTTGTATGTAACCATTGTTGAAACGATGGCAGTGACAATGAGTATTAATGGAGTTCAGTGGTGTTGTGGTGCTCGGTGGAGGAAGTAATGAAAAGTGGAACTTGAGACCTCGGTGATTGACAGAGATGTTGGAAGGTTATTGTTGATGATCATCGAGATTGAATATGAAGGAGAAATGTTGGTAGAGATGATGATAGTTCGAGAGGAAGAGATGATTCTTCCATTGATGAGTTAAGGCAAATATTCAAGACAAGCTCGAGCTGGTGAAGTGATGATGTTGACTACTGATGGTCACAATGGGTTTGGGATGGTTGATACGGGATGAAGAATGGAGTTGAGCAGTGTTAAAGCTCGTAGTGATGGATGGTGAATGAAATTGAAAGGGTTCATAGAGATCGAGTTTGACAAAGAAGGGTTCTGATGTTGTTGGTCTTATCGGCAGTTGATGAGATGGATAGAAAACAGAGAAAATGGAGTTGATGAATTGTGGAAGTTGTCTGAGATGGAAAGGAATGTTGACGCTGCGATGTTGTGGTGCTGAGATCTGCTCGGGTTTGAAACTATTTCGATGATGAAAGAGCTTGGCAGTCAGGGAATAAAACTGAGAGAATGGAGAAGGTAAATTGTTGTTGTTGGGATCGAGAAAGAATAAAGAGAATGGTCGAGTCTGTGGTGGCTGTTTTCTGTGATGTTTGTAGGTACAGAAAAACACTTCGCCACGTGTCCGAGGTAGATTGAGCGAGACAATTAGGAGAATCTTCGAGAAAGATATTATTCACCACTCCCAAAGAGGTGTAAGCGAATAGTCAAATCAAGTGTCAGATCTGCCACGAGATAACACTAACTTGCTCGGAAAGACATCTAGCGAAGTAAATATGGAGTGCGAGGTATGAATTGATGCACAAGAAAAGAAGAGACCTGCGAAGTCGATTACGCGAAGTTCGACTTGTTTTCCAAGAAATATAAAGATTCCCGAAGTATATTGAGCGAAGTGTGGATTGTTTTGCAAGAAATTGGACAGTTGTCCCTGACCGGAGCCGATCTTTAAGGCGTAAAGGAAGCATAAAGTTGTTCTGAGCGAAGTAAAAAGTGTATTTGCGAGATAAATCGGGTTGTATCCCACTATGTAACCCTCCCCTATAAAAGGAGGACTTAACCTTCCTTGAAAGGGGTTGGATCCTTAAGGTAAGAGAGGGAGGATATTTGTGAGAGAGCGATCTGGTTCTCGAGAGTGTTCTTGAGTGGTTTGTAACTTAGATACTAAAAAGGTTCAATAAACAAAGATTTGTTGATAAACTCGTACTTGCTTAACTTTGTGTTAGTCAAACTAGTAAGTGGGTGTAACTATGGATTTTCTGTAGTTACATTTTGGCGTCGAGAAACATGGATCTCAAGTTGAGATTTCAGTCTCACTTGAGATAGTTTGAGAGATCTGTTGTTATATGGATCATTAAGAAAGTTATTACTTCACAAGGGTTGAAGAGCAGTGATCAGGAAAACATAGTAATATCGAGAAAAGGTAGATCTGAGATCTGCTGCCCGGAAGGTGAGCAAGTTAGATCTTGTCAAAAGCCGGTAATTCGGAGAAAAAAAGTTTAACGGGTTGTCCATGGCAAGAGTACCGGAATGAGCACGACACCTCATCGCGTCAAGGAGAAGCTTGCGTCTAGCAGGAAGAGGAAGGATGGAGAGGGGCAAAACATCAAATAGAGGAGGGAGACAAGGTGAAATCCGACAGGAAGAGGATGAACGTTATCGAGAGGGATCGATCCATACCGCTAACACCGAAACGGAGGAGGAAGAAGAACCCGTTCAAGGAAACAGAGAGGAGGACGCCGGTGAAGAAAATATGACATTAGAGAAGATCATAGAGGTGTTGCGTTCAGAAAGATAAAGACAGAGAGATCTAATGGAGCAAATAACCGTACTCATGAGGCAGAATACGATCTTGGTGCAGTAAAATAACCAACTTAATGAAGAAGGACTGTTCGAGATGTGCGAGATGAAGCCGGTACAGGAGAAAACGTAACCCAAGGGGGAGAGACACCACAGGAAGAACAGGGAGGAGAAAGGGGAGAACGGAGGCGTCGAAGGGAAAGCAGCGAAGAAAGGTTGCTGAGGAGAGCTTTGGAGGAAACTAGGTGGGAATACCAAAGGCGGCAGTTTGAGGAAGAAAGGACTCGGAGGAGGAGAGGCTTCAGCAAGAGGAAAGGCAAAGATAAGATGAAAGGATACAAAGGGAGGAAAGATCTCAGGAAGAACAAAGACGACATGAACAACAATGGCAAGAGGAAGCGAGGAAATACGCGGAAGAGGAAGAAGAGAGACACAGAGAAGAGAGAAGGAAACACGAGGAAGAAGGGAGAGAAGATGATGATGAGCGAGATAGAATAAGGAGAAAGCGAAGGCGAGATGAAGGAAGAGATGAGGTCAATCAAACAGTCATGAATGAAATACATGAGATGAAAGCGTTACTCAATAATCCGCGAAGAGGAGGAAGAGTGCAGCTGGCAGAGGCAATTGTGGAAGCTGACAAATCACCATTCTCATGCGAAGTACTGGAGGGAAGAATCCCATGAAGGTATTCACTGCCAGCCTTCAGAAGTATCTTTGACGGAATAGGAAATGTTGTACAACATCTAAAACAGTACACCCTCTCACTAATGCAGTGGGCGAGGTACGAAGCGGTACTGTGCCAGTATTTTCCAGCTAGCTTAACCGTGGAAGGCTCAAAATGGTTTGAAGGGTTAGCGGAAGGTTCAATTTCATCGTTCAAATATTTACAAAGAGTATTCTTGACAACTTACATAAACAATAATATGTTAAAACCTGGGATAGAAACCTTGTTCAACTTGAGAAGGAAACCAGGCGAAAATCTGCGAAGTCTAATTACGAGATGGAGAACAATATGCAGTGAACTCGCGTGGAGGGTAGATGAGAGAAATTTCATTCTGGCCTTCGTTAACGCGCTAATACCAACCGACCTCTTGCACACACAGCTTTTCGTAATTCACAACACAATATCGATGATTGAACTCCGAGAGTATCAGGAGGAGTACGTGTCATTGGAAGAAAAACAAAGGGAGGCTATTGAGGCAGCTCCGATTCAGTCCAAGGAAGGGAACTCGCGTCTACTACCAAGAATAGCGAACGTAATAGAAGATAACCCGAAATATGTGGACGCAGAACCGTTAGCAACAATCCCAGCGAAGTTGGTAGCAGTTTCCAGCGGAGACCAAGAGTGGATAGATCAACATTCGAGGTATGTCGACCCCAGACCTCGGAACTATGAGTCCCGAGGTGATAATCCGAGGAATTCGCGAAGATACAATCCAGGACAGCAATATGGAGGGAAGAGGCCACAATTCGAAGACGTAGTATTACCTGAACTTAACACCACAGTCGAGAAGATATGGGAATCAATTGTTCTGACAGAAGAAATTCCTCCCCATGCAAATTTTGGGGTGGAACCCTTTTCAAGTGTGAGAAATAATGACTTTTGCAAGTATCATTGTTTTCACGGACATCGCACGGAAGATTGCAGAAACATCCGGCGGATAATACTTCGTCTAATTGAAAAGGGGAAACTCAAGCATTTCTTGGAAGATTCAGGACCCTTACCACCACCACCACCTCGGAAGGGTGATCAAAATCAAACAAAGGTATACCGAATCGAAATTGATAGAGGAACCCAGAGGTTAAACTGTAATTCCATTATTCACTCTGCGAAGAATATACGTAACTTTCATGATAATGTGCTACAAAGGGTTCATAAGAGAGATTTTGAAGGAAATGAAATATTCAGCATTGCAAAGAAAGAGCCATTGGAAGAATGGCAAAAGGAAATTATTTCCTTCTCAGCAGCAGACGCCCCGGAGGGAGGAGCTTCACATACAGATCCTTTGGTGATCACTTTGAACTTCGGAGAACATACAAAGTGGAAAGAAAGTCTCACGAGAAAAAAAGAAAATATGGGCAATAGACGGGATCTTGGTGGACACGGGCAGTTCGGTGGATATACTCTTTTATCACACATTCAAAACGATGGGTTACCGAGATTCGGACCTGGTGCCGTCAACTTATAATATCTATGGGTTTAACGGAGTGGCATCAAAGCCGAGAGGGGAATTAGCCGTGAAGATCTTCTCAGGGGAACTAGAAACCGAGGTAACGATATGTGTGGTGGATGTGGAATCCCCTTACAACGCTCTGATTGGGAGGCCATGGATACATGGAATCAATGGAATAACATCTACTTACCACCAAGCTATCCGATTTCCAATGCCAAGCGGAATCGGCGAAATAATAGGAGATCAGAAGGAAGCCAGAGAGTGCAACGACAAAGATGTGCATAACTATGACGATAAGATAAGGCGAAGGAAAGAACAAAAGAAGAGAGTTCAAGAAGCAAAGAGGGAAGAATAATTAATCTTATATATGGTCAAAGCGAAAGAAGGGTGGGCTATTCCAAGTGAAATTCCGGAAGACAAGGATAAGCCTTTGTAGCAATTAAAGGAACCGTCCCCGCTTAGAGAACCTATCATGAACTTCGCAGCAGTAGAACCCACACAAGAGATAAACTTGTGTAGCGAAGATGAAGCGAAAACGGTGAGGATCGGGACAATAATGGAGGCAGGCGAGGAAGAAATCCTGATAAAGCTGCTAAGAGAGTACCTTGATATCTTTGCATGGGGCATGAACGAGATGCATGGGATAGATCCCGAAGTCGCTTGTCACCGACTGGATCTGAACCCAGCAATCAAGCCAATAAGGCAACGAATACGAAAGATAACAACTGCTTACCGCGAGCAAATAGAGCAAGAATTACAGAAAATGCTGGACTCGGGAATAATAAGACCCGCGAAGTATCCAACTTGGATAGACAACATGGTGATCGTACCAAAAAAGACTACAGGAATAAGAATATGCATAGATTTTAGTGACTTGAATACTGCCTCTTCGAAGGATAGTTTCCCACTACCCAATATACCGCAGATGGTGGAGTCTGCATCAAGGTACAAGCGGCTGATGTTGATGGACGGTTATTGTGGATACAATCAGATACCACTCGCGGAAGAAGACCAAGAGCACACGGCTTTCTTCGCCCCTAGAGGGTTGTATTACTACACGAGAATGCAATTAGGCTTGAAGAATGCGGGAGCAACCTATCAACGAATGGTCGAGAAGATTTTCGCTAAATGGGTGCACAATAAACTGGAAGTCTACGTCGACGACATGCTGGTAAAAACTAAGGAGTCAGGGGATCATGTTGAGGATTTAAGAGAAATCTTTGAACAGATTAGGGCGTACAAAATGAAAATAAATCATGCGAAGTGTATATTTGGTGTAGAATCAGCAAAGAGTCTGGGGCATATCGTGTCCGAGAAGGGAATTGAAGTGGATCAGGCAAAGGTTCAAGCCATATTGGACATGCCATCGCCATCAACGGTAAAATACGTGCAAAAACTAAATGGGCAGTGGGCAGCTTTGGGTAGATTCATTTCCAAATCTTCGGATAGATGCAAATCCTTCTTCGACATCTTGAAGAAGGGAGCAAAATTCTCGTGGACACAAGAGTGTGAACAGGCGCTGCAAAATATAAAAGAATATCTCATTAGCTTATCAATTCTCCAGAAGCCCGAACCAGATGAGGAATTACTAATTTGTCTCGCAGCTACACCAAATGCAATAAGTTCAGTATTACTTCGTACAGATGAAGGCGTCGAAAAGCCTATCTTTTACGTCAGCAAAACCCTCAATGCTGCTGAAAAGAATTACCCAAAGATAGAAAAGTTAATTCTAGCGTTGGTGTACTCGTCAGAAAAATTAAGAACCTATTTTCAGACTCACAAAATAAAGGTTCTAACCAGAATCCCAATAGAGTCAACTTTAAAAAATACGAGGAGAGTTGGACAAGTTTAAAGATGGAATATCGGAATTGATCAATTCGGTTTAAAATACGAAGTCACATATAATCGCAGAATTTTTGGCCGAGTTTCCAATAGAAGAAGATGAAGGAGTGGAGGAGATGTTAGATGTAGATGAGGAGCGTCCGGATCCTACAGATCTACTGAAAGAAAATCATCCAAGGAGATGGGAAATATTTGTGGACGGATCCTCCAACAGCGCTGGAGGAGGAATGGAAATAGTATTTACTTCGCCAAAAGGAGCGAGGACGGTATTTTGCTTTCTCCTGGAATATAAAGCTACTAATAACTAAATAGAATATGAGTCAGTCATACAAGATCTAAGGCTAGCCATCGAGATGAAGTTGGAAGAAATAAGGATAACCAGCGACTCTCAGTTGGTATTCAGGCAGATAGAAGGAAGGTACCAAGCGAATGATGCCGTGATGAATCGATATTTGCAACTCGTGAAAGAGCATTCAAAGAAAATACCAAATATAATCTGGAGACAAGTAAGCAGAGACAATAATAGGCATGCAGATGCCTTAGCCTTCATCGCATCAATGATCGAAGATACCTCGGAGAAATATATCCGAATTGAAATGTTAATGCACCCATCGGTAACCAACGAGTTGGAAGATGAAAAGTCCATAATGATAATAGAGGATAGCATACCTGACGAATTAGGAGAAGATAACTGGAGAGCACCTATTCACAAGTACCTTGAAAAGGGAGACTTACCTAGAGACAGATTTTAGGCACACAAAATCAAAAGGAGGTCCACAAACTATGAACTAAGAGAAGGAATCCTATATCGGAGATCATTCCTAGGACCACTGCTGCGATGCTTGTCACAGGAAGAAGGAGTGCAAATCATAAAGGCAATACATTACGGTAATGCTGGAAATCACAGCGGAACTAGATCATTGTCCTACAAAACCAAAACGAAAGGATACTTCTGGCCGAGCATGCATAAAGACGCAAAATGTGTAGCAACGAGGTGTGAAGCTTTTCAAAGATTCGGAAAATGTATACACGCACCCTCGACGAACCTAAATTCTGTGCTAAGTGTGTGGCCATTCGCCATGTGGGGGATAGACATCGTGGGACCGTTTGTTGCCGGAAGCTTGCAGCGAAAATACCTGATAGTGGCAACAGACTATTTCACGAAGTGGGTTGAAGCCAAGCCAGTGAAGAATACGCGAGATGGAGACATATACGATTTTATACTAGAGCATATCATATGTAGAATCAGAATCCCTCTGCAGATAGTCTCAGATAATGGAATGCAATTCGAGGGAGAGTTCGTGAAGATGTTATTTAACACTTTTAAGATACAGTCCGCAAAGTCAACTCCGCTATACCCACGGAGTAATGGGCAAGCAAAGGCGACGAACAAAAAAATAGCATCCATTCTAAAAAAAAAGCTAGACGGGCATCTACATAACTGGTGCTAAGAAGTTCCGAAGGTGTTGTGTCATACAGAACCACCAGACGAGAAGCAACCGGAATACCCCCTTTTTGTTTGGCATATGGAGTAGAGGCGGTTCTGCCTACTGAGATCATGTTTCCAACCACAAAACGGGAGGCCTGGAAAAAGGGCCTGAACTCAGACCTGATCTTAGTAAATCTAGATGACTTGAAAGAGAACAGGGAGATTGCCCTACAGCGCATGACGAACTATCACCGAAGACTATCTCATGAGTACAACAAGAAGGTGAAATAAATAGGCTTCATTCCAGGGGAGTTAGTTCTGCGAGAGATACCTCCGTATCAAAAGGGACCCGGAGGAAAGCTGGAGCCTACGTGGGAAGGACCTTTCATCGTGAAAAGAAGAGTAGGGAACGGAGCTTATGAACTCGCGGACTGTGAAGGAAAAGATACAGATAGCAACGGAGACGTGATATATGGCGAAGCAGAAAGGCAGGGTCGCAGACTAGACCATCCATGGAATCCAATTTACATCAAGAAGTATTATCCATGAGAAGCCAGAACTCGTAAATAATTATTCTAAAATATATATATATATCATTTTGTTGACGGCCAGAAAATGAAATGAAGCGTTTATTTTTCATAATCAAAAGAGCAACAGAGACAAAGCAGAAAACAAGATGCAAATTCGAGTGTATATGAATGCAAGGGCCAAAAGTAAGACCTCATTAGGAGGTTGCGTAAGACCCACATAATATACGTACAGAAGAATAGGCGATCGTAAGCCCTATAAAAAACCTCTACATAGGGAGGCTGAGACCTCGTGGCGTGCAACCTAGTTTGCACAAAGTACAAGAGGCAAATGTAAGACCTAACGCGCGTCACGAGATAATCTCGGGATATGGATAACGACCATCAGCTAGGGGAAAGAAGTAAGACCCGTCCGCCGGGGGACCCAATTGGGTAACCACTCGGTAAGGGGTGTAAGAACGAGCCAGTGGAGAATAAGATGGCCTGGTGTAGTTCTTCCACTCGGTCCCAAAACCACCTCAACTAGGGTGTGACTTCGTAACCAAGAGCCATATCGGCGAAAGGGCACGAGGTCACGAAATAACTGATACCTAAGCCCAAAATCACGAGGGTACTCAGAGGGTAAGGGATGGCACCCTCCTTTAGGGAGCTGAGTGACCACAAAAGTCGGAAATATTACGGGGCTGGTACTCACGGGAGTAGGTATGCCTATGATGTTGTTGCATAATAAGACCTCAATGAGCGAGATAAGGCGAGGTTGATGGATCTTTACTTTGCAAGAGTAAAGAGCGCCTGAGACTTCGTCAAAAATCCCTGACCAACGGGGTGGGGCATAATAAGACCTTAACTAGGAGGCAAGATAAGACCCCGAACTGAAGAGAGAGATGTGAGGCAAGACATGAGACCTGGGGCAAAAAAAAAGGCAAGATACAAATCAAAGCAAGAGGCAAGTGCATCAAAAAGCTTGATCACACAAATCTTTGCAACCCAAAGATTATTCCATCACAAGTCTCTATCTTGTGATGATAAGTTACACAAATCCTAAGGAGCACTTCTTAAATTGCATAAGAAGTACTCGCAGCTGAAATATTACACATGATGATGTATACATTAACTTAATTATGTTATGAATTGAACATTAATAATTACAGCGAGGTAATGAAAATGCAAGGTCAATCACAGATGGACGGCTAAGGAAATGAAAGTAAGGGCGCTGAGAACCGAAAGCACAAGGTATGCTACATAAATCCACGAAAGAATAAGAGGCAAGTATATACTTTAAAAATGGTTTTATTCTCTTGAGCATTTATTTCGCAATAAAGAAAGGGAACAATTACTTTGGAAACACCCAAAGAACAAGAGGCAAGTATATACTTTAAGTAAACTTATTATTCTTTGATTATTTCCTTCGTCAAGTATATACTTGGTATAAAGTATTGATTCCGAGATATCAGGATGAGGCAACCATTAACAAACATGCAGATTACATATATGATGACTATGATAAGCGCAGCAAGCAGGGCGAAGTAAGAATATGAAACCAAGCAAAAAAGCTGATATACTAAGGCAAAATAAGAGCAGAAATTGTCATGCCCCCCAAGATTGGGAGCGCCCAGATAAAATGTTAAAAATATGAAGAACTAAAGTATCAAACGAACATCAAAGAGAGTAATCAAGGATTGTTGGCTTCTTTTTCATCAAGACCGTCACCAGATCCTCCAACACCGGCACCAGCCCTAGCATCACCGATACCTCCTGTGCTTTGAGGAACCTCGTGGTGAGGTCCCCCGATGTATTCATCGGTCTCAGTATCTTCTCTCTCATCTTCGACGCTGACAGTAGGCTCATCATCGGAGAAAACCTCGAGACTCATGTCAGGAACATCGATGCCATGGGAATTGCAAAGCTCAGTGACGAATTTAACTTTTTCCTCTTGAGCGTTCCTGCGAGTAAACTTAAAAACTCTCTTGGCATCCTTCTCCATCTGGTCACAATCCTCGTTCAAGGATGAAAGGCTTTCCTTCAGATCGGACACTTCCTTGGCCAAACCATCCCTCTGGCGAGACAGATGCATAATTTGATTCTTCATACTCTCCTCGGATTCTGCAAAGGTAACAACGAAATGAGAAACATGAACAACAGAGAAAAGTGCGTAGCACAATAATAACACCTAGAGCTACCTTTTTTCTGCTAAATAACAGAATTTAAAGTTTTCTGAACGTCGAGGTTAAAGTGATCAAGTCTTGATATTTCTGATTCAAGAAAGCTGTGAAATTCAAGGGACGATTTTTCCATGTCTTCACCGTGACCATGTACGGGTTTATCATCATCAGGAGACCCTATAACAAGTTTACCAATTCTCGGAGGAACAATAAGCTTCTTCTTCGCGGGAGGGACAGGAGCTGTTTTCTTGCCTTGAAGTCTCTCTAAGCGAGCCAGGACAGGGGACATTTCATTATTTAAATCGCTATTTTCATCTCTTAGCCCAGTGTTCTCAGCCTTCAACTTTTCATGTTTAAGTTTTAACTCGGAAAGCTCATTCCTGAGCCTGCAAAGTTCAACTTCGAATTTATCCTTCCTTTTAATTATCCTATCTTTGTCTTCCTCAAGACGCTTAATCTGATCCATGGATGAGGAGTGTAGGTTACGGGAAGCAGTGAGGGAATTACTGACTCGTCGAATTTCAGCCTTCAAACGTTCATTCTCTTCGTGAAGATAGAAATTCAATTCTTCATTGTTAGCAGACTCATTAGCTAAACGATCAGCCAGGGAATATGATGTCGTTAGCTTTTCATTCAAGATCTCATTTTCAGATAGATAACAGTTGATCTGGGACAAAAGGTTCGCTTGTTCATCTTGGCAGTCATCCACGATCGACTTGGCTTCTTCGAAACTCATATAATACTTCGCGGAAAGGGCTTGACGAAAATAACAGAATAGTAAAGACGGGAACGAGATAGAATTAAAAACCGAGAAGAGGTTAAACTTACTGCTGAGTTCCTAAATCCTCTGATCCTTCTTGATAGAGCGCTCTTTCTCATCAGCGAGATCATTCTTAAGATCCTGGATACGTTCCCGGGCAGTCTTCAGATTTTAGCGAGAAACCTTCATCTCCACAAGCTGAGCCATGTGACGGTTGAATTCCTGCGAAATATTCGAAGTAAGATAGGGATTTGTATATAAATTACGTGTAAGATCGACAACACTAACCAAGGCCATAATAGCAGCGTGTTGATTGGTGGAGAGGTTTAATGAAGCATTCTGCATAAAGGACTGATCTTGAGCCAGAAAAGTGTCAGTGCTGAACGAGATCACAGACTACATAGCTGCAGATATTGTGGAGGGCGCATTCCGAGTCAAAATGAAAGCATTTCTCAAGAAGTTCATATCGGGGGTGTAGGCCGGATCCTCCACCTCGAAGACTTTCTGAGTTTTAGCATCAGAAGGACCGGCAGATGATTTAACCTGGGAGTCATCCACAGTGATGTGAGGAGTTGGCATCGGGATCTTCGGAAGAGGAGTGGATTATTGAGGCACTTCGGACTCGTTCTTGGTAGAAGGAGAGGGAGGCTCTGCAGGTTTCTTGGATGAAGGTATGCGGGTGAGTTCCCCCATGTCCAAAACTCTGCGCTGTTTGGGAGGCTCAGTGGCAGGGATGGATTGAGAAGGAACCTGAAAACGAAAAATTAGTATTTTGAATCATATGAAGACTGAGGCAGCGAGAAGAGGAGTGTCACTTCGGAAAAATCACGACAGCAAAGTACTTTAGCAGCATCAATAGCGAAAGAGCTCTCTCGGCGATCACGCTTCCTAGAAATACGAGGAGAAACAATGGGAGGCTCTACGAACTCCTATTCCTACAAAGAATTAAAGTTAGACCCTGAAAGTAAAATAAAGACACCAAAAACGAAATAGAAAACGGGATACCTGATCAGGAACTGGAGATCCAACAATAGATTTCTTGGAATAGGATGATCTATCCTTAATCAAGCCAGGAGCAGGCCGTGCATACTAAAAAAAAAACAAGAAATTCAGACAAAAGATTGAAAAATAAAACAGATAAAGTCTAGCGAGCTTACATCGGAGGGTCTCTCGGACCAGCAGAACTTCCAGGGTTCGTATGTAGCGAGATGAGCATGATTTGGGAGAGGACCATCCCGAGGTTTCCCTGACTCGTCAAAGCCCCACACAAGGGGACCCTCAACAACGACTGGGAACATCATCCAGTCTTCATCATTAGTCAGGAAAAGAGAGGGACCTTTAGGAGCTTCCTTTGAAGAAATAACAGGCTCGACATCTAGGATAAGAACTTTGGAAGGATCCTTCAGGGACTTCCGATGTAAAGCGATACCACACTCTTGATACTTCCTTCTTCGGCCTTGGGTCTTATCGATATAATTTTCCGAGAAAGAGGCAATATTGTAATCGGCTGAGTCGAAATCCTCTGCCATTGTGTGGATTTGAGATAAACCAGCAGAAGAACGCCTCACAAACTCGTTACCAATCCGAATTGCATTGCCACTCATCTGGAAAACTCCCATGTTGATATAAGCGAGAATCTCATAGAAAAGCGGATTCTGAGCGTCATACAGAGGGAAGGTTAAACCCGCTCTTAGCTGACCTAAGGTGGTAATCATCCTGGTGGACGACCATGTTTCCGCCTCAATCCAGCGGCAGTTCAATTCCATCTGTCTGGTTACGACAATCGGAGGTGTGACGGAGGAATCCACCGTCGGCGACAGAGATAAGCCTAATTTCCTGAAATCGGCCTGGAAATCCTCAAGGTTCTTTGATGTAGTGGCAGGAGGAAATTTCTTGGGCGCCATTGTTGAAAGAAGAGGTGGTAGTAAAGGGAGATTGAAGAAGAATCGAGAATAGCAAGGAAGAGGAGTGAGTGAAATCTGTCAAGAAACGGTACTAGGGAATAAGGAGTTGGAGAATGTAAAAAAGAAAAAAGGTGAGGAAGAAGACTATTTATAATGGACCAAGGAATGACCGGGAGAAACGGTCACACGAGAAGGGGAACCGGCTGGTAACTGTTGATGGGAATCGTGGGAGACAAGATAGCGGAAAATTCGGGTACGTGGCGGTTACGAATCTAATGCGGGATTCTCTTTCCTTTATTGGTTCCCGCAAACGGAATGAGAAAAGGAAAAATGTAGGTACAGAAAAACACTCCGCCACGTGTCCGAGGTAGATTGAGAGAGACAATTAGGAGAATCTTCGAGAAAGATATTATTCACCACTCCCAAAGAGGTGTAAGCGAATAGTCAAATCAAGTGTCAGATCTGCCACGAGATAGCACTAACTTGCTCGGAAAGACATCTAGCGAAGTAAATAAGGAGTGCGAGGTATGAATTGCTGCACAAGAAAAGAAGAGACATGCAAAGTCGATTACGCGAAGTTCGACTTGTTGTCCAAGAAATAAAAAGATTTCCGAAGTATATTGAGCGAAGTGTGGATTGTTGTGCAAGAAATGGACAATTGTGTCCCGATCGAGCCGATCTTTAAGGCGTAAAGGAAGCATAAAGTTGTTCTGAGTGAAGTAAAAAGTGTATTTGCGAGATAAATCGAGTTGTATCCCACTATGTAACCCTCCCCTATAAAAGGAGGACTTAACCTTCCTTGAAAGGGGTTGGATCCTTAAGGTAAGAGAGGGAGGATATTTGTGAGAGAGCGATCTGGTTCTCGATAGTGTTCTTGAGTGGTTTGTAACTTAGATACTAAAAAAGGTTCAATAAACAAAGATTTGTTGATAAACTCGTACTTGCTTAACTTTGTGTTAGTCAAACTAGTAAGTGGGTGTAACTATGGATTTTCTGTAGTTACAATGTCATTGATAACGGAGAAAGGAATGGCAGTATTGATATAGCAGCGGGAGTTTAAAGTCAGTGAAGTTTCCTGAGTGGTGGTTTGAGCTCGGTCAATACTTGAACAAACTCAGATAGTTTGAGTTTTCACAGAGAGGTTAGTGATGGAGGTACGAAAACTGAAAGTCAGAAGAAATATTTATTCACGGAGGAGTTTGTGTCCGTGGTTTATCGGGGGAGAGTTGAAATCCATACGAAAATGGAATTCTCGGAGGTCCTGGTATACGTGATTCACTGACCGGGTAAAAGGAAAACTCAGGGTAAAATAAAACTCACGGAGTTGTTTGTTTCCGTGAAATAACATTGATGATGCACTGTTAGTTCCACGGAACTGACAATTGATTTAACAAACCAATAGGATTTTGGGCTGGGTTTTACTGTTCTGCGAAGCCCATGAAGGCTATTGGAACGAGTTGCCGGAGATAAAAAAAGAGATTTTCTATCAATATCTTTTATCATCCGTTTTACACCGACAAAAAGGAGAAAATAGGAGAGCTTTGGAGTGGGAGATTTTCTACAACCTAGGGTTTGATTTATTTTCTTCTTTATTATTTTACATGGGTTTTAAGAAATTCATGAGTAACTAAACCCCTCTTATTAGTTAGAGATGTAGTCCTAAGTTGGAAGACATGTTATTCAATTGATTTTATTCATTCTTATTCATTCATAATTTGTTAGTATCGTTTATGTTCTACCGTTTATAACTCCATGTATGATTGATTGCTAGTTTGTTTAAGTTATAACTCCATGTATGATTGATTGCTGGTTTGAGATCCAGAATTGTCGAATAATCCTTGTTAGAAGTAGCATAATATAGTTGTTAACGACGAGATGTTGCCATACAATTATATGTAGAAGCGTAACCTAGGTTAAATCCGTGTTGCTCTTGCGCCGGATTGCTTAGAATAACCTCAACTCATAATTTTTAGTGCTTTCATTGGGTTAAACTTGAGTGGCTCTTGTGCCAAGTTATTTAGTGAAAATGATTCAAAGAGTGGCTCTTGCGCCTTTGATGATAATAGGAGTTTTTCCGGAGTAAGCCTGCGATAGGACGCTCTAGGGTTATTGATATCGATAGAAAATGAATGTTGTGATTGATTCAGTTGATAACATGTTGGAAGATGGAAGATGAAAACTCTAACCAGTATTTTTTATCTCTGATATTCGTATTATTCTATTTGCTTTATTTTTATTTAGTTATAATCACAAACAAATCCCCCTAGTTTCTATTAGTAATCAAAACAATTTGACAACCCATATCTCCCTGTGGAACGAATCTGTTCTTATAACTATACTCTTATTTATAATTGTGAAGTGAAAGAACTTAAATTATTTTTGCGTCGGCTGACAACCGGCCAACAAGTCATTTGACATAGCCACAGATACTAGTGATTTGGGAGTAGGAGCTGTGCTGATGCAGGAAAAAAGACCAATTTCCTTCTACAGCAAAGGAATGGGTGCTAGGTTCTTAGCCATGTCAACTTATGAGAAGGAGATGATGGCCATAGTCATGGCAGTTGGAAAATGGAAGCACTATTTGATGAGTAAAAAATTCACCATCTACACAGACCATCAGAGCATCAAGTACTTCCTTGAACAGAGGGTCAACTCACTTCTGCAACAAAAGTGGCTAGCAAAACTATTGGCTACAACTATGAATTGAAGTATAAGAAAGGCTGTGATAACAAAGTAGTTGATGCATTGTCAAGGGTACAGCTCCCAGAAGATGCAGCTTGCAATTCATCTCTCAACTGCAACCATCTTGGATGAAGGAAGTGCAAGAGAGTTACTCTGAAAACCCTATAACTAATGAACTACTTCCAATACTAATAGTTAAATACAACAAGTCTGGGGAGTACTCACTAGATCAAGGAGTCATTAGATATAAGGGGAGGATATACATTGACAACTCTGAAGAACTGAGAACCAAAATTATGGCAGCAGTACATTCTTCTTCCATAGGAGGACATTAAGATGCAAGGGACAGTTACCAGAAGGGTAAGTATTACTTTTATTGGAAGGGGATGAAAAGCAACATAATAAAATTGGTGCAGGAGTGTGACATCTGCCAACAACACAAAGGGTTCACTACCCTTCCGGCAGGACTCTTACAGCCACTGCCAATTCCTGAGAAATCATGGGCAGATATCAGCATGGATTTTATCTCTGGTCTACCAAAATCTCAAGGGATGGAGGTCATCTTAGTGGTGGTAGACCGATATACCAAATACATCCATCCTTAAACAGCAACAACAGCGGCAAAGGTAATGCTTGACTCAGTCATTAAACTTCATGGGCTTCCAAAAACAATAGTGTCAGATAGAGACGATATTTTTCTGAGCAATTTATGGCAGTGTTTGCTGACAAGAATGGGCACCTCTCTTCATTTGATCACTTCTTATCACCCTCAGACAGATGGGAAGACTGAGAGAGTTAATGACTGCCTTGAATCTTACTTAAGGTGTATGACCAGTTATAAACCTAGTAAATGGGTATCATGGTTATCATTGGCAGAGTGGTGGTATAACGCCAGTTATCATACCAGCCTGAAAATCACACCATTTGAAGCCTTGTATGGATATGCCCCGCCACAGTTTGGTGTTAATTCAACCTATGCTGGAATCAGCTTGAATGCAGGTGATTATTTACAACAGAGGAAAGTAGTGGGATATATGTTAAAAGGAGTACTTGAGGAGGCTCAGCACATAATCAAACAACAGGCAGACAAAAAGAGAATTGAGAGAGAGTTAAAGGAAGGAGACTGGGTGTATTTAAGGCTACAACCCTATTGGCAGACCTCAGTGCAGTTAAAAAAGAATTTTAAGTTAGATTCTAAGTTCTTTGGGCCTTACAATATAGTGGAAAGGATTGGGAAGGTGGATTACAAGCTGCAACTTCCACCTGAGTCTAAAATTCACCATACATTTCATGTCTCTCAGTTGAATGACAAGCTAGGAGCAGGGAAACTTCCTCAAAATGCTCTGCCCAAGTTAAATAAGGACCAAGAAATGAAGGTGACTCCTCTTCTATGAGTTCTCTTCTTCCTCTCAACCCTTATTCACTAGTATTTGATCTAATTTTTAAGGTTAAAACTTACAGAATTATTGTAATTTGTTTATCCATTAAGAGTTTTGTCACTAAAATTGAAGGGGGGGGGGTGGGGGGGGGGGGGGATTATTAGAACATAGCTCGGTTGAACCCACCAAGCGTTGGTATGTCAAGTTTGGTTGTCATATTTTAGTGATCCAAAACTCATTTAAGAGTCGCTTTATTTAAATGTACTAGAGTCAACTTCGTATAAGTTAGCTTGAAAGTATTAGGATGAGACATTACAAGTATTGCGAAGACTTGAAGAAGTGAAGAAGTACGGAGATACAACCACAACATCATCCTTCCACTTGAGGTTAGTGATATTTGACTTGAACTGTTTTATTCCCTAATGTATCTTTCAAGTTGTGCATATTGAAAACATAAAACTGTGAAGCATGAACACTCTATATAGACATAGTATTAAGGAATACAATATGAGGTTTATATCTTAACCATTAAACTTTGTATATAAGACATCAACATAATCGTATGAATGATATTGTGATTATGTATGGGTATGAGGTGAGGATTTCATCCTAGGAAACAATGTTCTTACATGTGTTTTAAGGAAGTAAGTTCATGATATGTGTTGTGAACCGAAAAGGAAATCGTCAGGCGTTATTAGGGCTGTTCTTCATTGCATATCTTATGAACGACCAATATGTATGATTAGTATAACCGCCCATTACTTTTTGTGTTCTTGGTAAAACTATTCACATGAGGCCTGACTTATGTATTGGTATGACTTTTATTAGTGAAACCGATCTTAAGTAATCACCTGGTGTATGATCGGGTTTGTACGTCTGACCAAATTTGGGAGAGGGGAACCGAACCTAGTAAGAGGTGCAGTACATCATAAGGGGAACCGGTCCTTGTATGAGGTGCAACAAGGTTTATAGTGAAAGGGGAACCGATCCTATGAACATGTGAAACACGTTTTTAGGCAAAGGCGAACATATCCTATGGACGTGTGCAACACATATAAGTTAGATACCAAATATATGTGGAGAACCGATCCTAGTACCTAGTCAACCAAAAATTTGGTAAGCTAGTGTAATTATGCACAATACTCACATGGAGGTAGAACCAAAACTTGTTTTGGTAGAACCGTTATACCCATGACTTGTGATTGAGTGTTACTTGATCAATCACATAGTTCTTGAAAGTCAGATGAACCAATTCTAAACTTGTTTGGAAGTGTGGTAAATCGGTTTCAAGTGAGTAAGTATAAAAAAAACTTACAAGAGGAAAGATGTCGACACACTTTAAACACGCGTATTAATGTGTATCTTTTATTGTTCAAAGATATTCCTTAACAGCTAAGAAGGAAGTAAATACCAAGATCGAATTTAAATAAGTTAAGCATCTTTTAATTAAGGTTTTTAATTATATATGGAAAATAAGAATTAGTAATGTGCATTTACTGGTTAAAGATTTTCCAATGAGATTTCGGTCATAAATTTGGACAGTGCATTCTCAGGAATTATGAAAACCGAATTTGGAATAATATTGAATATCTTGAGAATATTTTCGGTTTTGGAAATTCCTTGGTGTCCAAACTTCCTTGTCTATAAATACTTTGAGTTTTCATTTCTAGCAAACTAATCCTTTGTGATAGTAAAATTCATCTGTTGTACTGTTACTGGTGAAGCCGCCTATTCGGAGAGGAGAGTAACCTAATTAGGCGAAATCTCTTACGGCCGCTCAGTTGAAAGTCTTCTTTGGGATTGAGAAGCTCTAGTGCGTACCGTTGGTGGGAAACTAGATAATTTCGGTTTATCTTTAGTTTTCATATTGATTTGATTGACTAACGGTGTTTGAACTTTGATTGCACCTAGTTTGTTTATGCTTGAGAATCTTCTCTTCTGATATAAGATTCACTCAAACTAGTTCAAGGTTTCGACAGGGATATTTAGACTATTGTTAGATCTAAAGATGATCATGTGATAATCCATTGTTAACAGACTCCGTTCTGTGTGTTATTGATCACAAGAGATTCAAGTAGTTGTGTGCAGGTGTTTATTGAAGATCTAAGAAGATTTGAAGACAAAGAAGAGATAGAAGATTTCTGACTTGGTTATATAATCTTTGGTGTTCACAATACTTGTTTCAGTAATAGAGGATCCAACTATAATCGATCTATCCTTGTTGTATTTTGATAGAATAGTTCTGAAGATCGGCATCAATACATTTCCTTGGGATTAGAGGTATTGATAGAAAAATCTTAACGATTACCTTGTGGTGATTGAACATAAGATAGATCTTGGAACCTATCAAAGGAGTTTATGTTAAGATAAACAGAAGATCCTTTGTGCAACTCACATCACTTGATTGAAAAGAGTTGATACCAAACAGATTTGTTGTTACTTTACTGTTTGGAATACGAACCAAAGGAATTGGTCCAAGTATGTGACTTGTTTACAGGTTGGAGGCGTGGGAATACATATGGAACTAGGTGAACTATAGGTTTAGCTGCTTGGTCTCAACTATACGAAGTTGGTTTATTTTGTATAGCGGCTTAATCCGGAGAGTATTCAATTTTGGACTAGGTCCCGGGTTTTTTTTGCATTTGCGGTTTCCTCGTTAACAAAATCTTGTTGTGTCATTTACTTTATATTACCGCATTTGTTTTATTATAATTAAAGTAAATTGCACAAACTTTAATTCCTATTTACTTGATATGCAATCCTATTGATATTGGTTAAGTCTGAACCTTTGTATCAAGTAAACACACTTTATTGTTGTATTGTCTCGATCTCGTATCCATAAACAATCACACGAAGTGTGAACCGATTTGTTGTATTGTCTCGACTCAGTCTATAGAAAATCACTTTCGGAGAAAGGACTTATAGGAAGGAAAAGTTATAGCTTGAGGTATATTTGGGTGCCCTCGCCTTTTCAGTACGCATACCTAATTAGAAGATGTTCTAAAATCGGTTTGTTCATGAACTAATACATTTATATAATAATGAATGCAATCTTTTGCAAACCGTGGCTATAATGTTCATGAATTGATTCAAGTGAATCAAAATCGATTTTGCTTCAATTGTGTCTTGTATACTTCTATGAGAATATAAACAATTGAACAACTCTAGAACTAGTTTCATTTGAGTCATTTGAACTAGTTATGGTTAAGAAGAATAAGGTTGATATGAAAGTGTTCATATGACTAACTTCGGTTAACTATTGTTGATCCAACAAGGTGTATACGTTTAGGTACGGTTACTCATATCTAAATGAAGGTACGTTTCATTTGTGTGTAACAAGCTAAGTTCGATCTAACGGTTGAAAGATATTAGCTTGAGTCTAATCAGGTTTTCATCTAACGGTGAATATTGAATGCTTTGTTACCAAGGTAACATTGATTGCATACCCTGATTTGAAGACTATATAAAGGAGAACTCTAGCAACTGGGACAAGGTGTTGATGAGGAATTCTCACAATATATCAAGCTTTTTGACCAACTCATGAAGAAGAAAGGGTCAACATCTTGCTTGACTGAGTTTCTGACTCCTCTCTGTCTAGAAAACAGGAAAATGAGAAAACTCTTTAAGGGATACGATTGTGGTTATAATCTTTTACAATCGATACTCAAAAATCGTGAAGAAGATGTACGTTCAAAAAAGTCTGAATGTGAAAATCTTCGTCGAAATCTCTTTAAGTTGAAAGAAGAACTTGCTGAATCTGGAGCAAGGATTAACTCATAACAGAGATGTTTCAAAGACAGAGAAAGTGTTTTTCTTTCCCGAGAAAAGCAACTTGAGGCTGATTTAACTACTGCTCTTGAGAAAATGAAGATGTTGGAAGAGGACTTGAAAAAGTTCAATTCTAGTTCAAACAAATTAACCATTGTTGATGGTGGTTTTTAGTTTAGGGATAAAATTGTAAAACCCTGTATTTAATACGACGTTGTTCTACAAAGAAACTAAGCAAAAAAGTGATGAGCGTCCAAGCCTCTCAACTTACATATGTATTAAGCAATTCAGTATATTTATGAGAAATTTACCCATAATGGTGCGTGTATCACAACCCCAAATATTCTGTAAATTTTATCTCATGCCCGCATTATTCATTAATGTATGGATTAGTGAGTATTTTTCCTATGTTATGTTCCCTGGCTGAACCCTTAATATTGGTATGACATGATAATTAGTGTTCACTTGCAGCTGAGTAGCATGAATTTCCCGAAGTATCAAAATTAAGGTCTGCATGAAAGTGCTCAATCAGAAGACGCGCTAACTGCTCTCTGAGAATAAAAATAAAGAATTTTGTGTTAACACACAGAATTTATCAAATTTGATCAATTTTGTGATAGCTCACAAGATTCAAATTTTGACCTAATTAATTTGCAAAATTAGGTTTTTTGCTCCCTGCGCAATACCTCGAACCCTATTGGTCGAGACCGTACCTAGGTAAGCTAGGAAATTAATCTGCCATGGACTAATAGGAGCAAAATACTACCAAAGAAAAAAAACAAGAAATAAAGAGGAGATGCGGAAAATAGGAGTAGCAGCAAGAGGAGGCGTGGCCGCGCCACTTGGCCGACCAATTTGCCTCAGCAGGCACCACCTGTGGCCGGCTGGCCACAGTGCATGTTGCTGCTTACCGGCCCCTTTCCCATCGACCAATCATATTGCTTTAAACCCGCCACACGCACTTTTAAATAAAGTTGGAAGTCGGTTGGTCGATGCGCCTAATTCCTTAAGGAATCTAATATAGGCTTCCCATGTCAGTCTCAAAATACGATCAGGGCCGCACGTTTTGGCCAGTCTATTTATCAAACCTAGCCGCCTCTTATCATGGTCGGACAAACACCATCATGTACACTGGCGGGTCTGCTAATGCCCAGGACGATCGACCTCCTTCCAACTCGCAAGCGGAGCCACCAAACACTTAGCCCAAAATAGTTGGTCGCGCGAATTATAAAACCCTAAATTATGTTAGTAGCAGCATATTGCTGCAGCAAAACAATCTTGGTCGCCCAACTTCGCCAGCCGAATTGACTGGATTGGATTCGATTTCAATCAACATGCAAGGTACAGATGTGCTCACCAGCGGCCCAGCTATTGTGTTGGCCAGACGAACAGCTCCCAACATGGCGCCAACACCAAAAACGTTGGCCCAAAATAGGTTGGCCACACGGATTTTTAAAACCTAAATTAAATCAATGACAGTCATTAACTTCCGCAAATCATCTTGACCGCCCAACTTCGCCAGACGAATTGGCATACCAAACTTCTATTCTAGGCGCCAAACAAGATGTGGTCGTGACCATTGGCTACCCCTCTTCCATGAGGAGCAATCGATCAAAGCCGCGGCCGCCCATATGGCTCCTAAACGTGCGCCCAAAGACGGTTGGCCGCGCTCCTTATAAAAATCTTAAATAAATTAGCGGCAACCAATAACTGCCGCAAATCATCTCAACCATCCGATTTGGCTATCCAATTTAACCGGTCTAGATTTAACTTGGACCGACCAATAGGATGTCGAAATGGCTACCAGCCATCACTCTCCTATAAGGACCGACCAACCTACTTTTGGCATGCATGAACGGCTCCCAGAAGCTTCATGAAAGTGGCCGATCACTCTCCTTTTAAGACATTAAGTTCCGCGACCAACCAAGACAGGCTCTATACAATGATGCTTCACATGCATCAATTATTTTGAGCTGCTTGCTTAAAAGCGATGCTTTACATGCATCGAGTACATACTATATTTTATAAGTATCGGTTTCACAAATAGCCTAGTTATTTAACATAATAGCGCCACATGCTATTCTTTGCGGCAAGTCTCATGACTTGGCTCGCCACACATGACCACCCGCCGCCTGGCTTGTGCGTGATTGGTCAGAATAACTAGGTATTGCAAACAAGTCCCATTCAGCAACTTGCTGCATATTTTCCACGAAAATACTCGAGACATCAAACATGTCACAAACTGGGGGATGTTCATCAGGGTATTGGTTTGGCGGTTTATTGTTTTCCACAAGAAAAGTTGAATCTTTGTTGGACAAGGTGAGGTCCATAAAAACTTAGTGACTAGGAGGGGATTCTGATGAGATTGGTTGACCTCTTGGGTTAGGCATTTATATCCGGATTCAACAGTGTATTCTGATGAGATTGGTTGACCTCTTGATGCGGTAGACATTTACAAGGGACAGCTGTTTTTGGGGACGTAGATAGTTATGATTCTATCTGCTACTGTTTGGATAGTTAGCATTGTGCAGCATTAAGGATGGGAAATTATGAGATCCAGTTAGCCTGAATAGGGGTTGTTAAACCATTTCCTACGGGGGAAGATATATTTATGGAATGTATATATGAGAGATGCCAATTGTAAACTGGATGAGGATGGGTGGTTAACGAACTAACGATGCTTTGGGAAATCAGTTGTTGCGTAAGATATTTCTCTTTGCAGAGACAGTTGTTGCTTAAGATATTTCTCTTTGCAGAGACTGGCCCAGATGGAATCAGGCTAATCATGCAATCTCCATAATCTTTTCATGAGCACGGCCTTACAGTGGTTGCCCCTCTTTTTTATGCCACGGTCTATTGGCAGTATCTATATTATTTCTATGAAAGCAAAAAAAAAGAAAATTTACTTTCCGACAATTGAATATAATTAGCAGAAGGGAAGTATGGCATCGCATAATAACAAAGAATTAGAGAAGAGAAAAGGAGACAGAAAAGTAAGATATATATGTGCCTAGCTTTCCTGCTTGGAGTATACAGATGAAGTATCAAAAGGAAGATGTACAATAGAGAAACTGTTAAAGCTTTTCCGAGTTCCTGCCCCATATCCTCAAGATAATTACATGTGCTGTGCTCCGCCAAAGATTATCAAAGATGATAAAAAAAACACCAATAAGAAAATGACTCTTACGAGTCTCTACAACCTAAACCAGCAGTGTGAACAGGCACATGGTGACCGGTGTACCATTGCATCAACTTTTATCTTCCTTGATCGTCAGGTTTATGTATAAATCAAAATACAGCTATAGCAAGAACATCTTAAATATACAGAGGATAAGAACTATTGGCCCTTACAGAAGAAGATAAGAACTATTGGTCCTTACAGAAGAAGATAAGAACTATTGGCCCTTACAGAAGAACAGTAGGGAAATGTTCCCTGGTAGCTTTGCAAAAAATTCCAATAGATACCAACTAGGACTCAAAAGCGTGGTTATGAATTCGTATACAATTGGATCCTGTTGACTTGTATTTACAAAGATCCATGCCACAAGAATTACTTTCTTCATTCATTTGTCATTTCACAGATGGAATTTGTGGAGGTCGCCTTGATTACTCTGGTGTTGTATGAACCACAATACCCGCATTTATGATACATCCAGTGGAATCGCGAATTTCCTTTTTTCTCGCAGTCATTGCACAAAATATCCTGCATTTTCCCAGGTTTCATGGCACTTACAAAGCAATAATCTCACTAGAAGACAGATACATATGGAACACAAGCTAAGCCAAAAAATTGAAAGAAAATGAAGATAATGGAGCAAACCTGACAACGATCTCTGTACTCTTCAGGAAGCCCTTCAGCAGCCAATAAGGCGTCAAGCATCCCAAAGTAGACCTAACATAGATTTACAGTTTAACCAGGTATTAAAACAACCTGAATCCTTAAATGAATGAAAAATATAACATAAAGATCAATCACATGTTTGGGGTTCCAGGACTAGACTTCTTAGGATGAAACTCATTTGAATTCCACAATCTGTATCTTGATCTACACAACAAATTTCATCATCTTTTTAGATATAATAACTAGCCCTTGAGGCTTTATAACCATTCCACACACGGTCACTATCTGACTTGAAAGAACCAATCTATCCTTACTTGTCCATAACCTATGACCCTAAAGAACTTGGCTATTCCCTTGGTGAAATGATATATCTTATATAACTCTCTCATACATATCAGTCTCCCCAAATGTCTATCCCCTCGCCATAATGGAGTGCCTAGATTAGTTTCATAACAGTACATACCCTCCGAATTGTAATAGTGAATATAGGTACAGATTTAGATGCCTAATGGCTTTGTATTACGATTTACTGCTTGAACAATTAGCTGGCTTATGTACAGATTTAGATGCCTAATGGCTTTGAATTATGATTTACTGCTTGAACAATTAGCTAGCTTACACAATTTCTATTTCATGTTTAGAATACAAGATATGTATTTCCAGAAGAACATGTATAAACAAATTAGAATGAAGCAAAATCTGTCGAGACTTACTGCCATATCCCCCAACGATTTGCTACATATAGGACAGGTGTAATGGCTGCAAGTGTATGCCTGAACACAGACCAAAAAGGGAAGAGAGTCATATTTCCAGACACCTACAGTTCTTACAACATGAAGAAGAGAAACGAAATAAGAAATGTGAAAAAAGAGAGAAGCCAAGCGGAATCCAGAAGCAACCAACCTGAAAACAAGCAGAATGCATAAAGTGCCCACACGGGAGTGCTCTGACAGCCGCACTTGATGTGAACAGGAAATCACAGCAGATGGGACAGTTTGACTCTAGACCTTTCTCCCGGCACTTATGATCAACAAGTTTCATGCCAAGGCAGCAGTTGCATTTCATGCAGTGGAAAAAATCAATACCCAGTCCGCTACCAAGGCGGCACAAATTGCAGAAAGGGCAATGGTATACTGTCCTGAAGTACCGAGTAAGAGGAAACATAGGTCAGCAAGAATCCACATAAGAAAATCTCATATCATGGCATTATCCAACTCAACAACTTAAGATTGTGTTTTCATAGATCTAACTGAGAGTTGTTATATGACAATGACAAGAAAGACTACTTTCACAATTGCAACTTACTGCGGCCAACAACAAGGTGGTTCTAACCTATTACAACATCACTTGGTTAACCAGCACAGGTGCAAGCAAGTTGTCAACAAGTTTTACCATCAACTCGGTGAATCAAATAGGTTCAGCTTCAGAGCTCAAAACTAAAGGAATTACAGTGCCAGATTTCTCCCATCCAAAGATAGAGATTAAAAAACACTGAACTAATTATTAGTCAGAGACTACTAGAATACAACCTCCATTTAAGTAAACAAATCCACATTGATGCATGCAAACATGACATGGGATAATTGGCTGGTGGGAAATATACATAGATGATGTCCAATAAGAACTATTTTACCTTTCATCATCAAAAAACTTGCAGATATTACAGTAGTATTTAGACATTAAAAACCCATTGCAGGATGGAGTTGCACAAATTGGTCCAACAGCCTGAATTTTTAAACAGCGCATGCACATCATTTCTGTTGTCATTTTCCTGCAAAGCATCAATAAAAATCAACATTTGAAAGATCAACCAGAAAGTATCCAATCAATATGAGTCCTACCTGTCCATTGAATGATCGCTGATTTCATCATGGCAAAACCTGCAAGCGAACAACTTCTTACAGCAAGCAGCTAAGAGTTTACAGTTTCTTTTGTAGTGCTCACAACCAAATAATTTCTTCTCAGTATCTCTATACGATGGAGAGCATCCGGGCACATCTTCCCCGTTCATAGTTTCCCCTATTCTTGTTTGCGGTAACATCTGTTGTTCAGCAATCCAACCACTACAGTAACCCACTACTGTTAGATAGAAGCCCTCAGCATGATTAAGGAGTAAATGACACAACCATAAAGTTCATATACAGATACAAATTGCAGGAACAAACCTAGTCATAAGATTATAAAATAAATAATCTTCTCTCCTTGGATCAAGTGATGACTCCGTTGAAACTCTTCTTATCTCCGACTCGAGCTCGTTTCGATTAATCTGAAATATATCTTTCCATCCAGGCTTGAACATCTTGTCACCCTGATCTAGGCTTTCCTGGACATCCGAGCCTGAAAAACAAGGAAGTCTAAAAGAATGAGAAAGAAATGATCCCGACATGACAAACACAAACTATACCCACATAACAGGTGCCTATTGAGATAAATTAAGCATCAAAAGTAAGCCACAACATAAATAAATGTGCCAGAAAATAAAAGCATCTCACAACCTCCCACAGAAGTACAATTGTCTGAGACTGCAGTATGTGAGGCTTCTGGAGTGGTTCCTTTCCACCATTCACTAAGCCACTCGCTGAACATTGTGTTCTTAGTTGCATGCTTCCACGTGTCCATCATTTTAGTCTGCTCATCCTGAGTAAGCACAGAAGTTACCCATGGAAGCATTGACTGGAGCACCTCTGCACCTGTGGTGCCAATTATACGTCCAACAATTTTGTCTTGCTCCTCCACAGAAAAATGTCTATCAAACAGGGGCCACAGCTCAAGTTCTTCCCTGAAAACATGCTGGTCCAATGTGACTCTTACAGACTTGCACATTCCTTGAAGCTTTGTGGCAAGTTCGTTGTACTTTTGTACACAGATATTACCATCACAATCAGAATTTTCATGCAAATCTTCAGTCTTATGGATCCTCAAGCTTCCATGAATTTGTGAAAGCTCCGAAAGAACAGATGAAATGTCCTCAAAAAGCGTCTCCTCCTGCTTGTGATCCAGAGTGTACGAGTGGCTTACGTTATGAAGAGCCTCTTTGGATTCTAAGGCTGGGAAAACTATCTCATCCTCAGCATTACTGTGAGCTCTGTACAAGCCCCACAACAGACGAAATCTGCCGATGAACAATCGGAGGAATCTCTCATCACAGCCATTAAGTTTTCCAGACTCGACATCCAAATACTCCAAATCTTTGCGGATGGCTTTATGAAATTTGAATATGGTATCAATTGGTCTAGGAGAAGACCCAACAACTGAGGAGTTATTATCAGTTTCCCATGTAAAAAGACTAGAATTTATTGAAGGGGCAGGGCTGAAAGTCGAGGATCGCATCGACTTTGCAGAAGTAAGTGAACCTATTCCAATAGTCCTGCTATTTACCCCCAAAGCAGGCACACAGCAACCTTGATTCCCAAGATTGACGGTTTCTGAACGATCACAACTGTTTTTGGTTTCACATGATCCCGAGAAGTTTCCACGCTTCACAAGTCTTTCTTCTTTGTTTAATTGAGCCGATAATTTCTCCTCAGAAGACAAGGTAGATGCACATGCATGGCGTGGTCGACTACACCCCTCTTCAATGTCGGTCAATCTTTTCACTGGACAACAACCAATGACATTTGAAGGTAAACATCCATTTGAAGAACGACCCTTGCATGCCCAACCAGAGAAAAGTGTAACTAACGCACTGTCTGTTGCTGGAGCTGCATCACATGATAATAAGTTAGTTAGAAATGTAAACAAAAGCAAAGCAGCATTTGCTGAAGTACAAACATTCAGAATGGATATAGAACCTGCCAAGTGCATGTTTTGCAGAAATGACCCAGCTTCGTCTTCACCAAGTGTTCCCACAAACCAGGGAAGAACACGCTCCACCAATTTTAGAGGCATCATGCATAAACTTCGATACAAAAGCTCGCGCTGTTTGGCAGCGCTAAAATGCTCCCGTGCAAGTGGAAGAACCTAGATATGCAAACATACTTTAAGGATGCTTTTCGAGACAGAAAATATTTATAAAAAAGTTGGCGCAGTTTGAAAGGAATTTTTTTTTCTTTGATCAGTAAAGAAATAATTCATTCATCAAATAAAAGGTACAAGATAATTGAACCACCCAGCAAGAAAGAAGAGAAAAAAAAAATTAATCACCTGTTCTTCCTCATTATGGAAGTGCTTTTGTATAGTGTCCATTATTTGATCAGCATGTGAGCATAGCCTGGTATAAAATTCAGCTGAAGTTGAACTTGCTCCTGCATTTTGTATACTCTCTATCAAGCACCTAAATTTTTCAAATTGACTTTCTTCCTCAGCATGCTCCTGAGCAAAGGAGAGCTCCTGATCTACTGCAGGAAATATAACCTTGTCCTCGGCAATACTGAATGCAGGAAAACAGATATATTGAAGCATTACGAAGAGTCAAATGCAACAAGCCTAAAATGCTGCCTTTTCACTAGAATCCATACTCATAAGAAACCCAAAGGATAATAGGTGTGTTTGATAGGCTAGGAAACTAAATAACCAATTTAGACCTGTTTAACACACACTAATGTCAAGGTTTGGTCTTCATGGAAAGATGGTGTTAGTTTCATGAGTATGTTACCAGTCATGTAAATGAAGTATGTGTTAAGCATTACAATCTATGTACCAAAATGTTGTCAGGCGGTCGCTAGGCGCCTAGTAAAACTAGCTGGGGACTATGTGGATAATATTCATTCCAAAAAAAACAAGATATAAGATATACAGATATACTGGGTTTAGTATACACACTTAGCTCTAATGGTCTACTTGGGCGTTCATTATATAGCGGAATTAGTATCGAAATGAACTAAAAGTTTCGAATACGAAATTTAAATGGTAAAAAGGATATTTTAGGGTATTCTTTTGACAATAATTTTTATACTTAGGATTTCAATTATCAACCACCATCTTCTTCTTCTCTCTTTCTCTTTCTTTTTATCAAAACCAAGAAAAACCGAAAACACAATAGGGAACAACAAATAACAAAGGAAACACTCGCTTTTATCCTCTTCCTCTCTTCTTCTCATTTCTTCAACATCTTTTCATTATCCAATAATTGTGCAAAAAGAGATAGAAATCTTTGCATTCTTAAGGTTCCGGGGGCGCCGCCTATTCACCAATTGGTGGAAAGTTGCCCCATTTCGGGCACACATTTGGCTACATCATTAGGTGCAAAACACCGCAAAATTTCGGGGGCCCTAAAGCCGCCCAGTCCAATTTTAATGGTGGTTATTTACATGTTTGGCACACTCTTCTGCTTCAGTCTTAACTAAATAAGATGGAAGAGTTTTGCCCAAAGGTAAGTAACCACCATTGAAACAGAACCAAACCCTTATCACACCTTTGCATTAAGATGTAACTACTTGAATCTGAATTAGAATAATTTTGTGAGATGGGTATAGCAGTCATGAAATACATGTCAACTTGCCACATAAACCTAACCCAGAAAAAAAGAACAGTGAGATTTAACCCTAATATCAATGAAGTTGGGATTCAACCCAAATTGCACACTAACGCTGAGACTAAAATCTAAATGTCCCACCTAGTCTAATACGGGATCAGCTCAGAAAAACCTAAGATAGCATTTATATAGTCATGGGGTTGCTATTTGCCTGCACATCTTCCCTAAGAAAGTTGAGCCAAAATATAAGCTATGGAGATTGGGTTGTCTTTGCTTGAGTCTCGCATAGCGGATAGTAAACATAGGCTCCAAGTCTATAATGGGAACACTAACCAAATCGTCCAGAAATACCTAACCAAGGGTGCATATAATTCAAGGGTTAAACATCTTTGGATTTAACTATTTAAGTAGTTTATGCCTTAACGAAAAATTTGGAATCCAGCTTCACTAAGAATAAATATATCCAGCTTGCTTTAACAACTGATCATATACTATAACTTATCACCAAACAGAGGTAGGCAAGTTGACCCAACCCTGAACCTTAATTCTTAGTTCTTACATGGCATCAGATATATCATCTAACCACCATCTAAGAAAGAGATATTCTTGGCAACTTTTGTCTAAAGAACACCAAAAGGCCTCTGTGTTACTCATCGTGTTGTCCAATAAATTGAACTGATTATTGGAAACAACAAATAAAAAACAAAAGAACACAAAGAAGAGGTTTAAAATGACTCTACAATAAGATCATGCAATTCAGAGATATATCAGGCTTTCGGACTAGGAAAAATATTATGAGTTATGACGAGCAACAGAATGGAAAATGAAGTACCTATGGAAGATACAGACTTCGGCAATGAATTGCAGCCTCTCATTGAATGCTGACAAATTTGAAAAATCACCAGCAAGTTGTATCGCCCTAGCCTCCTCAGCTATATCCTTCAACTCTCTCTTTATAGCGTTATGCCAAAGTAATATTTCGTCAATCGGATGCACACCAACCAAATCAGTGACAGCACAAGTTGACTCTGAATATTTCCGTTTCCCAACTTTGGAGGACCCACATGCACACTGCCCTTCCTCAGCTTGCTTAACTAATTTACCTGACCCATAATCTTTACAACATCGAAACTGGGGATCATATTCACAAATTTTGCACTCACTGGGAATACCTTTTCCATCCATCCAGGTGAATATAACCTGTTGAAGAAGCTTCTCATCTGGGACTATCTTGCAAAGACATTTCAGCATGTCCTTATTTTCATCAAATGTAATAGAAGATGAAAGCCATGGCAGGAACTCTGCCATCATATTCACAGGAATGCTGCATAAAAATTGCCAGACTAGTGATGCCTGCTCTTCAAATGAATACTTATCCTCTAACAAGGGAAAGACCTGCATATAGCACATGCAAACTGTTACGAGTTACACCCATCATTGTAACAAATCACTATTACAAAAGCCTCTACCGTGCATAGTTGACGAAACAGATCTTGTTCTTAACCTAGAGTTTATAAAGAAAATAGCAATATAATCATTGAAATATTTGTATAGAAGTTAATATGAATAAAGAGCTGGTGGGTTAGCACTAGACGGCTGCAGGACACAGTAAAAGAGTTAAATTTTTGGCCCCCTATATGATATCCAGTTATCTGCGATAAAGGCAGCATGTCACAAAATCATTAAGAGACTGATGACAGACATTATATGATATCTATTACCAATTAGATAATACACCTTGAGTTGTGACCTCGTCATAGCTCTTGTAAAGGTGCACCTTCTAGCCCTTAGATATCACATTATAGATATATTCGTATCTCGAGACAACATTTAAAAAATAAAGATGTTTCTATTATTTTTCTTCTCTACAGCTAATTTTATTTTTTTCCTTGGTCCTGAAAGAACAAGTTGATTCTCACCCGTGAGAATATACAGTAATGCTGTTCTGTTTCTATCAAATCAAACTACTTCAATAGTTCTGTTCATATTGCTCTATATGGGATATCTGCTTCTCAATCTACAGAAGACACACACAGATGGAACAACAGATGACTTGGTCATTTTTAAGCCATAACAGCTCGCTGAGATTAACATCCTCCAGCATGGCATCAGGTGCAGCAGGAAGAATAAATCTGGTCCATTGATTAATTCTGTGTTGAATGACTCTCTGTGGGATTCTAAGACTCTTCTAATATGTTTGTAACATATGGATTTAAGAGTCTAACTAGGTGATAAGCAAATTTGCAACGTCCCCATCAAGTAGATAAAAAAATGACAGTAACAGTACAGAAGAAGGTACTTCAAGAAAATTCCCACTAACCACAGAGGTCATATTATAAATCTCAGTTTTCAGCACTTGCAACATTTACTCTTTCGTACTACATAAAATCTTTACACAAGCTGGAAGAACAAGCATGATATCAATTACATCACCAATAGGAACGTTCAAAAAATTTAATAGAAAGAACAAGCAATGCTAGAAATAAACATGGTTGTTTAATATCTAACAACAAGAAAGAAAAAAAGATGTACTTTTAGACGTTTCTTGAGCATGACAATTAGAACCCGCAAGTATACGAAGTTAATCTCACTGGTGAGAATAGATTTAATTTGTTAAAGAGACTACACAGCAAATAAAACTAAATGTGGGATGTAAAAAATTAAGAAAAATAATACAAATATTTTATTTCTTAATATCTCGAGATGTGAATATATCCATGACATAGTATCCAAGGGCTGAAAGGTGCACCCTTACAAAAGCTATCACGAGGGTGACCTCGTCATAGCACAATTCTAATACCTCTACAAATTCCTGATATATGTTGCATTAGGAGTCTTTTGTTGGGGGGGGTGAGGGGCAGGTCTTAAAATGAGGACCATGGAAATTTTAGGATGTAAAATTACTTGCAGAAAAGCTACAGCAATCAAAATAACCAGTAAAGCGGAAAATCTGGTTCTGGGTGAAGGCTTAAGGGGGTTAGGGTGAAGATGCCACGTATAATTTTGTGTGACATCCATGTCAAAAATTTGTGTGCAAGCTTTCCATCCAGCTAAGTAGATACCCCCATACAACATTAATATGTACCTCGTGGTTAGAAAAGCATAGCTATTATTTGCGGTGCAAAGTCGTGTCAGTACATATGTTCAAAATACAACGAGAACAATAATGGACCATAACAAAGTGAATTACCTGCTCCTCTTCCTTGAACATGTGCTGGCTAACTGATGTTTGAAGAGCTCCAGTACGAGAAGCTAACTCTCTTCGAAAGCTTTCGTCATTTTGCATACCAGAATTTAACAACTCGAACAACTGATCAAAAAGATCACTTTCTCCCTTGTGCTCAAGGGAATATGTCCGTGCCACATTCTTTACACGTATGTCAAGAGCTGGAAAGATGACCTGCAGATTGAAAAGAACATGCAGTTAAAACTTCTGGAAGATAATAATTCCTACGTTAAAGTAGTATGGGATCAAGATGGGAAATAATCTAGGAAGCCTTCTAGTATCGACTAACGGGTTCTCCCTCAATAGACCACTATTGAATCCTATTTTCCAAAACAAATGTTACATATCTTTACTGTCAACCGTCTCAGCCCTTCTTTTGAAAATACTTCCCTATCCCAATATATACTGAAACATTAAAGAATATAGATCAAGATAAATGTATATTCATCATCATGTGATCCCTAAACCAAACTCAAATTGCACTATGCGGTTGCACATATCCTAGTAAAGTTAATGCTGGTAAAAACTAGGTCATACCACTGGTCTTTTACTAATGAAATTGAACTTTGACAATCCAATACAAACACCAACACCAAAGAAGAAATAGATGGTGGCTTCTAGGTATTACTTTCTTATATAACTTGACCTCTTTGTAGACAAAGATACCGCTACGAAGAAATAGTCTTACAACGACAAAATCTGCAGCGAGAGAAGGGTCCTCATTGAGGTAAGTTGGGTTAAAATTTCCTAACTTTTCTTAAGTTATTAGGTTCCCCTTGAGTTTGTAGGCCTCTACAGACAGGTAAAACTAAACAACCCAGTCTCAACACCAACACACGGATAATTACGTAGAGGGATTGGGTGATGATACAGCTGGTCACTGAAAATTCGATTTCAAGATCCATTGTTTCTTTGTTTTACATAATCAAATTAACGATAGAATGTGGATTCAAATAAGTAGAAGATGATGTAAACCTAACAAAAATACAAAATAACAAAAAAAAAGGAACGAATTGTACCTCATCTTCAGCATTGCAGTGGTGCTTATAAATTGCACGAAGAAAGTGATAACGTTGTAATAATGGTTCGATATTTCCATTCTGATTAGTTGCAAACGCCAAAGCATCACGATGTAAACCTTCAAGTTCAGACCTAATGGCTTTATGAAAGAATAAAAATATATGAATTGGTGATTTAAAGGCCGCATGATTATTATTATTCTTCATACATGATGATTTCGAAGAAGGAGAAGGAGGAGGATCCGCAGGAGGATTTACAGTAGCAGTAGTAGTAGCCATTAAAGTAATTCCTCCTCCTCCATCTCTATGTTGAACACCCGTTAATGGCGTCGCCATTTTTTTTTAATTTTTTTTTACGATTCCAAACCCTTAAAAGAACCTCTTTCCGTGCTTTAATATCTCTTTATCTTCTTCTTTATTTTTGTTGTTTTACATTTCCATCTCGTGTTGCTCTGATTCAACAACAGTAGGGAACAAGGGGGCGGCCTTAAGACACGAGGAAGTATTCGCTTGAGTTAACGTACGTGGACCAAATAACCTGACTTGGCACGTGACCTGTCCACGTGGAATTATTATGGTATTATTATTTTTTTGACCAGAATGGTAAACAAATTCTTATCTTGTAGTATTGAACTTTTTGGGTCCTCATCCTTCGCCCCTGAGGTCTTCTCCTTTCCAACAGATTGTGGCCGTGTGTCCTCATAGGTTTCCACTCTTCTCCTTTCTAACAGATGTTGTTTGATCCGGGATGTGAAAGAAGACAATGGGCGACTGAGGTAATAAAGGGGATGTCTTTTTTTACCCCAAATTTTTTATTTTAGCAAGACCAAAAGCAAATAAAAATTGTAAACCTTATTAACCGAGTATTGTCAGCACGTTTAATGACGATGAGCAGTCCCGTTCCTTTCCAAGTTACAAGGCTTGTCTTGACCAACGGAATATCGGCATTACTCCATATACATAAAGGCTTTTTTATGCTTTTGGCCGTCTTTAAAGACTCACATCTACCTACTTTCCAGAGGAAATCGGTCTAGGAGAAAAAGAAAAATCATTATCATTACAAAAACGAGAGGCAGTTTCTCAATACAGGACAAAGATGAATTAATATTTTTAGAAGTGTTGAATTCTATTAATTTAGCGAAGTATTAGTTTATCAATAAATTATTAATATATCTATAGATGCATTTTACTACAAACTACATCCAAAGGATAAAAACCTATTACTCATACAAATGAAGGTAAAGACTCAACAACGAACACAAAATATACGTGGTTCGGTATGATTACCTACGTCCACGGGGTGAAATGGTGAATCTTATTACTTCCAAGTGTTACAAAGATGTTGCTCTTCACCAAAACTCCCTTACACGATCCACTCTCTTCTCACTTTCTTACTCTTGCTGAAATGTCAAGTCTCTCTCCCAAAATTACAACCTACCTCTCTTGGATATAAGTTCCTCTATTTATAGGAAAGATTACATACAACCAAACTATGGTGTTAGTCACACTACATCTAATATGAAGTTCTGCGGTCGGGCCTACTTATGTCGTCCCTTCTTCAGTTCATGTAGCCGATGTGTTTTGACTCCTCCGTCTGTCTCTCGTCCGAGCCGATCTCTTCGGGTGTTCTCATGGTACGATGTCTCCCTTCTTGTCTGTCGCTCTTGTAGTTGGCCGATGTGACACATACCTTCTTATCCGTTTGACTACCGCTCCTCGTTTGACTCACTATGTCTTGTCTTGTCAGCTTTGTCAGGGGACTGGGGTCGAGTCTTTTCCGACAGTTGTAGAGCGATCATGCCCGATCGACGTGGCTTCTTGAATCTCGCGCCTGCCAGTTCTTCCTTCTATGCTTCGCGTCTCTTCGTTTTTGGGTGTATCAGAGCTTAAGATGTTTCCACCTGGCCATATAGATAATTTACACCTACATTTATGCCCCTTCTTTCGCTCGTGCGGCAGACACGAGTGGAAGAAAGTCGTCCCAACTGCCCACGTCCTCGTCCATGCCGCGAATTCCGCCATGCAGTCCCCCATCATTCCATTTTATTACCTGTAACCGTCGGCGTCGGTTACAACTCTCCACTTTAAATAGTCCTTTTCCCTTCCTCTTTCTTCTCCTTTGCCATTTCTTTTTCAGTTCCCCGCCGCTGCAACCTTCTCTTCAGAATTTCTTCATCACTTTCTTCCTTCAAAAACCCTTGTTTTCTTGATTTTCTTCCCTCATCTCTTCCTCTCCGATTGCTATAGTAGCCGTGGTTACGTTTTCGTCGTCCCAACTCTCTTCGTCGATTTCCGAGTTCCGCATTGTTTCCGTTGATGGCTTCTTCTCCCTCTATGACTGAGAAAAGGTATGTTGATGATGTTTTTTCCGAGATTGATGCATTTTCCCTTTCTTCTCTGTTTTCATACGAGAGTCCCTCCAAGTACGATGATCGTGCCATAAAATCTATCTTTCCTGATGATTCTCCTTCTGTTTCTTGCAGGTCCAAGAAAAAGGAGAAAGATCTTTCTGACGAAGAATTTATTGAGCAGCTGAAGAAGAAGTACGATCTTCAAAATTACGAAGTCACCCTTGTCTCGGGCCGGAACAGCCTCTTGAAGAAGTCTGATATGGAGAAGCACGAGCAGTCAGCTAACTGCGTGGTTATCACTCAGGGCCAACTGGAGCTAGGCCTTTGTCTTCCCTTGTATGACCCTGATAGCCCTTTCTACTATGAGGTCCTCTCCCAGCTCAAGCCTTATCGCGCTTTGGCTCAATGGACTGGAAACACTTTTCGCATTATGGATGAGTGGAGAGCTCGCCGAGATGGTCATGGTTCCGATGCCGAGTGGTCGACCTACAAGCCCGAGGATGCTCCCGCATATACTATTGCCAACTACCGAGATGGTACTTCCACCTTAGGTGACCTTGCCGGTTATGCTGCTAGTCTTCATCGTCACCGATCTATGCCCAAGGGTGTTGAAAGGATGATGCTGGATGCGGATCCCATCGGCCAGGGTTCTAACAGGCGACCCCGTCATTCCAATGACCTGATTTATCCCCGAGTTTCGCTTCTTGTCCAAGGTCTCATTCTACATGGTAGTTTCCCGCCGCCTTCTTTTCCCGTCGAGCCCTATCCTTTCTGGGTTGTTAATGATGATAAGGCTGATAAGGTATGTATTTCCTTCTTCTTTTCCCGATTTGTACTTTGTTAGCTTTAACGCCAATTGGCTGTTTGTTGTTATTGACACCTCAGGGCGATTTTACCAAGGCTGCCGGATCGTCGAGGAAAAGAGGCGCTAGCACAAGGGTTGAGGAAGACCAGGGGAAGGTAACAAACATAGTGATTTTATTATAAGTACATGTACTTGCCCCTGTTTTTTTGCCTTCACATGTTCTGACGAGAAGCCTTGTGCAGAAGTTTCCCAGACGCGATGATGATGAGGCCGATGTGGAGGAGGTTGATCCTCAACCTTTGAGACGTAACCATCACAGGGGGAAGAATGTCGTTGCTAAGCCACAACCAAGGCAGAAACCGATCTACGATATCCCCGATAAGGATGACCTATTTGGAGAGGATTTATCGGGTTCAAAGGGCGATGAAGGTGGCAAGGGCGATGGGAAGGAGATGGGAGAGAACGTCGATCCTGAGGTGGTTGTTAATTCTGAATCGGCCGACAAACAAGAATCCTTGAGGGCGCCCGAGCTAGGAAGAACTATTGACGCTGGGTCGGAGGTGCTTCATCGCCTGCCCCATATTACTGGAGGGTCCTCGTCCGGTATCGAGACCTCTTTTACTATCTCGGATCCCATCATGAATTTTCTTGGATCACTGACTTCCCCTGATTTTAGTGCGTATACAGAGGAGCAAATGCTTGCTGCGGTTCCCCTTTATGGCGATATTGCCCAGACTCTCGACACGGTGGTGAGCGACTCGTCTTAGTATGGTGATGCCCCATTTCTTATTTTCGTTCTCATCGCCGCTTACAATTGAATTTTGTTTACTTGTGTTAGATCCTGAACCGGGTTCGTTTGGATGCCGCCAATCGTCACAGAGAAAAGCAATTGTTAGAGTCTCTCCAACTCCAGTTACAGAACGAGAGGAGCCGCGCGCGCGAGCTAGAAATTAAACTCGTTGATGCCCAAGGTATGTTACAATTCTGCGAACCTTAACTTATGTTGATTGAGTTTATCGTTCCAACATCCTGAGTCGGGTATCCTTATGCTAGCCGAGGTAACTAGTGTAGGCTTTGACGCTTCTTAATAGTTTAGGATCATGAAGAGGAAATGGGATGTTGAAAAGGATTTAGTGAAGAATCTCTGTCGGCGAATGGAAAACAAAGATGACAAAATAGATCGCCAAGCCGGAGAAATCGAAGAACTCGAGGATGAACTAGAACGGTATCGTCAGTTTGAGTACGACCCTGAAGAGATAGACAATTTATGAGCTCACTTGGGCTCTTCCCAGCGCCTTTCTGCTGAACAAACTACTCTGGCCACGAACCTAGAGCAACGGGTAGACGCTTTACAATTGCAGAATCGAGACCTTCATGAAGATTGCTGACGAATCCTGAGGGATAAAGATTTGGTGGAGCGAGCCAATCGGGATCTGCTGGGGCGAGTGGGCGAATTTGACAAAGTTGTGGGAGAACTGGAGTGGAGTAGGTCGTAGCTTACAGTGCTTCAGTCTTCACGCAATCGCTTGATGGATGAGTGGAGTGAATACAAGAAGTATTACCCCAGTAACGAATTCAACGAGCAGCACTATAATGAGTTAACCCATGAAGTTGTCCAAGGACGAGGATGAGTTGTCCAAGTCGGTAGAGTCGCTTCAGTCAGTGTTACCAGCCCTTTCAGGTCTCTTAGACGATGTGTTGAGGCCGTTCCTTAGATTTAGATTACGTCTTATTCTTGCAAAATTGTTAAACCGTGTTCGATGAATAATATTATGTCTTTGTGATCTTGTAGCCGAGAAAAAACATTCTCAGGAGCTGTATCTGGAGGTCCTCCGATTGAAGTAGGTCGAGGTCGATTTGGGTTCCAAGCTGACCAATTCCGAGGAGACCGTTTCTCAGCTTACCCAGCAGCTCGAGGAGGAACGCGTCGCTCATGCAGAGGAGGTATACGAGAAGGTTCGGACGGGTATCGAGGAGTGGGTCGAGAATAAACGACGCGAGGTCGCGCAAAAGAGGGTTGGCGCGATTCCTCCCAAGGATTGATTCCTCTTTTTGTAGTGCTGCATCACTAATTCGCCCTTTGTTCTGGGTTGTAAATCGCTTTGAACACCTCTTCCGCTTCTTATTTCCGATATTCTGCTTGTTTGTTTATGTGGGGTGTTGCGTCGCCGATGTTGTCCGCTTTACTTTCCGTTTCGTATGGTCGCTTGATACTTTCCGCGCTTTATTATTGGACGCATGGTGCTATCGATTTAACTTCTGTTTATTATGTTATTCCGGCAATCGTTGATTGACGCACGAAGCTATCGATTTAGCTTTTGTTCCTTATGTTATTCCGGAAGTTGTTGATTGACGCACGATGCTATCGATTTAGATTTTATTCCCTTATGTTATTCCGGCAGTTGTTGATTGACGCACGACGCTATCGATTCAGCTTTTGTTCCTTATGTTATTCCGGCAATTGTTGATTGACGCACGACGCTATCGATTCAACTTTTGTTCCTTATGTTATTCCGGCAATTGTTGATTGACGTACGACGCTATCGATTTATCTTTTGTTCCTTATGTTATCCCTGCAATTGTTGATTATGTATGTTAGTATTTTAACCTTTTCTGTCGAACACACCCAACAAGGAGGGTCATCGGGCCCAATGCCATGTCCTGATTGGGGTATCTCATCACTATCTCTTGGATTCAGTGGAAGGGTACCAGTCAACCAAGTTCTAGGCTCGATTTCCCCGAGCGGTTATCGACCAACCAATCTCGGGCAAGTGGTCACAGCCACCTGCGATGGTGGCGGCCTTTCAGATGTTAGTAGGCCACCTAGCTGAGGAGACCTCGCATCTCAACAACCTTTGGAACTGGTTTCCAACCACCAGAACCCTTAGGCTACCTCGGCACTTGCATACTGCCACTGCCCCGAGTACGAATATCCAGGCGAATGTAAGGCACCTAGGCACTTCCACACTGGCGTTGCCCCGAGTTCGAATGCCCTTTCGAGTGTAAGTCACCTCGGCACTTCCACACTGGATTTGCCCCGAGTACGAATGACCATTCGAGTGTAAGTCACCTCGGCACTTCCACACTGGCTTTGCCCCGAGTACGAATGACCATTATTCGATCATGCCCTATCTCATATCCCTCACGGTTTCAAAGAGATAGAAGCCATGTTTGCTTACCTTTTCGTCATGTCGCCCTTCAGGGGTGGTAGAGTTTCAGATATTTGACATTCCAAGGCTTCGGCTCTTTTGTTCCGTCGAGTCTCAATAATCGATATAATCCCTCGCCCTCTTTAGACGTAATTATATACGGCCCACCCCACTTTGGTGATAATTTTCCGCCCTTTTTTGTCTCGCTCCCATTCGGCCAAAAATTTCAACACTTGCTGTCCTGGTTGAAACTCCCTCAGGCGAACGCGTTTGTTATATTCTCGTTGTAGCCTCCTTTGATAGTTTTCCATCTTTTGTAACGCCATCTCCCTCGTTTCTTCCAAATCGTCGAGCTTTTCCAAAATTAGATCAGACGAGACATTTCGCCTCCATGCCTCCGTTCTAGTTGTAGGGATCATTCCTTCCGTTGGAATAATCGCCTCTGTTCCGTAAGCAAGCATAAATGGCGATAACCATGTGGATTCTCTCCGCGTGGTTCTGTACGCCCATAACACGTTGTACATCTCCTCGCACCAATCACCGTACGATCCATCTAACTTCTTTTTCATGTTGTCGGCGATTGTCTTGTTAGTGATATCGGCTTGCCCATTACTCCAGGGGTAAATGGGGGTAGCTTTGCTCTTCCTGATGTTGTATTGTTGAACAAAATATCGATGTTTTCCCCTTGGAGTTGTTTACCATTATCGGAGACGATAGCTGCCGGGACCCCAAATCGGCAAATGATATGTTCCCAAATAAATTTGAAGACGTATTTGTCTCGGATGTGCCTTAGCGTTGCAGCCTCTAACCATTTGGTAAAGTAATCGGTGGCTACGATCAAGTTTTCATGTGCCCCGTTCCTACATGTAATGGTCCGACAATGTCTATCCCCCATTTGGCAAAGGGCCATGGGCTTATAATAGAGTTCAAAGGTGCTCCTGGCGCCTGGATTTTCTTTCCGTACCATTGACATTCTTCACAAGCTTTCGCCATTTGCTTGGCATCTTCGTTCATGTACATCCAAAAGTAGACTATTATTTTTGCCTTGGCCGATAAGCTTCTCCACGAGCTGTGGTTGCCAGCGGCTCCGTAGTGTAATTCATGCAATATTATGTGGCCTTCTTCTCTACTTAGACATCGCAAAAGTGGCCCTAGGTAAGATTTTCTATATAAGATACCTTCCCTCATCTCGTAGGCGCCCGATTTGCTTTTGATTTTATTTATCTCTGGCCGACCCCTGGGTAGCTCGCTCGTCTCCAGGTATTGATTTATCGGCTTTCTCCAATCGCCTTCTTTGTATCTCTCGGCTGTGTTGACAACAACATTGATTCGCTCTTCGGTTGATTCAGGGATAGAAGGGGTAAGAAGCCTCATAACACGGATGCCTTCAATGTTGGGGTCTACTAGCTGAGAGGTGATGTATGATAGAGCGTCCGAATGCCTGTTATATTTTCGACAAATGTGGCGAAATTTAATGTTCGGTATTTAATTGATGTAAAATTGGGCGAGCTCCCAATACTTTTGCAGCACAGGATCGTGCGTAGCATATTGGCCCGTAATTTGCCGGATCACCAATTGTGAGTCACTATTCAAGCGAACCTCTTGTAGTCCCATCTCCACGATTATTCTCAAAGCATGGATTACCGCCTCGTACTCGGTGACGTTGTTTGTTGCCTTGAATTCTAGTCTGAATGAATGTACCATCTTCCTCCCCTTTGGCGTGGTGAACACTAGCCCGAGGCCCGATCCCTCTTTGTTTGATGCCCCATTGACGAAAACTTCCCATCGCGTAGGACTGTTGGCTTCTAAAAGGTCAGTAGGTTCTTCCCGCTCTTCTATCATCCCTGGTATATCTTCCACCTCGTCCTCATAGCTAAGTGGAAAATCTGCTAAGAAGTCGGCCACTACCTATCCTTTAATCGCCGTCTTTGTCTCATATACAACATCATACTGTTTGATCAAGGCCCCCCATTTAGAGATTCTCCCTGATCGCCCTGCATTATCCAAAACTTCCTCGATCGGCGACTTGGTGAGCACCCATATACGATGAGTTTGAAAATAAGTCCGGAGTTTTGAAGCGGCAAAAGCTAGGGCCAACACCATCTGCTCCATTCTGGTATAGTTTTTCTCGGTCGGGCTTAGTGTTTTGCTGGTGAAATATAATGGCTTCTCGGTGTTCCCCTCCGTCTTAACCAATACTTCACTAATGGCGTATGGTGTCGCCCCTAAATATAGGGTGAGGATTTTCATCGGCTCGGGCCTCTGCAAAACCGAGAGGCCGGCTAAATGTAACTTGATGTTTTGAAAAGCCTCTTTGCTTGCGTCCGTCCATTGAAACTGCTTTCCCTTCTTCAAGATGTCATAAAAGGCTTTACATTTTTCCGACGATCGTGACACGAATCGCCCCAACGCTGCTATGCATCCATTTAGCTTTTGCACATCTTTTACCATCGCGGGAGAAGGCATTTCTAAGACCGCCCTAACCTTTTCAGGGTCTGCCTCGATTCCTCTGGAGGTGATAATATATCCCAGGAACTTTCCCGATGTAACCCAGAAGTCGCACTTAGCGGGGTTGATTTTCATCTTGTGTTTCCTCATTGTCTGAAAAATGTCCCGAAGGTCTCGGACATGATCCTTAGCTCGGCGACTCTTAACTAACATATCGTCCACGGAAACTTCTATGGTGTCGTGGATCTTGTTTTCGAACATGTCTCCCATTCGTCTCTGGTAAGTAGCACCAGCGTTCTTAAGTCCAAATGGCATTTTTGTGTAGCAATACAACCCTCTTGGTGTGAAAAGGGAGGTATGCTCTTGGTCCTCGAGCGCTAATGGTATTTGGTTGTAGCCCATGTAATCGTCCATCAATGTCATCGCCTCGTACCCGACTATGGACTCTACTAGTTGGTCTATGCTTGGTAGAGGGAAGATGTCCTTCGGGCAGGCCTTGTTCAAGTTACTGAAATCAATACATATTCTGACTCCTCATTTCTTTTTTGGTACCACGACCATGTTAGATATCCATTGTGGGTAATAGGATTTCCTGATTATCCCAGACTCCTGCAACTTTTTTAGCTCGGCCTCAACTGCTGCCTGTAGTTCTGGTGCGATGCGCCTCATTTTTTTCCTGACTGGTTTGAACCTCGGGTCAATCTTTAAGTGGTGGCAGCAGACCTCCGGGTCAATGCCCTCCAAATCATGCACCTCCCATGCGAACGCGTCTAAGTTTTCGCTTAAAACCGTCGTGAGTTGACTTGCTTGTTCATCCGATAGTAAAGTCCCAATCCTTACCAACCTTGGCTCCTCAATCGTTCCCAAATTCACTTCCCGAGTCGGTTCGACCGTCGAGAAATTTGATTTGGCTTCCAGGAATAGAGACGCTTCTTTTGACTGCTATAAAGGGTCTTGCTTTGGGGTCTCGTGTGCCATGACCACTTGTGAAATAGTCTCTTCCAATTCTTCGGCAGCCTTAACCTCTTTGGCTTCCTTCTTCTCTTGTCTCAGTCGAGCTCGCCGATCTTCATTGACTTCGGCATCAGTATGCATGCATTGTCGCGCCGCCTGAGAGTCTCCCACAACTTCAGCTATTCCCTTGTAATTCGGGAACCTTAATCTCTGATGATATGCTGATGCCACCCCTTTAATCCCAGCAATCCAAGGTCGCCCGATAATTGCTTCATAAGGCGATGCGACGTCGACCACACAGAAGGTGGTTAGTGTGTCGAGGTAGCCCCCTCCATCCGATACCCTCAGTGTTACCTCGCCCTTAGGAATAGTTATTGTTCCGTTAAAACTGTAGATGCGATATGTCTATGGGACGAGAACGTCGTTCGACAGCTCCATTCTTTTAAAAGTGTCATAGAAAAATACTTCAACTGAGCTTCCGCTATCGATGAGAATCCTTCTTACTCCCCATCTCTCAATTAGTAACGTGATGACCATGGGATCGCTGTATGCTTGCCCGTTTGCTGGGACAACCTTGGACGAGAACGAAATAGGTTGCATCATCCAAGATTCCATAGGTAAGGTCTTTGCCACGCTAAATATTTCTTTGCCGTTGCGATCCCTATTATGGATCCTTGAAGTGATTATTGGTCCGAGGGTGTAGTCTTGCATAGTGGAATGTGAAATAGTATTCACAAACTGAGTTGACCTATCGATACAGACTTGATGAACCGGCGCATCAGGTGTCACCATCGGCTGAGCTGGGTGTCGGACGAATTGCCTCAGGTATCCATCTCGAACAAGGTATTGGACGATGTCCTTAACTTCTCGGAAATTATTGGTGGAGTGGCCTCTATATTGATGGTAGAGACAGTACTCGGGGTGATTCTTAGTCTCATGGAACTGGACTCCCCTTGACGTTGGGTAATTGATATCGCTTCTCTTCTCGACTTCCTTGAATACCTCCTCTAAAGGAGCGTTCAAAGGAGTATATGATCGAGCTTCATGCCTCGGCTTCTTCCCTTTAGCCACCCATTCTTTCTTCCCGCTGCTCCCTAATGGATGGTCCGATCTCTTCTCGGGATGCCTAGCGGGATCGTCCATGTCTGTCTTGGCCTCAGCTGCCTCTGCGCTAGCTTCTTGTACCCCTCGTATCTCTTGATTCGGCCTGAACTTCCTCTAGGGCGATAAAATGTTCTTGCATTCTTCGCATCTCCTTTAGGGTCTTTGGCTTTTCATAGAACATATCTATACAGATTGGGTTTGATCTTCCCAATGCGTTCTCAAATCCAAAGATGGCCTGATCTACTGGCAATTTTCCAATCTATGTACACAACTTCCTCCACCTATCGGTCAGGGCTCTCAAGGGTTCCCTGAATCTCCTGGCGAGGGTAAATAGCTTATTCATTCTTGGCCGAGGTCGACTGTTATGCATGTAAGTTTCAAGAAAGGCCTCGACTAGTGCATCATATCCGTCAATCGATCCATATGGGAGTGAATAAAACCAATCTTGCGCCTCTCCTTCCAAGATCGCCGGAAAGAATTTACACATGACTACCGTACTACTTTTCCATTGTATCAATGACATGGTGTACATCTTCAGATGCTCGACCGTGTTTCCTGTTCCGTCGAATCTAAAAGGAAACGTTGGTAAGGTACACTTCGGGGGAAACGGCATTTTTTCAAGTTCTTGGGAAAAAGGTGTCTTCTCCGCCTCGCTCATAATCTCTGCCAGTTTGTTCTCTTCGCCATTTCCCGATATCTCCTTAATCTTTGCTTCCAACTCTTTGAGCTTAGCTTTCGTCGCCCCGTCCTGCCGCTCGCCTCTTTCTTGCCTTTCTTCATCAGTGGACGACTCCTCGGGTGGCCCGTATCCTCCTGGGGAAGGTATTGGAGATCGCCTAGACCGATTAAGGTTGCTCGGCCCAGCCGGGGGTGCTGGTTGCTCTGATTGGCCGCGGTTGCTCGATGTTCCTTTGCTAGACGATCCTCGTGACCTGGTTCGCTGGTTCCTTAATTGATAATTCTCAAACTCCAAGGCGAGATTCCACTGCTGGAGATCCCTTAGTGCCGCTTCTTGTCTTCTTTAACTTTCTAAAATAGCCAACAACATCGGGTCTATGCTCTCATGGCTAGAATGTCCGTTGGAGTGGGATGGCCGGTACTGTAGCGGTGCCGACGTCGGTGATGGCGGTAGTATCGGACCAGTTGTATGTACGGTTGCACGAGAAGGTACATGTCCGACGTTACTGGCTGCTCCTCGCCCCAACTGAATCTATCGCAGACGTTCTTGTTCTCTCCCCAAGGCTTCCTGGTACTCGGCTTGTTGCCTTGATCTTTGTCTCTAAGCTTGTACCGCAAGCGCCTCTTCGTCGTCTTATGCGTCTGAAGCTGTAATCCCGTCGACTTGGTCAACTCTCCTTTGGGTCAAGATGACCTGGTTCAAGGGTAGGGTGTCGTCATCTCGCCCAAGATCCGTTCATTCATCAACAGTTGGCATGCCTCGCGCAGATGCATGAGACTCCTCGAGTGGTGGTTGTCGGTTCCCCTCTTGTCTTGGCCCCATTACCCCTGTCTGCATGTTGCTGCTAGTAACTGTGTGATTCCTTAATGTCCTTCTCATCCCTGAAGTGCTAGCCATCGGACGTGGTACGTGGTGAGCCGAGTATCGTGCATCCCTACGTCAGCAAATACAAAGAACACCTTACTTTGACCTACTACTGGCGAAAAACGTTCATAAAGGGTGAGATATATCCAACTGACGTAAAAAATGAGACGATAACGAAGCTTTCAGACACATGGCCGACTCATTTTATCGGGTAGGTTCTGCCTATCTACCCTATTTTGACTCTGGCCGACTTTGTGGAAGATTTTGCGCTACATCGCTATCATTCCGTACGACGTCGCTTTCAATACCCGACCCATGCATTTAAGCTAGTTTGTCCTTTATTCTATATGCTCCAAATCATTAAACTTATGCACGTGATGATTAAAAAGTACGGCATGCAACCTCACGGATCGAACCAAGTTTGTACAAACTCCACTTTATCAAGATCTAACTATGACCTTTCCGATGACTTATGCTACACCGCCGGGAAAAACTTCATACGGTCGACAGCTTATCACTCGAGGAGACATCTAAAACTCAAAAATTTTGTAATTCCGAGCACCCAACTTTGTTCCGTATATGGAAAATGACTTGCTTAACGCTAAAATTCTTCCAACCATCAAAAACAATCAGTCATCCTTTCGATAGATTCTCGACCTAGCTTCCAACCCGAACTGTTAATCTCCGGTGAGCTTAGGAAGATTCTCTGCCGATCAAACTGTTGGCGGGCGAAAAAACGAGAACTCTACTACGCTTTGTGAAGACGCTGCTACTGCTGTAACCTTACACACATAGTAAATGACTCAAAACAACAATCACTTTGGCCAACAGAGTTCATCATAGCTTCAACTACAACACTTTAACGTGTAATTAGGAGCTTTTGATCGTCTCTGAAGGCCTTCTAGGCAAGGTATCCGGAGATCTTAGTCGGATCCCCTTAGTCGGCGCTAGAATGTAGATGCATTTTACTACAAACTACATCCAAAGAATAAAAACCTACTACTCATACAAATGAAGGTAAAGACTCAACAACGAACACAAGATATACGTGGTTCGGTATGATTACCTACGTCCACAGGGTGAAAGGGTGAATCTTATTACTTCCAAGTGTTACAAAGATGTTGCTCTTCACCAAAACTCCCTTACACGATCCACTCTCTTCTCACTTTCTTACTCTTGCTGAAATGTCAAGTCTCTCTCCCAAAATTACAACCTACCTCTCTTGGATATAATTTCCTCTATTTATAAGAAAGATTACATACAACCAAACTATGGTGTTAGTCACACTATATTTAATCTGAAGTTCTGCGGTCGGGCCTATTTATGTCGTCCCTTCTTCAGTTCATATAGCCGATGTGTTTTGACTCCTCCGTCTGTCTCTCGTCTGAGCCGATCTCTTCGGGTGTTCTCATGGTACGATATCGCCCTTCTTGTCTGTCGCTCTTGTAGCTGGCCGATGTGACACATATCTTCTTATCTGTTTGACTACCGCTCCTCGTTTGACTCACTATGTCTTGTCTTGTCAGCTTTGTCAGGGGCCTGGGGTCGAGTCTTGTCCGACGGCTATAGAGCGATCATGCCCGATCCACGTGGCTTCTTGAATCTCGCGCCTGCCAGTTCGTCCTTCTATGCTTCGCGTCTCTTTGTTTTTGGGTGTATCAGAGCTTAAGATGTTGCCACCTGGCCCTGTGGATAATTTACACCTACAATATCAAAACATACTAAATTTTAATTTTAATTTCAAAAGTAAATGAGGATATCATTTTCGTATAATAAGAAATATCTAGAAAATTTATTTTCTAGTTATATATTGCATATTATATGTTAAAAATTAATACAATAAGAAGAACAACATAACAAAATCACTCTGAAATTTCTCAAGGGACTACAAAAAATTAAAGATGAAGTCCAATGTTATACAATTGTGAACGAGAAACAAACAACTTTGAATTCCTATTCTAATAATACCCCATAATGTAGTGTTATTATATTGACTATTAGTGTATATTAGTTGGCTCTATTGGAAACTTAAAAAAATTATTATCTTATAAATTTAGCAGGGTTATTAATTTAGCACACTGGCCCAGGTTGGGACTGGAAAAAAAATGTTATTTTAGCGAAGTTATTAATTTATCGCGGATTAATTTAACGAAGTTTTACTGTATAAGATTATGTTAATAATCAGGCTAAGTCTTATGGTCTTCTAATCTACCATCTAGATTGGTAGCTAGAGTAACCTCTTATGTCCTATGGCAGTGCTAATCTAGTATGCTAGTCGCAGAACCAAATAGAGAGGCTGCGCTGAATCGTTTAGAGTGAAGCTTTTTTCTGCGTTTCGCTGAATGGAACGACGCTTGACCAGTTAAATTGGTTGACTGCGAACCAAACAGCGCAGCTAAATTCCTCATTTCACCTACAGAGATTGAATTCGTCTCCATTTCTTTCTCCGCGAGAACTGCATGTTTGATTCAATCTCGATTTTTTCATCATTTCGTCAATTCGCTTTGTGGGTTTGATCAACATCAAGATTGGAATCGTTTGAAGGTGGTTTGGTTCGATTCCGTCCACAAAATCGATGGGGTGGAAATTTAAAATTATAGGTTTTCTTTCTTTTTTTTAATTTTGTTTTTTTATTATGATGATATTTTGATGAAATTGATGATTGATATTATATGATTTAGATGATATGTGTTACAATCCATGATTGAAATTGATTTTTAGAATTTTGGGGGTTTAATTTGATTATTGGTGATTGTTGATGGTGGATTTCTATATAAAGGCTAAAATTGTAAAAAGCCAATTTTTGTAAGCTGACGTCCTGCAAAGGATAAAGCCTTCAGGCGATGGATACTTCTCGCCATGTTAATTCATTGGAGCATGTGCAATCATCCCTGAGAATTAAAACATACCCAGAACGGAGCATGTGGCAACCATCCCGACGGAGCATGTGGCAACCATCCCGTCTTTCTGTAGGTATACAACATTACTATTAATACTTTAATTAAAGACTGGTGTTCGACGTGCAAACACCCGTAGGCTACCTGACGGCAGGTTATACTAGCCCCGTTGAACGCATGCAAGACTACCCATGTTAGTCTCACTTGCTGAAAACAAACCCAAAAATATATCTCACCCGTCTGACTTCGCAAGAATAGATGGAGGGTGTAGATATAGATTCAGGGGGTCTTGAGCATGCTACCATGATCACCTTGGACCCACCTTCACACATGACTGAACGGTAAAGACCAACCACGGTTGGTCCTTCCAAAACGTGCGCTCAAAGTGAGCATGACGCACGGCTAGGGTTTCTTTTAATCGTGAGCGTCCAACTTCGCCGGCATAGTTGGACGACTTAGATTATATCCTAAAACAAGTAGTGAAGTGATGGTACACCATTGGCGGGCCCACTTTCTACCTACATGACCGACTCCCTCATAGGAAAGCCGTGGTGCAAGAAACGATTGCCCAAACAAGGCTAGTTTAACGCCTTATGCAGGTTGAGAAGATCCAAAACGATCACGACCATCCGACTTTTCCGGCATAGTTGGATGGCTTAGATTGCGCCCAGGGTCATAGAGCAAGCATGTACATGCTCACCGTCGACCCAAGATGCTACATACATGGTAGGTCTTCCCAAAAGAGGTGCGCGCAACCCAAAACCGATCGCTCAAAGTGGCCGGTCTAAAGCCCTAATTAGGGTTTGCGGCGCAGAAACATCTCGAGCGTCCATCTTCGAAGGCTTGGACGGAAGGCCAAGATGGAGACTTATAAGGAACCAAGCATGCTAGCATGACCACCGTGGGCCCGGCTTCACGTCTAGCTGATCGTCCAATACCGGCGGTGATCAAGCTCCTCGGTATGCGCTCCCAAAGGTGATATGTCACGGCCCCTCCATAAATTCTAATCTCGACCACTCGTCTTTGCCGCCTGAGTCGAGTGGCTTAGATTAAATCTTTGCGAGTCAAGCAGGCATGGGCGTGAACACCATTGTACTACCTTCATGCAGGGATGATCGGTTCCTCCATTGGAACTCTCTAAGCATGCAAACGTTTGGGCCGAAAGAGGCAGCATGCGCGCCTCCCATCCAACGGTCGCAAGCAAGGATACGAGTCATCTCGTCCGTCCAGCTTTGCAAGCTTGGATGAATGGCTTAGGGTGCGAATCAACCAGCAAACAAGGTATCACTATGACCATAATCCGTCACTCTTCTTCACAAGGAAACCGACCAAGGCATGGCCTGTCTATACAGCCTCCAAACGGTTACCTGAAGATGGCTGCATGCGATGTTATACCAAGTTCATGGTTCACCCTGCACTATTTTCTGTGGGTCCCGCGATCCACACACTCGAGACATTAATCACGTCACAACTGGGGGATACAAAATGGGGTATTGGTCTGGCGGTTTACAGCGTGCAGCGTGCAACGCGCCATCACAAGAACGTGTTAGGAAGACATGGGAGGTTAAGTCAAGATGGGAGAAGTGGGCAGTTCTGATCGTGTGACGCTCACACGCAACTCCACTCTTCCCGCACTCCACTTCCTCCACTTCCCACGAGAGACATGAAGAAGGCTTAATGACTTGTATAAATAGGTTCTCCTCCCTATTTCCAAAAACAGAAGTTGGAACAACACAGAAAACCAAGTGTTAATCGTATTCAACACCCAGAGCCTGCCTGCAACATTTGCTAGCCTGCTCAACCTTCTGTTAACAAGTCATCAAATAGCCTTCACCTTCATACTCTCAACACCTTCTTCGCTTCCCTCCCTAAGATCAACCTCACATCCTTCACATGTGACCGAAACAAATCTGGAACGGCCGTGTCTTCGGTTTAGGCCAGAATTGTATAGATTACCTCTCGAATCAAAGTGCTCATCGCGTAACACATTTGTTGAAGGTTTAAACTCACTTCTCATCCACACACACACCCAAAAATTACCTAAACAGGCAGAAGTAGTTTTCTCCCATAAACAATTGGCGACCACAGTGGGAGGTTAATCTCTCAGTTGCAAAACTCAAATCTTTAAATTCTACCAGCTTTTATTTGACTTTGGAGAGGTAGATCTTATATTTGATTTGATCATCAATTCACTCTTCACCAAATCCCAGAAGTTCATCCCGAGATGTACTCCCGTTCGTTGAATACTTCAGAAGCCATGGATAATTCAAGTGTCATCGAAAATGTGACCAGGATGCTGGAAGACGTCCGGGAAAATCAAGCAGGAATTGCTAGAAGGCAGAGTGAAACCTTCCGTCTCTTGAACGACATATCAGCTCAATTACATGAGGGCTCTGCAAGAAGCTACCCAGGAATTATCACTAATAACGCAAGTAGTTCTGGAGGTCAGATTTTCAGAAGAACTGGCGGAACACATGTCCCCAGAGAACTCGGAGACGAACAAAACCTTTCACCTAGCAATGGGAGCTTGAGACGGATCGACCAGCATGAAGAATTACGACGCTTGCCGGATGAAAATAGAGAACCAACTGCATACGAAGCCTCGTTAGAATATTTATACCTCAAGACTCTTGCCAGAACTCAGAATAATGCCCAACCCGTGCTGACTCTTCATCCAGGGGAAGAAACGCTGGAGGAAGGCGAAATCAATCAGAGAGCATATGAACGTAGGAGCTTGCAGCCTTCAAATCAACAGATCAATGACAGTGCCATCGCCAGCGCAACATCCCCCATGTTTCAGCAGAATCTCCCGACCAAGAGGGCCGCGGATGCAGTGACACGAGACAACGCCTCAATTCCTTCTCCAAAGCGTGCTTCACACCGAAACCTAAGGGAAGATCCATGACACACGCCAACGCAGGAAAGTTTAGACTCAAAAGATCCACGATTTCCGTTTCCCGTAAATAAGATTGTGGAGTTGTTGGAGATATGGGTACATGATGGAGAGGTACAACTGCCGCCGGCGCGGCGTCCACCCACCGATCAAGAGACATCCAACCCGAGGTATTGTCATTACCATCGATTTCTCCATCACCCCACCAGCGAGTGCCACGCATTGAAATGCATTGTCCACGATAAGATAAATTCATAGAAGCAATATTTCCCCTCAAAAAATTAGCACGCGCTGGGGAGAGGGTATTCAGGAATGCTCATTCTCATACACGGATTTCGAAAAACAAGTAAGTCACAGCAAACGTTACTGTATGATAATTATATATCCTACTGGGGACTTGGCGTCCTACATATATGAACAGGATACTCAATGAGCAAGCGCCATACATGCTCACCACCCCTCACCTTTCCCTTTCACACTGCATTTTCAATTTCACGTGACATGTATGATCACTCATAATATAAGATTCAGATCCTATTCTAGAATAATCTTTTCCGAAATTCAAACATTCATAAAAGCATGTCGTAAATAAACCAGTCCAAGATTCAATCACCTATCAATTCAAAACCTAAAACCAAACTGTGTGAAAGGAAATCCTCACAATCACTCGAGAAGCATCTAAAGAGAAAAACACAAGTAGACGGCATGAATACTTCAGGGAAAATCTTTCAGTAACACCTCATCCTTCTGAGCAAGAGCGGCTTCCATCTTCCAGAGAACGTCTTGCTGAGATTTCAACTCCTCGGCCAACCTACCAACCTTTTGTTTCTGACGGACGACGCATTCTGTGGAGAGCACCGTACCTTGCTTATTTTGAATCTCATGAAACCCTTTGAAGAACCAAGGAGCATTGAAGTCATACTGCGCAAACACATCCAAGTGGCACTTCCAGTCTTCCATCACGTCTTCAGAAACATCACGACCGATTGAGACACTCATCTCCCGAATAGAGGGTAAGTCCTCCTGAACGCGATTTACCAAAGCAAGAAGACTCTTCAGCTTCGTGGTGGTAGCAATGTGGACATATTTCTTCCATATTGTGGTGTAAAACTCCTCAAACTGGGCCGGCACGCTGAACCCTCCAACCAACACATGATCAGGATGTGGATTATCAAAGGGAAGGTCGAACATAAGGCCAGGAACGACTGCTGGCGACAACATATCTTTAGAAGGAACCATCGCAGCAGATGTCCCTTCCAAACTCCTCGAAGCGCTGGTCTGGATTGCTGACACGGACTCATCTACAAGCTCATTAAAATTACCGCTCTGAAAGGCATTCTCTTCAATCGAGTTTGCACCATATTCATCGTTGTATATGATAGGATCAGTGTTACCAGACTCGTCTACATGAAGATCGATGTTGCCAGACTTCTCCGCATGAGGATCAGTGTTCCCAGACTGTTCTACATGAAGGTAATTATTTCCAGGCTTCTCAGCATGAAGATTTCCAGACTTCCCGTTACCTCCATGCTCCTCATTGTAAACTCGGGCCAGTGCGGCAAATGCATTTTCTTCAGGAATCCCCTGATCACCAACAAGGATTAATAAAAGCTGCTCATGGAAGTTGGAACTGAAAATTAAGCGTAAGGAATTCAGAGTACCTACATATTGGAAGAGTTGAGAATTACTGGACTGCATTCTTGCTTCTTTTTATTGGACTTAAGATCGCAGTCGGTGGCGTTAACCCTGCCTCGCTTCCCTGGAAGGGGTTTCAATCGCCTATGACCAGCCAAGACGTCATCAAGAGGTTTACCACGAAGGTCAGCTACCGCTTCGCTAGAAAATGATTTAAAGAGCAGTAATTGACCCCTTCAAAAATCTCTGTAACCAGAAGTAGCTACAGGCTTTCTCCCTGGGGAAGGAAAAGGAAGTTTCAGATCCGGCGAGAAAACATCAACATCGAGGCATGATGACTTAAGTTCTTCTGAAGGCGTTGCGGGCCGACGAAATGGGACACCTTGATCAAAACCCATTTGGCTAGCGGCTCTATCAATATTATATGGAATAATGCTTATCCTGTCATCACAAAAAGAAGGAACATACCCTGGTATACAGCTCCGCAGGAAAACGACTTCTTCAGGGCTCATATCTCTCCCCTCGGGCGGCATCTCAATGACAGGGACGATAGCAGAAGGATGAACCGGCCCCCAAGGGCGAAAGTCTATGGCGCTCACACTATCGAGCAAATCTACAAGCCTCACCCCAGCTTTTGGATGTCTATTCTGCCAACGGAGTATTCTTGAATCACCATACAAGCTGGGGACTGAGGTTGTAAGAGTGGGAGCGTAATCCTTAAAGTGTTCCCACAAAAATGCCTGAAGAAAGGCGAAGTGCACATATGTTTCCACCTTCATGTACCCGTTGGAAATATACATCTCCTCCACTAAAGAATTCAGGTGACCATACAGTGAGCCTAGGAATAACGAAGCCAAAGGGAGAGTTATACCTTTGCTCAGCTTAATGGCAAATACGATGAATTTCTTTCTGATAGTTTTCGTGCCGGAGCCGTCATCAAGGATATCTCTGGACAACCACAAGGACAAGAATGCAGCTGTGCTAAGATCATCATTACCTTGCATGGAAGACCATTCACCTACCCACCAAGTGTAGAAACATTTCGGCTTCTTCTCCAACTGATCGTATCCGTTCACCTTCTGAATTATAGCCTGATAGATGGTGTCTTCGCCTTCAGACAGCTTGCAATTAAGACTGCCAGCAACAGGAAGGATCATTAATGCAGACACGCTCTCAAGAGTGATAGTCATTTCACCCCATGTGCATAAAGTTGTGTTCGTAGAAGGACGCCATCGAGCAGCAAAAGCGACCAAACCTGGGATATCCTTCTTGACATGAAGAATTGCAGACGCCTTAACAACATCAAGAATTCGCGCCCTGGCTAAGTTGCCTCTAATCTCTTCATTACCCAACATGCGCCACATCCATCCTTCGTATGAGTCAAGTGGATTCTGGCAAATTCTGAAGTCAATAGGGGAAGGTGGATATTCTTTCTTCTGGATACAAAGCCTCATCACGCCTGCTAAAGACGATGGTAGACTCTCTTCACTTTCTGAACCGGTAATAAGGATTATATTATGTCTGGGGTGCCTCCTGACGATTTGAAAAGACTTGGTAAGCATTCCATCATTTATATTTGGCACATCTCTGAAAGAGTCGACACCTCCCTTCACAACATTATCCTCCGCGTTCATTATTGAGCAACTGCAATAAGATTGGAAGTGTTAGCATGTTTCCAAGGAGTCGTTCAGCAATAAAAGATTCTCGTGATTCCCAACTTCGTTTTTAGGCACCTAATACGGAGATTACATGGGATTGAGGAGGTTAAAGTGTCTTCCAAACAAACTCAGTTTACGGAAATTTACACTACCCTGTGTTCGACTATGAGCTGGGAGCAATGGGTATGGAATCTAGTGTTATGTTATGTGCCATTCTTTTCATATGGAAGTTACCTACAACATATAAAAATTTCACGACAATCGGATGAAGGAGAAAGAATGGGTGGCCAAAACATCAGAAGACACGCAACCTGAAAAATTCTGAAAACCTCCTGGAAGTTTACTATTTCGCGGTTTTTATCCCCTAAACAAGCTCAAAATACGAAAAGCTTCTTTACTAAAGCTTGGAAATTTTCTGGGCTTGAAGTTACGTATGCGAAACGTCGAAATCCGAGTTTGTATGAAGATTCTACAGCAATTTCAGTAAACGCACACGCAAGAGTACCTCAAAATCACGCAGGCGGGCACTAAAGTTTGCATGCGCGTCCCTAAAGCTAAGCCAACATGTCAACATATTTTTCTACAGTTGGTTATCATGTCTACAAGTTCAAGACAGCGGTTCTACCTAGCTACAACCTAGGTTTTGACATACGAGGATAAAGGGAACAAACGACATGTTTATGATTTCTTTTACTACGCAACCCTAACATGCGGTAAAGGAATTAATTATGGTATGTTTTGCTGCACCTACAATCCTCTCAAAATGCAAAAGAAACTCTAACTAAATAATTAGGGTTTGCAAAAAAATAAAATAAAATTGCACGTACCTGATTAACGGCGCCGACGGCAAGAAATCCGGCGGCGACTCCGGCAGCAACGGCGATGGGGGCAGCACGAGCAGAGAGCTGAACGTTCACACAAAAAAAAAAATCGTGAAGGGAAAAAGGGTTCTCCCTTTTATAGGCAAAATTTGAAGAATCCTAATTAGAGAAGGATTCCTTTTTGCTTCCAAAAAACGAAGGGAAATCGGCCCACCAAAGGTTTCATGCCTGTAACGATGCGTTCACATGGACAATCACTAGCGGATGCCTTCCAAGGTTAGTTACCTTTATTTCTTTTACGTATATTTGTCACCATCTCATGCCTACCCTACAATAGTGTATCCATTGCATGCTAGGCATGGGACTTAATGTTGATGGTGGATTTCTATTTAAAGGCTAAAATTGTAAAAAGCCAATTTTTGTAAGCTGACGTCCTGCAAAGGATAAAGCCTTCAGGCGATGGATACTTCTCGCCATGTTAATTCATTGGAGCATGTGCAATCATCCCTGAGAATTAAAACATACCCAGAACGGAGCATGTGGCAACCATCCCGGTTTTCTGTAGGTATACAACATTACTATTAATGCTTTAATTAAAGCCTGGTGTTCGACGTGCAAACACCCGTAGGCTACCTGACGGCAGGTTATACTAGCCCCGTTGAACGCATGCAAGACTACCCATGTTAGTCTCACTTGCTGAAAACAAACCCAAAAATATATCTCACCCGTCTAACTTCGCAAGCATAGATGGAGGGTGTAGATATAGATTCAGGGGGTCCTGAGCATGCTACCATGATCACCTCGGACCCACCTTCACACATGACCGAACGGTCAAGACCAACCACGATTGGTCCTTCCAAAACGTGCGCTCAAAGTGAGCATGACGCACGGCTAGGGTTTCTTTTAATCGTGAGCGTCCAACTTCGCCGGCATAGTTGGACGGCTTAGATTATACCCTAAAACAAGTAGTGAAGTGATGGTACACCATTGGCGGGCCCACTTTCTACCTACATAACCGACTCCCTCATAGGCAAGCCGTGGTGCAAGAAACGATTTCCCAAACAAGGATATTTTAACGCCTTATGCAGGTTGAGAAGATCCAAAACTATCACGACCATCCGACTTCGCCGGCATAGTTGGATGGCTTAGATTGCGCCGAGGGTCATAGAGCAAGCATGTACATGCTAAACGTCGACCCAAGATACTACATACATGGTCGGTCTCCCCAAAAGAGGTGCGCGCAACCCAAAACCGATCGCTCAAAGTGGCCGGTCTAAAGCCCTAATTAGGGTTTGCGGCGCAGAAACATCTCGAGCGTCCATCTTCGCAGGCTTCGACGGAAGTCCAAGATGGAGACTTAGAAGGAACCGAGCATGCTAGCATGACCACCGTGGGCCCGGATTCACGTCTAGCTGATCGGCCAAGACCGGCGGTGATCAAGCTCCTCGGTACGTGCGCCCAAAGGTGATATGTCACGGCCCCTCCATAAATTCTAATCTCGACCACTCGTCTTTGCCGCCTGAGTCGAGTGGCTTAGATTAAATCTTTGCGAGTCAAGCAGGCATGGGTGTGAACACCATTGTACTACCTCCATGATGGGATGATCGGTTCCTCCATTGGAACTCTCTAAGCATGCAAACGTTTGGGCCGAAAGAGGCAGCATGCGCGCCTCCCATCCAACGGTCGCAAGCAAGGATACGAGTCATCTCGTCCGTACAGCTTTGCAAGCTTGGACGAATGGCTTAGGGTGCGAATCAACCAGCAAACAAGGTATCACTATGACCACCATCCGTCACTCTTCTTCATAAGGTAACCGACCAAGGCATGACCTGTCTATACAGCCTCCAAATGGTTACCTTAAGATGGCTGCATACGATGTTATACCAAGTTCATGGTTCACCCTGCACTATTTTATGTGGGTCCCGCGATCCACACACTCGAGACATTAATCACGTCACAACTGGGGGATACAAACTGGGGTATTGGTCTGGCGGTTTACAGCGTGCAGCGTGCAACGCTCCATCACAAGAACGTGTTAGGAAGACATGGGAGGTTAAGTCAAGATGGGAGAAGTGGGCAGTTCTGATCGTGTGACGCTCACACACAACTCCACTCTTCCCGCACTCCACTTTCTCCACTTCCCACGAGAGACGTGAAGAAGGCTTAATGACTTGTATAAATAGGTTCTCCTCCCTATTTCCAAAAACAGAAGTTGGAACAACACAGAAAACCAAGTGTTAATCGTATTCAACACCCAGAGCATGCCTGCAACATTTGCTAGCCTGCTCAACCTTCTGTTAACAAGTCATCAAATAGCCTTCACCTTCATACTCTCAACACCTTCTTCGCTTCCCTCCCTAAGATCAACCTCACATCCTTCACCTGTGACCGAAACAAATCTGGAACGGCCGTGTCTTCGGTTTAGGCCAGAATTGTATAGATTACCTCTCGAATCAAAGTGCTCATCGCGCAGCACATTTTTTGAAGGTTTAAACTCACTTCTCATCCACACACACACCCCAAAATTACCTAAACCGGCAGAAGTAGTTTTCTCCCACAAACAGTGATGAAAAATAAATAATGAAATTTTGATTATTTGTGATGAATATAGAACTACTTCTCCTTCATCCCTCACATCAAAATCAATTGGTTCTCTTATTCTTCTTCTACAATTTTTTTCATACAAAATATGTCACACTTTCAACCAAAAGAGGATGATGCACCAATTAAAGCTTGGATTATAGCAAGCAACGATCTGATTAGAAGAAAAGATAAAAAAACAAAAAAAAAGTAGAGAATTTTGGAAGAAAAATATGGAAGTTTTCGTTAAAAGATGGCCTAGTGATAAAAATAGGGACAAAAAGTCATTGCAATCAAGGTGTAACACGTTGAGAGCCGAAATGAGGAGATATATTTCACACATAAGACCCTACGTCCGGAACAGACATACGGGATTGACGAAAGACGGTTATGTAAGTACCTGAAATATTTTTGATGCTTTTGATTATTTTTCCAAAGAGCGAGACACTAATACATTTTTCACCAGTACCGCAAAGGCAAGATGAATTATGAACCAGAAGTTTAAAGACCTTGGGGACATGAATCGGTTTTCTAAGTTCTGAATACCTATCAATTAAACTACAATCCAGGGATGAATAATGATGATGGACCTACTCAAAACACTCAACCTACTCAAGACAGTCAACAAAACCAAAACACTGAAGTTGGTACTTCCGCTCCAATAGGTATGGATGAAGATTTGGAGGATATGGTAATGTTTGGGAGCTCACCATATACCTCTAGTTCTGAATCCTCAGACATATCGCGTAGAAGACGTTATTTCAACCAAATAGATGATGTTAGAGGTGCAGGGATAGAATCTTCCAAACGAAGGCTAAAGCATCGAAGAGAGCAAATGAAAAAATGGATAAGCTCATAGAACTTCTTGAAAAATCGCAAGCACGAAGGGTTTCCAAGTATGAAACAAAGGAAGAGTACCTTAAAAAGAACATGGAAAACACTACAATCTTGGCACAAACCCAACAAAGAGAATCTGACTTGAAGATCTTACGCTAAAATATAAATGAAGTAGAGGATTGGGAGAAACCCCTCCACAAAAAATGGAAGAATGAGATTTTGGTATGTAATGGCTTAGAACCCGTTCCCTAAATTAAAGTGATTTATTAGTAATAAATTAAGTTATTTAGAAGATCATTTTTAAATTTTAATTAGAAGTTAACTTAGAATTAGAATTTTAATTTCAATGTATTTTTTTAATTTTTAGAAGTAGAATTTTAATTTTAATTCCAATGTACTTTTTAAATTTCTTCAAAAATCATTGTAACCTTGTTTTGCAATGTAATGAAAGAATTCCTTATGTAGTTGTAGGAAAACCTAAACTACACCCTTCACAAGAATTCATAATAATCAACACATATTTGAAGATTAAAAACAACACTTTATTATTTGATTCTCTGAAATGTTTACAAGAAATGGAAGAAATCAAGAATACAACCGTTCTCTTGGATTTTATCTCTCCTCAAAACTTTCTTAGCGCTCAAAAATTCATCCTCCCCTTTCTGAATCTACTGGGTCTCTTTATATAGGGTAGTTACATAATGGATGACAACTAAGATGTCCTTTAATTTCAGATCTGACTCGCGATCTTCTCGCAGCAATGATAATGCTAATTCTCGCAGATGATATAACCCTCGCAGGATTGTCCTACTCTTCTCATGTTTCAGATATCGTCATCTTCTACGTCATTCTTTGAGTCATTCTGCGACACTCGCAGTATGTTGTTGAAGAACTCGCAGACGAATTCGCAGAAGTGTTGTAAATCTCGCAAGAATAATATCATGGCGATATTCTGGTCCTACATCTTGCCTCTTCTCATGCATTTTCTGTGAAGGAGAAAAGATCATGAGAAATAAAATGTCGCAGCTATTCATCTTTTCACATTCTTCTGTTCTGACACGTTTCTGCATCCTTTGCCAGATTTTTTACACGTATTTTTTCTCCCATTCAATTCCTGACACGTCCTTTTCAACCGCTACGTTTCAACCGTTCACGTCTTTTCTTCGCATTGAATACATTTATCTTCTCGAGAATCTTTGCCTTCTATAAATACTTCCTTCATTCTTTTTTTTCCTTCTTTTTACTTCCTCTTACTTCTCTCTGCAATTTTACTATTCTTCAGTGAATTCCGGATCTGCTACTGTTGCAATTTTTTCTTTCGATCTTTTACTCTTTCAGCCTTCATTCCCATACTAAGAAAATGCCTCCAGCTGGTCGTAAATATCTGAAAGCCTTCGAGAAAATTCAAAAAGAACTTCAGAACAGAGGTTTTACTTTATCTACCATTGCTGATCAAAACCCTAAGGCTGAGCTTTCTGTAAAATTATTTTCTGATCATCCATGTAATGGCGAGAAAATTATAGTCTCGCTAGGTCAACTTGAAGTTGATCTTCCTATTCCTCTCTATGACCCTGAGCTTCCTTTATTCTATGAAATACTCTCTCATGAGTAGTTCTCGCGGGCGGTATATCAGTTGAGTGGGGATTGCATTCGCTTAATGCTTGAGTATGCTAATCGCGGTGCTGGTAAATAATCTCGCTACCCTGATACCGCGAAGAATCCTAAATTCAAAGATGTTCCAATAGTTCCTGCAAAGTACACTGTAGATAATTTCTTCGCAAACTATGACATAATCCCCATGAGGAGGGATACCACTTGTTGGGGTGTCCGCTTACAAAATAAGGATGATGTTTCTGAAGACAAAGTTCTTATGTTGGACATTAATTGGCATCCAGCAAAAATACATCCCCTCGCCATTCCAGTGATGACAAATGGTATATTCTTCCCTTATTGTTAGAAGGTCCATACATTTCTGGTTCTCATACTTTGCCCGCAAGTCTCGCAAATGACTAACCATGGGTGTTCTGCTGGCCTGAAAAGAATAAGGAGGTATATTCCCGAATTTTTATTTCTATTATCCTCATATTCTTACGTATACGCTCGCTGACTACTCAAATTTTTCCAGATTAATAAATTGAAGGCTAATTACAAGAAGTCGGGGAAACCTAGTACTTTATTAGCTCTCAAATCACTCACACATGAGGTAAGAAATATTCCTTTATGATTCTTAACAATATATTGTTGCCTCTATTTCTTACCTTTATCTGTGTTTGAAGGTTATTGAAGAAATACAACCTGTGAAGATCGCGAAGACTGAGGGGAAAAGCAAAGGTTCTTCTCGAAAGGATAAATCTACTGTTCTTCTCAAAGAGAAATCCACTGTTACTCTTTAAAAGAAAAGAAGAATCCAATCTACTTCCCCTTCATCATATCAATCTAATGAAGAAATTTCTCATGATGATACTGATAATGATGATGATTTTGATGCTGATATCCCTTCCACGAGGGAATCCTCCCAACCTGAGTCTTCTATGTCTCAGTTATCCAGCATATTTTCTGATACTATGCTTGGTATGGGTAATGATGCCATTAGAGACACATGACAAGCTCTCGCAAAGGTCTGTGATGCTTCCATATTATTGGACAATGAATCTCTTCAAGGAGTTTCAAGATCAGTGACTCCCATCCTCTTAAATTCACTAAACATTTTGGTATGTTCTCATTTCTTCGCCATATTTGTATAATTTTATTTCTTCGCAGGATTTTAATTTATGTTTATCTTGGCAGTTTTTTGTTTTCCCTCGCAAGCTGGAATAGATTCTTTTGTTGTTTCCTCAGACTTGGAGAAAAGGCGTGCATCCTTTCACAAGAAGAACACTGTTCTTCGCAAGAAGAATGAGGAGTTAGATTCTGAGTTTTCTAATCTCCGCGAGAAGGACGGGCAGATGGAATCTTAACTTGTTAGTCTTCGCGAGAAAAATAAAGAATTAGAATCTGCCTCTGCTGATCTTGGAAAGAAGAATAAACAACTAGAGAAGGATCTTTCTCATCAACTGCTCAAAGTATCAAATCTTGAAAGTGCCAATAAACAACTCTTAGGTATGAGAATTTTCCTCTTTTCTTTCATATTTCTACTTTCCATTACTCCTTCTTATTTGATTTACCATTCTCTTAGACATTTATGGTCTCTCTGATGAGGCTTCAACCCTTCGTTCTTTTCCTGAACCAATAGATGATGATGCTCTTCTAGAGCTTCTCAATAACTCTTTGAACATCCCTCCAATGATATAATTAATTCTCTTTCCATAGATGAACTCAGGTCTAAGCTTCGCCTCTTAGAAATTTACCATAGATCTTGTTTAGACATGGCTAACAAATTCCAACGCTTATACCACAATTCTAAGGAAGAGATTAAAACTTTAAGGGCCAAGAACAGTGATCTCTCAGATGACAAAGATCGTATATCTAGACAAGGAGCTCAAACTTTAGCGGATTTTCATACACCCTTCTTGAAGTCCAAATTGAAAGATATAAACTTATCTACGAGAAAAATGTTCTTATTGAAAGTGGAAACCAAATTCGTTCCCATATTCTTATTAATAATGATGATGAATTTGCATGGGTTGCGAAGATTCTTGACAACGCCAGAACTAACTTAGGTGTAGATGTTAGTTTTCATGTTGAACAAGCGGCCTTAATTAGAGACATGATTTATGAAAGAGAAGGTTGTTAACTGTTCTTCCTCATTAATTTCTTGTCTTTATAGGTTTTTTGCAAAATTTCCAACTTGTTGTTATATACTTGCAGGAGTTGAGAAGAGATATTCTGAAAGAATTGGAGAATTTGAAGCCGACAAGGATCAACTCGCAAAAATTCTTGCTTCTCGCAATGAAAAATATTCAAGATTGAAAGACCAATTAAATATCACTACTGCGAATTTTAGTAATATCCTTGTTGGTGTTCGCAATGACTCCGTCAAGAGGGTCTATGATGATCATAACATTTCTCACTCTTTGTATCCTTGCCTTGTGGAAGAAGTTCCAACGAGTAGCGTCAACTTATCACCAGTGCATTATGTTTCCTCATCCCAGTGGTGTTTGATGCAGTTTTACAAGTGGTAAGTATAGGGTTTGATTGTCGGACTTTTTAAAAGATTCGGTTTTAGACAAAAAGATGGTGATTTTTATAAAACTTATAAAATAATGGAAATGCTAAAAATGATTTTTGTGTTCAATTAAAGTAGACTAGGATGTCAAGATTCCATCACTGCTACACATACTAAATGATTATAACTATTCCCTATAATACTCTCCCAAAATTACTCAAGACGATTTAGGACAAATAATACGTCTCGGAAAATAAATCTTTTCAAGCAATTATATTTCTCAAAGAATTAACAATCTTCTTCACTATAAAATGCTAGTCTCTAACATAGAATATATAAATCAATTATCAAGCATCATAGGACACATGAAGAAAATTATTACCGTTACGAATCAAGAATAAGGACCAAGAGAATTATTATAGAAAATAATCAAAACATTATAGCACACATAGTAGGATTTCCTCCCTAATCCTAGATAGAAATTTAGCTACTCATAATTAGAGTACTAACCAAAAATAAAGAAGAAGAAATGAAAGAAGAAGAGGAAATGAAAGAAGAAGTGTGGGATGTGGGATGTTTAGGATGTAGAGGTGTGTAATATCGGGTTCCCCTTCAACAAAACACCACAGCCCTATTTATAGGTAGAGTGGTTAGACAATCTTTGCTTCCTCTTGTTTCTTCACGTGAACGGCCATCTCACCCATGCCTCTCTTCCTGGCACTCACGTGCATGGCCATGTAGGCTGCATCATTCGAACCCCATGGCAGCAAACAACCATTGATCTTCTTCATGTGCACTGCCATCATTGTCAACAACTCCTCGCTGTCTTCATTAGCAATCATCATAGCCACCTCGAGTTCCATCGCACCAGCCGAGCAACAACACCTTCCATCTCATTGTAACGTCACTGCCAAAGGTTAACAACGACCATCATCTTACTGCCATCACATTCTCTACTTCTATCTTCATCATTACCACCTTACACTGACAGTTCTTGGCCACAGAAGCCTGTCATGACCATCTCGATCTCATCATCCGCTTCACATGTTGTTCTCCATGTTTGCTTCATGTTCTTTCACGTGCTTCACTTTTCAGTCATGGCAGTCTGTTAACCCCCGACAAGTCGTGCATCAACTTCGTCCAAAAGTACTCCCATGTTCTTCTCAATCAGCAGCTTCATTGTTCCATCGACCACTGCTGCTGAGACATAACTCTCCTTAAATGAGAAATCTTCTCGTTATGAGTACTGCAGCCAACTGATCAAAGCCCCATGAATCGCCAAACATTCTTCTTAGCACATCACCTGAGCTCAAACTCCATCGTCGACTCATTTCATTCATTCCCTTGATGGCAGCAGTATCACCATCATCTCCTCCGCCGGCCATGCACAAGCTCATTGTTTTTCATCGAGCTTAACAGCTCCATGATGTCTCCCACAACCCGAGAACCATCACCTCATTAACCATCTCTTCCGTCGGCCATGCACAAGCTCAAGCTCTATCAACTCTCGTTCTTATTGACAACAACATACCATTACCAACAACACACCATGAATTCTCACCATAAAACCAGCGCCATCAGGATTAGTTACCCGTGGTTACTGCCAAGATCAAACATCACCATTTCCGGCAATTTCAAGCTCCACCCGTGAGTTATATAGCTCATGTTTGATTAAACCAAACTCATTACCATACCTGTTTAGTCAAAACAGGTTGATATCAATCAACTCCAGCCATTGAATCTCAACAAATCACGTCCAAAATCTTCCCAAAAATTCACGCAGGTTTGTTTTGATATGTTGAAGACGGTGTCCCCCTAACCAAACCGGGAGTGCGAATAGAAGAAGTCTACTGAGGTTCCCCTTATCGAACGATAGGATGTCAATAGTATTGGATTTTGAAATGACCATTTTACCCTTTCAACTGTCAGTCCTGGAAGACTGACAGTTCAGTTTTAACTTCATTCTCGTTTCGGCCATAACTTCTTCATACGGACTCCGAATGACTTCGTTCTTTCGCCGTTGGCTTTCCCGTCTCCTCGTCTACACAATGAACGAGTTACATTTGGTCTTTACCCCTTCCACACTCATGGATAGCCTCTTTTATTGCACAAATCATCTCAAATTCACTTCTTTTTGGATTATTCACCTAATAGCACACAAATAAGAGAAAACACGCGTAACACACACTAATCTGCAAGAAAACCATCAAATACTAGCATGGAACTAACACCAAATATATGTGCAATATGCACTTATCAGTGTTGGAGTTATAAAGGGAGATTGGATTGAGGGAAAGAAGTACTATGAAATTGACATGGAATCTTGCGAAGAAAGAGCTGCGAGGAATAGAAATTGGAAGAATAACATCAAACAGAAGCAAAGAAGTGACAAATTAATGGTTGATACAATAGAACCGTGAGAATATGGAATGCTGCAAAGTCAACACAAACTATAAACTATTGATGGCGAGCGCCTCGCAGATGGAGAGAAAATAGCAAAGCACAACAAAAAGGCAGAAGCAGAAAGTAGTAAGTAGAAAGGTAAAATTTCTCAAATCGTGAAATTTAAGAAATGTATGAATGATTTGTTGAAGAAGATGTTTCAAAAGAATATTTCGTTTCAATGAAAAATATTCAAGATTGAAAGACCAATTAAAGATCACTGCTGCGAATTTTAGTAATATCCTTGTTGGTGTTTGCAATGACTCCGTCAAGTGGGTCTGTGATGATCATAACATTTCTCACTCTTTGTATCCTTGCCTCGCGGAAGAATTTCCAACGAATACTCCAAACCTTGTTATCTCTGACAGTGAAGCCGAAGAATCTGGCGAAGATGAAGGATATTGTGAAGATGACGGTGAAGACGAAGAAGGAGAAAAATATGGCGAGGATAATAATGGATCTAACTAGTTTTGTTTCTCCTTTTTAATCTCCTTGTAATATTTGTACATTTATCTCCTTCTTCTTGTAATATTGCTGTGAATTTCTCCAGCTTCTAAGGTTCCTTGATGTATAGATTTCTTTTGCTTCTATATGTATAAATTAGAGAACAATTCTTTTTTACAATATGATTAATCAACATGATTATTAATTTTTAACTATCTGCGTAAATCTGCCATATAAAGATGAATAATAATTTTATCATTCTGTTCATTCCCATACTTGCCTCTGTTATTCATCTGCAATATGAAATATTGAGCAGATTAATGTTGAATAAAATTTGTTTGTAAATTTTGCCTCAACCTCTGCGTAAATGGTGCAGGTCATGTCTGCATAATCTCATGATCTCTTGTGGTCTTATTTTGCCTTCCTAGTTAAAGGCATTATTTAGCCACTTTTTATTTTTGGCGACAAAATCGCAGGACGTCATTACATTCGCATGTAAAAACCCATTGATCTTGTCTTATCCTTGTTTTTTCAATTTATTGCGACAATATGACAGGCCTAAGTTCTCTTGCGAGAACAAAGCCCCATGATATTGTCGTCTTGCGATGAAATCGCAGGACGTCTTTACACTTTCATGTAAAAACCCATTGATCTCATTTTAACTTTTTCTCATGGCTTGTTGCGTCTGTAAGGTATTTTTCACGCGATAATATGACAGGCCTAAATGTTCTTGCGAACATAAAGCCCCATGACATTGCCGTCTTTAGACACTTATCAGCTCCCTAATGGAGGGTGCCGCCCTTATATTCCCCCTGGTTGCCCCTTCAAGGAGGGCACATCGGCCATACAAGACTAGCTCCTCCCATCCGGTCTTAACAACAACCAGTTGTTTTCACAACCTCTTATCCTTTTTGCCTATATGGCTTATAGTTACGAGACTGCAACCTAAGTGGGTTTTTTTTCCGGGCCGAGTGCATCATAGCCAAAACTTGCCAAGAATGGCCAGGGTAGTTTCGTACGTCCCGGGCACCCTTGGATCAACCGCGTACCTCGGTACCTTGGTCATACTCTGCACTCCTTAGGAGAGACCCTCGGTCATCCAACCAGGGTATAAACTTATATATATATATATAGTTGGAAATCCAAGGTACCTCTCCTGGATAGGTATCTCTCATGGAGATGGACCCCAGCTCTCCATGACTCAGGTTCCAGCATCGGTATAACCTTATCCCTAAGCCATGAAAACAGATACCCCCTTATATGACGTACTTTAGGTCTTACATTTGCCTCTTGCGAAATTTTATTCGCGAACTAGGGTGTACGCCATAAAGGTTCGTCCCATTCTTATATGTCATTATTCTTTGATTATCTCTTTTTTTTTGCATTTCATCTATTGTATGATTTTTCAATTTCATCTTTTTCATTTAAAAGAAATATTCTTTTGAAACATTTTTTTCAACAAATCATTCATACATTTCTTAAATTTCACGATTTGAGAACTTTTACCTTTCTACTTTCTGCTTCTGCCTTTTTGTTGCGCTTTGCTATTTTCTCTCCATCTGCGTGGCACTCGCCATCAATAGTTTTTAGTTTGTGTTGACTTTGCAGCATTCCATCTTCTCGCCGTTCTATTGTATCAACCATTAATTTTTCACTTCTTTGCTTCTGTTTGATGTTATGCTTCCAATTTCTATTCCTCATAGCTCTTTCTTCGCATGATTCCATGTCAATTTCATAGCACTTCTTTCCCTAAATCCAATCTCCCTTTATAACTCCAACACCACTAGGATGAGGAAACTTAATGCACTGGTGATAAGTTGACGCTACTTCTAGAATCCCATGTAATGGGGCCGGCCAATTAAGGCGTTATATGGCGATTCTATATCAACAACACAAAATTGAACTTTAGAAGATAGCCCCTTTAATGGAAACCGCATGATAATCTCCCCTTTTGGCTTGTTGGCGGTACCATTGAAACCATAGATCTTATAGGTTGATGGTATCAGATCCTAATCTCTTCCTCCTATTGATTTGTAAGTTTGATAAAACAATATATCCACTGAGCTTCCAGTGTCAATTAAAACTCTGTTAATGGCCCAAGAATCTTCAACTTCATCATCCTCATTTTCTTCTTCATCTTCCTCTTATTTTTTTTTTGGGTTGATTTCTAAGCTTACCACTAGCGGATTATCATGCATTTCGCTAGGCTCAGGTACTTCTTGCGCAGTTAAAGAAATAGTTTGCTTTTGCCACTCCTCTAATGAAGAGGCTCTCGTAATATTCATTATCTCTCTTCCATTTGTGCCTCTCGCGAAGACTCTGCTTAGAAAATTATCGTGGAAATCCTCAATAGTCTTATATGAATGTATGATGGAATTACATAATAGATTCTTCGCTTTGGCTCCAACTTCTATCACAAATGATTCTGCTCCTTTTGCGGTATTCACTCTGCGAATATCTAGTGCTGGTGGTAATTGCTGAGGTTGCGGATGTCCTATTAGAAAATGATTCAACTTTCCCTGATCGATCATCCTCAAAATTATTCTCTTTACATTCCTGCATTCACTTATTGAGTAACCATGAAAATGATGGTAAGGACAAAATTCTTGATTTCGATTATTTGGATGTGGCTCTTTTCCCATATTCCAGGGTGATGGTATATTTTCCATTAGGATGATAGCCTCCCAAATTTTCTCTACACTAGCATTTAGAGGTCGCATCTTAATTTCTTCCCATATTATCTTCTGACTTCCTTGCCCTCTATAATAATTTTGTCTTTGACCGCCATAAGTTTCCTGCGGCTGATCAAGTCTTTGAATTTTATTATTCCCACTATGATTATAATAATTCCTTTCTCTTTTAAACTCTTCTTGATCTCGACTTCCCATGGCTACTAACTTCTGCTGACTATCAGTCACTACTTTCTCTTGTTGCGGTTGTGTTAATAATCTTAGGAAGTAAGCTTCAATTCGCTGCTATTAGACTAATGTTTGCGACTGGATATGATTCCATCTCATTCTGTTTCTCCTCCAAAACAATGTATTCTTCTTGTAGTTCTCATAGCTCAGTCATTGTAATTGTATTTTTGACTTTGAAAACTTGGATATATAACAAATTGGTTGCGAACATGGCATTGATGAAAGATAAAATGAGGTATCTCTCATCCACCCTACCAGCCATCTCACTGCACATTGTCTTCCACCTTAATGTCAAATGTTTCAAACTCTCGCCAACTCTCTGTTTTAACCCAAACACATCTTCAATTCCAGGTCTCGCAGAATTGTTACTTATGTATGCCCCCAAGAATGTAGTATGTAAATGAATGAAAAAAGTTATAGTATTCTTGGGTAAACCCTCAAACTACTTTAGCGCCTTGCCAGTTAATCTTGATGCGAAATATTTGCATAATACAACATCATGGTTTTCCCACTGTAGCATACACCTAACATAGGCTTTAATATGTTGAATGGCACATGTAGTTTCATCAAAAATACTGGTTAACGCTGGAAAGTTTCACTTTGGGGGTATTCCTTCTAGTTGTACTGCTTGAGTAAATGGAGTTTTTGCATCTTCTTCAATGGCCTCATCAAGTTGCCTTCTGCCTCATTCTCTTCTATTATTCAACATTCCCCTAATTTCTGCTAACTCTCTTAAGATTTGTTCATTCCCGCCTGAATTTTTCCCCATTGGCCTTTTCAGTGCAGCTTCCCTTCTTCTGCGTTCATGTCTTTCTTTCCTTGCGAGAGTTTGTGCTTCTTCTTCAGTACTTTCATTCTGCCTTCTCCCGCGATTTTATTCTTCACCTCCTTATTTAATTCGCAACTACTGATGTCTTCCATTATCTTCTCTGTGATCTTCTGCATCTCTCATCGTTTCTCTCTGCTGTATTTTTATTCTTCTTTGTATTCTATCATATTCCTCATTGATATTATCATTATTGCGATTTCGTGCGCATCTTCTCTCTCGATTGTCATGATTATTTTGACGTATTGCTTCTTGAAATTCTTGCTCTTCTACCTCTGCTCTCAATCTTTCTCTTTCGCAGGCTAGACGTGCTTGTTCAACATAATGTCTCTCAATTTCATCCTCTATTATTCTTCGATTTCTTTGGATTTCTCGCTCATGTAGTATTCTCCTTCCTTCTTCTGGATTTTCTCTACCATTTTGGTTATTTCCACCCTCTTGACTTCTATTATCACGTCTACCATCCAAAGTTTCAATGCGTGGAACATAGCGATCATTAATCATTTCTTCTCCTCTATAATACTGTTCTCCGTTTGGATTCTGAATTCCCTCTTGAATATTTTCGCCAACATTTCTCATAGGGGAATTTCGTCTTACTTCTTCTCTAAATGACCGTGAACTTGATCTTGAAGTACTTCTTGATCTCCTACTTTGCAACCTCAAATTCTCCATTCTTAACTCGTGATTTTGTCTTGTTAGATTCGCGCGTTCTTCCGCATCCTTCTTTCTTCCTGTTCTTTTTGTCTTAATGCCTCTAATGTTTCATTTGCACCATCTCCATGTATTAATCCTCCATTTACTTCTTGATTTCTTCCCTATCGTCTTTCATCTCTTCATTGTTGATCTTCTGGTTCTTCCATTGAATCTGATCGCCAAGTATGCACGCTTACTCTATCATAATCCACAACTCTATCTTGCATTGGTGTTTGCTGATTTGGCTGTCGAACCTGATTTTCTCCATCATTCCTTGTTATATTTATTCTTGTTCTTATCCTTGAAGGTTCTCCCATTTCATTTGTTTCTCCACCTACAAGTCTTTTACTCCTCCTTACGGTTGTTGGTGGTTCTGATGTATTTCTTCTTCTTGTAGCCATTAATCTTAGTGAACTGTTGAAAATTGCGTAAAATCCTTCACTAATTATTCCAAATTCCTTCCAATCACAATGTCAATATTTACCTTTTTCTTCAAATAATCATCAATTCATCCCTGTTTCGGGCGCCAAAATGTAGTTGCAGGAAAACCTACACTACACCCTTCACAAGAATTCACAATAATCAACACATATTTGAAGATTAAAAACAACACTTTATTATTTGATTTTCTGAAATGTTTACAAGAAATGGAAGAAATCAAGAATACAACCGTTCTCTTGGATTTTCTCTCTCCTCAAAACTTTCTTAATGCTCAAAAATTCATCCTCCCCTTTCTGAATCTACTGGGTCTCTTTATATAGGGTAGTTACATAATGGATGGCAGCTAAGATGTCCTTTAATTGCGGATCTGACTCGCGATCTTCTCGCAGCAATGATAATGCTAATTCTCGCAGATGATATAACCCTCGCAGGATTGTCATACTCTTCTCATGTTTCAGCTATCGTCATCTGCTACGTCATTCTTTGAGTCATTCTGCGATACTCGCAGTATGTTGTTGAAGAACTCGCAGACGAATTCACAGAAGTGTTGTAAATCTCGCAAGAATAATATCATGGCGATATTCTGGTCCTACACCTTAGTTTTGTAAATTTTCAAAATTTGAAACAAACAACCGTTGGAACAAATTGTCAAACATTTCGAAATTCAAAATTTGAAAACATATCTGTTGGTGGTGTAACGGGAGTGTGAGAAAACATGGTTAAATAAACATTTAATCGATGATGGTGTAAAATAGGTGTACGAAAAAAATGGTCAAACTCTGGTGGCGTGTTTCCATTTAGCGCAGAGGTGATGCGCGATAGCATTCCGCGCAAACTATCTGCGATGTACCAGATACCGTGGAATATTCCACTCTGCGCTGAACCAAACAGTGAAAAGCTGATTTTCTCCACGCTGAACCATTCAGGGAAACTATCTCGCTACTAATTCACATGCGAGGTATATCTAGAGAGGGGTGGTATTAAAAAATAGACAATGCTTTTTTTTATATACTGCAACGCTTTTTGGCTAATCTAGCAGCCAAATCTATCCCATAGGACCTAGTCTAAATACATAAGCAATATGAACATAACAGGTGTAATAGACGTTAACACTAGATAACAGACAACTCACGGAACACAAGTGTAAGAGAATAAAAGTCAATAAAAGACCACTTTTATTTTTATTACCCTCCCGTAAGTTGAAATACAGATAACACTTTCAACTTGGACTTTAGAAACTCAAATCTAGGAGCAGCAAGACCCTTGGTGAAGATATCAGTTGCCTGGTCCATAGTAGAAACATAATTAACCTGCAATGATTTAGAATGAACAAGTTCGTGAATAAAATGGAAATTTAATGCCAAATGTTTCATGTGACTATGAAACACATGGTTAAAAGCAAATGCAATGGAGCTCTTATTGTCACAAGAAATAATAGGTGAGTTAGACAAACACATGGAGATCTTTGAGTAAGTAACATATCCACAAGGCTTCCGCTGTTGTAGAAGCCAGAGACCTGTACTCAGCCTTTGTATAAGAACTTGAAATTATTGGTTGCTTCTTAGAATACCACCTAACTAGATTAGCACCAAAGAAAACATGATATTCACCAATTGATTTTCTATCCGAGGGACTCCCAGCCCAATATGCATCAGTAAAGCCTTGAATTGTAGTAAAACCCTTGGTGAAGAAAAGACCATGATCCAAAGTACCTTTAATGCATCTCAAAACTCTCTTAGCCACAACAAGATGAGAAGTAGTGGGAGCATGCATGTACTGACAAATTTGATTCACAACAAAACGAATTGCAGGCCTTGTCCAAATGAGATATTCTAATGAACCAACAAAAGATATACACTTTTAGATCTGAGAGAGAGGATCATCATCGTCTGGCAACAGCTTGAAAGCAGCAGGACATGGAGTATTACAAGGTTTTATACCTACCAAATTAGTCTTAGCTAAAATATCCAAAGCATACTTGGTTTGTGGTAAAAACAAACCATTCTCATTCATCTTAACTTCCAACCCTAGAAAGTAATGCAAATCACCAAGATCTTTGACAGGGGATTGAACCCACCAAACATTGATATGTAAAGTTTGGTTGTCATAACTCAGTTTATATGAAGAGAAATTTATTAAGAATGGAGAATTTATAATACAAAAATATAAAAGAAACCTCAAGAACAAAAAATTTAACTACAAACTGTTAGAGCATAGCTCGGTTGAACCCACCAAGCGTTGATATGTAAAGTTTGGTTGTCATATTTTAGTGAATCAAAACCTATCTAAGAGTCGTTTGATTATGTACTAGAGACAACTTCGTATAGGTTAGACTCGAAAGTCTAGGAATATGAGACATACAAGTATTACTCGAAGACCTGAAGAACGTAAAGAAGTAACGAGCTACAACGACGACATCATCCTTCCTCTTGAGGTTAGTAATATTGACTTAAATTGTTTCATTCCTAACGTATCCTTCAAATCGTGCTATATTGAAAACATAACAGCGAAGCTGTGAATGAATATTTTACTCTAGTAGTGAGACATGATCATATGATCATCATAGTATTAAGGAATTAGACTACTTAGTATAATGCTTATCTTTTGAACTTCATAGAATATGACATCAACATAAGCTTATGAGTGCTATTGTGATTATGTGAATGGGTAAAGGTGAAGATTTCATCCTAGGAACCAATGTTTTACATTTGTTTAAAGGAAGTATATTCATGAACTTGTTTATGAATCTAAAGGGAAATCGCTAGGCTTGTTGGTATTGTTATTCATTGCATATCTTTGGATTACCAATATGTGCAAGATGGTAGAACCGATCATAACTTGTTATGTATCTTGGTATAACTAATCACAATGCCTGACTTATGATTTGGTATGACTATTTTTGATTAATTAGTATAACCGATCCCAAGTAATCACCTGAGATAGTATGATCGATATTTGTAATTGGTGTGACCGATCCTAGTAATTGGTGTGACCGATCACAAAAGAGTTGTGTAATCGATCCTTGTAATTGGTGTAACCGGTCATAGTAATTGTTGTCTAACTACATTAAGTCATAAGAGAATGAAGAACCATCTTCTACAACTACTAATGATAAAACGAAATCTTGTCCAAAGGAAACTTTGAACCGAGTCCGTGAAAAAAGATCTTAAGGAATATAACTTTCAGCCACTTGACAGGAAACTTATACTTCTTCAAAATACTGTAGTAAAAGTATTAAAAGAAGTTTCTTGTCTTAAAAAACTGAAAGATCATTCCTTAGTAGAAGACTAAATATACCCCAAACTGATAAGATCAACTCTAAAGAATCGGAAGTAAGAGTTGATAATCACTTATGGAAAAAAGTTCCTCCTCAATCATGTTGAAACAGTATTTGTTTACATGAAGAAAGATTCCAAAAGAAAGAGAAAGAAAAAATCTCTGCCAAAGGAAACAATCAGGAATTTCCAATAATTGTTTCAGATAATCATACCGATGTGCATAATAAGGAAATACTTAGAATGAGAAAATCTTATGAAAATCTCATTGATAGAATTAAGAGAGATCTTTCGATCTCTGAAAATTCTCACATCAGTATTGTTTCTCCTCATAGATCAAGGAAGGATCATCTTCTTGGGAGAAAATACTTTGGGAAGAAAATTCCAAAGAGAAACATGAACTATGTTTCTAATACTCATTGTAAGCAAGAAAAGGCTTACTCCGATACAACCTAGTTGTATGGAGATTGTGCACTCTCATCCTAGTTCGTTCTCATAACTTTTGGGATGAGAAAGCACATAAAACGAGAGCACAATTTTTTATTTGCGTTTTTGGTTAGAAAAATCCGTGACAATTTTTGGATAGCTGTGAATCCATTTTTGTCTAAAAATTGTTTGTGGTTATCATGATCTTCCAAAAATAAATTTTATTTGAAATTTTCGAATTTTAATAAACCTTCCAGCATGAGAACTTCGGACATAGGAAACAAAATATATTTTCGGAATTTCCTATGTATTTTCGGTCCGAAAGTTGTCTTTTCTTAAGAGAAAATTTCTCTTGCTTGTATTGAGAAACCCTGATTAATTTTTATTTAAATCCCTGAGCATGCCTCTAATAACTCGCAGTTTTATAAAGGCTAATAAGGAGGAAGCTCAAAAGGTTAAGGATTGTCAAGGAACCAATACCTAAAGGAGGAAGAAAATCACATCGAAAATCATGTCTGATTATGATTCTGATAGTTCTGTTGGATCTCAAGATGAGTCATGTCTGTTGGTTTACAACCTTCAATTGATAAGTCAATTTATTTTGGTTTGTATGTATTGATTATGGCTTAACAAAATACGGGATTATTTTTTTAGTCCAATTCGATTCCGGATAAGAGAAACTAAGTTAATTCTGATCTTAGTTAGACTTATCAAATTGAAGGATTCGATAATTCAAGTCTAATCGAATGCCTTGACAAGAAATACTAGTTAACTAACCTACTGCTTGTCTTGTCTAAAAAGAAAGGTTTAAGTTGTTATTTGAATAATTAGAACCTGATGAGAGAAATAAAGTTACTTGTGATATTTATTTTGGTCTTATCGAAATAAGCGATTGTATGTGTACAGTCGGTTTAACAAGGGAACTAAGTTTCTTAGTCAATTTGTTAAACTATTAGGGAAAATTGCTCTGGGCAATAGTTTTCCTTGATAACATATTAAAACTAAATTACTTGTAGTTTCGGTTTTGAAAAGACGAGGGTACCCAAATACACCACAATCTTTAAAATTTCCACCTATAAGTCCACTTACCGAAAGTGATTGTCTATGGACAAAGTTAAGACAATACGATAAATCGGTATTCACACTTTGTGTGATCGTCTATGGATACAAGATCGAGACAATGCAACAATCAAAGTGTGATTACTTGATAATAGGTTCGGACTTAACCAAACTCTATAGGATCACTATCAAGTAATACGAAGTTAACGTTTGTGTAATTTACTTTAAGTTATAATAACAACAATTATAATTTCGGAAAGGAAAAGTAAATGACATAGTAAAGATTTTGTTAACGAGGAAACCGCAAATGTATAAAAACTCTGGGACCAAGTCCATAATTAAATACTCTCAGAATCAAGCCGCTATACAAAATCTAAACCAACTTCATATAGTTGAGACCAAACAACTAAACCTAGTTCACTTAGTTTCTTCAGTATCCCTGCGCTTCTGACATTCAATAAGTGCACACACTGGAACAATTCCTTTGGATCGTATTCCAAACAGTAAAGGAACAATAAATCTGTTTGGTAATAACTCTATTGATTCTTTCTAGATAAAGATATTTCAAGTCATATGCAAAGGCTCTTCCGTTTAAACTAATAAACTCCTTTGCCTAGTTAGATCAATCTATCCAAAAACTACCGAAGTAGCAGAGTTTATATTTGCAATCAATCAATATAGAATCCAACAAGAAACTATAAAGCGATGCTGATCTCACGCAACTGATCAATTGAATAAATCCGATTCTAGTTGGATCCCAGCCAAACAAGGTTTGTGCTACACAAAGATATGAGAAACCAATCAGAAATCTTCTTTGTCTTCAAATCTTCTTTAATCTTCAATTAAACCTGCACAACATCACTTGAATCTCTTGTGATTGAATCACGCACATAATGGAGTCTGTTAACAATGGATTATCACAAGATGTCTTTAGATCTACAAACAGTTCTAAAGATCTCGTCGACACTTCGATCTAGTTTGAGTGAATCTCATATCAAAAGAAAAGATACTCAAGAATAAACAAACTAGGTGCAATTAAAGTTCAACAATCGTTAGTCAATCAAATCAATCGAAAACTAAATTATCTAGTTTCCCACCAACGATACTCGTAGAGCTTCTTGATCCCACAAAAGTCTTTAAAAAAGCGGTTGAACCCACTAAGCATTGGTATTTCAAGTTTGGTTGTCATATTTTAGTGAATCAAAACTCATCTAAGAGTCGCTTGATTATGTACTAGAGACAACTTTGTATAGGTTAGACTAGAAAGTCTCGGATTATGAGACATACAAGTATTACATGGAAACCTGAAGAATGTGAAGAAATAACAAGCTACAACGACAACATCATCCTTCCTATTGAGGTTAGTAATATTGACTTGAACTGATTCATTTCTAACGTATCTTTCAAGTCGTGCTATATTAAAAACATAACTGCAAAGATGTGAATGATTATACTCTAGTAGAGAGACATGATCACATGTTCATAGTGTTAAGGAATTGAGCTACGAGTATAACGCTTATCTTTTGAACTTCATATATATGACATCGACATAATCGTATGAAGGCTATTGTGATTATGTGTATGGGTAAAGGTGAATATTTCATCCTAGGAAACAATGTTTACATTTGTTTAAAGGAAGTACATTCATGAACTTGTTTTATGAATCAAAAGTGAAATCGCTAAGCTTATTGGTATTATTATTAATTGCATATCTTTGGATTACTAATATGTGTGAGTTAGTAGAACCCATCATAACTTGTTATGTATCTTGGTATAACTAATCATAGTGCCTAACTTATGATTTGGTATGACTGGTTTTTATTAATTAGTGTAAACGATCCTATGTAATCAACTGAGATGGTATGATCGATATTTGTAATTAGTGTGATCGATCCAAGTAATTGATGTGACTGATCACAAAATATTTGTGTAATCGATCCTTATAATTGGTATAACCGGTCCTGGTAATTGGCGTAACCGATCCTGGTAACTGGTATGACCGATCACAAGCAATACCATGAGTATATAGTAACCAGACTTGGTAATTGACGTAACTGATCCTGGTAACTGATGTAACCAGTCCTGTTAACTTGTGTGTTCGATCACAAGTAATACATATTGAGGTATAACCGATCCTAATGATGGGTAGAACTGATTGAACCCATGATTGTGATTTTATATTTGATCAATCACATAATTGTCTTGGAATACAAATGAACCAATTTTAAACTTGTTTGGAAGTGTGGTATAATCAATTCCAAGATTATAAATATGAAAGAGGATTTACAAAAGATGTCAACATACTTTGAACATGAATAGTAACTCTTATCTTTTATTGTTCAAAGATATTCCTTAATTACTCAAGGAGATCCCGATTCGAAATAAATTAAGAATCTTTTAATTAAGATTGTTAGTTTTATATGCTTTAATTACAAGCAATTAGTAATGTGCATTTACTAATTGGAGATTTTCTATTAAGAGATTTCGGAAAATATTGGACAAAGCATTTCCAGGAATTATGAAAACCGATTTAGGCATTTATTTGCATATCTTGAGAATATTCAGTTTTGGAAATTCCTTGGTGTCCAAACATCCTTGGCCTATAAATACCCAAGTTTTCATTTCTAGCAAACTATCCTAAGAGCCAGGCAAACTTCATCTTTTTGTCGTTTCTGGTGGAGCCGTCTATCCAGAGAGTAAAGTACCCTAATTAGGCGAAATCTCTTACGACCGCTCCTTTAAAGACTTATGTGGGATCAAAAATCTCTACGAGTACCGTTGGTGGGAAACTAGATAATTGCAGTTTATTAGTGTTCGATTGATTTGATTGACTAACGATTGTTGAACTTTGATTGCACCTAGTTTGTTTATTCTTGAGAATTTTCTCTTCCGATATAAGATTCACTCAAACTAGATCGAAGTGTCGACCGAATCTTTAGATGTAAAGACATCTTCTGATAATCCATAGTTAACAAACTTTGTTCTGTGCGTGATTGATCACAAGATATTCAAGTGGTGTTGTGCAGGTTTAATTGAAGATTATAGAAGATTTGAAGACAAAAAGATTTCTTATTGATTTCTCATATCTTTATGTAGCACAAACCTTGATCGGCTGGGATCCAACTAGAATCGGATTTATTCGATTGATTAGTTGCATGAGATCGACATCGCTTTACTATTTCTTGTTGGATTCTATATTGATTGATTGAAAATATAAACTCTGCTACTTCGGTAGTTGTTGGATAGATTGATCTAACCAAGCAAAGGAGTTTATTAGTTTAAATGGAAGAGCCTTTGCATATGACTTGAGATATCTTCATATGAAAGAATCAAAAGAGTTGTTACCAACATATTTGTTGTTCCTTTACTGTTTGGAATAAGATCCAAAGGAACAGTTCCAGTGCGTGCACTTATTGAATGTCGGAAACCCAGGGATACTAAATAAACTAAGTGAACTAGGTTTAGTTGCTTGGTCTCAACTATACGAAGTTGGTTTAGATTAGCGGCTTAATTATGAGAGTATTTAATTCTGGACTTGGTCCCTTTTTTTTTTTTTTTTTTTTTGCATTTGCGGTTTCCTCATTAACAAAAACTTATTGTGTCATTTACTCTTCTTTTCCGCAATTATAATTTAAATTAAATTACACAAACGTTAACTCCATATTACTTGATAGTGATCCTATAGAGTTTGGTTAAGTCCGAACCTATTATCAAGTAATCGCATTTTGTTTGTTGTATTGTCTTGATCTCGTATCCATAGAAGATCACACAAAGTGTGAATACCGATTTGTTGTATTGTATCGACTTTGTTCATAGAAAATCACTTTCGGTAAGAGGACTTATAGGTGGATAATTTAAAGTTTGTGGTGTATTTTGGTACCCTCGTCTTTTCAATTGGTACCAGAGCAAAAAAAACACAAAAATATATAATGGTTGATTCAGTTAACGTAGAGAAAGAAGATGATATACTTCATAAAGGCAGTTTGTTTTCAAAACCTGATAAACATCTCAATATTGTTAGTTCACTGGTTGAACACAACTCAGGAAATATTAACCATGGTGTGTTAATAAGAAAACAAATACTTGTGACAAACAAGTCAGATTCAGATTACAGTGATGAGATTAAATTTTTCATAAAGCTTGCTGAAAAATATAATCTAAAATATAATTTATATTATCCATCTGTCGAGAGAATTATCAGAGAATCTTTGATAAAAAACAGGTTTCATGAAGAAGCCGTTTCTCAAGAAATTCTTGGAGTTCATGAACCTCCTGACATGGTGGTAATTACATCTAGTCTATATCAAGATAAAAATACAGTTTCATTTTCTCTTGAAACTGAATCTGAATAATTTGACAATGATCAAGTCAGAAAAGATCAATCAGTTAAGACAAGGATATGTGATTCTAATTCCCAAAATCTATTAACTAATAAACAATATCTTGATTCTAATAGTCTAACCACTTGTAAGAATTTCAAAAGAGATGTGTTTCAAGGAATAATCCTATGCCTGATATCTGGTCAAGTAACAATCATGTATTGTGACAAGGATTATCTTGCTGACTGTGGCAATGATCAGCATAAATGCACTCAAACAAATGATTTCAAATCATGTTGTTTTGTTGTTGATCAACTGTCTAAATCAGAATCACAGAAACAATCTCATTAAAAGATGTTATCATATTCCAAGAATTTTTTTGGGTGGATATAAGATTTCTACTCAATTCTTGACTCAAAATAATTTTTGTCATACTTGTAATCCTGATCATCGAACTTATCCTTTTGTTGTATCAGATTACTCAAGTTGTGACTTAATGAAATAAGGATGTTATTGGAATAGTTTCAAAAAGGAAGATGTCTGAAAACATCATGATATATTATGTTCCGAACACAAAGATGAGCCATCAAGTGCTCACTTCAACAACTAAGATTGTTAATCGGAATTTCCCAACTTGTGCTCGATTTAAATAAATGGGAAATTCTTAAAGGAGCACTAGAATATGAGAAAAGTACAATATTATACTCAATCTATCCATATCATGAACATCTAAAGTATTTTTCTAGGTTTGGAATACTTTTTCTATTTTTAGAAAAATACTTTCGATCTTAGGGACGTTCATGACAAAATTGGACAAGATATTTTTGGATTCTCCTGACCATACTGTTTCGGAAAACTCTTACTGTTATTTCCGAAAGTGTATATTTTCATGAATTTTATCAAATAAAAATACCTTGATTAGGTGTCTGAAAACTTGGAAACCAAGTTCTATTTGATATATAAAACATCTTTAGAACCGATTCTTTCCTCCTTGTTTAGTATGCGGTTCAAGATGGGTGAAAATACTATTGATATTGATTCACAATTACAGAAGCTTGAAACATGTCTTCATGCTGAGATTAAGTGCTACTTCTCAAGGGAACATAAGAGGAATCAAATATCACTTGAGCTCATGTTCTTTTTAATGAGAGATTTTGGAATTGCTCAAGAAAAATTGGAAACTTCTGTAAAGAATGAGAAGTGGCTCGAGTCAAATCTTTTGAAGTTGATTGTGGAAGTGAATCTCTTGAAGAGGAGACTCAATCATCTGAAAGAAAATAGAAGACTCAAGAACTTGAATGCTCAAGAAAGTTCAGTAAATAATCAGAGAACTTCTAGAGATTAAGTTATATGCTGTAATACTTAATCCAAGAAAAATAAACATCAATTTTTGATTTATTTCGATTATTGTATAAGGTCTATTTTGAAAAAAACCATCATTATTTATGAATAAAATTATTATGTTATAATTTTTCTTGTGATAGTTTCAGATTACATAGCCTGTACTTGAATGTCTATATTATTGTTATGTGTTTATGAGATGTGTGATTTCGGTTTTCATAACCTTAACATTCGATCTCATATGATGAGAACCCTTATGGTTTGTGTGACTTTTTGATTTAGCGGGATTAAGTTCTAGCCCAAGTTGGCAGGCTTTATCAAAGGATCATAAGGTGTTCAGATTGATACTCATATGTAAAAAGTCACAATGTGTTGAATCAATTTTTGTTTACATGAGTTGTGTTTAGCAAAAACATATGTGTTTCGGGTTTTCAACTTTTGCTATTGGCACGCATTAGTTAAAACCGATTCAACCTTTCTATGATAAAGGTTGCTCTTTGTTGTTGTTCTTCTTCTATTCCTGTGAGAGGATGACAACATACTGGGGGAGAGTTCTAACTTGAACTTGTGCTCAATGATATATCTTTCTGGGGAGAAGAGGATGCGGAATCTGAGGTAACGAATTTTTTAGTTAATCGTTTTCCTGTTCAAGAAAAGGCTGCTTATATTGCATATATTTTGCTTTTTCTTAAAAAATATTTCATTATGTGTATGGGTGTGTGTGTGTGTGATTCAAATGTTTCCGGTTAAGAAAAACTGTGTCAATTTATTTTGCTTATTGTTTTATATCTTCCTTATTGTTTGGTATCAAGTGTTTTTGCTTAACGAAATTTTGGTGCAATTGCGGTGCTATAATGTCTATGTTTGTTTCAATTGCTTTCGGTTAAGAGAATGCAACTTAATTTATTTGGTTTATATGTATTGTTTATGGCTTAACGAAATACGAGATCATTTTGTTAGTCCAATTCGATTCCGGATAAGAGAAACTAAGTTGATATCGATCTTAGTTAGACTTATCAAATTGAAGGATTCGGTTATTCAAGTCTAATCGAATGCCTTGACAAGAAATACTAGTTAACTAACCTAGTACTTGTCTTGTATAAAGTGGAAGGTCTAAGTTATTGTCTGAATAATTAGAACCTGATGAGAAAAATAAAGTTAATTCTAATCTTTATTTTGGTCTTATATCAAAATAAGAGATTGTATGTTTAAAATCGGTTTAGCAAGAGAACTAAGTTTCTAAGTCAATTTGTTAAACTATTAGGGAAAATTGCTTCGGGAAATTGTTTCCTTGATAACATATTAAAACCAAATTACTTGTAGTTTCGGTTTTGATATTGGTTATCTAAAATTTTATGTGAAACCTTCGTGCTTAACTCTTATAGGTTGTACAAGTCTTATAAATTTGTAAGATCATTTCGGTTTGACATTTATTTGCTCGAACCTTTGTCATTTTGTAACAAAAAGGGGGATAAATATATGGAGTAAAAAAGTGATTTGTAATCACTAAGGAAAGGACAATTGTACTTAAATGTTATACCTAACGAAAGAGTAAAGCATTGACTAAGGGGGAGCAACATATCATATTGTTATTGTATTTATTTGGACTACAAAAGAGAAATAACAAAGATGTTCTTATTGAAAATCTACCTATCTTACCTTTAGGGGGAGTATTAGCTTTGTTATTAAAATGTCAACATCGGCATTTATTAATTAAATATATGCAGGTTATTGTGTTGTTGAAACTTGGAATCAAGCGTATGTTTAATGTATTCTTGTAATTTGTTTATCCATATGTATTAAGAGTTTTGTCACTACAATTGACAAAGGGGGAGATTGTTAGAGCATAGCCCGGTTGAACCCACCAAGCGTTGGTATGTCAAGTTTGGTTGTCATATTTTAGTGAATCAAAACTCATCTAAGAATCGCTAAGCAATACCATGAGTATATGGTAACCGGTCTTGGTAATTGACATAACCGATCCTTGTAACTGATGTAACTGGTCCTGGTAACTTGTGTGTTTGATCACAAGTAATCCATATTGAGGTAGAACCGATCCTAATGATTAGTAAAACCGATTGAACCCATGATTGTGGTTTGATATTTTGCTTCAGCTTCTAATCACCCTCCACTTGTCAAGATATTTTATGGTGTATACACTGGGCAATCTAAGATCCTGCGGTTTATAATCCTAAGGGCCTCTCCACTCATTTCCAATTGGTTTTGAGTTGGATGCCCGTATTTTAACATGGTATCAGAGCAGGCTATTTGCGACGAGTCATTTTACCGCGCCTTTACTCCACACTTATTCTAACAATAAGGTTATAACCATTTTTTTATAACCATTTTTAATAATTGTGTTGTTGATTGAGAAAGAGACGAAAGAGTTCCGTTGAGGCTAGACAAATATACTAAAACAAGTGGGTTGCGCAAGGTGATCAGTATAGTAGATCAGAGCAGGCTATTTGCGACGAGTCATTTGACCGCGCCTTTACTCCGCACTTATTCTAACAATAAGGTTATAACCATTTTTTTATAACCATTTTTAATAATTGTGTTGTTGACTGAGAAAGAGACTAAAGAATGCCGTTAAGGCTAGACAAATATACTAAAACAAGTGGGTTGTGCAAGGTGATCAGTATAGTAGATCAGAGTAGGTTATTTGCGACGAGTTATTTGACCGCGCCTTTACTCTGCACTTATTCTAACAGTAAGGTTATAACCATTTTTAGTAATTGTGTTGTTGACTGAGAAATAGACGAAAGAGTGTCGTTGAGGTTAGACAAATATGCTAAAACGAGTGGGTTGTGCAAGGTGATCAGTATAGTAGAGAGAACTAAGATTATTAATCAAATTTATGTTTTGAAATAAGGTTATAACCATTTTTAATAATTGTATTGTTGATTGAGAAAGAGATGAAAGAGTGTCATTGAGGCTAGACAAATATACTAAAACAAGTGGGTTGTGCAAGGTGATCATCAGTATAGTAGAGAGAACTAAGATTACTAATCAAACTTATGTTTTGAATGATTCAGAGTGGTCGATTATTAGTTATTACCATGATGATTCAATTTTATGAGTGGCCTGGAGAAGTTTATTTTCGTTTCAAATAAGTCTTCTATTAGTGATGGCCTCACGGATATGCACTAGTAAGACTTAAGCCCTGTACAGTTTTTTCGTTTTTTAATATTTTCATTGACCGAGTAAAAAAAAATACCATGATGATTCAATAAAAGATGAGAAAGACAATTACTTGTCACTTGATGTTCTGTGCATCCACGAGGACTCGACCCACAAAGCACCAAGAGCCGGCCGAGTTCTTTTGTCGCTCACTTGAAATTGTCACCCGCTGAGGATAGATCATAATACTAGTATATTTCCATCAATGGAATTTCAATCATCAAAAAGAGAAAATCCAAGACTACGAAAGAGCTTTTTATTCGTGAGCACCTAATTTTTCACTTAATTATGAATTTTGAACTATGGTGTCTGGTGCGGTTTGATGGTTGAGAGTCGAGAGTCGAGACTGGAATGGCATATGATAGTAGTTGATAGTCTAAACCTGGGTTACCTTGATAGCCTAAAATAAGGGTGCCTAGACAAAAAAAAAAATCCAGAATGGTCTATATTTGCAAGCATCCTAGACATAAAATTACTTAAGTGGGCACAGGAAGTTCTGACTTGGAATTTGTGAAAAAGAAAGGAAAAAAATTAAGCAAGTTTATATGTTCCTTGTCTAGAGAGGTGAAACAGGAAAAGTTCCTTGTGTAGAGAGAGGTACCGAGAAATACCACGGAGAAGATAGTCTGGACATCGACGGCATATGAGACTTACACATGATTCGCTTATGCTGTTTGATTTAAAAAAATGGAGGAGATACTGGACAGTCGCTGTTTACCCGGCTCTACACAGAACGTGGAATGATTTCATGTAGAAACCAAAGGTTGATATCATATTAGACACCGGCTGTTTATAACTTTATGTGTTGTACAGAATGTCCAAGTGATTAAGTGATTTTTGGCTCTTCTCCAGTATTTATTAAATGAATATGTTTCAAGACAGTTTGAAAGAGACCTACGCACCTTTCTGCCAGCAAATAAGTCATTTGGCTGCTTTCTAAGATTCCATTGAACTAACACCACTGGCACCTGCTGCATTACAAATTTACATCACCGCGTGATGCCAAGTGTGAGTGGGTCCATCGGGCCATTGCTTAGTTTCATTAGAGCTAGCACTATGGTAGCCTCCATTCCCTTTCTATCCCTCAAATGTAGGGAAGGTATAGCACAAGGAAGACAACCTCACTATGGTGCCCTCTTATCCCTTCCCTATACGAAACGGCTACTCAGTAGTCGTATGAATAGTGCCAAATGGATACTCAATAGATGTATCAGTCAACTCGTTGACTTGACCAATACAGCTACTAAGTAGTCGATTTATAAGTCTTCAGAAGCGAGCTCGGACTCGGCCATTTCTTTTTCTTCCTTCTTCTTCTCTATTTTTCTCCTCTCCACAACCCCTTTCGATTTGAAGACCCTCTGGTGCGATTCAGGAACAAAGGTGAAGCATTTGTCTTTTCCAATTTCGTGTTTCATCAACAAAATAGTCCAAGACGAGTGTTTCAAATTTTAAGGTGTAAATTTAATTTAAGTTTGATTATGATTAAATTGGAGATGTTAGGTTGTTTATAATGTGTCCTTGTATGTTGCTTGATAGTTTGAGACATTGTTGATTGAATTTATGATATTTTGTTGATAGCATCAAAGAGGTTGTTGTTTATGATTGATTTTGATATAGATATGGTATTGTTATTGATAATTTTGGATTGATGGATGATTAAATAAATATGTATTATGTCTAGGGAAAAATGTTGGCGGAGAAATTGTATTTGGATGGATAATTTAGGGTTGATTGATTATTTTGTTGTAGTTTGATAGATAATGTGGCTTTTTTTTTTGTTGGTCTTGTACAATATATATCCATTGTAGAATTTTTGCATAAAATGGATTGTTTTGTGATTATTTTGTGTACATATGTGTTGTAGATGTACTCCGATGATTTTCAACGATTATGAATGATATAATTCCGATTTCTTCAAAAGAACATAGTGATCATAAATTGAAAGTCCTAATCTCGTCAGATGAGAGGCAGAAATCTCTGAAACATCGAAGTAATGTAAGCCAACTATATGAAATGTATATCGCAGTTAGTAAATTTCCACATGTTAAACAACTTGTAGACGACTGTGGGTTTGGTTCAATTTTCAAAATAAAATATCCGAAACTACAAGACAACTGCCTAACTACTGGTATATTTTAAAGGTGGTGGCATACCACCAATACATTTCACTTCCCTAGTTTTGAAATAGGGTTTACCCCATTAGACTTCACTCAAATTACCGGAATTCCTATTGGGAAAGGAAATTGCATATCATTGCAAGAAATTAGTATGGACCAACTGCATCAGATTGCTCCCGAAACCATAGATTATTTGCTCACATATATTAACGCATTAGCTACAACAAGAAGAAGGAAAGAAGATAAAATGGTTATAACGGGAATAGAAGAAGTTAGACAAGAAAAATTAGTCGACTTGAGAGTTAAAATTGTGGATAGATGCAAGGGGATCAAGAAGAGTTTGATTAAATTGTTTCTTGACCATAGACTCGGCCTAGAAAATGATGTTGTGTTTTAGGAGCCAATTGCAAGATGGTTTTTGATTTGGTGTTTTGGGAATATCCTTTTCCCAAACAAGAACAATTTTGTTGAGATTAAATGGCTTAGTATAATGAGGTATTTAAATGTGATGAGGTTTTATGATTGGAGTTCGGCGTTCTACGATAGTATGTTATTGGGATTGAATACTGGAGTAACGTGCAACAAGCCTGACTTGCAGTTCTTTTCGTATCCATTGATGGTAAAAATTCATACCCTCTTGAAATCTTACTTTCCTTACTTGTTTTCTATTGGTGACCGTAGAATGCAATTAGTTGTTAATAATAACTAATAATGTTGCAGTCTTGGTTTTGGGCATACTTTTGATGTCTATTTCCCTAAACAAAGGCGTAGAATGAAAATATGGATCCATGGCCAGCGGGTAGGTTATATGATGGAGACTAAAGAGACTTGAAAAGAGGCGCACAGAGTGATGCAGGTACCCATTCAGCGACTCTTGTGTGTTACAAGATTGATAACTTCTCATTCGATTATGTAGTATGGTCGTCATGGGAGGATAGTGAATGGAAGACTAACCTCGAGGTGGTAGAGGCTAAACAAATATCTGTAACACGGAGGGTCTTTTACGATCCATTTGGTCACAATGCCTTGTACCTGGGCGAACGGTGTCTCAAACAATTTCTTGGAATGACAGTAATACCGTGCAATCCTCCTGATTCAACAGTAGACATCAACACTGCCTATTTGTACACCAACAGTCAACTTAATCCCTTGCATTATGTTGAAGTACCCGATCATAAGTATAAGTTGTGGTTGAAGGAGAGGTCAGTTGGTAAGTACTCAGGTGTATTGTAAATGAAGGAAGTAGGGTTTTGTATGGTATGCAATATAACGATGCTTATGTTTGCCTATTAGCACCGCCATGAAAAAGCACATACATAGAAGAGTTGGTGCCCGTCGATCGTCATCTCTTCCCATATCCACCAAAAAATCTGACAGCTCGAATATGCGGCCCTGAATTTAACGCGATTGATATGCCTATTGGAATGGAGTATTTGGGACAGTATCCTCAACCCAATTATAATGTCAATCAGGGTACAGTCGTGAGTATCATATGTCCATTAATTCTTATATATTTTACTTGTGAGAAAAATATAAACTCATGTCGGTGTTTACTGTATACATGAGATGTGGAAACAGGCATATCAGGATTCCCAACAACAACTCATGGCTCAACAACAATTCTATTTCGACCACACAAAGGAACTGCAATACAAAATCAAATATGGTTCAGATTTCAATCAGAAATTTGTGAGAGAGTATTTACCACCACATACATGTGAGTATTCTACACCGGGCCAGTCTCTTGATTTGGGACCGTCGACGGGTTCTTTTGTTCCAAACAGTCAAGAAGAATCTTACCATCCTTATAATTCGTCGGAGCCACTCAATCAAAGTACAACCACGTACCAACATCAGGATAATGAAAATGATCCATGGTTTGAAATGTAAAGGGTTATTTCTTTAACTTTTTAACAGATATATTTATATCTCTATGTACTGCTCTTTTTCACTGTATAACGGCTATTTTTTTCCTTTTATTTTTACTGGTAATATTTACTGTATAACGGGTTTTTTTTTTTTTGAATTCTATATCCTCTCATCATATTTATATATATAGCAAATCACTTTCCAAAATGAAGCTATCCAAACATTTTATCATATTTGTGTTTTATAAAAATGAGATTCAGCAAAGAAGAAGATGTTGGTCTTACACAAGCATGGATTGAAGCAAAACATAGTATTCTGAACGTAGTTCATAACACTAGTAACCAATTCTGGAAGAGTGTATTAATTGAATTTTTTGATAACATATCCAGAAATCCAAATGCGAGAGTCTAAGGAGGTCTTAGAGCAAGGTGGAGCAATATCAACAAGGACATCATCACTTTTTTCATGATTCAGGCCGAAGTTAACATACGTAATCCTGGAATGTCATATGAACAAAGGGTAAGAAATTATTAACAAATTTCTTTTATTTCCTAAAATGATAACTATTTTAAGCTAAGTTTATTTTTAAAAATTTCAGATAAGTGTTGCTCGTTTAGACTATCTTAACCAGACATGCGACAATTTTTCGCATGATGAATGTTATCAGCTATTGAAAGCAAGTAATGATACCTACAATCCCAACGAAATATAGCTTTATCGCCGAGATGTTCCCGCATCATATGTTGATCAAGTCTTCGGAATAACAATCCTGAAGAATGATTAAATGTGAATATTTTATCTTATATTTATGTAATTTTCTGTCTTTGTGTGTGTGTTTCTGCATCATATGTTGATCAAGTCTTCGGAATAACAATCCTGAAGAATGATTAAATGTGAATGTTCTATCTTATATTTATGTGGTTTTCCGTCTTTGTGTGTGTGTTTCGTCTTCGAAACAACAATCTTGAAGAATGATTATATTTGCATATTTTATCTTAAATTAATGTAATCTTTTATCTTTAAGTCTTCTTGCAATCTATATATGATCCAATGTTCTATCTTTTATTTGATTAAATTTTAACATAAATAAAACTAAAATTCCACAAAATAGACAACAAGTTTAGAACTATTGAATAAAAAACCAAATCACTTGTCGTAGTAATCACGATTGCACTTAGCATGTGAAACAAGCCTTTAAACCCCTAGGTGAACCTATTGGACGAGTTATAGTATCGTGATGGTTTACACAGATATTTACCCACAAAATCTACACAAACATTTATTATACTTTCAATCTTCACTGGATGAAGCAGATGAAATGTCCGGTGATTGATACTCTGGAATTTTGGATACCATGAAATTATAGCTTTCATCAAATATGAATGCTTCACCCTTTTCCTCAAAATAACGCGCTTTAACGACTTCGTGCTACAATAACACAACGCAATATAATTATTGTTGTAATTTAAAATCAATCAACTTAGTTTTGTACGAAAGCAATTCTAAAATACTTACAAATTGTTGAGGGGACGGGCTAATATGGCTGGCATTGAAGATCTGTTGTTGAATAGCTATAAAATCGCAAACGGATTTTTGGATAATCAGGTACCTATCATGAATTTGTTGAAGACTTATTCTCTTTGGATTCCCGTAATCTTGTTTATATTGGTTATATATCTTCGCCCAAAAGGTTTGGGGATCTGCCATTACAGGGGAGTGATATGCTACTCGAGTTTATGTGTACCATGCTTTGATGATTTCCAAATCTTTAATTGAATCAAATTATCCCATGGTTGTGTTTGTATAAAGAGTTATAAGAGGTACCAAAATATGTGAGAAGTTTTGCAGAGTGTATGAAAATAGGTGTTTGTTGTTTGGAGATAGATAACACAATTTATAATATCCGTCAAAATAAACCATCATAAAGTAGTCATTGGGATATAGTCGATTGAAATTAACCATTATAAAAGCACATTACAATTATTGAATAAAAACCCAGGTTACTTGTCGTAGTAACTCCGATTGCACTTAGCACGTGCAACAAGCCTTTAAACCCCTAGGTGATACTAGTGGAAGAGTTATTGTCTTGTGAGGGTTTACACAGAGATTTACCCGCAAAATCTTAAACAACAACCACATATACTATTAGTCAGGTCCGTCTTATGGAGGAGCGCCGACAATCATTTCTGGATTGTAATATTCCAAGTTAGGCATGTTAGCCTTAAAAATTAAGTAGCACTCATAACATGTAAATTTTATGTGATGATCTAGCCGGTACACAAATTTTGCCATTTCCTCCTACGTAAAACAAACATAAAGCAAAAGGTTAGTGTCTATGTGGAAACAACATTCGAAATATCGGAACTATTTATTATCACCTACGGTAATCACAGTTGTCATGTGTTGTGGGGCGTAACCATGAATCTTTCTTTGTATTCTAACATACTTGCAAACCTCTATTTGAATTTGACAAATACGTTGTTGAAGTTGTCGTCTGGTTCGGTTATTAACATTTCCAAACGCTTGTACAAAGCCGTCAAACACCAGCGTTCATTTTTCATAGGCGGAGAGTTCTTGAACATCTTCAATAGGAAGAGTAGCAGCATTTACAAATATTGTGGTGAGTGCAACATCTTCTTCTACGGTATACCCAACCATTACCATGTTATCTATTGAAACCCAAAAAATATGAGACACAGAGGATACTAATGCCAACTATTTTGGATTGTTTGTGTTGAGGAACTTTTTGACAATTTATAATAGGCATTGAAAGTGGCAGTTGGAAAGTAGCCGTTGGAAAGTAGCCGTTGGAAATTAGCCATTACTAAAGATCCATTGGTATAAGAAAATATAGTTCAAATATTTTTTTTATTATTGGATAAAGAGTATTACATTAACTAGTTGCAAGCCTAACAAGCTAAGATCCAACAACATACTACTACATTAATTGAACAGGTTACTGTGCTAACCTACCAGCAAGCCTCATGGGTCATCTAGCCGAAGGAGCCGAAGCGGATGAGGGGATGAGATTGTGTCACAAGGGGGAAAAACTAACACTACATTCCATGTTAATTCCTGCAATATTACGCCATTGGGGGCTTGAACCTGGGACCTCCTGGAACGCATAATACTTCGGGAAACGGGGATGACCAGCTGAGGTATGTCCCATTCTTATCGTAATTATGTTAATTTAAATTATCGTAATTAGAAATATATAAATTAATGTTACTGAGAAAAAGGAAACTACATTACCGGAACTGAAACACAACTTTACTTTAAAAAAAAAAAAACACTTAAACTAAGCTATTAAAAATTGAAATGATTATGTTGTTTCCTCTCTGCATGGCCAATATGGAATTCTGTTTTAATTCAAAGTATTTTTTTGCATTTGGATCCAGATTTTCGAGATCGATTTTCATTATTTCCTTTTCTTCCTTATCTCGATCAGCTTCAATTTGTTCTTGTGTTGTCTCTATCAACCTTTCTATAATTTGGTTTTGTTGTTGCTGACGAGGTGCGACTGTCACTCGGGATTCTTTTATATAATCAACAAGTTTACTGCCTGCGTCGCTCATGTGGGAGTCTTGTGAGGATGGGGTGGCGGGTTTGCTTGTCCCAACAATCTTTTTATTAATTTGGGCTTTTTTCGCTGCTCTGGACTTGCGTTTATCTTTTGTAAATCCACCTGATGACGTTCCAGGTATTGTACTTGGGTTCGTACTAGGGGTATATCCTAATGGAAAAGGGATACCGCTAGGGACATTATAAGTGTTTGGAATTTGATTTGCAAATGGAGTCTCAGCGAATTGGCTTGTAGGTGGATTTTAAGAAGATAGGGTTGGAGTACTAAACATATTAGAGAAATTTCCATGAATTTGAGATGACGGAGGATTAGAATCTTGGTCCATATCTTTTTCTTTTTTTTCGAAAAAGAGGAGAACCTCATAACATTCATTGAGAAAACCGATTTAGGTAGTCGGAAACCTTACCAAAATTGTTCAAGATCATATACCAGCCATACATGTAATAGTATCTCCACCAATTCTTGCCCATAAGATCTAAAAATGATTTCAGAAAACCTTCTCTCTCGCAAAGGAGAGTACCAAACATTTAGGGACAAACTGATTTTGGTAACAAAACCAGAATGTGTCAAAGCACAAAGCAATGACTAGATCAAGTCCAACCCAATGTTCCTCAGAACATGTAGATAACATGAACCGTAGTTTTTTAAGTTTAGATTGCATGTTGGCCAGGCGGAGAGGCAATCTAAACTAAGTTATTACTCACAATGATAAATCAAATAGGATTGATCGACCTAGGATTTCGTGGAGATCCATACACTTGGACAAACAATCACCAGGGCCAAGACAATATATTAGAAAGATTAGATAGAGATCTTGCAACCCCATATTGGCGCAACGCAAATCCTCATGCCGTCGTCACTCATCTTCCGAGGATAGCATCCGATCATGCACCCATCCTTTTGCGAACCAAAGCAATTGAATGGAAGGGACAAAAAAATTACAAATTCGAACATTTATGATTAACGCACCCTCATCTCAAGCAAATTGTAGATTCTGCCTGGACTCAACAAAGTGACGATGAACCTGCTCTGGACCTTCAGCTAAAGCTAATCACCACTGGCCAAACTCTTATGGATTGGAACAAGAACACATTTGGGCATCTTCCAACTCTAATTCGCAAGTCAACAACGCAAATCCAGAGGGCACAACATCAATGCGCCATACATAATGGCAAGGAATTAGCATATTGGCTAAATCTAAAAAAAAAAAAAACTACGGAACTAGCACCTGATCTTACTTCAATGTCATGCCGCATATTGGCAACAAAGATCCATAATACAATGGATCCAATCAGGAGATAATAATACGACCTTCTTCCACACCAAAACAACCATACACCGAAGTCGCAACAACATTCAACAATTACAAGATCAGCAAAACAACTGGATTTCCGATAAAGATCAAGTAATTCAGATCATCCTGGACCATTTCACAAATCAATACACGGCTCCGAACACAATAATAGATGAAGAGCTATTTGAGTAAATAACGCCAAGATTAACATCCACACAATGTGATTCTCTCACGACAGAAGTCACGGTGCAAGAAATCAAGCAAGCTATGTTCTCTATCAATTCAGAAAGTTCCCCTGGGCTGGATGGTTACACAAGTAAGTTTTTCAAGGTTTTCTGGGATACCACTCACACACAAATAATAGCTATGGTTCTAAGTTTTTTTAATTCTTTAAATATCCACCCCCTCATGAACCACACAAACATTACGTTAATTCCAAAAGTCGACCACCCAACAAAACCATCTCAATTCAGACCTATCAGCCTCTTCAATGTCTGTTACAAAATCATATCAAAAATTCTGGTCAACCGCATTCCCCCCCCCTTCTCCCATTTTTAATAAGCCCATATCAAAGTTCTTTCGTCCCTCAACGCTCAATTCATGATAACATCACAATTGCAGGAGAGCTATTCCACTACATCAAAACCTCAGCCATCACCAAAGAACCAAAAATTTCTCTTAAACTAGATATCCAAAAGGTTTATGATAGCCTTGACTGGGGTTTCATTAAAAAAGCCTTTACCAAATTAGGATTCCCGACAATTTTTGTGGACTATATCATGTTATGTATCAGCTCAGTCACCTACTCCATCAACATCAATGGCACCCCTCATGGTTTCATCACACCAACGAGAGGCATAAGACAAGGTGATCCCATATCTTCATTGTATGTGCTGAAATTCTATCAACAAATCTTGCCAAATTGGAAGCCAAATAGATGGTTCGAGGTATCAGAATATCACAAAAAGCACCGCCCATATTACATCTTATGTATGCATATGATCTTCTAATCACATACAGAGTTTCCCAAGAGAGTAACATCCACCTCCAAAAGATACTTCAATCTTACGGATCATTGGCAGGACAATTAATCAACACATCCAAATCAACAATCATCCACCATCCGAGATTACTGCCATAAGATATAAATACTCTATACCAATTTTACAACATGCCAACTTCTTCACCCCTCCAATATATCTCGGAGTCCAATTCAAACACGGAGAACATCCCGCCACATCTTCGAACCTTTGCTTCAAAGGCTAGCTCGTAAAGCTAAAGGATGGATGGCAAAATTCCTTACACCTGTTGGAAGGTTAGTTCTCATTAAAACCTCCTTAAATCCAACCTCCAACAACCTCATGCAAACCCAACTTTTCCCTACTCATGTCCACAAACAAATCGACCGAATTGCAAGGAATTTTTCCTGGGGCATGATTCCTCTGTTAAAAAGCTACACCCTTTGGGATGGAGCAAACTCCACACACCGATAGCAAAAGGAGGTCTCGGCATCAGTAAAAGTATCCATCACAATAAATCTTTACTTATGAAAAGATAATGGAATATTCACGATCAACTGCATTCCATCTGTACCGGTATATACAAAGAGAAGTACCTCCAACATCAACAAATTTTTAAAGGTACGATCACCTTGCCTTCTACTTCCAGCACACAATGAAAGCAAAAGGCATCCCTTATATCTTTTGTAAAACAACAGTTATTTCATCGCATAGGAAATGGTTTAGACACCCTCATCCAAGCTAATTGGATACCTCAGTTTCCTAACCTTTATCCATCCCATTGTTATCCTATCCAAACTGTGGCTGATATAATTGACCTTATTACTCATAATTGTAGACATGATCAGCTACACAACCTATCACCTGATGCAATACAACATATTATCAATATCCACCTTCCCCTCGACAACAACCCAGATAAAATTATCTGGCCACATTCGAAATTCGGTAAATATACCACTGGTTCTGGATACAACTTTTTAGCCCAACAAGATAACCATACAACCATAACCCCTCTCCCAACCACCAAACTTCTATGTATCTTACCATGTCCTCCAAAAATTCAACTTTTCTTTTCAAGGCACTATAGACAACCAGAATTGATCTAGTCTTCAACCAATCCCAATCTCACCATGAAAACATCTTGAGGACAGTTGTAGCACAACAACAAGAATTTGAATGGGCAATAAAAATCTTCCCACCGGTATAACCTGGAGATCCAACTTCGAGGATTGCAACAACCATCACAAGAACAAATACAATCATTCAAATTGGATAGTCTATTCCAGATCCAAGTTGGATAAAAATAAACACAGATGAGGCTACTAGAGGCCATCCAGGTATGGAAGGAGCGAGATTCTTTTGCAGGGACTCGAATGCACAGACCATTCTGGCTCTGGCACAACCTCTAGGTTTAACTACTGCGCTAACGGCAGAGACATGGGCAACCGTAATAACAACCAGAATTGCAATGGACAGACAACGGCCAAGAGTGATAATTGAAACGGACTCGGAGAATCTCATGCACATTATCAGAACATCAGGGGAAGCTCCTTGGTATATATCTCAAATGATTGCAGAAATCAAACAAAGAATGCGCCACATACCTTGTTGCCGCATTCAATACAATTATAGAGAAGGCAACCAAGCAACGGATGGTATAGAAAACTTTGCAGCAAATAGAAGCGAAGAAGGAAACTATTCCGCAACGATATGGGATCAAACAAACCTGTCTTTTCTTAATCAAATTCTGTTAAGTGACTCTATGGGAATTACTTTCCCACATGTAATCTCTAGTTAGTTCCTTTTAATATATACATGCTTCAAAAAAAAAAAAACATATACAACAACTATAATGAACATATTTAGATAACATACCCGGTTAATAGAGTCCCAGCCCGGAATAGTTGCAACGTCTCTTGCAACACAATCGGAAAAGTTATCCACTTCGTTCTTGATTATGCTAAATCGATTACGAACGCTTTTTGTAGTACGCTCGTGTTTATTCCCACCACAAGCTTCCACAAATTTTTGAAAAAGGATTTTCCAAAACTCTTCCTTATCTTCATAACTGCTATAACCAAGAGCAGAGTACTGAGTAACAATGTGAAAATCTTCCAAAGTACTAAATCTCGCTCTATGTTTCCTTTTTGGCTTTTGAGTCTCCGACATTGATGAGCAAAACAAAATTTAAAACTCTTACTTAAACAAGAAATTAATTGGAGAGATTTTAGTGAAGAAATCAATTTATGTAAGAAGAAGAAATTGATTTGGTGTGGTTTGAGTAGAGAATTAGTGGTATTTATAGAGGATTTTGAAAAAATGACCGTTGGGATCCGACGGTGGAGAAGATAGAGCCGTTATTAATGATGGATTGTTAGGATCGAGTGTGAGAGAGGTGTAAACAAAAAAAAGGTCAAACAAATATTTTTTACTTAGTAGCCGTTTAAAAAGCTACGGCTACTCAATAGTCGTATCAACGGTAATACAATTACTCGGTATCCGTAAAGTAATTTTATACGGCTACTGAGTAGCAGCCATGTGATTTCCCTTCCCTACAAGGCGGATCAGATGTGATCCTCCTAGTAGGGAAAGGAGGATATCCCCACACACATGTAAGGATATGGAAGACCATAATACTTGTTCTTTTTTTGAGGGATGGAGGGCACCATAGTGAAAGAGATTACGACATTCACTATTCTCATCCTTTGGTAACAGATTCTTTACCATCTGAAAGAGATTACGACATTCTTCGTATACTATCTTCGGTGCGTTCTCTATGTCTCAAGACATAGAGAAGCAGATTTAGAAAATGTGACACCAGAAGTGTTAGTTTTAGTATTTCCATTTTCCATCACCACCGAGTGAAAAAGAAGTAAATATTTAACAAAATGAAGACTGCAAATTCTGCAGGAAAGAGAATTTCTGGATTAAGAAGAAAACCAGAAAAAACCCCACGAAGTGTGGGAGTTGGAAGATTTAGATGAAGTAACCCAAAGAAGGAGAGCAAACGTGGATTTGGTGGGGACTAAAACCAGAAATACATCAACAACAGAAATTGGAACTTCTCTTTCCTTTAAAATCTCTCTCTGATCTTCTTCCCGAATCTGATCATCCTGCCAGCATTCTCACCTCCCATCAGCAGACGTAAACGTATCAGCAAACCCTGATGGCCGAGTGGGGATGCTGGTCTGGGTGTTATCCACACTAGCAAGGAAAGAAGACGTTGCTTCAAGATTGCTACTGCTTCCCTCAAATTGCTGCCATTTTTTAAGTGCTTGAGGAAGTGTCATATCGAGATCGATTCCATACATGTCTTCATCATCTGGTTCTGCTGGTTTCCAAAGCTCCACCAGAGATGATAATGTGTTTACTATGTGACTCATATCAGGTCTTTGATAAGGTTCCCTTGCACAGCAGTGACCAGCTAGTTCTGAGACAGTTTTAATGGTCACCATTGTCTCTTCAGTGATGTCGATTGTAGGGTCAATTGCTTTAGAGAAGTTTTCTTTGCTGAGGTGCATTCTTCGGAACCAAGAGACTAAGTGCATGCTCTCTTCTGGTTGGGTTTCGTCAAGTGCCTTTCTACCTGTTATTAGCTCCATTAAAATCACACCGAAACTGTACACGTCAACCTTGGTTGTTACTCTTCCAGTTGCTGTCAAACAGAAAGAGAATAATGCATCAGTACGTTGATTAACCTGACAAAACAATTGTCGTAAATTTTTTTGACAGTATTGACTTTATATTTGGTGAATAATCAAAGGGATCTCTTGGTAAACCAAACACATAATTATATGATTCCAATGTCTGTGCCTAAGAACTGACTTCCGAAAATGTGTGATGGTCAATTAAATATCAAGGTTCTTGGATGTCTGAATCTAAGAGTTATCTTTATCTAAATGTGTAATCAAACGAATTGACATCTGAGATGTCTAAGAATAAAGACATCTTTCAAACAAAGTTAATTACGACATATTTATACTATCAAAAGAAAAAGACAATATTGACAAGATTAGTAACTAAATGGAATCATACAACATCTTTCAAACAAACTAAATGTGTAAATGTGTAATGAAAGACTATGTAACTCAATTTAATTGACCGCCAAGTAGAAAATCAGAGTCTAGATCTAGAACTTAGATACAGACTCACTGTTCTACTTCTGCGCGCAGTTTGAAAAGTTTTGCACATGTGGCTCGTTAAGAATACTAACAACCTTTGAAACCAGCCATTCTCCTACTACAGCTTATGTTTGATAGTTTACTTGAGAAATCGAAACAATTCCTATGTGTGATACGATTGTTTCTAAACTTTCCAGAAAAAAACAAATGCTTCTCAGTCTAAGCAGTAAGCATGTATTATACAGTTAAACACAACTAAAAACAAATTTTTCTCAAGCAGTAATTGCATATTCTCAGAAAGCAAATAACTTACCTGCATATTCTGGGGCAAGATATCCAAAAGTTCCAGCAAGTTTTGTTTCAACAGAAAACTTCCCAGTAGGAGCATTACGAACAAGACCGAAATCAGCTACCTTAGCCCTCATGTCATCACCTAGAAGAATGTTTGAGGGTTTAAGGTCTCTGTGGATGAAACTTTGTTGGGCTAAACCATGAAGATACTCAACACCCCTAGCAACGTCTAATGCAATGCTTAACCTTCTAGTCCAATCAAGAGGCTTAAACACTCCTTCATTCCAATTAAAAAGATGTTGACTAAGAGTTCCTTGTGGCATATACTCATAAACAAGCAGCCTTTCATTTCCATCCAAACAGTACCCAAGAAGAGCAACAAGATGGCGATGACGAACTTTAGTAAGAACAGCAATTTCAGACATGAACTCGTGCAATCCTTTACCACTCATAACTCCACCTTCCATTCTTTTGACTGCAATCCTTGTTCCATCATCCAGTTCCCCTTTGTAAACTGTTCCAAATCCACCCCGACCTAAAATATTCTCTTGACTAAAATTGTTCGTAACGTTTCTCAACACTTGAATTGAAATCACCATATTTCCTGCTTCAACAACATGTGTATCACTTGGGCCGCTGCTTGCTTGGCTGTAGTTTTCACTTGATCCACCAGCATTCGCAGTTGAACCTGTAACAGTAATCTTGAGGATCTCAGGATCAGATCCTGAGTGGCGAGGATGGACCACCATTGCATTGGGGCTTTGAACTCTACCAAACCGCTTTTGTTTTCTTTTGTACAGACAGCAACAGATCATTCCAAGCAAAGCAAATATAAAAACTCCCCCAAATACAGAACCCACAATGGCTCCTACTGAAATCGACGATTTCTTGCTTCTACCCCTTGAAGGACCAGGGTCGCTACCTGAAGGACCAGGTGAACCACTAGATGGGCTTCCTGGAGGTGAAGGGATATCCTTTCCAATTCCTGGGTTTCCAGTTGTCCTCACTTCCAGATTATTACGAAATTGTGGTATCTTTCCAGAAAGCTGATTGTTTGAAACATCAAGTAATTCGAGATTAGGCAGAACCTTCAGCTCTTCTGGAATAGTACCAGTTAGGTTATTGTCAGCAAGAACAATTCTTTTTAGAGATTTAAGCGACGCAATATCAGGAGAAATGGAACCAGTAAGATCCATTTTCTGAAAATTAAGACGAGTAATATCTCGACCATCACAACTGATTCCCAGATACTGGTTACAAGGATCATTTCCCTTCCAATTCTGTGCAAACCTAAGAGGATAACCCAGCGACTTCGCAAAGGAAAGCAACATATTGACACGGTCATCACAATCACCAGGAGTAGACAAACAGAAGCTGTTTGTTTCCACCTTCAAGTCTAATTTCACAAAACTATCAAATTCAGGTACAGGCCCTTGCAGCTGATTATTTGTCAAGCTTAAGATTTGCAGACTTTTAAGACCTGTTAGAGATGAAGGAACAGGACCAGTAAACAGGTTATCTCTTAGATTTAATTCCCTTAGGTTACTTAGATTTGTGAAATCAGGTAAAGGCCCAGAAAACTTGTTAGTTTGTAACCAAACTTGGGACAAAAATTTCATATTCGACAAAACACTGATATTTCCAGTGAGTTTGGTAGCACTTGCCTGTCCGTTCAACCAAAGAGATTGTATAGAAGAAGTAGCAAAACTTTTAGGAAGTCCACCTTCAAGATTATTATTAGCCACATGAAATGATTGTAAAGCAGGAAAACTATCTTGGTCAAAGAAATCAGGGATTTTCCCTATGATATTAGCTGAATTAGCAGAGAAATTAACAATCGTTGAAGCATTTTTGAAACTAACCGGAATTTCCCAAGATGAAAAAGGATTGCCATCTAAATCAATCGCTTGAATCGAAGTAAGCCCAGAAAAGAAATCAAGAGGAATGGAAGAGAACTTATTATTACTTACCACTACTACTTGTAATGAACTCAACCCACTAAAGCTTGGTAGATCCCCGGAGATTTGATTCCCTTGGAGTTCTAACCTTTCCAAAGATGTTAACTTCTTCAGACTGCTTGGAAGACTACCAGTAAGACCTGAATCTTTAAGTTGAATCCGCGTAACCCTATTTTCATTACAATAAATGTCTACCCATTTACAAGGATCTGGATCAGACCATCCTAGATCTTTTGAAGAGCTTAAACTCTTCTGCAATTCAACCATTACATCAACATCATTAGGGTTTGTTTGAGAGTTTACAGTGAGTAATAGTAATGGAAATAACAGAAGAAATAGGCTCAAAACCCTAACTTTCATGATAATCTGAAATGAAAGAATTGAAAAGCTAGGTTGTATCTGAGTTGCAGAGGTAGATATTTCTCTTTTGTTTAGGGTTTTGATCTTTTTAGGTTGAGCATTGTTGTTTACAGAAGCAAAAGTTGTTGATTACAATAGACGCGTAGAAAAGAAAAGGAAAAATAACTGAAATAGAAACCAGAGAGAAGAGTTAAGAGTAACAATGTGCTGGTGAGCTGTAGTGACCTACTGGATACTCCATTACTAGGATAACAGTGTCCGTGATTGAGACCAGCACATGTACGTGGGACCCTGTAGAGAAAGAAAACCAGGACCAACCTCTGTCAGACTGTCACGCCGCATAGTATAAAAAAAAAAAAAAAAAAAAAAAAAAAAGACTGTCACGCCGTATCACTCTACTCTCAATAATTTTTTTGGAAAATTAGGCTAAGGCCCAACCCATGGATAAATCATAATATGAGGCCCTTAATTAAAAGAAATTTAAATATAGGCCCCAAATTATTAAAAGACATTGATATCTTTATGCATATTGTCAAGCCCATAATTAAATAAAATTTAAATTTAGGCCCAAAATTATTAAAATATTATGTGATGATGTTCCAACCACCGCCAACCACCTCCGACCACCACAGCCATCGCCAACCACCTCCGACCACCACCGCTGACAACCACCTCCGACCACCACCGCCGACAACCACCACCGCCACTGACCACCTCCGACCACCACAGACACCGCCAACCACCTCCGACCACCACCAATACAAACCACCTCCGACCACTACCGCCGGCAACCACCTCCGACCACCACCAACCACCACAGACACCGCCAACCACCTCTGACCATTGCCGGCAACCACTTCCGACCACCACCGCCACCGACCACCTCCAACCACCACCGCTCACCACCACCTACGACCACATTGATATTGCAAGTGTAACTGGAAGTTACACATGTATAAAAGTTACACATTCATGTTGTGTATTCAATAGTGTGTAACTAAAAGTTACACATCCATATGACATGTGTAATAAGAAGTTACACATACATATGACAAGTGTATCCACAAGTTACACATGCATATGGCATGTGTAGTCAACAGTTACACAACAGAAAAAAAATATATATAAAAAATACATCTATCGCATTAATATTCATTTACAATAATATCTCTGTTTACCATCTATAGTAATCGGTTGTTACTGGACACAATAAATGAGTTAAAACACTAGAAATAAGCCCCTGAAACCTATACTAGAAGTTTTGCCTTTTTTTCTTGTCTTCCTCACTCCAAAATGCTTGCATATCTGCAATTAAATAAACATCCATGAATTAGGTTGGATGAATAAAAAGCAAAAAATAATAATATTATAGGACAATTGTAAGGAAAATTTATAGAACAAAGATCACATAAAAGACACATGATAACCCATCTTAGCATGCGTAACTTGGAGTTACACATGCATATGACTTGGATACCTAGCATGTGGAATTTTTTGGTTGCAAGTTTGTTCATTTTAGCATGTGTAACTAGGAGTTACACATGCATCTGTCTAGTGTAAAGAGGAGTTACACATGCATATAATATGTGTAACTAAGAGTTACACATCCTTATAAAGCACACATTTTCAACTATAAAAGAGCTAAGAATCATCACTTCTCACCTGGACATTAGCCAACATCCTTATCTATCCATCCATAAACTGCAAGAATATACCAAAGTTACGATCCGCAAAAAAAAAAAAAAAAAAAAACAATAGTATCAAATTTCATTTTAGAAATGACACTGACCTGAAGTATTTTGGCTTTCCAGAATTACTCAAAACAAAATAGTGCTTCTTCAGTTTCTCCAAGACATTAAGCCATCATCATGCACTTCGAAAATAAACCGAAATGTCCCAATAAATTCTTTTAATCACAGTACAAGAAAAGAATGTCATACTTCCACATATAAACAATGCTTACAGATTCTTAGTAGGTATACATGCATATGGATTGTGTAACCGGAAGTTAGAAACACAAAGGACTTGTGTAACCTGTAGTTACACATGCATATACTTGTGTAACCTGCATTTACACATCCATATGGCTTGTGTAACCTGCAGTTAGAAACACAAAGGACTTGTGTAACATGTAGTTACACATGCATAAGCTTGTGTAACCTGCAGTTACACATCCATATGGCTTGTGTAACCTGCAGTTAGAAACACAAAGAACTTGTGTAACCTATAGTTACACATGCGTATGCTTGTGTAACCTACAGTTAGAAACACAAAAGGACTTGTGTAACCTGTAGTTACATATCCATATGCTTGTGTAACCTGTAGCTACACATCCATATGCTTGTGTAACCTACAGTTACACATCCATATATGTTATCAAAAACTAAAAGTGAATAAAACATCAAAAAGAATTTGAGTGCATTGAATAGTTTTTTTCCCTTTCAAGGAAGAGTTGAGGGAGAGAGTTTTAGGATAAAGAATTGACCTGCTTTACTCGTTTATTTATCTAGATCATCATCCAAACCGAATCTTTGGTCCTTTACTGAGAACAAGTTGTCCATAAAGCAACTGCCAACAAATGTTGTCTAGTCATTTCAATATGCTATACCTTTTCATAAGAACCTGCAATATATAGAACATAAACTTTATATCCCAGGATGTGTAACTAGCAGCTACACATACATATATCTTGTGTAACTACTAGTTACACATCCATATAAATACTAGATCATCATCCAAACCGAATGATGGTCCTTTACTGAGAACAAGATGTCCATAAAGCTACTGCCAACCAATGTTGTCTAGTCATTCAAATATGCATGATATACCTTTTCATAAGAACCTGCAATATATAGAACATAAACTTTATATCCCATGATGTGTAACTAGCAGTTACACATCCATATAGCTTGTGTAACTACTAGTTACACATCCATATAACTACTAGTTACACATCCATATAGCTTGTGTAACAATAAGGGTTGCACCTTGACATCTAATGATAGAAAACAAAACTACAACAAGAAGAAGGCACTCATTTCACGTTGCAAATAAAGACTCGACTCAAAAAAGAAGTAATTACTAGTTTTAGGCAGTTCTGCTATTGATTAGACAACTTCTGAGAAAAGACAACGTACTAGAAATGGTAAAGACAATAGTGAATGAGACACATAGTAGCACAATTGTTTGATGCTTCCATTAAGTAGTACTTATTTCAAAACCTCCACTCTACTTACTTAAAACGGAGACAGGGTAAAGGTAATATCAGAATGACACATCATGCAAGAAGAAAGTTCAAAAACATCAACATAGATCAAAGTAAATAAGTTAGAATTATTTAACCTTTCCAATAAGAACAGTCGTATCCTTCTTAAAGTTTCCACCAAGCTTCTCATACTCTGGTGCAAGCTTCTTAAAGTTTCCACCAAGAAAAATATATCCTATGCAACAAGCTAAACATAAAATGAGTCATCAACATACTCAACGTGAGAAATATATTATATGCAGAAAGCAATAGATACAATGTGTCTTAAAGATACAAATTCTACATTTGTTTACAAATACACATGCAAATATATATGTGTAACCTCAAGTTACACATACTGTAAAACAAAAAATTGCATGTCTACATCATCAATTTGAAGTTGTTCATCTGACACAACATTGTTTCTTCATCCTCTTCTCAGTATCAAACAAAAAAACTCACAACAAAAAAATAAAAAACAACAGAAAAATACAAATTCCATGCTAAAAATACAATACGACATATATGTGTAACCTCAAGTTACACATACTGTAAAACAAAAAACAGCATGTCTACATCATCAATTTGAAGTTGTTCTTACGAAACAACATTGTTTCTTCATCCTCTTCTCAGTATCAAACAAAAAACTCAAACACAAATTCACAAAAAACAACAGAAAAATACAAATTCCATGCTAAAAATACAATAAGATATATATGTGTAACCTCAAGTTACACATACTGTAAAACAAAAACAAGATGTCTACATCATCAATTTGAAGTTGTTCTTCGAAACAACATTGTTTATTCATCCTATTCTCAGTATCAAACAAAAAAAACTCGCAACAAATTCACAAAAAAACAAAAAACAACAGAAAAATACAAATTCCATGCTAAAATACAACAGGATATATATGTGTAACCTCAAGTTACACATCTTTGTAACAAAAAAACAGTAGCATGTCTACATCGATTTGAAGTTGTTCTTCGAAACAAAATTGTTTCTTCATCCTCCTCTCAGTATCAACAAAATATAAACAACAAATTCTCGGATCGGACAAGCAAGAACAACAAATAATCGAAAAAAAATTGAAAAACGTTTTGAAATCAAACCAAAATAAGATTCGTACCTAGATTTGTTGTTTTCCTTCTTCTGAAACAATGTTATTTCTCTTCTTGTTCTCAATATCAACCAAATAATGTTCTCAGTATCAACCAAATGAAAAAATAAAATAACGAAATAAGAAAGATCCAAATCATAAAAATCAAAATCAATAGAATTCAAGACTAGATCGAAAACATACCTATGTTGATTTATCTATTCCAACCTGTCTTCTTCCTCTTCTCAGATTCAACAAAATCCAAGCAAAAGAAAAAACGATAATCAGTAGAAAATCGAATTAGATCGAAGATAGAAAAAGAGGTATACAACGATTTTGACGATGAATAGATCAGAAATATTTGTTCATTTTTTTTTTCAAAACCTCTACATCAAAACAACCAGAGTAAGTAGATGATTGTGAATCTAAGCTCTGATTTCGATTCAGATAAGTCAATTGAAAAGCATCTGAAGATTTAGGTTTTGAAATACTTTTCTGAAATTTGAATCCAAAATAAATCAACTAAAATCTCTAAACCGAAGCATCATCACAAAGAGAAGAGGATACTTACCTATATAATTAGCTTGTTGATGAATCTGAGTTGAATCTGCAGATTAGTTGATTGAAATCTTCTATCAGATTCGTTTTTTCTACTGCAAAATCATACAATAAAAACTAGAAGAAACGTTGAATTAAACGTCATCAACGGATATCGATGGAGCGAGAATCGTTTTCTTGCTCTCTGCAATCGTTTTCTTTCGGTATGATCAAACAACCATAATTTTCTTCAGAGCAGAGGCAAGAGAGAAGTGAGAGAAAGTGAAAATGAATCTGAAAATGAAACCTATAACCTATTTCATTAGGTATATATAGTAAAGGGTATTTTTGGTATTACGAATTTTTCCCAAACCCTAAACTTTATTACCAAGCCCTGAAATCTAAAGTTCTGGGCCTAAAAATATTAAAAAGTGAAAGTATGGAGTTGATAGGGGAGGATCCATTTAATGGGGCTTCCATATATTGAACCCATATAGTAGGGGTTCTAGTATTTTTCACTAATTTTATTTAGCCCACTAATTAAACCCACTGGTCAAACCCACTACTGATGTGGCAGTGACTTGACTTGACTTTCTGGTTTCGCTGATTTCACTGTTTTTTGCTTGTTAACTTCTTTTTTTATCCTTTTCGGGTATGGGTATTTCACTTTCTCCTCGTTGTTTTTTTTCGATCGGCTTGAGTAATTGGGCAAAAAATTCTTTACTTCCTTGATAACCCTTCTCACGATTAAAAAAGAGGAGAAGAAATTCCACACTTGGTAATTTATGTATAAACTTCTATAGGGATGACATGTCTTATAATAGTGGTTGTTTGAAGTTTACATTTTTATTTACAAAGAAAAATTGTACAATGTGTAAGCAATACAGTATACCGACAAGTTCTGATGATCAAAAAATCCAAAAGAACATCAAGTACAAAACCAAGGTAGTTGCCATCCGAAATGAATGTCAATATCCAGTTGCTGAAGGATACTCCAAATGTAGGATGATTGACTTTAAGCCACAAAATGATTAAACTACTTTTAAAGTTACTATACATCTGGTGTGCAGTTTGATCGATGGTGCAGGGATTGATAGAGTAGAAATGTCACCAGTGTAAGAGAATAAAGGAGATGTTGATGGTGAAGTGAATAGACTATTTGCTGAAAGAATGATTCTATATTGTTGCCCATGGTTGAACCTGAAAGGATCCTAGTAGCAGCGCTGCAGTGGTTGTATGAGCTATTGCTGTGTCTTGCACCGGTAAAGGATGATTGTAGTTTTCTTCATAAGCTGTAATCATTACAATCTTTTCCTCTGAACATCTCTCCACCTGCTTCCGTACTGGGAATCTTGCAGCCATTGCGCAGCAGCAGTAAGCACACGAACAAGGAATACCCTAGGCCATCTCTTGTCGCTTATCTATAAAACAAAGCCAGTTTGCATTAATGCTTAAAAAAAAGTAAGATCACCTTACTAGTGCATTAGGCGACAGAGACACTCGCTTTATACATATTACTAACAGATATAAGGTCATGAATGGGTGAAATTTAAAGATGAAAACCTGTATTCACACCCCAACCACTCTACTTGCAAACCAAAATAAGGACAAGTGAACAATTAACACTCCTATCAGCCTTTAGGATTGATATTACCAATAAGGATTGAATACTTCAATCTGATATAACTCCATCACGATAAAGACTTTTGAGAAGCAACACAATTCCTATTCAGTAAGCAAAGTAAGTAAATTCGACATATTGATCTAACATAGAACCGCAATCAATTTTAACCAAGCTAAAGTTTCAAGCCAATGAGATATTAAGTTTATTACTACCACTGGACACAGATTGAAACAAATTCTCACAAACCCATATAAGCACATTTGAAATGAACCGATGGGAACTACAAACAGGGTGTAGAGAAATTAAAAATTACCTGAATTGATGAGCAGCTTTATGATACCTAGCTTCACCGGATTCAATTTGATTTTGATAATCTAAAATCTTGAACTTCGATGCAGCATTGATCTTTTGAACTACTAAACACCTTGGTTTCGAAATTTTTGATGATAAATTGAAGATTTTTTGTTTTGAACTACTTTTTAAGCATTATATTGAACGGGGTGAAAAATGAGGAAATCAAAAATTAAAAAAGCTAAAGTTAAAATTGAGCTTAGGGTTTATTATTTCTGAACCTGAAGGAGAGCAAGTCTTTGGTTTTTGGTTTCTTCCATCTGTTTCGCCCTCTCTTGGATATTGCTTTGATGAATTTGATGAACTAATTTCCAGCTTTTTCCTTCTCAAACGTCTCTTCTGTATTAGAGTGAATTTTTGGTTTCTTGGTTAGAGTTTGAAAAGGGGATCAAAAACCAAAAACAGGAAGGACGCGAAGAAAATTATGAAGAAAACTAAAAAAGTCAAAGTTAAATCACTGCCACATCAGCAGTGGGTTTGACCTGTGGGTTTTGACCGGTGGGCTCAATAGAATTACTGCTCTCCTCTAGAGGAGAGAAAAGCACTAGAAAAAAAGAATAATTAATAAGGGGAAAGCCATTTTTACTAGAAGGAAATCCGATTTTGGAGTGGATTTAAATTTTTTATTATATTGTTTTTCGTACCAACCCTCATCCTGCTTTAATTCTAATTAAATCGTCAAAAATGATTTTTAGACGCCCATTCATGCCCACTCTAATAAAGTCGCGGACATGGTTTCTACGTGGATTATAATCCAAAATCATTTTAGTCTTTACTGACTTTGTACAAATACTATCTTAATGAACAAACATTTAAATTCTTATATGAAGTACTTTGTAGAAATACTATCTTAAATTCTTTACGCCCGTTCATGCCTCTTTCTTCTCCTTCTGCCAATACCATTTTTGTACAAACTGGTTGGAATCTTTTAAGAAGAACTTAAGAATCATACCATCGGCTGAATTCATCTTGATAATAATTTACAGATTATTATAAAGAGCAACACTGCATAAATGTTAGGGCCTTCCTTATTCAACAAATACTTAACAGTATCATTTTAATAAGCTCAAACTGAACTTGACAATTTTCTCTCTAGATGGTACAGAATTGAAAGCTCAAACTGAACTTGACAATTTTTTCTCTAGATGGTACAGAATTGAAAGCTGAAACTGAAATTTACATTCATAAGTGCCATTGGACATTTAGATAGAAGAATTGATATATACATAATACAACCTACAATCATCATATACTCATGATGCTAATGATAATGGGTCGTGATAATTAAGAATGATAAAAACAACAACCCCATCTTAGAAGATGACCGTCATCTTATGTATCTTTGCATTATGGCTTCCAAGTTAGCCAATGAAATTGCCAAAATCGTTTGACATGTTGTTGTTTATCACTGGAGTATTATTTACTAGTTTGAGGCTTTGAGCTAAATCTGTCTAAATCCAACCCCACAACTCCACAACTAATATGTTTTTCCTTTGGTGGCGCTTAACTGTATATATATACTTGCTATATACTCGTGATATTAAGATTTTTGATGGAGGGATTTTTTTTTAAATCCACCCAAAAATCGGCTTTCCCTTTAGTAAAAATGGCTTTCCCCCTAACAATTATCAAAAAAAAAATGCGAAAAAAAATGCGGCACCCCATGGAACAGACCAATCTGTAACGCTTAATTCACAGCTGTTTCAGCATTTCCGTGGGAAAAACTTGCGAAGATGGGAAAACAACCGTTATATTCCATGGCTTTGAACACTATTAGACTCCCGGTGGGTTTGTTTGTAGAATTCACAATTTCCAGGAATTCATGTAAATCCCTTATTTATTTGGTAACTCTGTTGAAATTCCTAGGATTCACATAATTCTTTTGTGTTAAAGTCCATGTACATGCATTGTCCTAATAATATTAAAATTGTATATTTATATAGGATTTGGAGTTAAAAAATAGTGGGTCCATAAATCCCTCAATAAGTTTCCCAGCAAATCTCAGGGAGAAGGGGTCGGACTCCATATGGAGGATTTGCTGGAAAAGTGATTCCCGTCGGAAACGTAATTACAGGGATTTGGGAAACCAAACGTATGGAGAGAAACATAATTCCACCAAATTCCCTTGACCCACAAGTCTTATAACCTAGCTGCATTCATGCTAAGTCCTACAGTGTGCTAATAGCAGCTAGATTAGCAGTTCACGTTTGCTAGAACTACCTCCTAAGTATTATGGGTGTGCTAATCTAGCAGCTAGATTAACAACCCATGCCAGCTAGGACTACCATCCAGCGTTGTTTGGTTCAACGCCTAGCGTTGTTTGGTTCAGCGCAACCAATCTCAGCCGTCAGATCAAAAAATAAATCAATTTGCGTTAAACCATTCAGCGAAAAGGTAATTTTTGTAGCGCTGAACCATTCGGCGCTATTATCTCGCTGCTAGTTCAACTGCGAGCAAATGCTATGAGAGAAAACTAGTGTTTACGAATAGACAATACTTTTTTTTTAACTGCAACACTTTTTGGCTAATCTAGGAGATCAAACTAGCCCATAGGACTTAGCCTAGAGCAAAAAAGGATTGTATTTCCTATTAGGCCTATTCTCATGCACATGGTTAAAAAACCTGTTTGACATGCCAGGTGGCATGGTATATGAGTTGCGCCACTATGGGAACACCGTTGAGCGATAGAGTTTCTAGTGATAGTTATTCATTAAAGCGCTGGCGATAATGTGAATATCGATGGCATCATAGTCAGGTTGAGTCTTGTGGAGATTGTGACGGAAAACCGTGGTATAAATTCAAATAAAATCCTCGTTCTCTTTACTCGAAAGCAGGTAAGATGGGAGAGGATTTCAAAATAGGCGAGGATTAATCATCGCCAGAAAAAAAGAGAAAAACGAGGTTTCAATCCTCGTTTACTCTTTTATTAGACTAATAAAAACTGGTAGCTAGCTCAGCTGGTCATCCCCGTTCCACGAAGATTTGATGTGCTCCAGGAGGTCTCAGGTTCGAGCCCTCGATGGCGCAATATTGCAGAATTTGACATGGAAGGTAGAGTTAGCTCCCCCCCCCCCCCTTGCGACATAATCGACCCCAATATCCGCTTCGGCTTCCTTGTATGGTTCCTCATGAGGCTCGCTGATAGGCTAACACGGCAACCTGTTAAAGTAATGTAGTAGTGCGCTGTTGGAGCTTAGCTTGTTAGGCTTCCAACTAGTTTCTTGTAATAATAGTATTAATATATAAATTAATTAAAAAAATACTAATAAAATATATTAGTATCAGATTTTTGGCCCACCTTTAGTGTTTTATATAAATATAACACTCTTGGGTGAGGAATGCTTCCTTGCCCATATCCTAATTCCCTCCATCACCACTAGACTAAGACCTTACCCCTACGTGATGTGGCGGGACAATACAACTATCCTCTTACCTCCTTCACTAGAGTCAGCCTTACCACTGCTCTATTTTGTTTATATGGCTCGTTTGACACTATATCGCCCAACGACTACTTTATAACGACTATTCTTCCCCTATTTTTCCCCTATTTTTCTGGCGCATTAGTTTTCTTTTACATATATTTTACCTTTTTTTTTACCATTTTTTGTATTTGTATCCGCAATTTTAAATTTCATAATCATCAATGGCGAGATCCAGTAAAGAGAGGAATTGTTATTATGAATCGGTTTAGATTACAGCAAGAATACAGCAAAGGGGGTTGCAAGAACTTGACGGTGAGGAAGATGAAAATAATAAAACAATTGACACTCTGATGCTCGTACATTCGGGCCAAATACCTATAGTTTTAGAGACAAAAGAAGTATTCTCAAGAATATATACGTATCGAAGGAGGGAATTTTACCAGTAGAAGCTAATGCGCGATTATTTTCTTCCCAACGGTGTGTACTCTGATCAAATTTTTTGAGGTCAAGTCCACATGCCTCGGCATCTGGTGAAAAAGATTATTTAAGATTTTTGTCGAGTAAAACCTCAATTTAATTATCAGTTTGATGCACTGAATATTAGAGGTCATAGTCATGAACAAAAAGTTACTTCGACTTTTAAGATTCTATGTTATGTCAAGCCAGCGGATGCGAACGATGAGTACCTTTGTATGGGTAAAACAACTTCATTCACTTTCCTTTCATTTTTTGTGAAGTAATGATTAATCATTTTGGTCCAACATATTTACGGAAACCAACTGAGGGGAATAAGGAAAGGGGATTCCCAGGAATGTTAGGTAGTCTTGATTATATGAAATGGGTATAGCAAGGATGCCCTGCTTATTGGGTCGATCAATATAAGGGTCATTATCTGAAACCAACTGTCGTTCTATAAGCTTCTTCTTTTCATATGATTGTTGAATATGGCACGTTTTTTTTGGTCTTCCGGGTTCACAAAATGATATTAATGTTTTGCACAAGTCGCCTTTATTTGAAGATTTGAAGTATGGAACTTGTCCCCAAGTCCGTTTCATAATCAACGGGCATCAGTACACTCATGGGTATTATCTTGCGGATGGTATCTACTCAAAATGGTCAACCTTGGTTTAATGTTAACGTTACCATCATCCCCATGCCGGTGCATTGGGCCATTCATACCAGAATTTTAATGAACATCAAATGGAAGTGAGGAAGGATGTGGACGCGCTTTTGGAATTTTGAATAGGAAGTTCGCTATCATTTGTGGGTCATATCGTAGGTTGAGTCCTCGTGAAATGCACAAGACTATGCTCACTTGCATAATTCTTCATAACATGGTAATACAGGAAACCCATCCAGATAAAAAGTGGAACAAATATGAAGATGAAGATCTGAGGTCTGATATTCAACCACAAAGAGGCGTGCCTGCAAGAAATTATGCCCAAATGACTAATTACATCTAGAACTAGGATCTGAGAGTGAATCTTTGGGCAGAGTATAGAAGAGCGGTGGGCGTAATTATTAATTTATGTATTTTAGTTGTGAATATCAATATTCCGCGGAGCACGTGTCACGGTTTTAGTCATCACGTGCAGGATAACTGTGTATCCCTCGCTACACACGGGAATCTGAGTAGCAGACGACACCATCGCAGATATACTTTATCCCATCCCAAGGAGGGATACCTCGACGGCTAAGATGGAAAAGTAAAACCTAGCCTATAGAGAGGCAGCTGGTGATGTGGTTTTTACAGTGGTAAGAAAAGGGTTTGATTCTCGGACTTGTGAAGTTTATTTTATACTTAAATTATAAAATTAATCTAGTGAATAAAACAAATGATGATTACAATATTGAGAGATTGCTGGGAATCAGGATTTAACCAAACTCTAATTTTATGGTTTCAATATTAATTCTTAGACACTCCTAGCTCTAAAAACGACAATTATTGACTCTTAATCTTTGCCAAGGTAGATTTTATAAAACATTAATTGTAAATAGTAAGCATGGGTTATCAAAATACTAAAGCTAAGCATAACCCATCAAACTAAATGACAACTAATTAATTTAAAATCATAATTCAATTTATATTAATGCAAAAGTCATAAAAAGAATTAAATAAAGTTACCACAGTGATGAGAATTGGCTTCCTCCGTCATCCCAGTGATGGGGTTTAGCTCCGCATGATGAAAACACACTCAAAATAAGTAATCATGGCTAAAAAAGGTGTTTTTATTGAAGATAATAAACTTTAGTTACCAGAAAGTCTTTTGCAAGGAAAATAGTAGTCGCTCAAGTACAGACGTAAACGATAAAAGGATTTTTTACTTGAATATACGACTGCTTCTGCGACAGACTTTGTAGGTCTAATGTTCTTCTTATTTATTCCTTCCCTGAAAGTGCAGAATAACTCTACAACTTTCTGATCTTATCTGTAGCCTCTCTCGTAGCTCTGTATGCACCCCCAAACTCTCGACTCCCTCTTATGTGGTTCTACTATCCTATTTATACACATATAGGACCTCCAATCTCCTCGGAAATCTCTTTTTTTTTATTTCACTACAAGGCACGGTAGTTTCCTCTTTTCCATCTTATTTACGCGGCTTATGAGTTCATCCAACATCTCTAAATTATCTTTAAATCCAGCAGACAAGATATTATTTCCATTTCAATCAAAACTTTCCACAACAAAACCCGTGAACCAACTCCTCCCTGTTTTAACAAACTACCAAATATATAAAAAATAAATCCATGCCCTGTTTTTGATTCCAACATGTCACTCATCATTCCTTGTCGCTTCAACTTCATCCCAATCCATATGCACGATTAACTCGCACAAAATCTCTTCTAAAAATACAACCATGCAATCCTGTAATATATTGTTCCCTGTTTAACTAAATCTTGAAGATATTTCCTTTTTACTCGAATTGACACCGATTATCAAGCCTATGTTGTTCTAACAGGCTTATCCCAAATACGATTCAGTAAAATCGCAGAATCTGTTCTTCCTTCCCGGCAAATTTAAATTCAGATGGGGAAGAAGATTTCCCCTAACCAGATGTCGGGTGCCTTTAACACTTGGGTGTTCTGGGGTGTAAATAGAAAGTAAGTTCCCCTTAGTAATTGAGGTGCCCCTTATCCAAATGAGGGATGCCTTTAGTGATTTTATCCCACGAGCGTAAATACCACTTTCGAGCCAATTTTACACACATGTTTATTTCTCATACAAAGAGATAAAATACCAAAATAAGTACAAAAATGGGTACTAACAATATAGAAAATTGAGATCAAAATAGACACATAAATGCGTTTATCAGCTGGCGAAGGGACAGAGGTAGATGACATATCTAATCATCATTTAATGTGAAAATCTCTTACCTACACGCCTAACTAAAGCACGTGGAGAGAGATGGGGTGGAAGAACCTGACTGGCGAAGGTACAATCTGTACTGAGGCTGGGTAATTCCTGAAGGAACGTGGGTCAGCTTAGGTGGCAAAGTCCGACTGGAAAAAGCATGCGGTGAACGAAGGTACCATTTGTACGGAAGATATATCACGGAAAGATGGACCCAAAGACAACAAAGATGTATCTGGAGCAGAAGGGGTTATAAATACCAAGCTTCACTAATAAACAAGGGCATTCAATACCCAGGAATAATAAGATCTAGTCTTAAGCTTATACCTCTTTAATGTTTAGAACTTGAGTATTTACTTTGGCTTGAGTTCTCCCTATTACTTTGGGAAGCATTTAAGATCTTTGTAACCACCTAAACTTAATAACAAATAATCACTCTTTATCATGTGGATGTAGACAAAAGTCGAACCACGTAATATCTTGTGCCTCATGATAACTTAGTAGCATTTACATTATATTTGTATTCTTTGTTATTATTGCGATCTCGAATACCTTTTATTACTAAGCATTATCAGTTCAACAGAGACATCAATACTACTTAGTATCTGATTCTCTGAGATGTATAGATTACGTAGACTATGGGAAACTTAGTAGTCACAGTTTGGCGCTAGAAGGATTTGCTCACCATCTTGAGTTTTTATGTTCCTTTATCTTTTAACTTACACATCTTCTTTAACGAAGAGATCTGAGAGTAACAACGGTATATCTCACTCTCTAGTGACCCATTCACCCGTTATTTATGTAAGTCTTTTGAGTTCACAAGCCTCTAAAGACTTGCAACCTCACAGATCTACAAAGTTTTTTACAAAAAACATATTAAAAAAACGTTAAAACTTTTGTTTTGTACTAAAACAACTGTTTCCGACAGAGTATCCTTTGGATCTGAGTACCTCTGAGCACTGAGGAATCTCAGGGAGAATTTATGGAAGGAATATCATTTCAAGCATTTAATAACCCCTTTTCTTGGAAGATCTGACACCTTTTTTAAAATTGTTTTCAACATTTAAGGTTGTTTTTTCCAAGGGTGTCATAAGAAATTAAATACCCATCTTTTCAAACGTCATTCTTGTACTTTTTATGAAAAGTCTACTCAGTCGTCTTTTGTTTCAGAGCATTAACTGCTACTTTTAGCAAAGGCACCCAAGTAGCAAAAACTTTCATTTTTTATGTGACCTCAGGATAACAAAAGACCAAAGGTATACAGAAACCAAGTGATGTACCAACAAGTTCACGACCAACGGTTACTAGAGGAAGGTCTCAAAAACCATCTCAAGCTAACTAAAGAAATGAAGCAGAGGATGGGCAAAGCGAAATAGCAAGACGAACAGTTTCAAACAAACCACCTACCCCTGCTGAAGATATGGGGCAAAAATCGGGAGCACAACCACTTTACGGCATGACGTTACCTAAGCATCCCCATGTTACGAAGCTACCTGCGGCTAACGAAGGGTTACCCATAACCTTAGCTCATACGGGATGAGGGTTGGGAAACCTTACTCCAATCCAGATAGATCCTGATGTTCTGGTCATAGAAGAAGAAGTGGATGACTCCGAGGATCCGACCGACAACACTCCTCGGGGTGGTCAAATCCACAATGAAGAACAAATGGCAGCATAAGTAGCAGCTTTGCTTCTCCGTAACAAGGAGCATGAGGATGCAATGCACGTGATGGCTCAGGAAAACTAGAACCTGAAATATATGCTAGATGTGCAGATCGAAGGTTCCCAAACTCACCCTCTTTTGAAGAGGCGTGAGCACGGAGCTATATCAGGAAGACTAGGGGGATCTTAATCCACTAAAAGCTAACCCACCGGGGGGAGCCAGGAAAACACGGAACGATCCAGATGAGATGGATCCAACTTACAAGCCCTCTCAGTCATATTACCGTGAGGTATTTTCCAGAGATGCTCACAATATGAACATGGTCATGCATGGAACAAATGGAGAACATGCGAAAAGAGATACAAGGATTAATTGAAAACTAGACACGCAGGCGCAAGGCTGGAGGAGGTGCCCTAGGAAGAAACAACATTTCCGCTATCCTTTCGTATTTTGAGGGAGAATATCCCTACAAAATGCCCGGTACCTACTGTTTATGGTTGAAAACTGTTTTTGCAGATTTTGGTAATTTTTGGGTGTGTGGATGAGAAACGAATCTAAACCATAAATAACGCACTATATGGGAGTACTTTTGATTTGGGATATCAATATGTACAATCCTGGCCTAATCAAGAAATGGTCGTTCCAGGCTTGCTTCGGTCACAAAGTGAAGGAAAAGGGTTGGTCTTAAGGAGGTAAGCGAAGAAAGTATTGAGACCAGAATGATTAATTCTGAAGATGTGACTTGTTTTATGACTTGTATCAGAAAGTGGAACATTGGCCATGTTGCCACATCAATCCCAATGCTCATGGAAACATTACTTGTCTTGGTTGGCGTAGCAACCTTGCCTAAATTAGGGTTTGGTGCACCAAAACACTAATTATCCCAAACGGCATGTGGCATGTAGCCATTGCACGTTGATGTTTCGTGCAAAGGGTGACATAGCCATGCCAAAGGAACCATAGCAGGCTATCATGTGAAAATGACCACAGGAGCAAGATTCCCACGGGTGGCCATGTTATGGCGCCATTATTAGGGTTTCCTGGGTCATGTACGGTTCGTGGAATGATTTGCACCACGACTAGAAATTAGGGTTTTGACCATGCAAGGTCATGTTTCGGGTTAGGTTAACCATATTAAAGTATGTGATGGTGTTGGTCACGAATAGAAGGTGGGTTGGCACGTTTGTGCACTATTTATGGTAAGTTGCCACGTTCAGCATGTTTCTGTAGTAAAGTAGCATGTCGGCACGCTGGGTATGCATATTTGGCATACCAATTGGCGCGTTGGCGCAACTTTGGGAAAGTCAATTTGGTATTGGCGCGACTTTGCTTCTCTTTTTAATTATATTTGTGTTCTTCGTTATTATTGTGATCTAGAATACCTTTTATTACTAAGAATTATCAGTTCAACAGAGACATCAATACTACTCAGTATCTGATTCTCTGAGATGTATACATTACCTAGACTATGGGAAAATTAGTAGTCACAGTTTGGCGCTAGAAGGATTTGCTCACCAACTTGAGTTTTTATGTTCCTTTATCTTTTAACTTACACATCTTCTTTAATGAAGATATCTGAGAGTAACAACGGTGGATCTCACTCTCTAGTGACCCAATCACCCGTTATTTACGTAAGTCATTTGAGTTCATAAGCCTCTAAAGACTTGCAAACCTCACAGGTCTACAAATTTTTTACAAAAAATATATTCAAAAAACGTTAAAACTTTTGTTTTGTACTAAAACAACTGTTTCCGACAGAGTATCCTTTGGATCTGAGTACCTCTGAGCACTGAGGAATCTCAGGGAGATTTTAAGGAAGGAATATCTTTTCAAGCATTTAATAACCGCTTTTCTTGGAAGATCTGACACCTTTTTTAAAATTGTTTTCAACATTTAAGGTTGTTTTTTCCAAGGGTGTCATAAGAAATTAAATACCCATCTTTTCAAACGTCATTCTCGGACTTTTTCTGAAAAGGTTCCCCAACCGTCTTTTGTGTCAGAGCATTAACTGCTACTTTTAGCAAAGGCACCCAAGTAGCAAAAACTTTCATTTTTTTGTGTCCTCGGGATAACAAAAGACCGAAGGCATGCAGAAACCAAGTGACGTACCAAAAAGTTCACGACCAACGGTTACAAGAGGAAGATCTCAAAAACCATCTCATGTGAACCAAAGAAATGAAGCAGAGGATGGGCAAAGCGAAATAGTAAGATGAACACTTGCAAAAAAACCACCTACCCCTGCTGAAGAGATGGGGCAAACATCGGGAGCACAACCACTTTATGGCATGCCATTACCGAAGCATCCCCATGTTACGAAGACACCCCAGAACCTTAGCTCATACGGGACGAGGGCTGGGAAACCTTACTCCAATCTAGCTAGATATTGATGCTCCGGTCATATAAGAATGAGTGGATGACTCTGAGGATCCGGCCGACAGCACTCCTCGGGGTGATGGAATCCACAACGAAGAACAAATGGCAGCATAAGTAGCTGATTTGATGCTCCGTAACAAGGAGCATGAGGATGCAATGCACGTGATGGCTCAGGAAAACCAGAACCTGAAAGATATGTTGGATGTGCAGATCGAATATTCCCAAACTCACCCTCTGTTGAAGAGGCGTGAGCATGGAGCTGTCTCAGGAAGACGAGGTAGGATCTTAATCTATTAAAATCTAACCCACCGGGGGGAGCCAGGAAAACACGGAATGATCCAGATGAGATGGATCCAACTTACTAGCCCTCTCGGTCATATTACCATGAGGCATTTTCCAGAGATGCTCACAATATGAACATGGTCATTGAACAAATGGAGAACATGCGAAAAGAGATACAAGGATTAATTGAAAACTATCCACGCAGGCGCAAGGCTGGAGGAGGTACTCCAGGAAGCTACAACATCTCTGATTTCCTTTCGCATTTTGAGGGAGCTTATCCCTGCAAAATGCGCAGTACCTACTGTTTGTGGGTGAAAACTGTTTCTGCTGATTTTGGTAATTTTTGGGTGTGAAGATGAGAAACGAATCTAAACCCTAAACAATGCACTGCATGGGTGTACTTTTGATTCGAGAGATCAATATGTACAATACTAGACTAAACCAAGAAATGGTAGTTCCAAGCTTGCTTCGGTCACAAAGTGAAGGAAAAGGGTTGGTCTTAGGGAGGGAAGTGAAGAAAGTGTTGAGACCAGAATGATTAATTCTGAAGATGTGGCTTGTTTTATAACTGTTGATGGTGGATTTTCATTTAAGGGTAAAATTATAAAACCTAAAAATTATGCGCTAACATCTTGTAAAAGATAAGGCCATTATTAAGTGATAGATACTCCTTCACTTTATTAATTCACCTAGAATGAAGCATGTGGCAACAATCCCATTCTGTGAATAAAATACACGAAATTCATCCAGGTTGGAGCATGTAGCAACAATTCCATATACCCTGTGAATTTCCAGCATTATTAATTAATGCGCAGCCAGCCTTGTATTTCCTGTACTCATTTTCAGTGCGGCATGACGACTGAGTGTTGTTCTCAGCAGAGAAACACGAATCTCCAAGCATTATAATGAAACATGTACGAAATATCCGTACAGGCTGCAACTCTCGGTGTGTTATACTATCCTGATTGAGCCACTCTCGGTGTGTTATACTAGCCCGATTGAGCGTCCGGACTGACCGTATCAGTCTGGATATGATCACGACCATCCAACTCCACCAGCATGATTAGATGGCCCAGATCGATTTCATAACCCCCAAGCAGGAATGGAATATCCGCTGACGAATCAATGCGGGCCACGCATGGTCGGCCTCCACTTGGCTTAGCTTGACAAAACGTCCAAACCAAAGCAGTATGGACGAAAATCCTAAATTAGGGTTTGCGGCACATTACATATGTCGCAAAACAGTCTCAACCATCCATCTTCACAGGTATAAATGGAGGGTGCAGATATAGATTCAAAGGGCACAAGTATGTCAACACAATCACCGTGGGCCCAACTACATACCTGACCAATCGGTCAGGACCAACCATGGTTGGTCGTTCCAAATTGTACGCCTGAATAAGGCATGACGCACGGCCTTGAAACCCAAAATTAGGGTTTTGAATCGCGAGTGTCCATTTTCTCCGTCACGAATGGATGGTCCGAGATTAGATCAAAGCAGGTCCGGCCATACCAACATGACCACCGTGGACCTATCTATCCCCTCACATGATCAGACAAGGCATACCATGCCTGGTTATCCCAAATCGTTCGCCCAAACTAGCGTGGTCGCACCTCCCAAGCTGCAAACTAATCTCAACCGCTCGATTTATCTGGACGAATTGAGTGGCTTAGATCATGTTTTCACGGGATGGTAAGGCATAGGCGTGAACACCAGCCTACCACCTACACATTGGAGCAATCGTACAAGACCGACCAAGCCTGGTCGTCTTGGAACGCCCGCCCGAAGTTGATACGGCGTGCGGCTTTTGCGGCACCAATTTTCTGTCGCAAATTGATCTCAACCACACAACTTCGCAGGACGAATTGAGTGGCCTAGATCACACTTTCGTGAGACAATGAGGTATGGGCGCCTACACTGTCATGTTTTCTACACACATGCACGACCGGCCTAGCCAAAGTTGCGTCCCAAGCTTGGATTCAACCAAGATGAAAAGTGATGCTTGCGCACCTTTTAATAAACCCTAATTTCATCAACGGTCGCAGATGAGTGTCTCAAAGATCATCTCATCTTTCCAACTTCACCGGCTTGGCTATACAGCCCTGGTCAGGAGTTAATTGGTCAATGTGGCGTCATAGTGATCACCACCCGTCACTCTACCACACCATGTGATCGGTCAAAGGAGGGTTTGCATGCGCAACTTCCAAACCATCACATGAAGTAGGCTGAACATGAAGTTTCTTTGAGACTCTCAAACAGCGATGCTTCATAAATGCTGAATATACTCGATGTAGTTTCTGCATATTATACACATGATACTTCACAAGTATCAATTTCCTAAATAACGTAGCATTACATGTTACTTTATTTGGGTCCCACGATCCACACACACTCGAGACATCAATCATGTCACAAACTGGGGAATACATACTGGAGTATTGGTCTGGCGGTTTACAGCGTGTAGCGCCCAACGCGCCATCACAAGAACGTGTCAGGAAGTCATGGACGGTTAGTGATGATGGGAGAAGTGGGCAAGCCTGGTCGTGTAACACCAATACACTACTCCACTACTCCATCACTCCACTTTCTCCACTTCCCACGAGATATGAAGGTTAGGCTAAAAGACTTGTATAAATAGGATCTCCTCCCTATTTTTCAATCAAGAGACAAGACAGAACAGATAGAGCATAACACAGAAACCAAGTGTTAACATCCAGAGCCTACTTTCTTTAGTTACAAGCCTGCTCACCTTTCTGTTGCAAGTCATATATAGCCAACGCCTTCACAATCTCAACACCTTTTTCGCTTCCCTCCCTAAGATCAACCCCATCTCCTTTACTTTGTGACCGAAACAAGTCTAGAACGGCCATTATTTTTGGTTTAGGCCGGACTTGCACAGATTGACCTCTCGAATCTACAAGCACTCACCGCGCAGTGCATTGTTTAAGGTTTAGATTCATTCCTCATCCACACACCCCAAATTACCAAAATCGGCAGGAATAGTTTTCACCCACAAACAATTGGCGACCACAGTGGGAGGTTGATCTCTCGGTTGTAAAGTCAATATCTTCGAAATCCGTCAATTTCAAAAGGGTAGATCTTAGAACCAATTCAATCAAAAACTCATTTCAAGATGGTGGAACTCAGGTCCGGATCAGCAATCAATTCTGATGGAACTAGCGTAGATAACACTCCCGGCGTCGATGTACCTGTCAGAGGAGCTACCGGGGTCAATACATCTCGTGGAGCCGTCACATCTACCATCAGCACCAGCGTAGAAGGAAATATTCCAGTAAGTGTAACACCTCCCATCACCAGAGCCAGAGCAGCCGCTAATTCCGGCATCTCCTCAAGCGTAACGCCTCTGGTGGTCACCAGAGCAACAAATTTCACTCCTTCATCAGGACGAGGAGCCGGAGGGACAAGAGGAGGACCACCACCCATTACCATTGCAGAATTAATGGAGAAACAAGAAGTTCTGGCTAATACCCAAACGGATATGGCCGCAACTTAGAAAGAGGTGCTCACTTTCCTCAAAACTTTGACTGAACGATTGCCGCAAGGTTCACGAAAACCTGGGGGAGACGTTTCCATCCTGTCCCACACGGATGAGGAAACTCGCATTTCTCCTGAACGCCCAAGAGGAAGGAACCAACCATCCAACTTCATCACACGTGAGCACCTAGAACGACTTCTCCAAAATCGAGGCAAAGGGGACCGAACGGATGTACACCAGCATCAGCCGACGTACCCTCAAGATGTGCAACGAATTTCTCTTCCCATAGGTTACATCTCTCCCCAATTCTCCCTCTACGACGGTACTGGTAATTCTCGTGAACACATCTCTCGATTCTTAGAATCTTTGGGGGAGCATGAATACAATCATGTTCTCCGCCTAAAATAATTTTCAAAGTCACTTACGGGAAGGGTGTACACCTGGTACAACAACATCCCACCTAACAGCATATCCAATTGGAACGAGATGGTCAGTGCTTTCTACAGAAAGTATTTCTTCGTGTCCGAGCAGATCACCTTTTCAGATCTGGGAAGAATTCTTCAGCGGAACAACGAGCATCCCAACGACTTCGTTAAGAGGTTCAGAACCCATGCACTGTATTGTCATGACCCGAACGACAATTGGTGGAATTGTGCATCAATGGGATGATACCCATATACCGCGCTCTATTAGAGAATCTGGGCTTTCAAACGTTCTCTGAACTCCATGAAGCTTCCAAACGTTTAGCAACAACCGCACTAGCATTGCTAAAAAGAACCAGAGTTGTTCTAAGTGAAGATTCAAGTGAAAGTAGAGGAAGCAGGCGTCTCACGAACAAGCAATACAACACTGGACATTATGTGAGTGTAGTAGGCGGAGGAGAAAAAAGGAAAGCTTCAGCGACGGAACAACAAACCAAGCGGGGATCACCGGCACACAAGACTTCATCTCGGAAAGGAGCAGACAAAACTCATGCACAAGATGACGAATATACAGCTTTTCCTTTCCCCATGAATGAAGTGATAGAACTCTTAGAAGCGTGGATCCAAGACGACGCCATCAAGATGCCTCCTATTAGACATCCTAACACTGAGAAAGACATGGCGGACCCTAAATACTACTGCTACCATATATTCGTTCACCATCCAACAAAAGATTGTAACAGGCTGAAACAAATCTTTAGGGAAAAGATAGAGACAGGAGAACTTCAACTTGGAAATGAAGGTGTTCATAGAGATCCTCTTCCTATCAGGAACTGTATGATTTCTGGGGATTTTGTTCGCAAGACTGTACAATCTATGATTGAGCGCTTGTGTGAAATCTTGTATTTCACCAAAGGACAGCGTCAAGACATATTTACAGCTCTCAACCGCGTTGTATCAGGCAGGCGTTTGTATCCAGAAGAAGTCCAGGGACCCCAGTCTTTCCTGAAAGACGCGAGCAAAGGAAACTGGGGACTCCTAACCGTCACTCATTTGAGAAACGTTGAGTTCGATAATGCGCTGATTGATACGGCCTCCGAATTTAACATCATTACTGTCAATACCTTGAGAGCGGAAAAAATCCCGAAGCAGGAAGCTACTCGTCACCCAACTGTGATTAAGGATCCAGAAGGAGAATTCAGAGATGCATATGGATACATTGATCTTGAAGTAAAATTGGGTGATGCCTCGACACAAGCAAAGTTCTACATAGTCAAAGATCATCCCAACTATGACATGATCCTAGGACGCCCTTGGATACATGACAACAATGCAACGCTTGGAGTCTGTCCTCTACCGGCTTCGATACCTGAAAGAATCTCCAACATGCCTTTTGGACCTGACGACTGTTTGTTGCCGCACCAACAACTTGCCAATGTGACGCAACTTCCCGGGGAGAGCCTGTCAGCGTACGTTGAAAGGTTCCGATCTCAATTAAGTCTCATCACGCAACCCTTTTTACAACCAACCGCCCCTCATTCTGGTAAGTCCCGGGGACCGACTCTAGCCAAGAAACCAACCTTGGCTAAGAGATGCGAATGGGAGGCCATACCCTTTAAACAATTTATCAGGAGTTTAGAAGATTTCTCGATCAAAGACGACAAAACCAAGACCATGATGTCTACATGCCCAAACCCATTCGGAATTGGAGACCTAGTAATGAAGGCAACCACGTTCAAGGTTGGAAGCATTACAGTGAAAATGGCTACCTCACCTAATTCACCCACCGAAAAGGAGGATGAACCGTACCTGATAACAAATGTCATATTAGGAGTCTACTACAAACTCATCAACGCTGACAAGCTAGAAGGCGTAACAATTCACTCGCGATGGCTCAAACCCTACCGTACTTAAAACGTTGTGCTACCACTTTCCAGCATCCTACACGCTTTAAGATGCTATGCTACTTCCTCCAACGTGTTTTCCATTTCAATTTTACATTATATTTGTAATTCCTCTAGAAAATGATTGCAATACTTACATTCATAGTTAGGGTTTCAATTTTCAATTTTCAAAATTAATTGAAGTATTATTTCCATCTGAGAGCCTCTTTATCCCTAAAGATACAAAATCCAGCCTAAACCAATCTACTAGAGCAGAAAAGAAACCTTAAGCAAAAACATCCTGAAAAAGAGTCGAGGGAAAATATGTGTGCGGAAAGGGAAGGGGCTTTGAACCACTCACCCCAGCAAAGCCAGGAAGATCTCGCGTCAGGAACACAGGTCCGTGGTATTCCATTATGGCATTATTTCTTTTATCACAAAGAATTACATGTAAAGGCGCACCCTTGCACTTGAGAAAGTTCAGTCGCGATCTTAACAGAGGATTATAAAGTAAAACCTTTATTCAATTAATCAAATGATAGAAGAAAACCTTGAACTCAGCGGCCACTGAATACAAGGAAGATGTTCACAAATTATGGAATATAAAAAATAATAAAATAATAAAAAAAAGGTTTTAGTCGTCAAGGGGGTCAACCGCGCCTGCACCACCATCAAGTTCTGCTTCAATGCCATCACCTGTTGATGCTCCTCCTTTCGGATCTACCTCAGCTTCTGCAACAGACGTTTCCGCAGGTGATGCTCCTCCTTTCGGATCTGCCTCAGCTTCCGCATAAGATGTTTCCATAGCAACGCACTTCATCCCAACATCATCAGCAGGAGCATCAAAGGCCACAGCAGCATCAAGAGTCATGCCGGTTGCTTTCAAACATTCAGGTTCATCTGTGTCAGAATCGAGAATTATCACGCCGTCCTGGATTGGGTAATCGCACTTATCTTCATTTGGAGGTCATTTATGCTCAACCCTCCGCCTCTTCAACCGCGCTGCGAATATCTCTGCCCTTGCGCTTACTGGTGCCTACAACTCTTCCTCGCACCTCCACCGCTCCTTCATGTCAATCCCAGCTGAAAGGGAACATATACATCCTCTGGTAATACAAAGATGCAAAATAGACATCCCCTGTATAGCGCGACCAACTTCGCGAAGTGGAAGGTCGATCTTAGCCATTACTTCTTCGTGCGCATGGGTTTCGGGCTTATCAACTTCGAAGCTTCTTTCTGGAGAGGTGATATGACGGTCTTCCACCGCCTCCATGTTAAACTGCAAAGAAGGAAAAGTTAAAAAAAAAAAATCAATCAGTCGATCAGGAGATCAGATAAGTGCGGAGCAGTACTTGAGATATGGAAAGAACAACTGCGTGAGATGATTCTTTATAATCTCGCAAGTCGACAGAGTCCCAGGAGAAAAGAAGTCTTTACTTACCACCTATGAAGGCTACTATTTCAGGATAGCAATCAACGATGCTTATCGCATATGTCTGAGGAAAGCTGCCGTATGATGAAAGGAAGTACACCTGACCCAAGGAAGGGACCGAGCTCTGCCATGTACAAAAGGAATCAAAGCGACTCACCGGGTCAAGCCCTGCTTCCTTCACAACCCCAACAAAAACTCACAGGGCAACGCCTGACGAGGTCGACCTATCCGGTAAATATACATTCACTTTAGCTTGGTCATTTCAGTGTACAAATTTGTCACCATCTCATGCCAACCCCACAATAGTGTAACCATTATGTGCTAGGCGTGGGACTTAATGTTGATGGTAGATTTTCATTTAAGGGTAAAATTGTAAAAACTAAAAATTATGCGATAACATCTTGTAAAAGATAAGGCCATTATTAAGTGATGGATACTCCTTCACTTTATTAATTCACCTAGAATGGAGCATGTGGCAACAATCCCATTCTGTGAATAAAATACACGAAATTCATCCAGGTTGGAGCATGTAGTAACAATCCCGTATACCCTGTGAATTTCCAGCATTATTAATTAATGCGCAACCAGCCTTGTATTTCCTGTACTCATTGTCAGTGCGGCATGACGACTGAGTGTTGTTCTCAGCAGAGCAACACGAATCTCAAAGCATTATAATGAAACATGTACGAAATACCTGTACATGCTGCAACTCTCGGTGTGTTATACTAGCCCGATTGAGCCACTCTCGGTGTGTTATACTATCCCGATTGAGCGTCCTGACTGACCGTATCAGTCTGGATATGATCACGACCATCCAACTCCACCAGCATGATTAGATGGCCCAGATCGATTTCATAACCCCCAAGTAGGAATGGAATATCCGCTGCTGAACCAATGCGGGCCCCGCATGGTCGGCCTCCCCTTGGCCAAGCTTGCCAAAACGTCCAAACCAAAGCAGTAGGGTTTGCGGCACATGTAATATGTCGCAAAATAGTCTCAACCATCCATCTTCGCAGGTATAGATGGAGGGTGCAGATGTAGATTCAAAGGGAACATATTATGTCAACACAATCACCATGGGGCCACCTACATACCTGACCAATTGGTCAGGACCAAACATGGTCGGTCGTTCCAAATCGTACGCCTGAATGGAGCATGACGCACGACCTTGAAACCCAAAATTAGGGTTTTGAATCACGAGCGTCCATTTTCTCCGGCACGAATGGAGGGTCCGAGATTAGATCAAAGCAGGTCCCTCCATACGAACATGACCACCGTGGACCCATCTATCCCCTCACCTGATCGTCCAAGGCATACCATGCCTGGTCATCCCAAATCGTTCGCCCAAACTAGCGTGGTCGCACCTCCCAAGCTGCAAACTAATCTCAACCGCTCGATTTCTCCGGATGAATTGAGTGGCTTAGATCATGTTTTCACGGGATGGTAAGGCATAGACGTGAACACCAGCCTACCACCTACACGTTAGTGCAATCATCCAAGACCGACCAAGCCTGGTCATCTTGGAACGTCCGTCCGAAGTTGGTACGGCGTGCGGCTTTTGCGGCACCAATTTTCTGTCGCAAATTGATCTCAACCACACAACTTCGCAGGACGAATTTAGTGGCCTAGATCACACTTTCATGAGACAATGAGGTATAGGCGCCTACACCGTCATGTTTTCTACAATCATGCATGACCGACCTATCCAAAGTTGCATCCCAAGCTTGTATTCGACCAAGCTGAAAAGTGATGCTTGCGCACCTTTTCATAAACTCTAATTTCATCAACGGTCGCATATGAGTGTCTCAAAGATCATCTCGTCCATCCAAATTCACCGGCTTGGCTATACAGCCCTGGTCAGGAGTTAATTGGTCAGTGTGGCGTCATGGTGATCACCACCCGTCACTCTACCACACCATGTGA